>CM073461.1:7590000-8840000 GCA_037074485.1 Delonix regia
CTCACAATGCTGTAGTTAAATGTTATGAAAATTGAAGAATCAATCAAAATAACTAGTTGCATCTTAAAACTTCTGTGGATACTATTAGATAGTTAACTTTTCAAGCTTGTGCTTTTAGAAGACATTAGGAAAGCTTAGAATCAAAAAATCGAGGTAAGTTTCTTAAGATGATAAAGTTGTTAGCTTCTTATGATAAAAAGTAGATGATGTTGTCTCAGAAAATGCCCTTCAAAATGCAAAATACACATCATCAACCATTCAAAAGGAAATTTTAAATGTCTTTGCTAGAAAGGAGCAAAATGAAATTCATAATGAAATCGGTGATGAAAATTTTGTTTGATTATCGATAAAGCTAGAGACGAATATAAGAGGACAAATGGCTCTTGTTATTAGATTTAATGATAAGCAAGGATTTATCAAGGAACTTCTTTGGATGTAGTACATGCGAGAGATACCACCACAATTACTCTTGAACAAGAAATTTGTTCAATGACATCTCATCATAATCTTAATATTCAAAATGTGCGAGGTCAAGGATATAATGGAGCTAGTAATTTGCGTGAAAAGTGGAATGGTTTACAAGCTTTAAATCTTCAAAAATGTCTATATGCCTATTATGTACATTGTTTAGCTCATCAATTGCAATTGGCTTTTGTTGCTATAGCTAAAGAAGTAGTTGATATTCATGGTTTTTCTCAAAACTTGACCACAATTATTAATATTATGTGTTTTTCATGCAAACGTAATGATGAATTACAAGCCACTTATGCAGCAGAAATTGTTCATTCGGTTGCAAATAATGAGATTGTAATGGGGAAAGGAGTCAATAATATTTTCATATCATAGAAACCTGAAGACACAAGATGGAGTTCTCATTTCAATTCAATTTGTCATCTCTTACAAATATTTAATGCAACTAGTTCGACTCCTAAAGATAAACTGTTAATGAATCCACATACTGTCAACTAGGTGATGTTACTTATGCTCTATAATTATTAATGTCATTTAACTTTGTTTTCAATTTACACGTGATGAAAGAAATCATGGGAATTACAAACATGCTTTACATCCCATTGCAATTGAAATCTCAAGATATTTTAAATGAAATGCACTTGGTATCTAGTACAAAGTCATTGATTCAGAAGTTAAGATATTATGGTTGGAAAGCTCTCTTAGGAAAAGTTTGTTCATTCTATAACAAGCAAGCTATTCAAATTCTGGATATGAGTGCTTTTTTTTTCTAACAGAATTTGATCTTGACATAAAAGAAATACTGTGACAGTTTAGCATTATTATCATATAGATATATTTACTATTGTGATAGATCATTAGTTGAAAGAAGATAATAGTAGATACAGTGAGTAAGCAACCGAGCTTTTTATATTAAACACATGATTGGATCTTAAAAGTGCTTATAGTTTAGTTAATGCTAGTAATATATATAACCTTGTGGAGAAATTTTTTGCTTTAGATTTTTCTGAGCAAGAAAAAATTTCATTAGAATATGAATTGCAACATTATGAGCTTAATGTACTCAAAGATCCAAATTTCTAGAATTTATCTACTATTTCTGACTTATGTCAAAAATTAATAGAGTCTGGCTAGTCAATTTTTTATCCTTTGATTGAGAAATTGATTTAGCCCATTTTGATTCTTCCTGTGTCAACAACAACTACTAAACAAGCTTGTTTAGTGATAAAATTATTAAAATGAAGACTTCGCAGCAAGATGGAGGATAATATTCTTAAAGATTACATGATTGTTTACATTGAAAAGGAGATTGCTACAAATTTTTCCACAAATGTGATAATTGATGAATTTTATACCATGTGTAATATCATTGAAGTCCATATATAAAAGAATTTATTTTAGGTGAAAAAAATTTATTTTATAAAATTTTAAGAGTTGAAGAAAGGAAGAAAATGCACTTAAGATATTTATAAATTTTAAATGGTGAAGGAACATAAAAAGGGGGAGTATGAAGCCTTAAATATAAAATTAGATGGTATTCTATCTAAGTTAGAAGCCTACTTGAGCATCTAAGTCCTATTTTATGTATTTCCAACATCAATAATTGAATCCCATAGTATATAAAGCAAGTATTCTCGAAAATTTTGATTTGATAGTACAAAGTATCCACTAGAAAATTACCTACACACCCTTATTACTTTATCTCTTCAACATTTTCCCTTCCATTCTCATGCATTCCTCTTCTTAACATGTCGTTCTTCATCTTCTTCACCCTTGATCCGCCTTTGACTATGTTTTAGCCTTTAAATACAAGGAGCATTTCTTTTCAACTATGTTTTGGCCTTTAAATGTGAGGATTCCGACAGATGCACCTCATGCGTAATTTGTAACACCCTTCTTACAAAGTATAAAATTTATTATAAATTTCAGTTAATATTACTATGAAGCAAGAATTATGAAAATACATTAGAATATCTAAAACATAATAGTATAATTATAGATAATAAAAGTCTGTACATACATTTGTTCATACATCCGTATAAATAATTTAATAAAACTAGGAGAATGGGTATTAGGCTTATATCTATATCTATATCTATATATGTCAAAATTAGGCCTAATATTAAGGGCTTATTCAAGACTTGAAAAATTAGTAAGATTCATGTCCTCTTGTGACACGAAAAAAGTGGTATGGTGTGTAAGGCCATATCACATCTTGCAAAGACGATATTAATAACAAGTGTTTCCCAATTGGTGGGGCAAATACTCATTTTGCATAGACTTCAAGAGAAATTTAGTAATTCTACATGTAAAAACATCATTAATAGAGTGGTGAGAATAGTTTCTCAGTAACATAAAAAAACATATATGATACTCGAAATATCTATGAAATATAATATGACTATAAATTATAATCTTTATGAAATATATGTGGATGTCATATATCATTACATACAAATATGTATTTGCAAACATATGACAACAAAGGTAGACAATGTCTTCAAATATTAGGTGTTGGGATGTCATATCTGGGTTATTCAAGTCTTATGAAATCCCAACATATGACTATCATACCCAGGTGATCAAGTCTTACAAACCCTAACGTATGACACCTGACTGGCAAGTGTGACTCCACCTTTAGCTTAGGCATCCCCCAGCATGTACCTAAGATAAAGTTAAGCAATATAATCTTTATATTAATATGTCACCCAAGCCACCATGTGGTCAATATTAGATTAGTTTGATAAAGAATTATCAAGATTTCTTTTGTAATCTTCTAAGCACCAATGTTCTTATGATAGTTAGGAATCCTTTTAGTATCAATTAAATTCAAGTCATTCTCAGCAAAGATACATTCTTGTCATCTCCTGAATTCTTAAGACCAGGTGGCATTACCTATCATTGATCTTAGAATTCAAGTATTGGTCCAAGAAGTGTAATAACATCATTTTTCCTGTTATCACTTAGGCGGTATAACCTACCACAAATTACAAGATTAAGGGGATATTATGCCTTGCTAAGGAACTTATAGGGTTCACAACATATATTAAGGCAATATAGCCAGCCATTATCAAATAGGATTCCAAACTATCAATAAGTACATAGTGTATAGGAATAGTTTACTATCACAAAGAGTAGTTCTCTTCTCAAAGAATCATATTGTCACCCCATCATTCAAAGTTGAAATGTACAACAATATAGGAAATTATAGTGTATGAATAACAAAATATTCATATACAGATATATAATGCACAACAAAATTCACAATCAAAATTCTTATCAAAGTTGTTATAGCTTACATATTATTTACCTAGATAGTTCAAAATATCTATCTATTCTCATTCTTTTCTAATTCTACCCTTCTTAGACCTTGAATGAGCTCATAGTGACAAAATTTCAAAATAAATGACCCTAGGCCGAAAGTGATTACCATGAAAATCATTCAAGAAGAAGAAGAAAAAAAGAAAAGAACAGAAACTAGAATATGCTAAATCATGTTACTTAGGTACGCTTTCCTTTCTTGTAATTCTCTAAAATTGCTTCTTTCCTTCTTGACTAAGGTAAGAGGAGTGAAATCGGAATGGAGAGGAATGAAGGGAATGGTGTGAAGAAGATGGGTAGGGTGTGGGGTATTTAAAGAGAATTTGATGGCTAGGATTTAACCACATATTTTTAATCTAACAGTTGTGATTTAATCTTAAATCACAAATATCTAAGATATAATCATGGTGTGGGTTCCATAGATATATAATATTTTTATTATGGTACGAGTCCCACAAATATCTAATATTTTATTATGGTGTAGGCCCTACATGTTAAGATAATGTCACATGTCCCTCCATGTGAATTTACCATTTTGCCTTTAACCTTGTAAATTTACCATTTTACCCTTAACATTTTTCCTAATTGACCATTTTGCCCCTATGCCTTAAAACTAAATTTTAGATTGTTTTCTTTAAATGATTCAACTAGGCATATTTATTCTTGTTTAATTCTTTTTAATTTCTCCTAAATAATTTAGCTTATATTAAAATCACTAATTTAAGGATGTTACATAATTTTTAGCCAAATTTAATTGATTTAGTTGCATTTTTCTTCATTTTAGCTTATGGCTTTGATTCCTTAGTGATTTTCAGTCACTTTTTTACCATTTCCACTAATTAATTTCACTCAATCAGCTCAAAATCAAATAAACAATTATGGTACTATTCAAGCATGAAAGTGGGAAATTTAAGCTTAATTTGGTGTAATCTCATCAAATTGGGTTGGAGCTTCACCTTCTAAGTAATTTTTACACATTTTCTCCCTAGAATTATTGGTCAATTGAAAGTTTTAGCTTCTGAATATATATATATATATATATATATAAAAACCCAATTTGGAAGTGTACGTTCATATTTATAAGGGATGAAATTCAAAGTTTTTAGACTTCTTTTACATCATTAAGCATCTATGAGGTGATTTAAGGCTACAGGAAGTTATCATTTTAAATTGTATGTTGATTTGATATTTATCTTAATTTTCTTGAATTTTTCATAGAGGAAAGTGAAGGAAATTTTGAATGGGAAGCCTTTTAGGCTTGATTAAGTGGCCATGAATGATAATAGTTACTTAATGAAGGATTTTGGAACTTGGTTGGATGAAATCTATGGCCACAATAGTGTTAATGGTGAATTATTGAAATTTGCATAAGTGTATGACATAGTATATTAGATAAGATTAAGGCCTTAAGCATTTTGAATATCTTGAATAAATTTGGACTAAAAGGAAATTTTTCTAAGTTACTGAAAGGTAAGAATTGCAAGTGTAATGGGAGATGGTTATGGAAAATTTTGTGTGGAGATCTAAGAGAGGCTTATGTTATAGTTTTGAAAAAAAGTGAATAGCTAAATGAAATATATAAATTAAATGAGACAAATTATTCTTGGATATTAAGGGTTAAGAGCACTTTGTTTGATGTTACATATATTTAATACTGATTGTCATCAAGGGTATTGTAAGCAAAGTTAGAAAGGAGTTAGTATATCTCTCTCCAGGTGAATAAATATTACTAACTATACTTGTTTCAATATTTCAAACTCTTCCTTGTGAAATCATGTTGTTATACATTCTAGTGCCCTAGGAATAAGCTTCCTAAGATAGACTATTTCTTCATAAGAATTATTCTACTTTCTTCAAATTTTTATTAGATTTTATTATAAAGCTTCATTTAAAACTGTATTGATTTTTGTATAATGATTTAAATACTATCAGATTTCTGAAACATTTTAATGAAGGAGCATTGTGTTTCATTCTTAAACTATTTAAGGTGAACTAGTTATACCGAATGACATTGTGTATTATTTGATTTCTGGAAAATTTGGAGTTTTACTGTTGGAAAATGATTTTTTTTTATTGATTGATTTCCATAAAGATTCAAATGAAAGGTCTCTATATGATTTTTTAATGAAATTGGTTACTATTAACTTTCTAGACTGAAGAAACACTGCCTATCTATTTAAAACTAACTATGTTGTTGATAATGAAAATGCTTTCATGGGATATGTCTAACGTAAAACCCTATAGCTAATGGTAGTAAGCATTAGCCATGGTGCACTATGTACTGTATTATTACACTAAGGCCTTGTGTTGTATTACTAACTACTTGTGAGCTCCCTTGATTACTACTGATTATCGCACTGTATTGTATTGTCATTGCTAGCATATGCTAGTACTTGATTACTAATTTATTGTTGGTTCTGTGGGATGTCTTCCAATTCCGTACTTTAAAAAATTTATGGATTTAAATTGCTTTTTAATGCATTATGTTTGAGCAAAGAAAACCCTTATTTGGCATGAAAATTGTGACTTCTCAACTAAAATTCAAGATTTATTGTTTTATTTGAAATGATTAAAGGTTTGTGAAAAATTTTATTGTTCTGTCTATTCCCTTCTCGATATAATTAGTGGTATTTACTAGTTGAATGTTGTCACTCACACTTATCTTTCTACGTTTTTCATATGGCAATGCTGAGCCTGAACCTTCATTTGCAGTCTAAAGTCCAAAGAAAATTTATTTTTGGTGAGCTCTACATTGTCTATAAGGACAGGGATATTCCATTGTTGTAAATCCTGTGTATATTGAAATCTAATAGCTTTAGATGTCATAGGCAGGGTTTGGTATTGTTGGTATATGTTTTGGGTTATTTGGTTGTGGATTTTATTATGAGAGTGGAGCTCTCTACCTTTTAATGCATATGATTGTTAATGAAAATTTTGGGAAGTCCATATTTTATAGGAGACTTTGCCAAAATTTTCACATGAAAGGTATAGAATGAATTAGTTATGTATGTTTGATCTATATGAATTGTATTAGGTGATAGACTGATACTACCAAGTATGACCCTAATATGACTCAGTGATTAAACTGATTATGTTATATGCCTTATTCTGCTTGGTTCACGGAGGTGGGGTTTACTTCACCCTTCGTTTAGTCACATCTCCTCAACTAGGGGTGTGACACCATGAAACATCGTTGGGCACAACTTAATAAGTGAATGTATGATGCTTTATTAATTATAATATATTGTTGGTAAAAAATAAATTTTGATATATAAAATATTTTACTTAATTTTTGGCCCCTTACTTTATATTTCTAGCTCCGCCAATGATAACAAAACTATTAGGTAAGATACTTATTAAAAGTTTTATGTAATACTTCAAAACGAGGTAACTAGACCAAAATATAAACTAAACTCGTGTTCACCATTTACAAATAATATTTTAGGAAACAATTATTAGAATTTAATAAAATTAGATGAGTTTTAGTGAATAAACCATTAGGCTGAGAGGAGATAATAGAACTCGAATTAAAGAATTAAGGAAATAGTATATAAAATTCATACAGGAAAATTTAAATATGATTATTGAACTATAGATGACTTGTCTTGGATGCTTAGAAAGAAAACAAGTTTTGAATAGGACAAGCACGAAAAGGAGTTAGCTTTTCTTTTTACATATTGTAGTTAAAATTTTCCTTATATATTTATATATTATGCTTCATTATGTATTTACATGGTAAATTAGAGCAATTACATCAAAGGTATGGAGGGTGAATATGACCATTATCTCAATTAGTCCCCTAAAGAGTAGAGTGGGAAGAGGTCCAATCTAGCCATAGATAATCCTAGCTTGCATGCATACTTAGATGTCAAAAATATAAAAGGGATGGAAATGAAATAATTTTATTTACTGTATGCTAACTATGACACATAAAAGTCTTTTTTTTTTTTAATTCATTTCTAGGTAAAGTAAGGTAGTCAATTGAGACGTTAATAGATAAAATAGCTAGGTACTTAGAAGAGCAACAAAAATATTAAGATTTCATTCTAGGTTGCAAGTCTTTGTAAATTGCAAAAGTCATAGTGAGACTTATAAAATATTTTTACGTAATAATGAAATTTTTGTTTTATTTCTTTATAATTTAATATAGTAGTTAAAGATCACAGTCTAAATAATTTAGATTTCACCTTAGATAAACAATAAATAAAAAAAATATTTTCAAGTCTAAATATCTTTAAGATTAATAATTATTCTTACCAAAAGCTATTGTAAGGTGAAATCTGAGAATATTCCCAACCGTTTATCATCATCTTAATTTTATGGCGAAAGAAAATAATAACCAATTTTAAAATTGCGAGTAGATTTTCATACAATGTATTATGAAAATGATTTCGTAACGCGTGTCATGACTTGTGGGGCACGTGGACAGAAATTCAAACTGCGTTGCATTACAGGTAAGCGGCAGGCGGGCGGAAAGGGATGACGGCTAGCGTGGCGCCACGTGGACAGAACTTAAAATACAAATGCGTGTGCCGTTGATTCACCAGAATCACCGGCCATGGGGGAGGCCTGTCCAGAAACTACCTTCCCCGCTGAATGACTCCCTTGCTCCTTCCTAAAAGGTCTTTTTCCCCAAATTGCATTCTCCTCCCAAATTCTCATTTCAGTTTCTCCTCTCTCAATAAACTTTCGAAATGGAATTTGTGTGGTCCAATTGAAAGCACGCCTCCTTCGCTTCACACCCACTGGAATTAATACTCACATTTCTCTTTCCCATAAAGTGACCTCTTAATTACGTGATTGCCATTTTCCACCCTCTCCTGCCGCCTCTCTTCCGCCCTTTTTCACACCTACCAAGCCTACTCCCAAGATAGCTTCACTTCTGTAATTAAACTCGCTTTTACAGGTTATCCTTACGCCCAATGCGCGTATGATTCAACCAAGTGTGAGCACGTGAATGGATCACACCTCCGTTGAAGATTCTCGGGAGGTGAATAAAAATAATTTTTTATTGATTTAATATATTTTATTAATTTAATATTAATAAAATATTTTTTTAACTTTTTTAATTACTAAAAATTCTAGAGTAACATGACAAAATTCAAACTCGTGTGAGTACACACAAGAAATTTTTCAAGGCTTCAACTTTCATAAGATAATAAATTTTTATTTTTAATTAGGCTCGATCATAAAATTAAACTTTTAAAAATTGAAGTTGAATGAGTGTTAAAAGAAGTTCAAGTCTATTCTTAAATTAGATATTTTTATTTAAATTTTATTCATATTTTTTGCATTAGACTAAGTAAATATTTTTAATTTATAATTAAGTCCATTTGATACTTAAAACTTGATATAGATAAAATAGTTAATTATTATTATTATTTATAAGATTATATATATAGAAGTTGTAAATACAAATTAATATTATATTAGTATAAATATTTTGGATAAAGGTTATTAATTTATATTTTTTTATCAAGATATGTTATATTAAATCTTTTTTTACATAATTATTTTTTTATTAAAAAAATTGATTTTAACTTTCTAAGTTAGATCGGGCTTCAAAAAAATTCAATCTAATCTATTTTACAAAATGAGCTCTTTTAATAAAGTTTTTTTTGTTTGACTCTTTTTTAAGAGTCGAACTTATTACATAGGATTAACCTTTTAAATTCAGATTTATTTTTAACCATAAGAAAAAAAGAGTAAACAAAGAGATAGACTAAGCAAATTATGAGAGTGTATATTAGTACATCACCATCATTGATAAATTTCCTTCTAATTATGCCATGAATCGTTTTCAGCTTTGCCAAAACCTGTGCTGTGAGAACCAACTTTGTATTTGACTAAAATCATTTTCACCATTGTTGCGTTTTGTAGCAGCAGAAGTAAAAACGAACAAGAGAAGAATAAAAGGAATTTTTCTTGTGTCAAATAGTTTGAAATTTTATTTTAATAATTTTTTTTTATTTGTGATTACGTATGTCTCAAAGAGATTACAATCTTAAATTATTTATTGAAAATTTTGTCAAAATATTGAAAAATTAATAAACATCAAATTTGCTCGTTAAAAGATAAATTATTTTGTCATCGCTAGCTATTATACAGGTGAGGTACTGCAATAGTCCAAGTTTGAGAAAATTGGATCAAGGTGACATCAAAAGAGTACAGAAACACTTTGTTATTTTCTTTCGGTTTGTACCCTCCTGCGTTGAACATTAGTGAGTTAGAACACTCTGCATGTCATACATAAAGCCGTTCCTACTCCTAGCCATATTAATCACATTCTTAGAATTTTTCCTACGTTTTTTTTCTATATTCCAAAAACGTCCCCATCTACAGGTACAATTTTTTCTTTTTCATTTTTTCCCCGTAAGATGGGATCAATATAGAAATTCATATTGGTGAGCAAATGCTACAAATTGAATTGATGGTTGTGGGAATTGTGCACTGGGGGAGCAATGGAAGAATCCAACTTCGAAGCCGAAGGTGATGGTGAGTAATACGAGCACGCGGCCCTGAGCTCATTGTACCTTTCCATGTCAAACTTTTGACGTTTCATGAGGCGCTTCTGCTTGGTGCTGAAACGGCTTTGGTAGAAACCTTCAAAAGTTGGTTCTTTGGAGGTCCTGAGGAAGAAAGTGTAGGCAGCCATGAAGTACATAGAGGTAACATAAAAGCATATGGGCTCCATCACATCCCATGAAAGCTCCCAAAATGTGAGCCTCATGAACGCGGCTGTTTGCAACACAAGGAAACTCAGACCTCCCCACAGCTCACGTCGAACCAAGGTGTCAGCTTTGGTGTCGATGGCTGCCTTCTGTTTCTCCAGTTCTTCAAGTTCCTTTCTCACTGCCAATGGGTCGTATGCATTTCTTCCTGGAATAGGGAGGAGACCTTGGATGGCTTTCGATACCTGTATCACAAATTTCAGAGTTTGGGTAAAACAAGGCTCAATCTACATTCGGGTTTTCCCTGTACGACTGATTGACTTTGCCGTAACAATACACTTGTACCAAAAACGAGGAGAGGGGAATGAAAACACATTTCTGGACCCTTTACTAACTTGGCTAAGAATAAAAGACACTCAGGCTGGATAATGTCTCCAAAAAACTTTAAAAGGATGAAGAAAAAGGATAAAACAAGAAAGACCAGTCCCTTTTTCTAAAGAGAAGTCTGGAATTCCTCTTTTGATGAAGGCCTGGAGTTTTCTAGACTCGATAAGCATTGAACAGGGCTTAGTGAATAAAATAGCTTAAGAGGGTACTGAAAATTGGGATCTGCCGGCACTAAAATACAAAAAACGTCACCACAAGAATAGAACATTCCAGGGTGTACATTAACATGGTCACAAAATTTTGTCACAGGAATATATATATATATATATGTGTGTGTGTGTGTGTGTGTGTGTGTGTGTGTGTGTGTGTGTGTGTGTGTATGTATAATACATTATAGTTTCTCAATGTTTTTCTGTCAGGAATCCAAATTTCCATCGCCAACAAAGTAATGCAAGGGATGCATCATTAGTGCAAGATAGGGAGAAAGAGAAAGACATGAAAAGTTCCTCTCGTTTTCTTTTTCTCTCTTCCTAAATTTATCTCATGCACCATATACTAAACCCATCCCCAAAGTTGACTTTTCCTCAACATATAAAAAAAAATGAAATCCCCTTTCCAAGCTTATAATAACACAAATGAATGTTAGCCTCAATTCTAAGTTTCTATATATGCAATCTAAAATAGAATTGGGGTTAGGCGCAAGGACAGCCAGTGCCAATCCATGCTCACCACTTCATCCCAATTCACAAATCAATTCCATTTGCTTCAGGTTATTTCCAATGAAATATTCTCTATTTTCAATTATGGTCCCTCCCTTATTTTATTTAAAAATAAATGCCATCAGTTAATCCCAAAAAAGGTAAGTCATTAGGTTATGTAAAAGAATATTTGTGATCAAAGAAAGCTCAAGGGCTTTTGAAATGCTTCAGAAGCCCTAATTTACCACCTGAAACGTGGAACCCTTTACACGTTTTAGACCTGGCGAAACAACAAACTTTCAATTTCCTGTCGAAAAAACAAAAGGCATCGTAAAAGCTTATCAGTTTTCGGTAGTGTCCAAATGAATGAGGTGCTAATAAATGGAAAGTATGTGAAACCTATCTGTGATCTCGACCATGACCCTCTGTAAAAACCCAGAAAACCAACCCAACAGAACAAGAAGGAAAAATAATAACGGGAAATTGAATTAAACTATCCGAGGTAATGGTAAAGAAAAAGAGGAAAATAGAAAATCACCTCTTCTGGCTTCAGAAACACGACGTCTCCCAATATAATTACCGCAGCAGAGTCATCAAGCACCCTAGCTGTCCGTTTGGCTTCATCCTGATCCGAGCAATATTCTGCGCAGATCCGAAGAAACTCCGAATACGGTATGCAGCTCTCTCGGATCCCCCTTAGCCTCGATTTCACCAACTCCAGCTGCGTGGCCTTGAGAAATTTCCTCGCATCCTCCACCGTCATATCCGAAATCTCCGGAGGAGGAATCAATCCGTCCAATCGAATGCGATTTCGAGCAATGCCCATGGCCTTGAGCTGATCGACAAGGCCATCTCCCAGCGGTGGTGATCGGAGCTCAGGCTGAAAAAACGACCGCCTGTGCAAGAAACGGCGGAAGATGCCATTCTCTCCTGGATCTGGAGCAATGTCAGGCTTGCTAGGGCTCGTAGGTATTCGAGGCTGAACAGAGGAAGAAGACATGCGGCCATTGGTAAGAGTTTGCGACGAGAACTTGGTATATCTGAGAAGGCGTTGAGCAATGGCTTTCCCGAACGCCATTGACGTACAGAAGAGAGAGAAAAGAGGGTGAAATTGATTTCTCCGGTCAGTGGGTTGTCGAATAGGATTTGAATTGCTTGGGAATAGGGATGGGCCTCTGGGTCCTCTTATATAGGTGCCCCATAACACTGGAGGATGATATACGATATTTTAATTTCAAAAGAAAAAGGAGTATGAGAAGATGACGCGATGAATTGAGTGTAGACCGCGAAATTATTGGAACTTAGCAGCGATAATTTCCTCATTGCTGGCGTGGCGCTGTCGCTATTTGAGAATGCAACCGAAAAGGATTATGAGGAATGTTCAAGGAGGGGGAGATATCGTGAAGCGCGAGAAATTGAAGAAGGGAGATCACGTGGGGGAAAATCCAGAGGGAAGGAAGATGGATGACCGTAAACGTGGTTGGATGAAGATTAAAGACTAGGTCCGTTGTAACCGTGCGATCACACGAATTAAAAAAACTTATTATAAATGAGGGGGTTGGGTTTGTGTAGGACGGGGATCGAAGATGCCCTTTGGCCAAAAGAAAAAAAAAAAGACGATGCATTGCTGTTGCTGACTTTCCGCTTGGGCTGGCCTCTCGAGAATGTGATCAAAACAATTTAAAATATAATATTATTTTATTATAAATATATTTTAAAATTATTTATTTCGTTTTAAAATTATGGTCAATTATATATATTATATTATATAAATAATTAATAGAGTAAATATTATTTTAATTTCTTATTTATCCAATTCGGTCTCACACTCATTAATTTATTTTTAATTTAATCTTTTCTTAATTTTAATGTTCAATTTAGTCCTTTCTAATTTGAAAATTAAAAAATTTATCTTTAACTCTTAACTAAATTTATATTAAATGTACTAATATTTATATTAGTGAGTTGACCTAATCATAACTTAAAAAATACATATAAGTCCAACTTTAAAAAATAATAAAGTCTAAACCAAAAAAATTAATTTATAAAATGGGCTCGCCTAGAGTTTTATTAAAGTTTGACTTACAATCCAAGTCTAAATAAATATTTTTAATAAAAAAAATTATTATTTAAACTAAAATTTAGTATAACATAATATCGTGGTAAAAAAATAAAAATTAATATCTCTTATATTAATACAACAATTCATTTATATTTATAATTTTTTATATATAATCAATTATGATATTTATAACAAATTTTAAATAACAAATTATTTTAATTATGATTCAAAAAAAATTTATTTGACCCAATAAATTTAACTCAAAAAATATAAATAAAAGTCTGATTAAAATATGAGTTTTTATTTTTTTTAATCCTGAATTAAAGTCTAATTTTTAAAAGTATAACTTTGATAATTAGGTTTATTAATTAGAAATTAAATTAAAAACAAATTAATAAATAAAGGTATGAATTAAGACTAAACTCTAAGTGAACGAATAAAATAATATTTTACTCATAATTAATATAAAGATATTTGTATCAAAATAAATATAATTATAACTCATTAATATAGCACATTTTTCTAATTTTTTAAATAAATTTAAAATCATAAACTATATCTTTATAAATATATCTATGGAAGTATAATGTAGGCTTATCCTAGAAATTGGGATGCCTTGAAAATAGGGATGGTTAGATGGAACGAAGGTGCGTTGTAAATTCCAAAAGAAGGGACTGCGTCCACGCAAACGTGTTGCCAAATACGCCTTCCTATGCTCTCTACATCTCACAAGTATGTGGTTACCTCTTCCAATGAACTGCTTTTTCTTTTATTATTATTTTTCTTCTTTATTTTCTCAACATGTTCTCAATTCAACAAACATATTTATCCGTCAGAGAAAATCTTGCTTGCCATTCCCAACAATCAATTGCACTTCTACATAATAACCATCATCACTATAATCATGATTCACCGTATTATTATTATTATTATTTTAAATATTTTGTCTCCTTATTTAAAAATTGTGAAAACTATAGTAGAGTTGTTGAACGTAACGAAATTAAACTTTGCAGGTAATGCTACATGTTCCACTTTGTTGTTTGGTAATGCTACACATCAAAAAAATAATCAAATTCTCTGAGGGTTAGATTACTCTATTAAAAGATAACGTTGAAAAATTTTATATTAAAATTTTGTGGGTAGGCCCGGACGATGACTTCAGACTATTATATTCGAAAGAAGGATTAAGAGAAACGTACAACATTGATTTCCAATATTGATATTACGTGATAGTTTAGTTTTTTATAAATTAATTTTTAAAAAATTTAAATTTGTATGAAATTAATTTTTTATAAATTTAAATTTATACAAAAATAATTTTTTATTTGTATTAATAAATAATTAATTTTGTATAAAATATAATTTTAAAAAAAATTAATTTATCACGATTATTTATCTGTGTACAAATGGGAATCTATTTGGCACTTCTCTCAAAATGTCAATATCAAAATTGATATTTCTTATTAATAAAATGAAAATTTATGCACAAAATTAAAAAAAAAAAAAAACTCAGTATTTGACCATTCCTTTCACGTGAATTGCAAAGGGCTTATTTCTTTCTTAATATTTATATATGGAAAATAAATAGTTAATAAGCTTGAAGATGCAATATTGCGATTATTACTAATTATTTCGATATATTAAAACACAATTTAACAACTCCATTCAGATAGAATTTGACTTAAAATACGTGTAATTTTATAAGTCATGCCATAATGTTCATTGGTGACAGGTCAATATCAATCGGCAAAGAAAAAAAAAATTGAAAAGCATAAACTTTCTGCAAATATTTGATTATATTATAAATATTCTTTGTTTAGAAAAAAATTATTTATATATATATGCACTTAATAATATATTTACTATCAAGTTATTCAATTAAATTATAATAATTATATAGTTCTCCAATAATAATAAAATAAATTAATGATTTTTGCAGATAGTTTTGTAAATTATACATCTATTATTTTAATAAAAAAAAATAATAAGATTATAAAGAAATGTATTCAAATTTAATTTTTTTAATCATAATAAAGATAACATTTTTTGGCCAACAAAAGATAACATATATTAATCTACCTCATTTCCATTTTTTTTTTTCCGGGAAATCAGAAATAGACCTTCTTCCCACGCTACAGTGGAACAATTTGATTCCCGAATTTGGTCCACAATCTCTAACAATTTAAACCCATGTTATTCTCCTGCCGTAGTATGATGTTATATCATTTCAATTTCAAACATCCTACACCCATCACCCTACTTATTCTTATGCTCCACCTTTATTATTATTACGGTTGGAGAATTTTTTTAATTTTCTCCCAATTATCCTCTTTCAAGTAATTTTAAATGTATATATATATATATATATATATATTCTCTATATTAACTTGATGTACTTAAATTTTTCAATTTTATAACAGTCTTCGGAAAAGTCAAATATATATTATTTATCAACTAAACTAATTCACTTACATCACATTTTAAGAATGCTGGCAATATGTTTCATACCAATTATAGTTGTTATTTTGGAAATAAATAAATAAATTCACATACCAGACCTAATTCCATAAGGTTCCCACGATGTCACCTTCATTCATTGACAACCTACTAACATGATCAACCCGGCGAACGAAGAAGACTACACTGGAAGGTTCCGGTATTTGTTCTTGCTTTTTTTTTTTTTTCTTTTAATTTTGTGTTAAATTTATGAAGAGTACGAAGTAAATTAATGGCTGTTGTCCACCACATTCGAAAGACAAAGGATCAAACACAATATTCTAGGGATCCAAAACTTTGATCACATCTAATATTCTCTTTTGCTCTACACAATTTCGTTATACTAAAAATTGTCACTGTAGGTAATCGATACAGATATAAATTTAAGGAGAAACACAAGAGATAGTAAACTCTTTTAAATTTTTAAAATTTAATTCTTATTTATAATTTTATTTTATATAATTGATTTGATTTTTTAATTAGTAAGAATTTGCCTCACAAGAGGAATGAGAGCCCACTTGACACGTTTAGTGCATACATTATATTATATTATAAGTTTATACAATTAATTCCAATCAACCATGTTTGATATGGTCTAACAGCATATTACTATAAGTCTCTCTTAATTTGATCAGGTTTGATTATATTAATAATAGATTAAAAATACTTAAATGTATACTTTTACTCAAATCCCTTATATAAAAAATATTTTTCAATTCAATCACTCATAAAATTTTTTATCAATTTGATCCCTTATAGATAAGATATTTTTCAATTTAATCCCTTATTGTATTTCAATTTAGTTTCTCACATAATTTTATTTTCAATTTAGTCATTAAAAAATCTACATTTTTTTTATTTGATCCATCACAACTAAAATTGTTATCAATAATATCCTAAAAAATAAGATAATTTAAAATATATGAACTCATATAAAATTTTCCCAATGTGGTCCCTCACATATAAGATATTGTTTTTAATTTTATTCCTCATTAGAATTATCTTCTCAATTTATTCCTCACAAAATTATCTTTTTAATTTATTTTCTCATATATGTACATTTCTCTATTTGATCTTAAAAATAAAATTGTTGTCAATAATACCTTCAAAAGATAAGTTAATTTAAAAAATATATGAAATTGTGGAAAAATTTTCCAATTTGGCACCTCATATATAAGAAACTCTTCAATTTGATCCCTTGTAGAATTGTTTTCTTAATTTAGTCCCCTCACAATATTGTCCTTTCAATTTAATCCCTCATATATATGTAATTCTCTATTTGATCCTTTACAAATAAAATTGTTATAAATAATATCATCAAAAAAATAAGTAAATTTTAAAATATGAATGCATAGAATTTTTTCTTAATTTGATCCCTTAAAAATAAAATATTTTTCAATTTGATCCTTGTCTTCTCAATTTAGCCCCTCATAGAATTGTTTTCTCAAATTAGTCCTTACAAAATTTCCTTTTTAATTTAGCCCCCCCACATAAGGATGTTTCTCCATTTAATCCCTCACAAATAAAATTATTATCAATAATATCCTTAAAAAGATAAGTTAATTTAAAAATATGAATAACATTATTGATAATTATTTTATTAGTCAAAGACCCAATTGAGAAATATCATATTTGCGATGGACTATATTAAAAAAGAAACTTCATGAGAGACCAAATTGAGAAATACTCTACATATGAAAGACTAAAACAAGGTTTTACTTATTTGTTCTTAATTTCGAAAGTAGAATAATACTGTTTTATGCAATTCAAAAATATTTCATATAATGTCACACCAAACATCAGATAGTATAAGATTTTTTATCAAGTTTTATCATATTTGATCTTATATTATATCTTATCCAATCAAGTCTTATGTGGTGTGTCAAATAGACCTTGAATATATATTTTTAGCCCACTTCTCTTTTTTGGATTTATTCCCATTTTTCTTTCTATCTTTGGTTACAGTACATTAAATTACGAAGAATTTCATGATGGAAAATGACAATAATAGGAAGTAATAACCTCTTTCCATTTGGGACGGCAAGAGCAGGGGATCATAAGGAACGCATATTGATTTGTGGCCTTACATTGAGTACCTACGCTAGGAAAAGAGAGCTTATCTAATCAAATACTTGAATGGCAAACATTGTGAGGCATTATATTCTCATCTGATGGCACCGGGGTTTACTTATATTTTTGTTGGTTACGGAATATGTGTTCGTGGGACATTACAAGGGGACCAAGTCGTACGTAGGCAGGAGGAGGAAGATGTTATAAAACTAACATGGCGGTGTGTGTGGCTGTCAGAGGAAAGGAATAACATTCATATTGAGAAATGGTTGGTGTAAGAGATAAGCATACACATAACAATTGATTATTAATGAAGAAATATGTTTTCGCGTAAATGGATAATACCGAGCCTCAAGGGTTGTGGATGACAACGCAGAGGCAGCAAAGCAGAGTGTAAACATGGCACATTTTACACAATCATATAGCTTAACAATGGTGTTTCATTTCCTCATATTTCGACGGAAATACAATTATCATATTCAAGAAAGAAATTCTCTTCATACACAGTTCTATTCATTTGTATTACTTACTCTATAATTGCACAGGTCCCAAATTACGAAAGATCCAAAGAGGAATGGATTTTGTCTATTTTAACAAGTGTTATTTTCACGACAAGTATTAGGTACATATATATAATGTATTACATGAGTATAATCAGCCAATAACCACTTATTAAAGTGGGTTTTAAAAATGGTAGAAATCTTTTATGCGCATTTATTTTGATAAATTTTCTTTCAGATTTATATAATTATAAGCTATATTTTATATAGCTAATGTCTCCTCTCCTGTTGCTCTTAATTTGAAAGCTTGCCACATAACATTAAAGTCATCATTTTCGAACGAGAGAAAATCTGTAAACATCTACAGTTAATTAAGAACATGCAAGTGTCTATTTTTACACGTTTTTTTGACAAAACCAGAGTAATTTATTTTAAAAGCCAGGTACGTACTTGACAGCTTTATTTGCCGTAACGGCACCTCCCTCAAATTATGCGTTCATGTCTATCAAAATCTTTATTGTTTTTTCTTTATAATCCCTTAAGTTTAGCAAATGGACAAGTTTTTTGCCATCTTGACTTCATCGGATTAAAAAAGTACTTAATTTCTATATTTCGTTTTCTCTTAAGATTAAATTATTAACAAGAATAATACATCAATCCTAGAGAATTACAATCCTTTATATGTCACGCAAAAAATAATTTAAGATAAAACTTTTTATACATTTATAATTTTGAGTGTATTAATATATTAATATATAAATAAATTATGAGTTCATCGACACACCTAAATATAAGTAAGGATATAATTATAATATTATTATTATTTTAAATTGATATTATTATAATTATATCATTATATTATAATTAAATATATTAATATATTTAAAATTATGAGTGCATGATATTACCATAATTGAATTATACGGTCCAAGTTAGTAATTGAAATTGTTTTGCATGATTGAAGGGTAGAAGAGTTGAACAAAATAAAATAATTTTGGTCTAGTGGGATTTTATTAATTTTTTAAGAATTCCATTCTATACATGGTATGATATTTTTCCAACAACTTCAAAATTTTGCACCACAACTTACTATTCTATGAAGTTGTGACGTGTTAATGAGACACGTTATCAAGAAAAGCCGTGATAAAAATTTTGTTATATTTGTAAAATGGATTATGATGGATGCTCATTAGATTTGACTGTTATTTTTAAAATTAAAATTTGAAAAGAACTCAAAAATTAATCCGACAATTTAAATTAAAGAAATAATTATACTATACGATATTTTGACTATTGGCAATATAAACATTTTATTAAACTAAATAATTATAATTAATGCCTTAAATTTAGGGATGAATTAAGGAGGGAATGCGACGTTGTGGTCCTCTTAAATTTTAAAATTTTAATTTTTATATATTATTTTATCTTATGTTATTGTTTTTTTTATTTAATTTATGAGAGTTTACTTTTTACAAAATCTTAAACATTTTTTTTCCCTTTAGTTCAAATTTTTTATTCAAATATTTTTATCTCTTTAAAATTTAATCTTAAATCTGCTCCTATTTAAAACTGTGACCAGTCATTGAGGCAAAACAGATGAAGGAACAGTACATTAGCTAAGAAACATCAATGCTGATATGAAATACGATATGAAAAGATATGGTGTTTAAACATAATTTAGAGTGTTACATCATAATAGAATATTCCTATTTTCAAAGAATATATTGATGCTTTGCAGCGTTGAAGCCACTAGCTAATTTTATCGGCTACTTTAGATACCAAAGAGGCAGTCTACCCAGAACCACGTGTGGGCCTAGCCCATCTCCATCTGTAATGGAACCCAACAAATGTTTTTTAAATAATTTTTTACAATCACAAACAATAATTCCTCATTCTACGACTTTGAGAAAAGCTCCCCTGTTTGGGCCTTATGAGGATCCTTCTCTATTGTGGTGTCAACGAGGACCTTGATCTAATTCAAAGCGTTTTACTAAATCAATTTGTTGACTAAATTAGAGAAACTAAAGATATAATTACTATTTTTCTATTAAATAAGTTAGTAATATACTTCCATGTTTTAAACTCAAACTAATCTAACTGGCTTAACCAATTTGAAATGGTACTTGACAAATTCATGTCTTGCGTCACACTATTAAATCGTTCCAAAGTTTCAAGAGTGTCAGAGCCATTAATGAATCAATTCTACTTACATCAATTTTGATTATTTTGGCTATATCTTTTGTTCTCTTTAATGTTGTACTTGTATGGTATTATTTATCAATATTATGTTTACAATTTTTTTCTTATAAAATAATCTTGTCAATGAAAGGCTTAGAATAATTTGAACTGAGTTAAGTCAAAAAAATATAAATAAACGCCTTGGTCCTTACATCATTTGCAAATACATTTAACAACATTTTAAAAGACATTTAAAACCTAGTATTCATTTTTTGATAATGGATGTCAGGTGATATATTAGATAGATTAGCACTTAGTTATGACAGCTATATTATTCAATTATGCAAAATGTGCACAACAAATAGAGACATTCATATATATATATATATATATATATATATATATGTATGTATTTATATATGTATGGATCTATGTATATGTATACATTTATCCTCTTGTATGGTTAACAGATGATCATTATCATTTATAGATTCTCACTTTGCCTCTCATTTACCTTCTCTCACAGCTTTTTTCATGGTATAAAAGCTATGAAATTTGTCTTGTTCGCCCAATGATTTTACAGCAAGCTCAATAAGTGTTTAATGATACCTATTTTAATAAAAAAAAAAATTTGGTCTAAAAATTATTTCTTACATATGTGGCAAATTTTCTGATGGCCCAAAAAAATATATAACTTTTACCAAATATATTGGCCCAAACTAATTGGGAGAGCCCAAAGGAAAATTAACTTAGTCCAAATAGTTTGTAAAATTAATGGGCTTACAAAGCTCTTTAAGCCCAACTTTACGAAGCCCAAAAGAATTGTTTTTCCCTTACATGATTTTCAAGGCTAAATGTCATCTAAAATATTTCCATTGGAAGCCCAAGTATTAAAATTCAGATGATTGAAAGTTCAAAACTCTCACAAGAGGACAAACATATATGAGGCACAATGTCTAATTGCATTAAAGTGTACTGCAATTGAAAATATAATGGTCATCAAGTTAAGATTTATAAAAGGAACCTTTGGAGAAGGAAAGAATTAAAAGAATCAAATAGAAAAAAATCATTTGAGATTTATCTTGAAGTTGTTCATTGTGCTAGTTTCAGAGCCTTAAATTTAACTTTTAAGGGCATGAATTTGTCGAGTTTAATTGTAAACCTTTTTATAAAGGTATTCCAAAACATTATATCTTATTTAAATATTTATTGAGTGAAAGTTTAAAGTTAGTTAAAATCTTGTGTTGAAAGTAAATACAGCAAAATTCATTAGTGTAAGTGTTTGGAGTGTTAAAACCCTATTATGGTGAAAACCTTTTTGGATAAAAGTGAACTAGATGTAAGGCTAAAATTATATGAAATAGTATAAATTGATTGTCTTATTTTTCTTATTGTCTTTCATAATAGTTTTGGTCACTAAAATTTTCTTCAAATCACTAAAATCATTCTAAGCACTTAAGTTGACTTTTCAATTACTATATTGTTTTACTTGGAAATTAATTTTTAAACACGTGAATTTTCATTTCAAGCACATAGACAATATTTTTGAAAATAATTATTTTTCAAAAAATAAATTATATTAATTTCTCTTAAGTACATATTCTTTTCTCTAAGTGCACTATCACCTCTTAAGTGGATCGTCACTCAAATTCTCTTACCGCCTTGCAAAAGAGTGAATTGAATGATAACTATCTTCCGGAAACAATACATAATATAGCTTTAATCAAAGGCTACGTATTGGAGAAGTTTCTTGGAGAAACTCCACAAGTGTTCCTACGAAGTTCAAACCCAATGATGATGAAATATGATTGGTGGCAAAAGAGAAAGTGATAATTGAATTGTAGGCAATAGGTTATCTGTGGATTGCCCATATGTGGCAAATCTGGTCACTCTGCTTGGACTTGCTATTATGGCTTCCATCATAACTTTTAGTAGTCACAAATGCAGCCGCTAGATTTAGAACGTCATAACCCAAAAATGTATTATGATTGCAACCTCTGAATTTATCTATGATTAAGGTTAGTGTCCAAATTCAGGGGCAAGCAATCAAATTACACATGATGTCAACAACCTATAAAATAAAGCTACCTAAAATGGTAAAAAACAATTTTTTTTTTACTGGTAATGGTATAGGTTGAAAATTACACCTATAGTAAAGTAAATAAGTTTTAAGGTTTACGGTTTTAGAGTATATACAAATTCTTTTTTACCGGAATAGCTTAAGATAGTGTGAATAACCTAAGATAATAATTATTAGCAACATTAGCATTTGAAAATACTTAAGCATAAAATAACACCAGCTAATTAGAATTGTAGCATATATGTTTAAAATTAGAATCCCCTATTAAATAGGATTCCTCAAGTTTTGTCTAGTATTGATCTAGACAGTGGGATAAATTTATAAAAAGTACGTAGATTGTTAGATTAAAATTTAACAGCTTAAATACATTAATTAAAAAAATTTGAGGGATCTCCTACTACAAGAGATCTCACTATGGGTTTTTTATTCTGACACTACAATGATAACATTAAATGCTCTATATTCGTCGTTGTCAATTTTTATTTTTCCATATGTTGTGTTGTTTTTTTTTTTTTTTATTATTATTATAATTTAATTTGTTAGGTGGCACAAAAAAAATAAAAAAATATTGGTCATGTGATAACCACCTTTATTTTAATTTATATTTTAATTATTTAATTAAAAAAATATTATATAATATTAATTTAATTAAAAATATAATATTCTATAGATTGTAAATTAAATTTTTATTAATAATATTACTGATAAATTATATTAGAAGTATATTAAAATAAAAATAAAAAATAATAATGACAATAATGACAATAATTAAAATTTTCCTTTAATTATAACCTCAAGACAATTTGAATTGTCTATAAAAGCAGGAGAGTGATAATCCATGTAATATAATAGTTTTTCTACAGAATAAAAAATAAAAGCTGTGAAACAGATGGTGCGTAAGGAGCAAAAAGAGCAAAGTGTTGAGTTGGAATTTCGAAGAAAGGATAATATGTTAATTTTTGTTCCATTCTTTCTTAATTAAAATATGATAATTATTTATTTAATTAATAATAATATATAATTTAATTTAAAAATAATATAATTATTCATAATTATTATACAAATATTAAAATATAATTGAAAAATTAAACATTTTTTTTATTTTTAATTAAAAATAACATAATAATTACAAAATGGCTTCGTGGAATTATACATACATTTATAAGAAAATTATTAAAAAGTTACCTTCCATGCTTATATTTATTATAATTCAATTTTATTACAAACAAATTGATTCTATACCTAAAAATCTTGACTTTGCCTAAAGCATCATCCACTTGGCGTTGCTCGACAAGAAGTTAGAACTACCAAACTAGCGTAAGAAAGCCAACAAATTCTCTGCTTCAAATTAAAAAATATATATAAATCTTTCATTTTAATTTAACAATTAAGCACAAATTACAGTGTTTACCATCAACGTAGATACTTTCACTTTTAAACCCATAAAATATAATCATTAAAATGTGTACGAATTAGTTCAAAAATAGTTGTTTAAATGAAATGAAAAGAAATGGGACAACATAAGGTTATACAATAAAATATTAACATTTAAATTAGTAATTACTACTTAATCCAATTGTTTGTTTACTTAATTCAAACTCAATAAAATATAATAAAAAAATAGATTTGAATTGTAAAATTATATATTTATAAAATTTATTTATTTATCATGCTTTCAGTAAAAAATTTAATAAGAAAAATACTTACAAGTTTATCTAAAATTTTCCCATACAATAATTGTTATTCCATCGCCTCCCTCTCGCGGCTTGTCATTTTTTCATGCAATAATCGTAAATTGCAAATGGAAATAAACGATTTTCTATTTTCAAAATGTATCAATCAATAATTGATTCCTCTTTTGTTCCTCACGCACCATCTGTTTTCCATCTTTAACTTTTTATACTTTAGAGAAACTATTGTATTACATGGATTATCACTCTCCTGCTTTCATAGACAATTCGAATTGTCTTCAGGTTATAATCAAAGGAAAATTTTAATTATTGTCATTATAATTTTGTATTTTTATTTTAATATACTTCTAATATAATTTATAAATTTAATATATAACTAATATTATTAATAAAAATTTAATTTACAATCTATATAATACTATATTTTTAATTAAATTAATATTATATAATAATTTTTAATTAAATAATTACATTATATATTAAAATAAAGGTGTCAGTCACCTTTATTGGTTGCGTGGTCCTATACCACGCGACCATTATTATTATTATTTTTGCATCGAATGGTCATAGGCCATATGATTGTTAGTGTCTATTAGAGTCACGTGGTCTAAAATTACATGACCTAACAAATTAAAATTAAAAAAAAAAGTACAATACACCATATAAGGAAAATAAAAATGGCAACTGTGGATATCAAGCATTTAACGCTGACATAGTAGGATCAGAATAAAAGAACCCTCTCTCTCCTATATGTTTGATAGAACATAATACTAAATGCAATTAAAAGACAAAACAACCAAGTATAAGGCAGAAAATAATTCGCAAGAGAAAGAAACGAACAAATAAAATCATCATGGTTTGATCATCATGACCTATATCCTTTACCTTTGGAAAGCAAGAGATTTTCTATTCTAGTCTTACAAGTAATGGTAAACTAGAACCTTTTCAACACTTAACCACAACTTTCCCCTTGCTTACCTAAAACAAATCAAAAGTTGGTTTTCTCACTCGTTGACAATGCTAGGTTTTCCCCTACTCACTTACATTGGATTACATTAAGCTTTTAATATTCGCTAACTTACAACAAACTTTGCATATGATTCCCCATGGTATGAGAGTAATACAAAGAATCATAAGGTGGTGGATCCTGTATTCACTGAGGGATCATATATTAGTCACTCTTGGTGACAGTGCACCTAAAGGGGAAGGGTGAATAGATGCTCTAAAAATTTTTGCAAAAAATTTGTTTCGACTAATATAGTTAACTGAAAAATTCACAATTGACTATAATTTACAATAAACAGTTAACTGAAATAAAATACAGTCGACTGAATTTTTTAGTAAGACATTCACTCTACCAGAAGAAAGACAAGTTAACTGAAAATCTCTTGAGTTGACTATAATTTGTAAAGAATAGTTAACTATAATAAAATAAAGTTGATTGAACCATTTAGTTGTGGGTTCACTCTGCCATAAAGAAAGACAGTTAACTATAAATATTTTAATGAACTGTATTACTTGAATAGAAAGAATGAATGGAGAAAACAGTTAACTATAAAATTTGAAGTTGACTGAAAAATGAATTGAAAATGAAAAGTTCAGGGAAAGAGAATCAAACATGTAAGTTTATCCTAGTTTGGCTAACCACAATGGTTAGTTCCAGTCCCTTTGACTTTCCCAGGGGATTTTCCTAAAGATAGTTTTCTTACAACTTCTCATAGAGTTTTCACATGCTAACTCTAAACACAAAGTTTTCTAGCTCAACCTTAAACTCTAACACAACCCTCTTCTCCTCTGAGACAAAGGTACAACACCCGTAGAAGAGAAATGAGTTTAATGAACCATTACAAAACTGGGTTTTCTTTAACAGCTCTCAAATATGCTTCTAAAAAGCAAATAAGTTAGAAATTAAACTTTAAAATGAAAAGCTTTCAAAATATTACATAATGTTTGTTCTCTTCAACTCTTTTTTGTTCTCTATCTCTCTTGTTCTTCAAAGGAAGTAGCTTCAACATATTTATAGCTTTCTCAGAAAAAGTCGTTTGAGAGCATTTATTGTCGTAAATCTTAATGATGAGAGAGATATTTGATTGCTCATTCTTTAACCGCCATGAGGTATAGATTTCGGGCTCCATTGGCATGGTTGTTTCTAGTTTACTGAAGGCGCCATTAATGGCCGCTTCTGTTGGTAGCTCCAAGAGGTAGAACAGAGGCATAGAAAGCATATGGTAGTGGGAGTTCAGAGAAGTTTTGAGATCTGCAGCTTTTCGTACTGTGTTGGAGAGATAAGCTTTATGAGTTGTCTTCCACTTTCTTGTGCTGATATGGGTTGAGATGTAGGCTAAGATTTAAATTGGTCCAAATTTGTTAATTTCTCAAATGTGGGTTAGGCTTTGCTTTCATCATTTGGTTTGTCATTAATCAAATATGGGTTTGGGCCATTTCACATTTAGGCCAACAATCTCCCCCTTTTGATGATGACAAAACCAAATAGAAAAATTTTGCATAAGCTCCCCCTGAAACGAAGAATGTTTACAAAGCAAAGAACATAATAGCAAACACACATAGATAATATCATAGTAATCACAGTATTGATTATTTAAGAGATTATCACACTATCACAATATCATTCATCAAGATCAATAATATCAGAGTAATATTTCAATAACATTAATCAAAGTTAAGCAAAGTCAATAAAATACTGTCAAAGTCAGAGTAATAAAGTAATACAAAGTCCTAAACATAGTTAATTGAAAATAAATGCAAATAAATTTAAGTTAATTGAAGTTATTCTCCCCCTTTTTGTCATCACTCAAAAGGAGAGTGAGAAAAAAAAAAAGAGAGTCATCATAGGCCATATATCAATCAGAGAAAGAAATCGAAGTCAATGACCCCTCGAAGACTAAAGAAGCTGCTGAAGACCTACATGAAATTGAAGGATGGCGCTCTGAAGGTCTTGAAAGCGCTAAGTCAGTTGTGATTTGCGCTATTGGAGAGTAGCCTTGGCATCCTCGATGTTTGTGTTAATTATTTCATGTCTTTGATTGTATGTATTCAGTTGCCCCTGAATGATGGAAAGCTCTTATTGAACCTCACACAGTTGAATGTTCATGGAGTCTATAAGAGTGAGCATCTAAGTTTAGTTGTTAAGTAGGGTGTTGAGTATTTGAATGGGTTAGGGAGAAAGCTGCCCACTGTAGAGGAGGGTTCTGTTGGAGGTGCAGAGGAGGATGGAGGCACAGAAGCTTTAGGAGGATTAGAAGGAATGGGAGCAGGTTGAGCTGGAGGGTTGTCAAGATCAGCAATTCTTATCCACCTATCATCCATAAAATTGTATTTCATTAATTTAAAGGATGAAACATCATAGGTGGAAGTAATTTGTTTGCAAGGGTACTAATCCAAATCGACTCCCTGATTTCTAAATAGGCGGGTAAGAAGCATGCCATAGGGAAGATTGGAGGATGGATCCAAGTGGGTGCTACTTTCTAACATATATTGAAGGATCCAATGATGCAAATTTATGGGCTGTTGGGCATGCAAACAAAACAGTAATAGTAATTTCGTTTTATTTAACACTTCTAAGGATATAGTCCTAGGAAGAATACATATAGCAATCATGTGAGCTTGGACTCTGTCTTTAAAAGAGAAAGCTAGCCCATTTAGTTTCTGACCTTAGGGAAATTCTATCCTCTCCACCAGTTCATTTTTTACCTCCTCATAAGTAAAGTTGAAGGTTTTAGGCCATTTGCTCTTAAAAAAAAAAACTTATCTTCAGCTTCAAAATGCATGTCCAAAGTGTCAGCTATAGTACCTTTATCTATTATTATTCTGATCCCATCAACAAAAGATTCAAGAGTGGACTCATCAACCAGAACAGATAGATTAGTATAAAACTTTCAAACCAGATCTTTATAAACAGGCTCTAATAGAGTAAATATGGGGGACTAACCGAAGTTTCTAATTTCTGGTTCAACAGGAACATGAAGATTGGCTAGTTTGTCAAAACATACAGTTCGTCCATGTGCTATTGGTTTAGAAGCAAAGTACTGTCTATATTTGGTCTCATGTTCAGTTGATTGAAAATATCTCAAAACATGAGAGGAAGAAATACATTTGCCCTTGGCATTCTTAGGTTCAGAAGAAGAGGCCATGTTCCTTGTTGAGGCTTGAGTAGTCTATAGTGGTAGAGGAATCTCTAAAAGGGTTTCTTCAGTGACGGGATTTTTTGTAGATGTGGGGATTTCATCAGGCACCGATTTTTCTTCAATATTGATTGGATGTTTGTCTTCTTCTGGTGAAAACGAAGGAGTCACTATTTGACGCTTTCATATGGAGGTTACCATTTTTGGATAGGGCAATGAAATCAGAGATTCGATAGCCATAGGAGTGTCTTCACTCACGAGAGGAGAAGGATGCTCCTCGGAGGTTGTTGCTGGAGGTGGCTAAGTTGCTGCCAATCGACGTGTGGACCGTTGACAAGAGAATGTGGCACTTCCTTCCATGGATGATGGTGGTTGAGAATAGTGAACTTGTCACAGTGAGAGAGATAGAGAGGTCCAAGATGAGTGTTTCTGCAAGTTTTAGGGCATGAAACGGTCAGAGTGAGAGACAAAGAGACAGTCAGATCTTTTTTAAGTCTCAAGAAAAAGTTGAAAACTGTCTTCTCATATCAGTCAGTGTGAACAGTGATAGTTTCAGAGTTGGTTCCCAAGAAATAACTTATAATGTAACTGTCATGATGGTTATGAAGGGAAAGTAGAAAGTCGCTGAATGATTTGACTTGGTGATTAGCTGAGCACACCATTTTGGATCTCTCATTTTCCAATTGATAATTTTGGCCTAAGACAAAAAATCAATTAACTTAAAAATAATATAGTTAATTGAAATTAAAGTAGTTAACTAAAAATTTTTATAGATGACTAGTTTGTCTAAACTTTAGTTAATTGAACAATTTATAGTTAACTGAAGTTTCTAAATTTAACTAAAAAATTTCAGTTTACGGTTTTTATAAGTTTTCAGTTAACTAAGAATTTTTAGTCGATGAGAAGACGAAAGTTCAATTAACTGAAGAATTTATAGTTGACTGAAAAAGTTCTGAAAAACTTATTTTTCACTCAATTCAGTTATTCCAAGTTTAGAACACAAAAATTTGAACTTGTCTTCATGAAGGGGCTTAATGAAGATGTCAGCTAGCTAATTTTCAGTTTAAAGATAGTTTACCTCAATGGTTCGTTATTAAACATGATCCTGAATAAAATGATGTCTAACCTCAATATGTTTTGTTCTTGCATGATGAACCGGGTTCTTTGTTAAACATATACACTTGTGTTGTCACAGTAGATCAGGATTTGTGACAGACATAGAGAATAATCTTCAAGTTGTTGCTTCATCCATAGAAGTTGAGTGCAGCAACTTCTAAGTGCTAGATACTTAGCTTCGATGGTAGATAATGCCATTGTAGTTTGCTTCTTGTTTAGGGCTTTGCCAAGCATTTGACAAGTTCCACTAGTGCTCTTTCTATCCAATTTATCTCTTGCAAAATCAGAATCTGCATATCCAATTAGATCAAAATGATTAGTTCTAGGATACCACAAGCTATGATCTTAAGTTCCTATTAGATATCTGAATATACAATATAGTGAGATTCTTTGAGACTAATTTGATATCTAGCACACATGCAAATGCTATTCATGATACCAGGGCAACTAGCAGTAAGATACAAGAGAGAACTAATCATACCTCTACATACCTTTTGATCAAAGTCTTTACCATTTTCATCCTTGTTTAAGTAAGTGGAATGATTTATGGGTGTTCTTATAAGTTTTGCATTTCAAAACTAAATTTATGGAGTAACTTTTTTGTATACTTAGGTTGATTGATGAAGTTTCCTTTATTTGAAGGCTAAGGAAAAAAGACATCTCACCTATCATGCTCATTTCAAATTCACTTTGCATGAGCTTGGAAAATTCCTTGCACAAATCATCATTAGTACTTCAAAAAATGATATCATCAACATATACTTGTATAAGTACAGCTTCTTTGTTAGTCTTTGTAATGAACAAGGTGGTGTCAACATTTCCTCTTTTAATATCACTTGATATAAGAAAATTGTTTAACCTCTTATACCAAGCTTTAGGAGCTTGTTTTAAGCCATAAAGGGTTTTTGAGAGTTTATACACATAGTTAGGTAATTCTTCATTTTCAAACCTAGGAGGTTATTTGACATACACTTCTTCATCTATAAAACCATTTAAAAATGCTATCTTGTCATCCACTTGATATAATTTAAAATTCATGTGAGAGGCATAAGTAAGTAACATTCTAATGGATTCTAATTGATTGGTGTTCAGTTGATTGAAATCTTGATCAGGTTGAGTTTTCCGATTTTTGGTTGAATCAGACACATTTTCTTGAATTTTCTAATTTGAGTGCTAAATAAAGATGGGCGTAGGTTCTTCATCATCATCTGTGACTACACATTTATTAGAAATTGAGTTAAAGTCATCAAAAACTACATGCATGGACTCCTTTACCACTAATGTACATTTATTATAGACTCTATATGTTTTGCTAGAGGTTGAGTATTCTAGAAATATACCTTCATCACTGTGAGCATAAAACTTCCCCAGGTTATTTTTACCATTGTTGTGAATAAAGCATTTGCAACTAAAAGCATGAAAATAACTAATATTGGATTTTCTTCCTTTCCAAAGTTTATAGGGTGTTTTCAAGAGAATAGACCTTATTAAGCAATGGTTCAAAATATAACAAGCAGTATTTATAGTTTCAGCCTAAAAGTATTTAGGAAGATCATTGTCAATAAGCACTATTCTAGCCATATCTTGCAATGTTCTATTCTTCCTTTCTATCACACCATTTTGTTGTGAAGTTCTAGGAGAAGAGAAGTTATGGTTAAATCCATGCTCATTGTAGAAATTTTCAAAAATTTTATTTTCAAATTTACCACCATGATCACTCATAATACTTGATATCAAATACCCTTATTCCTTGTGAACTTGCTTGCAAAATATTTCAAAGAATTTGAGGTTTCATCCTTATGACTTAGAAAGTATACCCAAATGTATCTTGAGTAGTCATCAATGATGACAAAAGCATAACTCTTTCCATTAAAGCTTCTAGTTTGAGTAGGTCCAAATAAGTCCATGTGTGATAATTAAAGAAGTCTAGAAGTAGATACACAATCCTTAGGTTTAAAAGAAGACTTAGTTTGTTTGTCACGTTGACATGCATCACATATATGATCCTTTTCAAAATTTAATTTCGAAAGACCTTTAACAAGGTTAAGTTTAAAAAGTTTTGAAATGAGATGCATGCTAGCATGACCCAATCTTTTATGCCATACCCAAGAGTCATTACAAATAGATAAAAGACATGTAACATTCTTTGTAAATAAATCTTCTATGTTCAAGATATATATGTTATCATGTCTTTGACTAACAAAAAATGTTTTGTCATCATTAAACACTTTGTAGCCTTTGTCACACAGTTGACTTATGCTAAGAAGATTATGTTTGAGTCCTTCTACAAGGTACACATTTTCTATACAGCAGTCATAAAGTAATTGTACCTTACCTATGCCGACAATTTGACCTTTGTTGTTGTCTCCAAAAGTGACTAATCCTCCATCCTTCATTGATATTGAAGTGAATTTGGACGGGTTTCTCATCATGTGTCTTGAGTAGCCATTATCTAATAACCATTGATTTAAGAAAGTTCTCCCTTTGAGGCAAACCTGCAGAAAAATTTACTTTGTTTTAGGTACCCAAACTTGCTTAGGTCCTTTCTTGTTAGTATAGGCAGTAGAGGTGCCTTTAGGGATCCATATTATGTTATCTTTATAATATTTACATTTGTAGCAAGCATGTCACATCCCAAAATCCCTTAAGTGGGACCGACACAAGCCACGAGGAAATTCTCTGAATCTGCAAGCCTTACATTGAAGGGACATTCAATATCATGCCGAATCTATTCAATTTGCACCATATGTAACATAATTTGCCCTAATATAAAATAAAGGTTTAAAAATACAAAATAAAAAGTTTTGTAGAAATTTCAGCAACACCTCCCTAGTAAATAGGACATCCCAAAATTTCTACAATGTCCTGTAAGGCAAAACATATAGGAGAGCTCTGCTCTCACCAGCACAACCCAATATAGCATAAATACAAAATACACAAATAGGGAAAGTTCAATTGTGGTCTCTATACAACCTCAGACATACAACCAATGGCTATTGTTCTAAAAATATACATTTCAAAAATAAGCCATGAATACCAATTAATCAAAAGAATAGGCTTTGCAATATCCCAAGTGGGGCTCACCACAAGACTCCCTGTCAGTGCTCTGCTGCCTTCGGGAACTCGTCTATCTCCCTATTTGAGACCAAATTTTTCTGACAGATAGCACCCCAAAATCAGTGACAAAATTTTATATATAAATAGAAAGCAAAGCATGATCAAAAGTTAAGTATAATGCAATAATGTTTAAACCGCAATAATCAACTTTGCAAATCAACAGTTTCAGCTAAAATACACACTTTTCAAACATTGAATTTAAAGTGCCATTCACAAGGAATCCATAAGTTTTTGAAGATCATTTCGGGGGAAGGACTGTTAAAGACTAAACCAGTGTGGCACCCAGCCACAAAGGGCAAATCACAACAGGCGAGGATATACAATCCTCGAGGGCAACTAACCAACAGACGAAGATACACAATCCTCGAGGGCAACTAACCAACAAGCGAGAGGTCATAACTCACAAAGATTATCACTCATCGATCCTCGTGTGATAGCCGTCACACGGGGCTAGCACCATTGTTAACCCTGCTAGCTGGGTCATTACCTAGGTGCACCAAGGGCTAACAGTACTGCTGTTGGCAGTCAGTGTCCTATCTAGTCCTTCCAATGCTAATGAAATTAAAATAAGCATGTATAGGAAAAGTAGCAAGTATGCATGAAATCCATCTGTATTTGCAATAATAATTTATCAAGTGATCATTCCTAACCGTACCCATGAGATTTCTTCAAGGTCGTTTTTGAAACCGTACATAAAGTCATTTGACATATCTATGGATTTCATTTACTCATAATCTTAATTCTGGTAAAAGATAATCATGACAAAATTAATAATGATACTTATAAAACATTCCCAAAAAATAAAAATTGAAGCATAAATAAGAGTATTGGGGAGTGCTATCTGCGCACCTGAGTGTTGTTAAGTACCAATAACTCAATAACTTCCCTCGGGTGACCTTATCCCTCTTATAAGTTACCTACGCCAATAGGAAAGCAAGAAATTACTCTTCTTCCTTCTTATTACTCAAAACAAACCCTAACTCATATTCCTTGATTCCATCACTAACTTTCCCAGACTTTTCGTCAATTAACATTTTCAGCCCTAAAAACTTTCTGAGTTTTCATTTTAGTCCCTAATTCCATACCCTTGCCTTCAGTCCAAGGAAATCCATGATGAACAATAAGGTTTCATGACATAAAATTTAAAACTGTTATTATAGGATCAATGTAAACCCATTACAATGCAGCATTTCACCCTTTTCTGAAAACCCCAAAATTTCAAAACTTTTCAGTTTGGTCCCTATTAGCACAACTTCTCAAAACCTAGCCAAAAATCATGCTTCCAAAGCTAAAATTCAATGGATAGGGGCTGAAAATATTTTTCCTAACTTCATTCTCAAGAATAAATTGATTAAAACTTATCAAATTTTCCAAAAAAATCACTATTCTTAGCTCCTTGGAAACCTGTCGGAAAATTGCACAACCGACGACCAAAATAGCTCAATGTCAGGCGAAAAGTGATGCAAGGAGGTGAGGAGCAAAACCCACCCAAGAAACAACAGGAAAAGGGCTCACCGAAGCTCCGGCCAAGATCGTGATTTCCTGCGATTTTCTGACGAAACTGAGCTCTTCTCACCGAAAACATGGCAGTTTCTGGCCGGTGACAGGTTGACGACTCTCCAGGGATGGTAAGGCGCAGCTCTGACAGTGGCAGAAGGTCAACTCCGGTGGACGAAACAACTCCAACTCCTCCCTACTGCTGGTGTACCAGTGAAGGAGAAATAAAAATGGCTAAGGGCATTTTGGTCCTTTCACGCTGAAGGGTGACACGTGTTAGCTCCTAAAAAAAACAAGAAAGTTAGAGAAGTCAGGTCTCAAACCTGTGGCCTCTTGAATAAGCACCTAGAGTTTGACCACTAAGCCAGCCTCAATCTCATTTTAAGGTTTCACTTGACAAAATAATATACCTTAGCAAATTTTCTTGCAAAATTTTCTCTCCTTTAATTTTAATTTATTTAATTGGGTCATTACAAAGCATGTCCTCTTCTTTAATAGTGAATACAGACAGAGTTGGAAGAATATTTTACAAAGAAATTCTTGTATAATTTAACAGAGTTATTATAACCAAGACATGATTTGTCAAAGCTACATTTATGTTTTCCTAAGAGTAGATTTAAATTCTCTTCTCCTTTGACAAAATTTGCTAAGTCTTTAGTTAATGTAGAAACTTTAATTTGTAAATCTTTATTTTCACTTAAAGTCTTTTACTTCCAGCTTTTAGGATTTCAAAATTTTTCTCAAGCATCTATTTTTCTTTTTCTAAACTTTTGTATTTAATGAACAATTTTTCAAAATCATCAAACATTTCATTTAAAGTATTTTGTAATTCTTCTTTAGAGGAATCGGTAGTAACCTCATTTTCTGATGTAGCCATGAAACGTAGGTTGGTCATTTCTTACTTTAGCTCCTTTTCTTCTTCATTTTCATCATCATCACTCCATACATCAAGTACTCTTCTTCTGTTTGAGGTTTTGCTGAATCTTTTCTTCAAGAAGGGACAATCAAAGCGAGTGTGCCCATTTCTTCCACATTCATAGTAGGTTATGGAATTCTTCCCTTGATCATCTTTCTTGAACTCATTTCTTGGGAAGTTTCTTTTATTCATCATGAGCTTACCCTTCTGTTTAGCATATTTCTCAAATTTCTTTGAGAAGAAGGCTAGGTCTTGTAAATCTACTTCACTTTCATCATCCTTTTACTGCTCAGAAGTTGCTACAGCTTTTAGTGCCATATTTCTTTCTCTTTTGAGCTCATAGCATTTGAGGTGATTGTTATGGTAAGATATGAGAATTCCTCTTAACTCATCATAAGTCAATTCTTTGAACTTTGAACTACTCTCAATGTTGTCTACCTTGGATTTCCAGCTTTATGGGATAGACCTTAGCACCCTTTTTACTGTTTCATGATTGGTGTAGATTTGTCCAAGTAGTTTCAATTGACCTATAATCTTGGAGAATCGATTGAACATAGCTTCTATGTCCTCATTTTCCTTCATTTTGAACAACTCTAGTTAACCCATAATCTTGGAGAATCGATTGAACATAGCTTCTATGCCCTCATTTTCCTTTATTTCGAATAGCTCTAGTTCATACTGTAGTGTACTTATCTTAGAGTCCTTTACATTTGTTGTTCCTTCATGTGTAACTTTGAGTTTGTCCCACATTTCCTTCGCAGTATCACATGTTGAAATTTTATCATACTCTTCACTGCTAATAGCACAGTAGAAGATGTTTATGGCTCTAGCATTTGCCTGAATCATCTTGATATCTTCCTTATCATACTCTTCTTCAGGTTTGAGTCCCTTTTTTTATGTTTTTGAAAATTTTAGGCCTTGCTCAATGACTTTCCATATTAGGTAATCTGTGGCTTGTATGAAAATCTTCATTATGCCTTTCTAGTGTGTATAGTGGTTTCCATTGAAGTAAGGAGGCCTTGAAGTTGAGTGCCCTTCACTAAAGTAAACTCCCTCAAGGTGTTGTGAAGACATTTTCTGCAAAGTGGATATTTTCTCCTGGCTGTAAGGCATAGATCAAGTGAGACCACAACTCTGATACCAATTGACAGTGCACCTAGAGGGGAGGGGTGAATAGATGCTCTAAAAATTTTTATGAAAAATCTGTTTTGACTAATATAGTTAACTGAAAAATTTACAGTTGACTATAATTTACAATAAACAGTTGACTGAAATAAAATATAGTCAACTGAATTTTTCAATAAGGCATTCACTATGCCAGAAGAAAGGCAAGTTAACTGAAAATCTCTTTAGTCAACTATAATTTGTAAAAAATAGTTAACTGTAATAAATAAAGTTGACTAAACCTTCAGAACGAAAGACAATTAACTATAAATATTTTAGTGAACTGTATTACTCAAAGAAAAAGGATGAATGGAGAAAATAGTTAACTATAAAATTTGAAGTTGACTAAAAAATGAATTGAAAATGAAAAGTTCAGGGAAAGAGAATCAAACACGTAAGTTTATCCTGGTTCGGCCAACCACAATGGTTACTTCCAGTCCCTTTGACTTCCCCAAGGGATTTTCTTAAAGATAGTTTTCTTACAACTTCTCACGGAGTTTTCATATACTAACTCTAAACATGAGGTTTTCTAGCTTAACCTTAAACTCTAACACAACCCTCTTCTCCTCTGAGACAGAGGTACAACACCCGTAGAAGAGAAATAAGTTTAATGAACCATTACAAAATTGGGTTTTCTCTAATAGCTCTCAAATATGCTTTTAAAAAACAAATAAACCAGAAACTAAGCTCTAAAATGAAAAACTTTCAAAATATTACATAATGGTTTTTCTCTTCAGCTATTTTTCATTCTTTATCTCTCTTGTTCTTCGAAGGAAGCAGCTTCAATATATTTATAGTTTTTTCAAAAAAAGTCGTTTAAGAGCATTTACTGTCACAAATCTTAATCATGAGAGCCATATTCGGTTGCTCCTTCTTTGACCACCATGAGGTACATATATCAGGCTCTATTGGTGCGATTGTTTCTGGTTTGCTGAGGGTGCCATTAATGGCTGCTTCTGTCGGCAGCTCCGAAAGGTAGAACAGAGGCGCAAAAAGAATGTGGTAGTGAAAGTTTAAAGAATTTCTGAGATCTACAATTTTTTGTACTGTGTTGGAGAGATAAACTTTATGAGCTGTCTTCCACTTTCTTGTGTTGATATGGGCTGAAATGTGGGCTGAGATTTAAATTGGTCCAGACATGTTAATTCCTCATATGTGGGCTGGGCTTTGCTTTTATTATTTGGTTTGTCATTAATCAAATATAGGTTTGGGTTATTTCACATTTAGGCCAACACTTGGAACACTCAAAATAGTGTGAATAAACTTGGAAAGTAAACAAATTTTTTAGCAAGTTAGAAAACAATGTTATGCGCACAATAAAATTTTCAACCTTGGATTGCTCACTTCAGTTTTAAAAATGTCTCTTTAAAAGGGTAGCATTACAACTAGCCACTGAGCAAATATTGGTGATGAAATTTAGAGGTGTCCAAATGATAGTTCAATTCACCCGAGTTAGCCCACGTGGGTTGGTAAATTAAATGGGTTAATTCGTTTAACCTACTTCATTTTAGTAGACTTGAATGTTGAATTTAACTAACTTGTTTAACCTATTAAAACATTACAAAGAATTTGTAAGAAAAAAAAAAAAAAGAAGAAGAAGAATCCCCAACAAAAATAGTCAATTATCTCAAATTTTTGCTTTTAATATAAAAAATTCATTTATGTTGTAAATGGTGGATCAAATATTAAATATATAAAGACAAAATAAAAATAACAGTTACTTGAGATTATGTAATATTAAATCTTTCACAAAATAAAATCTACAAAACCTTATTGATGGGTTACTTACCAACTCATCGAATTAGTTTGCTTAACCTATGAGTATGGTAAAACAAGTTGATTTAGCCCATTTATTTTAAATAGGCTTAAAATTACAACCCAGCCCACCATTTTCAGGGGTAAAACGAATTTGACCGGGTGGAATTGGCTATAATGAAGTCTATCTTTATCTTATACTAATTATACCTTGCTTGAGTCCAATTCCGTTTTTGAATTTAAATAGTCGTAGCTTGCATTTCTCTCAGTTTCTCCGCAGCCAAGACTTAAAAGCTTGTTTTGACATAATTCAATTTTAATTCCAGCTTCAATGGTTGCTCCATTACGTTCAGTGGCCGTTGGAGGACTTTCAGCAATGTAATCAGTATGGTCTTGTATCATTTTCCACATGTGCAAGCTTCAATTTCCTTTTGTGGTTCGAACTAGACATTAGAAACTGGGCAAAATACTCCTTGGAGCCACTGATACATTCGAAATCGAGTCAAATGATTGTCAACGATTGAAAGGCTTTCTTTTGAAGCATATAAGGCTTCAATAGTCGTCCTTTAATAAAAACATGCAACAGCTTTGAGAAAATCTTTTTTTATGAGTGATGGTTGACGAAATCGAAAGAGGAATGTTTTTAACATATTTCTTCCCTTGTCGTAAGATTAATTTCTGCTACCACACAAGTTAGCAGCTCATTTGATATAGATTTTATCCTTAATGCTGAAAAAAGACATGTAGTTGTTGAGAAGATAATCTTTCCTTATGAGTGTTGGTAGACTTAGAAAAGGAATGTTCTCAACCTATTTAAGCTTAGCAAAACCTTCATTAATCACCTTTTAGTAGCCATATAATCAATTTATTATTCAAAGCTTTTTATTTTAATGGAATAATGTTATTACAAGGATTTTTTTTTTTTTTAATCAAAACTAGCATTTTAGGTAGTCTTGTAAGAAACCTTGGTCCTAACATAAGTTTGTCCATTGCCAACCCACATTAAAGTTGATATACACTGATGAAATTTTCACTATATATCAGAACAGTCAACATTTGGCGCGATTGTTATTTTCATATTGTAAGTGACTGTGACTTTGGATTTCAAGAGTTATAGCCCCGTCTTCTAGTTCTGAATCATATTTTCCAGAGCATATATACTGGGATTTGGTTCATTCCTTCATTTTCTCTTGATGTTTTTTATACTCAGTAGATCTAAAGGTAACGAACACGAGCAATCAAACACTGCATTAAGAGCTTTGTAATGCTGAGTTCATTGTATTTGTGTATTAAATTTATAAGGAAAAGATAGTAACTGGTTAGTTATAAGGTAATTAGCTAATTAATTGATGTCAATTTACAAATTAATGGATTATTCCAACCAGTCAGAATTCGCTTTGTTTATCACAAGTCATAATGATTATGCATTTATATCACAAGGCTTATGATGGGGATACAGTCTTACTTTGAAGATAAGAAGTTCCTCCGAGAGCCTGAAGGAAGGAGCTTACAGACTAATTTGTTATCAAGCGTATGGAAAGATTAGGTTTAGGATTTAGCCCCAGAGAAAGCTTATGGTTAATAGTGAAATTAAATGACAGTTCTAATCATGCAGGTCAATGACTGTAAGTGATAAGACTACATATGTTGCATTTTACTCCTCTATATCAGTTAGTTAAAGTTGAATTTATCGTTTCCCATGGTTTTAGACTTTTCATTATGTCATATCCAACCTTGGCCACATTCACTTGTCGTAGAAGAGGTTGAGAGTGACAATGTAGACAAAGTTACACATTTTCTTTGATATAAAAGGGTAATGGAAAAGAGTCAAGGCATGAATGAAGAAAATGGACTTGTACTCATTTCTATGTAACTCTGTAATGACCTATATAGTGAGGAAAGATACAAGAACTATTCTACAGATTTGTAGAACTATGTTTACAATGACAAGAGAATGATGCTCTAGTCTACTATAGCACAATAATGGGCGAATTTGATGTCTTCAATTGCATGGATGCCATTTTTAACAGTGCCTTGAGGTAGAACTTTCTTTGAATCCTAAGATTTGTCAAAACATGCATCAAGGTGTAATTGGAAAAAGACATGATTACAAGCATCGCAGTATTGTTTTTGTTCCCAGAGCTGGCATTCCGACCAGTGTTTGTGTGTTGAAGGGGCTTATAAACAATTCATCAACCCTGTAGTAACACTGCCAGGCCGTGTGCCTAACAATATTTTCTTGTGCATGATAATTAGCAGTAATACGGATTTAGTTTCTAACTACAAAATAAAAAATAAAAAAAAAGACTACGACCACATTTGGAGCACTACATGAGATTGGGTTATACAAGTTTATATAATACGATTCACCGTTATCATATATTTGGTCAAACAATGAATTGTATGAATTGTATAACTTTATACGATTAATTCCAATCAATCATATTTAATATGGTACAACATGATATTACTAATATGGCTTCTCTTGATTTATTAAGTTTGATTGTATTAATAAAATATTATCTTCTTTAGTAATATATTTTTTTGTCCCCTACATATAAGATATTTCTGAATTTACTCTTATAATCTTTTGTTTTGTTTAGTCCCTCATAGATAAGATATTTTTTAATTTGATCCTCACAATCTTCTTAATTTAGTCCTTCACATAAATGTCTTTTCAATTTAGTTACTCATATTTATATATTTCTCCATTTGATTCCTCACAAATAAAATTATTATTAATAATATCTTAAAAATATAAGTTAATTTAATAAAAACTAATTCATAAAAAAAATTTCAATTTAGTCCCTATCATATAAGATAATTTTAATATGATCTCTCGTAGAATTGTTTTTTAATTTAGTCCTTCACATATGTATATTTCTCCATTTATCCCTCACAAATAAAATTGTAATCAATAATATCCTTAAAAGATATACCAATTTAATAATTATGTACTCATAAAACTTTTTCTCAATTTAGTTCCTCACTTATAAGATATTTTTTGATTTGATCACTTATAAAATTGTCTCACAATTTAGTTTCTCACACATGTATATTTCTCTGTTTGATTCCTTACAAATAAAATTATTATCAACAATATCTTCAAAAAATAAATTAATTTGATAAACATGAACTCATAAAACTTTTTTTCAATTTTGTCCCTCATATACAAAATATTTTTCAATATTATCTCTTATAAAATTTTCTTTCCAATTTTTTTCCCTTAACACCATATTTTATATAATATCACTTCAAACACTATATAGTATTAAATTCTTATCACATTTTATATTATTTTATCTAATTTTATATTATCAAACCCTGTACTATCAAACTCTATACGACATGACAAATGGGTCTAAAAAGAGTTTGAAACCAACTTTTATACAAGCAGGCTCCATGAAGTCGTCCTGGCACACAAGTTACACATGCAAAAGGTACATGGGCCAACGATTTTATGGAACAGTCTCACCAGGCATTAATCCTTCCGCATGTCTTTTCTCGTCCTGAATCACATTGTGGTCAGAATCATTGTATAAAACCAGTAATTTCCATAGTCTTCATTTTCCTTTTATTAATTTTCTATCAAATTCAGATAGAAATAAATACAGTGGGATATGATCCATTTGATTAGTGTGCCTCGTTTCTAAAATTGACAAAAAATTAATAGAAAGATACCAATTCATAAAATAAATGTGGCCCGATGAAATCTGCAAAAATCCAGAGTTTGGTATCTATAGTGGTCCAGTTTTAAATTTTATGAACAATATTCAGCATCGCCACTTCATCCATATGTACAAATAAAATTGAACTACTTGCTTCCCAGTTCATTATATGCATTGAACATATTAATTTATAAGATTTGCATTAAATTCGTAGAAGAGTAAGACTTTTAAGTTAAGAATCACAATATTTATAATTGTTTATTTGTATACGGAATTGACAAATAATTTGTTACTCTCTTTACCGATGGTCTTTAATACAACTTCTCATTTTTGTTGCATGAAACATACGAGGGTACCCTGAATCTTGACAAGCGTCAAGATTGACCAGTCAACCACAAAATGCCGCACGCACCCTTAAGTTTCATGTAATTGCAAATCTAACCCCACAATTATGCCATATTTGATACAGAAGCCCAAGTTCCAAATCACTCTGCATTTCTTTTCTCAAAAGCTAGCGTTACGAAAAATTATGTTTATAAATAATAAGCCAGAGTCCTACGTACATGTCTCACGTGTCTCTCAGAAATTTTCTCAAAAACATAACGACCACTTATTAAAACATTAAAAGTCAATCAAAATGTACAAAATGTTGATTATAAACATCAAAAGACAATCAAAATGTTGAATTTAATTATCGAATGCCATGAACACTCCTGATTACAAATATATTAAAACTCTAATATGTTGACAAAAATGCACTATCATTTGAAAATGAGTGAATGATAGTACATTTTTCAGGTTTTCATATATATTTTAATTTAACGGAGCAAAAATTTGTGTACTTAATACTAAATTCATTGACGGTCGAAATGTTTTATTTAGACCGCAGACAATATTTAGATAGAATGCCACACACCAGGAAAAAAAAGAAGTAAAAGTGATATTTAAATTTGTCCTCATATTTTTGGGGTTAATTAGAGCATCTAAGAGTCTAATATTGTTGAAATTATAATTAAAGAGACTAAATTATTTGTCTAATTAATTATATTACAAGGATGTTAATTAAAATAAAAGCTAATAACGAAGAATAAACAGTGAGTACTTCTTTACAAAAGAACAAATAATTACATATTTTTAGGCATTCCTTTAATATCTTCGTACAACTAAATTTTTATAAATTATTGCCGCATGAAAATTAATTAATTAATTAATATATTATCTAATAAATAAATTAATAATTTATTTATCTATCAAAGTGTTCTTTCTTTTTTTCCCCCAAAATGTTGAACGTACATATTATGTGTGTTGTCATCATATCAACGTTACCTAAATAGAAAATTGCAAATTATTATTATTCTACATATATTTGTTGAGCTAAAACAAGTTTATGAATGCAATTAATTTGTTGAACCACAAGAATATCATGAATGTAATTAGCGTTATTAAATAGAAGTCGTGAATCAATCCCTTTTCGCAATAAACTAAAATTGAATCGGATATATACTTACGTAATATATCTTCATAAAAAAAGAAAGTTAGAGATGAAATCCAAAGTAACATCAGATTCAAGAAGAAATAAAAAAATATTTGAGTCATTTTTTATTAAAGTCTCCCAAAATATCTAAAAGGATTATTAATTTTTATATTAGGTGGGACCTATATCTTTCTCTTAAAATATATCATTTTATAAATTTAGCGAATTATTAATTCATTATGTTGGTCTCAACTCATTTAAATTAGTATTTAATTTTAATTACTAATTTACTGAATATTAATTTATTAAGATGATAATATATGTAATAATAAACTAGAGTAGAAAGGACACTCTTGAATTATTTCAAAGCGTAAATACTTTATTTCATACATATAATTATAGATATACTTAATCATTGGATTAAATTTTTAGAAAGTTGGACTTGAATTTAAGTTTTAAAAAAGTTTGAACCTACATTTTAATCAAATTTTTTACTTAAACTTTTATTTATATTTTTTCGGCAGGGCTAATCAAGCTAATTAATTTTTTTTATATTATGGTCAATTTAATTTGTTACTTAAACTTAAAATAAATAACTTAAATAATTATTATTATTACATGTAAATATATATATATATATATTGTAAATACAAATGAGTTATTATATTGATATAAATATTTTAAATAAAGTGCATTATTTCTTATTTCTTTATTAAAATATCACTTTGCAATAAGTTTTTTTTAAATAATATATTTTTATTTATTAAAAAAGTATTCATTCAAATTTTTTTAACACATACCGGACTTTTATAAAAGTTCAAGTTGACCCATTTTAAAAATCAGGTATTTGAAGATCAAATTTCTTTTGTTTGAACTTTTTTTTTTTTGAAAAATAAACTTATTGGGTTTGATGAATTTTTTAAGTTACGGTCAGATTTAATTGTAGATAATACTGACTAAATAAATAATTTTTCAATATTTAAAAAAGGCTCACTAAGATTACAAATAGAAAGCAAAATTTACGTATGTGCCCAATTATACAAGAATCATAGAGTATTTAAATTTGTGAGATTACCTACATAAATTTATTGTTTCTCAAGATAACCCAAATCTTCAAAATATCGATTTCATTCTATTTAAAAATATCAACTTCCATCTATGCATATTCAAATTCCAAAATCTTAAATTTCTGATCCCAAAACATTGATCTAATCCTAATTTCCTGATTTCGAGTGTGTTATTACCATATTGTCAGGGGATTTTGTAAGAACGGGTGGTTTTTGAACATAAATGACAGACACAAATCGAAAAAAATTTGATTGACGCGTATGAAATATTGACTAATAAATACAAAGGCTGAGATCACATGAGAAGTCAAACGTCAAGTTTACCAATAAATGCAAAGTTGATAATTTTATATAAAAAATTGACCCGTAAATATAAAATTAGTAGTGTTCACACGGGTCACACACGTGCAACCATTATACTGAAAGTTGAAGCATTATATTAGAAGCTTATAATTAGAGATGCAATACAATTTTGTAATTATATAAAGTATTGAATTTTAATATATTAGCATGGATAGTAGTCGTACAACTCAGAAATATTATATGATCAACTCTACACATAAAGAAAACTTCATACAATTTAATTTTTTTAAGTAAAGTGTGTATAATGTTTAAGAATCTTAGGTTTTTTGCTTGATGACAACCAACAAATTATTTTTATTTTATTATGTTATTGAAATAATATTATATATTATAATTACATAAATTAGCTTGCAAAATTAGTAAAATTGCATGGATATATATATATATATATATATATATAGATATATATATGTTGATATATTAACATTCATTGTTTTCCATAACTATATAATTTCATTAGTTCTTAATTAAAAGCTTTCAATGTAATTGTTACACTGTCGGGAACATGTGTATATTTACAGAACACTTCTCTAAAACTAGAGGCTTTATACCAGAAAAGTTTATTAATAAATACGAAATTGAAGACGGTTTACAACCAAATATAAGAAATTGAGTGATAAACATAAAATTTGATACTTTTTTCTTTTGGACGGAACTGAAGATTTTATATAAGAAGTTGATTGTTTAATAAAAAAAAATTAAGTGAGAAACACGAAATAAAAAGTTTTAATTTTCTAATTTTTTGGGCGATCAATTAGTTGTGTTTGGGTTCTAGTAATCAAAGAAAATAGGGTTTTTTTAAAAATATATATAAATTACCTATCTAAGAGTTATGTTATAAATAATGGAAAGTTGATATATTATTGTATTTGTACAAATTATGTTGAATTAAAATATAATAACAATAAATTTTATTTTAAGTCAGGAAGCTGAATAAGATTAAGAAGTAATTACAACAAAAAATTTTTTAACTCGGTCCTTCTAATTCTTGACAACTTATAACCAGAGGATTAATTCTCTCGAAATAAAGGGTGGTGCTAAACTCAACGAGAACCGTGCCATCACTCTAATACTAATAGTTAGAATCAAACGTTGATTATTATGCCAAAAGTTATAGTCAATAGCCAAATAACGTAACTTTATTTCAAACATATAAGAAGTTGTAACCCGATAACTACCGCAAGTCAGTGGATAACCCGATCATTTAGGTTCTTTTGAGACAAAAATGTAGTACTAACCCAACAAAGCAAACAGCATGAGAGCATTATCCGTGATCATCACATGAAAAACAGAAATTTGACGGAAGCTTCTCCAGTATTCATGTTCCTCGGTGCAATAAGTCACATGAAATTTCATATATAATGCTTGACTTGAAACCCGTGTTTCACACCAGGAGCATACTACTACTACCATTCAACCTAATTTCCCTCCATGTCGTCTGTTTCAAAGTCGAAGACAAACAATCTTTTGAATAATATTACAACAACTTTTGATATGATATCCTCAGAGTATGATATCCACCCCTGTAGTATCAGATCATGATAAACAAGACATGGAAGTATTATGATCACAAAGGAGAAATGCCTGGACACTGAAACAATATTCCAAATGTCATATCCAGTTTCAGTTCAACACTGAAGTCTTATTATCAAACCCTGTAGAAGCAGATGATAGTAAACATTGTTCCCAATATCATACCCAGGACACTATGATGCAGCTTTCTCAAGTCAGATCGTCAAAATTTAAGCTTTCTGTGACTGGGTTGCGACAGTAAATTGTGAAGACAGTGCACGTAAGCATTTTTCAATTCAGACTTATCATCAGGATAGCAAATAACAGTCACTCTGCTTTGAAAAATCTTGGAAGAAAAGAAATAACAGATTGAAGGTTTCAACAGTACCGCAAATTCTCTCAGGCTTTGCAATTAGTAATCACTAATCAGTCAAGGAAACTTTAAAGTAATGCCTAACCAGGCTTTGATTCAACTGAATGCCTCCAAATCAATGTAGGATAGCTTGGTCATTCTAACATCATGAAAAACAAGGTATTACCAGAAAGTCATGTCAGAGATCTACCAAAACTTACCAGCATAATCCAGTAGGTAATTGGTCGAATCAAAGAATGAGAGAATTTCTGAAAGGTGATCAACACAAAATGAATAGAATATGTCCTGTGAAAAAGTTCTGAAAACAAATGATAGACTGTGAAAGGAGGATATATTATTGCAAATACACAGGATGATGCATCAAATAGAACAGAAGATTGAAGCACAGAGGAGAAAAGAGGATTATTTGAACCATTCCCAATTACAAGAGTAGGAATCTATATATATCTAATGATTTCAGAAGCTGCAATTATCCAAAACTAAGACAAATTTTTAATTAAACACCCTAGTTCTGCCTGTAAGCAATGTAATTGGCTAAAGCAATTAATGGGGCAGCTTTTTGCGGATCAAATCCAGAGAGCTGGTCTTGCGCATCCTTGTTCAATTTCTCAGCAAATTCCCTCGATTTCTCTATCCCCAAAAGTTTCGGATACGTGACCTTATCCGCCACCAAGTCTTTCCCAGCTGTTTTCCCTAATTCCTGGGACGATTTGGTAACATCGAGAATGTCATCCACAACCTGAAACAGCAATCCGATGTACCTCGCGAACTTCCTCAATTTCTCAACCTCCTCATCCGACCCACCTCCGACGATTGCTCCCAACACAACCGAAGCTTCCAGCAACGCCGCCGTTTTGTGAAGATGAATGAATTCCAGTTTCTCCAACCCCACATCGGACAATCCTTCCGAAGCTATATCCACAACTTGCCCGGCAACGAGCCCTTCGGTGCCAATCGACTTCGCCAACTCCCCGACCGCGCGAACTAGCCTCGCCGGCGGCACGCCCACGGTGGAAACAGCTACGTGCTCGAATGCGAAAGACAGAAGAGCATCACCGGCTAAAACCGCGACATCCTCGCCGAAAACCTTGTGATTTGTCGGTTTTCCTCGGCGGAGGTCGTCGTTATCCATACATGGCAAATCGTCGTGAATCAGCGACATGGTATGAATCATCTCGACCGCGCAAGCGGATGGCATGGCCATTGATTCGTGGCCGCCGACGAGTTCGCAGGCGGCAATACAGAGCATAGGACGCACGCGCTTGCCTCCGGCGAGAAGCGAGTATCGCATGGCCTCGTGGATCTTCTCGGGTTCTCGCAGAGAGACGGCTGCATCCAAGGCTTGGTTCACTGTATTAGCCTTCTGAAGCATGTAGGCCTTGAAATTAAAGGTGGGGTTTTCTTCTTCGTTCGTCTCTTTGACGGCGTTTTCCTTGGTGAGCAGTGCAGCGACGGAAAGAGACGAGAAAGAAGAGGAAGAGATTGGATGGGTATGTGGTTTAGGAGTAATGAAGGAAATGGGTACTTTTCTGAGACCATTGAAGAGGGTAAAAGTTGGGGATCTGGATCTGCTCACTTGGTTGAACATAGAACTTGGGAGAGCCCATGTACCAAGATTCACGGAACTCATCTTTCCTCACTATGCTACAAGTTCGGTTTGTAAGAAACTATATTGCACTTGCTTTCCTATATATAGATCGAGAGAGGAAAAGACCAAGAAATGTTTCATACATAGGATCAGTGAGTCATATATGGTAGATGGTAAGCAGAATACCAGAGAGTTATGGCTCGCTATTTGATTCAAGAAATTGGTCATACCATTTGGGTCACAGCAATTATCCATTATTTTCTAATGAGTAAGCAGGGCGAGGCAACTACGAATTTTAGGAATAAAAAAACTTATTTAAAAAAATAAAAGAAAAAGGGAAGGGAGAAGCAACGCTAGTGGCAGATTTTTAGTATTTCTTAAAAATATAAAAATTCAACTATTAACATTAGAAAAACATAATTTAACGGTTAAATTAATTTTAATAATTATATATAATAAAATATTATAAATTTCAATCGCGCATGTTTAAAATTCTAATTTAACTATTTAAATCTAAAAAAATACAAGAAATGTACCCAACATCAAAAATTGCATGTAATCCGTTTAAGTGACAAGAATGGTGGGTGGCAAAAGGTAAGGCTACCCACCAATGAACCGAAGACAGAGATAGATAGGATATGGCAAGGCGTTCGGGCAATGGATGTCGTTTTTCTATGCGAATTTTTTGGGAGGGTTGGGTTGATTGTTAAAATTAATATAATGGAAATGATAATGAGAATGAGGGTGGAAATGAAAATAGGTATATTAAAATGTTATTTAGTTAAGAAGAAATGAGAATGGATATATTTTTTTTAAATTTTGTTTGATTAATAATTATATATAAAAATTAATTAAATAATTTGTATATTTTATCATATTATTTTTTATTATAAAACAAAAAAAAGATAGACATATCTTCAAATGATTAATTAATAATATAATTATATATTTAATTAATAATATAATAATTTTAATAATTAATATAATAATAATATAAGAGTATATATTTAATAAATTAATAATAAATTAAAAATAATAATTTAATACCAAATAATTTATTAATAAACAATAATAAATTAAATAAATAATAATAAATTAAAATTTTAATATAGGACATAAATATTTTTGTCTAAAAATTATTATAAATGAAAACACTTTTGTCAAGTATTTTTTTATTTTTAAGAGACCAATCTCATTTTATAATTTTAACAAAAAAATAACTTTTTAAGAGAGTAAACTCTTTAGAAAATAAGAATAAAGACCTAATCTATTAATAAAATATATATTTCTATTTTTTTACATTAATTCTTTATTAGTCTTATAACGCCGTCCGTGTGGCTCATCCCCTATACTCGGACTCAAAGATAACATTACTAATCCTTCTCTAATTTTCGTTTGGCCATTTCTTTGAAAGTTTACAACATAGACATTTAAATGAAGTCAGTGAATTTATTGCTCAAACACGACAAAAAAAGAACGGGGTCTTTTCTTTTCTCCGCCCCCGAGGGGGGGGGGGGGGGGGGAGGTGAGGCATGTCTAATTGATCTGATTTGATTTGATTTGATAGGACAATTTTATATTTTTAATTTTACTTTTATTTTTAAATTTAATTTTACTTTAATTTAGTCTTATAATTTACAAAAATTAATTAAATTATTACTTTTCTTTCCAAATGTTTAATAAAAAAATTCTTAAGTGACTTCATGAAAATTTGACTCTAATTTTTTTGTTAACTTAGATCCTAAATATTTAAATTTTAATTTATAAGAGGTTATCAAGGATAATCTAAGCTATCAAGTAGCAACATGGAATTTTGTTCTGTTATGTATCGAGACGGTGTTAAGAAAAAAAAATATTTTAGTAGTTTTTAAAAATTAATAAACTAAATCAAAATGAAATGAAAGTAATGGACAAAAATAAAATTTAAGATAAATCTTGGGACTAAACTTAAAAAAATTAGATTAAAGAATAAAAATAAAATTTATACAAAATTAATCATTTAAATTGATCAATATAAACTTAATAAATAAAAAAATTGAAAAACCAATTTTTTATTTTAATTAAATTCCAAATAATTAGATACGTCATGAAATGTTTTTAACTGTTAAATCATCTTTTACCACACATAGTTAAAAAAATTAAGAGTAAAGTAGTTGGTAAAGGCAACTGTAGTTCTTTCGCCAATTTCATACTTTTTTGCATGAGAAAATTAAACCAAAAAAATATAATTCTCCGCAAGTTAACGCATTTCATTTTCGACAAAAAAAAAAAAAAAACTTACACGCATGTCTTTAGTGTTAGTTTCAGTCTTCGGATGTTTTATAGAAAAATTTTCTTATGGTAATATAATTTTTCAGGACTTCAGTTTTGGTATATTTATAATATTAAGTCTAAGATTATTAGTTCGAGGTACACCTGGTTAGGGTTTTAAAAATTGAACAGGCCTAAAAAGGATTCAAGTTTGTTTTTTAATAAGCTTTTTTTTAATATGTTTTTCAGATTGAGTCTATTGGATCAAATATTTTTTTAATTATAATTAAGTATATTTGTTAGTTAGAATTTGAGATAAATAATATAATTAATTGTTATTATTATTTGTAAGATTATATATATATAAATTATAAATATAAATAAATTATTATATTAGTATAAATATTTTTAATAAAAAATATTAGTTTTATTTTTTATTAAAATATCATATTACACTAAATTTTTTATTAAATAATAACTTTTTTATTATAGAAATATTGATTCAAACTTTTTGCAGACTAAACTTTAAAAAAGTCCCAACTTGATGCATTTTACAAAGTAGATTTTTCTAATACATTATTTTTTATTCATACTTTATTTTTTTAAGTTAAACAAATTTTTTAAATTATTATGAGATGTAATCTAAGGAAAAATATAAATCCTACACATATAGAGATTAGAAAAAAACTTAATCCAAAATTCTGAACCAGTTAATCCAATTCATGTTGATTTACTTGCCACACACTAATTATTAAGTACTAGCGCCTATTTGGATATTTCTTAAAAGCGTAGAAGTGAAAGAAGGGCAGAACGAAAAAAGATTTCTATTTCTTTAATTCAAAATTTGAAAAAAAAAAAAAAACAGAGAAGGTATTAGTCTGTTGTAATTTAAATTGCGATGAATTTACGGAGGAACGTTTGGATAATCGTTCTTTTTGAATATTTAAAATTTTAATTTTTATATAAAATTTTATTTTATATTTTTGAGTTAATTTTTTAATTTATAAATTTTTTTTTATTTTAAAAAATTAGAATCAAATTTTAAATCTATGCAGATTTCTTCAATAGCCCTTGCATGCAAAGAAAGTTAAGATTTTAGGACATCCTTCAATTAAGAATATCTAAAAGGAAACGAAATAATATGAATCAAAATATTTGAATAATTATGTGCCAAAAGATATTTGAAGAATTTGAAAGTAGGAGAAACATTAAAAACAAGCTGTCGAATTAATCTGATTGGATCTCATAAATGCTCAAATAATTTAATATGAATATTGATAGTCATGGCCTCAAACTTGCTTTAAAAATAAATGGTCCCCCCTGATAAGGATGTACGGGTATTTGGTGTTAGGGTTGCGAATAGTCATAGATATTTTTTTAAGTTCATAATGTGTAAAAAATTATCACAAATTGAATCAAGTGGTAGGTTAAACGCTTTTCGCTTTTTTTTTTTTTTTCTTTAACGAAACGGGAGGCTCAAACTCTTCTCACTAGAGTTAAATATAACATTAAACTTGAATTTAAGCTGAACTTGAACTCAAGCTAAAGATTGAGTTCAATTCAAGCCTAGATGAGAGTATTGTTAATTATTTTTATTTTAATACTCTTTTACCGCAAAAATTATAGAATTCTGCATAATGAAATTTGTAAAGATATATTTTTTTGAATCATAGCTACTATAGCCTACTATTAAAAAGTACGTAGGAGATGTTTTTTAACAGATTGTATGAAAAAAAAGTTTATTACTTAAATCAAACTACTCTCATTTTTTAATCATAATTATTCATATAGGTTTATAACAGCTTTAGATTCCTACATATCTTATAACGGCTTTATTTTGGTGAAATGGTCAAATAATTTTTGCAACAAATAATTATTATTAAAAAAATATTTTAGATTTTTTTAACAAAACCTATAAAAAAAATTATCTCTGAAATAATTATGTTGGGTGATTTATTTAATGTGTTGCATTCACAATTTTAAATGTACTAGTATACTCAATTATAATGTATGTATATAATTATAATATTATCAACAAAAAATAATAATATTACAATTATATTCTTATATTATAATTAAATATATTGGTATACTCAAAAATTGTGAATTTACTCAAAATTTTATCTTTATTTTATCAAATTCTAAAATACTTGAATTTCTTCATTCAGATGCCATATATATGATCTTGTGTGTTTTTTTTTAAAATTAAGTGATGAGAATATCTTTGAACCATTATGTGCGTAACTTCCTCCCTAAATCAAGTTTTCGTCTTATTAGACGATAGTTGAAATTCCCTCCTTCAGCTATAAGATTAGATTACAAGTTTTCATTAATTTACTTGTGAAACGTTGGCTTTATTTTGTTGAAGCCTTCACAATGGACCACTTCTATAATTTTAAATGACGAAAAATTTTTTACAGTCAAGTTTGAAAATAATGTTGTGCCATTCATGTCTCAGCACTGATAACATTGATAGAGATATTATCGAATTACAGCCCCGAAAATTTACGGCAATATTTAAGAAACCATAATGTTCAACTATATATTGTCTATAAACTTATTTAAATTATAGGTGAATATGACGACCCATTTTTTCTTCTTTAAAAAAATTCTTAGTCACCATAATGTCCCAGAAAATTTAATGTATGGTGGCGGCTGGAGAGGAAGGCAAATATATATACGGCGGCGGCTGGACACTGCCACCCAAACCATGTGACACATGCTTCACGTAATAATAAGCGAAACAATATATTGCGAACATAAATAATTATTTTTTGGGGAAATTTAAAGTACATCAATATATAAAAATATAGATTTATCTGCGTCTTGACCGCACACAGAAACTCAAAAGTCAATAGTCGGCAAATAATTAAAGACAATTTTTACTTAAGACAGTTCAGGTTAAGTAATATTCTAAGTAAACGGCAAAGAAAAATCACTTATCCTCATCAAACGACAAGAAATCCAGCCCAGACATGAATAACGGTTTACGACTGCGTATTGGCATTTCAAAGACTTTTCAAACACTGTGACTCAATTTCGACAAGCAAAGTCTGTTTTAAATTTATTGCAATAAGTCAAGAGCATGAACCCAAATATACTAATTTAAAGTGGTGTTAGATTGCGTAGGCAGTCGAACTTTCTTAATTCTTGTCCCGTTGGTAATTATTTTTCCAATAAAATTTTTCCTTGAGAAACAAAAGATGAAAATAAAATTTTTATTATTAAGTTGACCACAATGTTACGAAATACGAATGATAATTCTATGGATTTAAGTATCCATGATTCCATGATTTCTACTTATAAAGCAATAATTATGAAATGTATAATAATATTATATTATTTTATTATTATAATTAATGTTTGAATTATTAAAATATTAAGTTATTTAATAATTTATAATTTTTAATATGATGGATTTAACTTTTGTATAATTAATAAATTTAATATAATAAATAAATATTTTTATTTATTAATCATTATATCATAACTAAAATTCATAGTTAATATTGTTATTCTAGGTTTTATATATTAAAACTAATATGAATATTTTAAAATATATTTTGTTGATAGGAATGGTCCTATAAAGTTTAAAAGAAAAAAAGATGAACAAAAAAGTGATGTATAATGTCTTTTGAGGCATGGACACCATTTTTCTTTAGGATTAATTTGCTTTCACTTATTCCTATTTTATAGGGTACAAGTTGAATTGACCAGCAAATTTTTTTCATGATATAATAAAGACTCTTGAATATGGATTATGCTCTCAATACTCAAACCAAAACAATAATAATCTTTACAAAGTAGTAATTTGATTTTTTTTTTTTAAGTGCACTCGAAGACAAAGCTGGTGAGTTTGAAATTGTGTATTTTATTTTGTGTGTGTCTAGAGTGATAGTGAATGATTTATATAGACCATGAAGCCATACCTATTAAAACAATAACTTTTCAATTAAAAGTTACAACTATATGTTAATTCATAAACCAACATAAGTTAAATAGTTTTTTTATAAAGAGTTATTAAAACAATACATAGATTTACAAAGCAGTAGTTACCACACCTTTTTATAGATATTTTTGAAAACCAAAGAAATATAACTTTGGTGTCATTTAATGTTGTAACTCTTTATACAACCCTTCATATAAATCTATTAATTTATATGAGGAGGATATAACTTTTCAAAATATATCTCTTCATTTTAAAAATATTTCAACAGATTTTATATATTGTTATTCTAGATTTTATATATAAAGTGTTCGTGTGAGAAAATAAATAAATTAAAAAAAAAGTAAGCGAGTCTCGTATGCATTTACACTTTTCATATTATTTTTTTATAATTTTCAAGACACTTTATAAATTTCATATTTATTATTAAAATTTTAAATTAATCCAAAATTTTATTATAAATTTATATGAAATTTCAGAATAAAATTTTACTCGTTTTATTATTTTAAAAATTTTTTAACCCAACCTCAATTGAAATTTAGATTATTTTAATAATAGTTGGTAAAAAAGTATAAATTTCACATTAGTGTATTTAAAATTTAAAATTATTTATTTATTATACAAATGTATATTAATTTAAAATTATTTTATCAAATAATAAACCAAAACAAAAAAAAAATATTAAATTATTGTTTTTTGGGGGTGGATGCTGAACCAACGCCAGTCCCTCCCCAAATGCATACTTTGTCCTGGTCACGGAATAGGACTTGACGCAACCAATATTAAAAAGGATAAATATTTCCAATCGTAAAGTATCTTTTCATGCGATAATATAAATAAAAACGAATGATCTAATATATAGAGTCAACATTTTTATGGACACAGAGAATTTAAATTATTAATTATTTTTATTATAGCAGCCAGGTCGAAAATTCAATATTCTCGTGTGTCAAGTTTGACGATAAATGTTTCTTAAGCTTGGTTGTTTGCCCCACCATGTCTTCTTATTTAAATTTATTTTTTATTTAATTTTTTGGATATAAAATTTTGCTAGGTTTGAACTTTGAGATATGACGTATGACAATTTAAATGCAATAAAAACAAAAAACAATAAATAGTCCCTACTGAAACGATAAACATAATTTCTAGGAGGAGAAGAAAATACTGAGATTAGGTAAATAATGTAACACTTTTCACCTCTTTGAAAGATAATATAGCATATTTCACCGTGGTATTATTATTATTTTTTAATTTTGATACCTAAATTAATCATAAGACAAAATAGATTTCCTTTAGTACGAAATTTATAATTATTTTTATTTTAATTATTAAATAAAATTTTCAAATCATTTATAATTATTAAATAAAATTTTAAAAACTTTCTGAAAATTCAGTTTTCAAACTTGATATTCCATCACGTTCCACTCAGCAAAGATGTGGACTTTCATATACTGCAGTTTTGATTAAATATTTATGCTTTTTCTAATATATATGAATACAGCTAGATAATTACATTTTATATATCATATTTTATAAATATATGAGAGCTTAGAAATTTCACATTAAATATTATCATGCATTATTAAATTTTATATATTAATAATGGAGTTATTTTCCCATAACTTTTAATTTTCTTACTAAACATAAAAAATGTAATCTTTATGTATATCATATTATAATATCTCATAATCTGAAGTCAAGGTATTTTATCATAACTCGTAAATGACGTATTAATTATATGAAGAATTATAGTTGATAATGTAGCGTTGATTATTGAATAATCACGTTCACTCATATGCTATATATCTCATATCTCATTTTTATTTATATATTTATTCTCCTTGCATTGCAGCAATTAATCGTTGAATTTATTTCGGGGAAGGCACTCACATATAAGCTGGAGGAAGTTCTTTTAACATGATTTTTTGTATTCTTTTTTATTATCCAACATTTTTCTTAATCAAATTTTTTATTCAAAGAAAGATCTATATATATTCAATATTTTATGTTTTTTTAATCGCAATTTTTAATTAAAATATGATAAATACATGTTTTTTTTAATAATAACATGACAAGTTATGATTCTTACATATAAGTATATGATTTTTACAATTATAAATTTTTTTAAAAACCTTTTTACAAATATTATAATTTCATTGAAAATTCCATGACACATTCAAAATTTAAAAAAAAGTACTTGTTAAAATAAATTTTTAGCTTTTAAAAATAAAAAATAAAAGAACTTGTTTGATAAGGTATTTTTTATCAACTATTTTAAAAGACTTAAAAATACATAAGTGTTTTTAAAAAATCAAAAAACCAAAACAAATTTTAAATGTTTTTGATTTGTTGTTTCCCAAAACAATTAAAAAACATGAGAACACTTACAGCAGGGCATAGGCCAAGGACTTGAACCTGCAAAACAAGCAAGATTGTCATACTGAATGGGGCATCGAACGTGTTTTGGGGACGAGTCAAAGATGTTAGCATCCAAGGGCTTTGTGGTGAGGATCCAGAGGTCTATTCCATTAGGATGAGAGGATATGTCACTTGAAGGATGTTCCTGGTGATTTCTACTATGGCAGTCCTTCTTTCTTTCAGTCCTGAGACTCTCAAGGTCTATACCCAAACTACCTTTCCGTTGAGCAAGTAAGCAGCTATGAGTATCATGCAGTGAGTGAGCCGTTTTTGCCTATTGCCATAGATGACAATTGTCCAACCATTGGGAAAGGGGTGTTATAGGGCCTGACTTGGCTAGTTGAGGGGGCGCTCTTGCTTAGGGTGCCATGTCATACTTCTTGCTAACTTGGCAATGTGCAGCCGATATTTGATATCCAACAGGGTCTTATAAGGGCAAGGGGCAAGGTTGTTATGGAGAGTTTTATTCCTAGTGTCCCAGATAGAGTATAGGGCTACAAAAATGAAGTTGATAGCAGATGCCTCCTGGATGGCGTTACTACTAGCCCTCAATAGCCAAAATTGAAACCACTTAGGGATGTCTCATTCTTCTAAGTGTCCTATTCTTAGACCGAATGGAGAGGCATCCCAAATTGCTCTAGCAAAGGCACAACAAAAGAAAAGGTGACTGATTGTCTCCTTCTGCTTATTGCAAAGTTAATAGAGAAAATTAGTGTTGAGGTGATGTTCAGATTGGATGTCCATGTGGGGATAGCCTTGTGAAGCAACTTCCAAACGAAGTTTATAATTTTGAATGGAAGTTTACTCTTCATATTGCTTTCCATGCCTTGAAAGAGGATGCCTCCCCAGTATCATTAACTAGGGTGTTGTAGCCATCCTATACCGTATAGGTTCTAGTTTTTCTACCTTGCTAGATGAGTTGATCAGGGGCTCCTATGACTAAGAAAAAGTTTCCATCATTTTGTGGACTAGGTTTAGTAGTGGAACAGGAGAATTTTGTCTCTATCCCAGCTTAACTTATCAGGTTTGAAAAGGTCCGACACATGAGTATCAACTATGTTAATGTTATCTTTGATTGGTTAGCAATAATCATTTTTTATGCTGATTGAGTTTCTAGTTCCCACTCTCCATCTCATTTAAAGACAATCAAGTGTTGAGATTTATGGATACCCCTCCAAATCCAAGATGAGTTGCTTTTATTAAGGATTTTGCCACTATTTGGGTTAAGGTATTTCTTCACTAGAGTGCCAGCAATAATAGGGATTGGGAATGACTGAATAACTCTCTATATTTACTTTGCAAGGAGGACATGATTGAAGTGATATATGTTTAGGCCTCATGCTTTAATCGGCTTGCAAAAGGTATACCAATTCTTAAGATGTATACGGGGTCTGTTGTCCTTATATCCCGAGAAGAAATTAGCAATTTTAGAGTCATCTTGGGAGTAATACTTTTTGGGGAGGTTTATGCAAAAAAAATGGTAAACTAAGCTAGAGTTGAAAACATATTTGATCAGTGTTAACCTACCTGCTTAAAAGAGAAGCTAGGACTTCCAGGATTGTAATTTAAGATCTATTCTGTTTACTGGGGATCGATAGATTTGTGTCTTATTTAAGCTTATATCTATTTGGTAGCCTAGGTAAGTCCTAGTTTTGTTCAAGTATTTCACTTCTATAGGACCCACTAGGAAGTTTTAGAACAACCGTGGAGTGTTAAGGCTAAAAACCATGATATACTTGTTACGGTTGATTTTTAGTCTTGAGAGATTGCGAAACTCAAACAGGATGCCCCTGACTGTGTTACATCCCACTACATTGGCTTCCAAGAAAAAGGATGATATCATCAGCGTACACTAAGTGGGTAATGGGGGTAGCATTCCTACTAATCTTGACACCCTTCCAGTTGTCGTTCATTTCCTATTGTGTAATCATGCTAGAAAGGACGTTTGCATATAAAATATAGAGATAGGGAGAGATGAGGTCACCTTAGTGGATGCCTCTTTCAGGGTGAATGTAAAAGGCTCTGTTACCATTGATGGATAATTGAAAGGATGTCGTGTAGACACACTGCAATATGGCCCCAATACATTTTACAGGGAAATTCATTTTGTGAAAGACTATTTCCAAGGATAGGAAATATTGTTAAAAGCTTTAATGATGTCTAGCTTGATATCACATATGTCCTTATTTCGTTTCTTTTTCTTGTTAATAATATCTAGGAGTTCAGTGGTTAGGATGACTTTGTCAGTGATGAGGCTACCCAACTAATAGGCACCCTACTAGTGCTAATGGGACGAAAGTTATTAACACCTTGTGGATGAAAGTTTAGCTTTCGAATGGACAATAAGGGTCTTGTTGATGCTCAAAGCATATGTCCTTTATTGAAAAAGTAATGAATCATGTTGATTAGGACCAATTTGATATGCCTTCATGAGTGCTAGAAGAACTCAGCATTTAGTCCATTGGGACCCAAAGCATTGTTAGGGTTTAGACTAAAAACTATTGTTTTCACATTGTCTTTAATTATTGGGGACTCCAATAGGCCCATATGTTCACTTGTTAAGGCTAGTATGGGCTAGTTTTGAAGTTTAGCCAGTATGTTACTGACTCCCAACTCATTTACTGGCTTATTGAAAGATTGGAGAAATGATTGGTCACAAGTTGAGTGATTGCCTCATAGCCTTCAATCTAGTTATCTTCCTTATCCTTAAGTTTAGAGATAAGTTAGGTGGTCATTTTGTAGGAGGCTAGGGTGTGGAAATACTTAGTATTGCGGTCACCTATCACTATCCATGATTGTTTAGCTCGTTAGGCCCAAATCATCTCTTCACAATCATATAGGAATTCCAGTTCCTCTCTAAGTTGACGCTCTTCAACGAGAGACCCAATGTTAAGGATTTGAGCTTGCAATCTTTGAAAGTCAAGCTCAAGATCTTTTATACAGGTTAGAAGTTGTCTGAACTTCATTCTGTTCCATTGTCAGAGATTATTCAACACCCTGGTGAGCTTACTATAAAGTATGAAAGCTAGTGACCCTTAAACAGGGGCTTGTCATGCATGGTAGATAATGCTGAAATGATCCTCATGAGCCACCCATAAGTTTTCAAACCTTTTCCAGAATGCTTTCCTTGGGGGCACAGGTATAGGATTCAAAAGGATGGGGGAGTGGTCCAAGGCAAAGAGGGGAAGGATGGTGAAGGCAGTGTTGGGGAAATGTTGAAGCCATATGGTGTTTTAGAAGGCTTTATCTAGCCTGGCCTAAGTTCTGTCCTACTTTGATTTGTTATTAGTCCAGGAATACCATTAGCCGTGAGGAGTGAGATCAATAAAGTGACAGAGCTCAATTACATTAAGAAAAATATTGACACCTGACATGATCATAGAGTTACTTAGCTTATTCAAGTCGAGGTGAATTTGGTTGAAATCACCAATTAGAAGCTATGGACCATCAATAAGTTGGACTTGTTACTGGATCCAAGCCCAAAGAATGCTTCTCAGGTGTGGTTTAGGATGACTGTACACGAAGGTAATGTACACCTTAGTATTGTTGATATAAGTATATATATGTATCTAATTAGGGGATATGTCAATGATGTTGGCATATGAATTTGAGTTCCAAGCAATTAAAAGACTGCCACTTCTCCCAAGAAGGTCTAAACCAAAGACATTAGGGTAGCCCAAACAAGAAAATTTATTATCGATAGTATATACATTAACTAAGGTTTCAGATAGGAAGATAAAGTTAGGATGATGGTTGCAAATTAGGATCTTGACGATACGAACTGTCATGCTTTTCCTAAATCCGTAAGAGTTCTAACTTAGACAACTCATGGCGCTCGGTGAAGCTTTCCAGGGGCAGCTTCTTGAGCCTATGCAGTAGGAGCGGAGATGTTAAGGGGATGATGATGCTCCTTTCTAACATTTAGCTATAATGGATATATTATCTTCTTCCTCTTCCTAGTGTACCATATTGTGAAATCCTGGGCTTTCCATTTCCAGGTGACACATGAAAGGTATGGTAGGGGGTTCATGTGTTGTAAAGTCAATAGCCATCACGGTAAGTACAGAAGGTCTTATGCGAGAGTATAGTTGGTTGGAAAAGAGTTGCATGTTTTCGCTCAGTCTTGCTATACTTCCCACGTTACCGTAAGAGAATTCCTTATAGCAGTGATCTAGTAGTCCCCTGAGCAGATTCCTCCAATTGTTTAGGACAAGGCTAGTACCTTCCAGTTCCAGGTATTCTTTGAGGTCCATACTAACAGAATAGCTCTTAGCATAGCTTGGGTCTTACAGAAATAAAATGTTAGTATAGGAAGGAAAGAAACTAAGGAAACGATATTCTTTAATGATAAGAAAAAGGTTTACGTTTTGGTGGAAGTGAGGTTGGCAAAAGACAGAGGAGTGAAAGTTATCCACAGTAAGTCTAGCGGGAGTTTTGAATAGATCTTATTAGGGCCAAGGAAACTCTATGGTATCTTGAAAGCACTCCAGATCATTTGGAGGAGGGGCCCAAGGATTCCCTATCGACATTTCATAAGTCAAGTTGCCTAACTACCATAAGAAATTAGAATAGGTATAAAACAAATTAAGATTTCCAGTGCCCACAATGTCTGTGAAGAAGTTATCTAGAGGTGTGGGAACAGAGTTGTAAAGTACCAGCTCTCCATTTTACTGTTCTATGTTCGCTAGAGGCACCTATTCTTGTTGGTCTACTTCTAAATCCTGCTCAGGCTGGAAGGGAGGCTTAGAGAGGTCTGAGTCATTAGTTGAGTCCAAGGAGTAGGAGTTGTTGTTCGTACTGATAATGTTGCTTGGCTACCAAGGCTGTGAGTCTTCTTTTTCATCAACTTCAATTTCTTTTCTATGCACATAGTAGTAGCTTCCATTAGGCCTTTTATGCCATCTCACTTTAGTGGAGTTTCTAAGAGATTGTTTCCTTTTAAACATAATGGAGTGGTTGTTCACCAGTAAGAAGCGTAGGTCTTGGATGAACTCAACATCAAGCTTATATTTGATGTTAAGCCTGAGAGCCTCGTAAGCCTCTAGGGTTTGCTCATCATCCCAATCATAGTCCTAAGTTATATGACCAATTCGTCTACATTGTTTACACCTACGAAAGACCCTTTTATAACGATAATGCACCTAGATCTTTCTCTCGTTGTCAAGCTTGATTCTGACTGCCATTAATAGGGGAAGGGAGTGATCCACCAAGCACTTAACCTTGATAAATCTCAAATTTTAAAAGAAGAGGAATCCTCCCTCAACATTATGTAGGCTACCAACGAGATGACCAAGGAGCTTCGCCATCTCTTCATTGTGGTACTTAAGAGGAAGCCCTCAGAATTGTACCCGTAGTGCCACTCAATACATCGTCACCTCTTTGAGTATCATGTTTGGTCACCAAGCTTTTGTGATCAAGAGCTTGTTCATTATAGACCATGGCAAAAATGTAATTTTGGTAAAAGAGCTTTAAGGCTTTTTTTATAGAGCATTTCAACAATTGTTTTACCTTTCCCTTTTAATTTCAATCTAAGTAGCTTATTAAGGTTCATTCTCCTCTTCTAAAATTTGATATTGATCAACTACAATGATTGCTAATTGAGAAAAATACACTTTTATTCCTTTATCTTTAGTTCTTAAATCCATTCGATCCCAAAATATGAAAAGTGCTTAATTGGTCCCTCAAAGATTCCATTGTGATCAAATGTGGTCCTTCCATCATGAAGGCGTTAAAATTAAGATAAGCTAGACCATTTTCTACTGATGCAACATGTTATATGTTAAGGTGAATTAGTAGTTTACCTTTCATTAAATATTTTGGTCCTTATCTTATGTCATAAGATTAGTTTGGTCCCTCAACCTTCAACATTAGATTAATTTAGTCCCTCATAATTTCTAGATTGAGCATTTGTGTATGTTGGGCATATTGATGTAATTTTCAAAACTTATATAAGATGTAGGATTTTACCTTCTGAATGATTTTGTTTACTCTTAATGACTTCACATTCTAAAATCTAAGAACTATATATTGCCTCATACTACAGTTTATAATTCTAGCTAAATAATTATTCTAACTCTCTTTAGGTTGCAAAGTACTAAATATGTATTAGTTGCACTCGAGCATCCAAAATGTGTTTTATAGTAATAGAAGGAGTACATATGTAAGTGTGTTCCTCCATTATGTTTAGTGTAGAGGTATGTGTGTTTTGTAGTTCTAGGACAAGTAATGCTATATGTATGTGTGTGCAATTATGTTAATGTAGCAGATAATTTTTTATGTGATATTGCTAAATCCTATCTATATTCTTATTTGATTTTAGCAAACATTAAGAATTTTTTGAAAGTAACGCCATTCTTATTTTATTTTTATCGCTAAAGAGTAAATTTGACCACATTGAAGGACTAAATTGTTTTAGTGATGAAAGATAAGGGACCAAATATGTCATGTGTGAAAAGATGAGGGATCAAATTGATCTAATATTGAAGTTGAGGGATCAAATTAATCTATTTGTGAAAGATGACAGACCAAATTGATCTAATAGTGCAAGATAAATGACCAAAATGTTCTATGAGGAAGTAAGCTACTAACTCACCTTAGTAGATAACATGTTGCATTAGCTAAAAAACAATCCAACTTAGATTGATTTGAATACCCATATGATTGAAGGACTAAATTTTATCATGGTGCCATCTTGGAGAGACCAATTTAGTACTTTCCATATTTCAAAGACTAAATTGATCTAATAACAAAAGGTGAAGGACCAAAAGTTTATTTTTCTCTTTTACTTTTCAATGTTTACTGTTATTGTTCATCATTATTTAATGTCTACTATTTGCACAACACTGTTCACTATCAGTTTTTGCAACACTATTCTCTATCATTGTTCACAACAATGTTCCATAAATAATAATAATAATAACATCAACAACAATAACAACAACCTATTTATGAAGAAAAAAAATAATTGGATCATAATTACACCTAACTCTAATCTTCCAATGCTTTTTAAAGTTTATAATACTTGAAATAAAGTTTCTTTGTTTTTTTAGTTATGAAGCAAAGTTTCTTAGTCTTTTCATAGACCTTTGTTTTTTTTTGGGTCCAAGTCTTGCCATAGACTTAGTAATTATGATCAAGGTCTCGTAAATCCCATGACTTGTGAAATGCAAATCGCTATGTTTATACTATATATGTCTAGTGAGACGAATTTGCTTTACTTTTATTTTAATCATTAGTGTATTTTTTTATTCATGATACAATATGCAGTATAAATGGCAACTGACAGAATTACAAAACCCCAGAATATGGTTAATTTTATATAGATATCATGGTGCAAGAATATAAAAGGAAATATGAATAGTGTTATGTTCATACTTAAAGTTTGGAGAAATAAACTAGAGAATATGAATGCCAATTTGGGGTGCAATTTTAATTTGAAACAAATAAAACAAAAGTTTAATCAGTTGTGAGGAAAGCACAGAGAATTTTTATTATTGTTTCAACACACTGGGTTTGTTTGGGATGCTGAAACCAATATAATTACTGTTGATTAGATGGTTTAGAGGGTCTATATCTTGCTACATAACTATTTTAGAACTTTTATTTTCTTTTATAGATATTGTATATGCCATAGATTATTCACTATACATATTTCTTTTAGGCACATCTTGATGCTACACTATATGAAAAGTAAGGGCTAGAATTATACTTTTTAATAGAAGCACTGTTACTAGTGTACTTCATCGTACATTTACACAAGATCCACCTAAAATTTGCAAATAAGCTCAAAATTGAAAATGAACATGTTAATAGCAGTGTTCATGTAAATCTTAATAAGGATAATGATGTTGCTCTACAAGTACTTGAGTGTGTGACATGTAATGGAAAACACACATTTAAATTTTTAAAGCGAAAGAAGAGAAAAGATTGTAGGACTTTTCAAATGGGTGATGCATTGCATATATTGGTTAAAGCATCTACGAAAAGATTAGAAGTTCAACTTGCTAAGGCTAAGAGGTGAAGGGCAAAGAACATGGAAGGTTGTGCAATTGAGACATATAATCTAATAATTCCTTTCCTAAATGTATGTCTGCTCTTAATCAGATTAATAGTATCTATAACGTTGTGTATGTGAAGGCAAAGGACAGATTTATTGATAACTCTATGAAATAGAGTTATTGCTATCATTTCCATGCTTTATCATTGTGCAACCTTACTATTTTTAGTTTAAATTTGAGTCTTGTTAATTTAAGAGTTGTATATTTGATAGTAAGGTTTTATGTTAGTTAGGGTTGATTTATGTTTATTTGTTATATTTTAGTTATTTGTGGGCTATTAATTTGATTTTATATCTTACCCAAGTTGTCAAAGGAAAACAAAAGGAAGGTTTTGACATAAAGTAGGTGAATACTCAACTTTGAGAAGACTTTGGGCCCTTAAGCATTAGAATTTGGACATGGCCATTTCACAGCAAGTTGTAGAGCTCATCAAGTCCTTTTCAACAAGTGATAGTATGCTAACATTTGATGTTGAAGCGTGAAGTTATGGTCGTAATACTAAAATTAATTTAAGAGGCTCATCCCAACACTATGATTTGATGCCATGGCACCAACATCCATGTTTTGTCTAGAGACTTGATGCAAGGTGCAAGAACGCATATACTAACTAAAGAATTGGCGCTAAGGCACTAGGACACAACAAATGAAGGGTAGACTAGTCTTTTAGCATTTGGGGATGATATAAACATTTTTTTATACTTTCTTGGCCAAGGAGGATGTTCTAAAGCAAGAGGAGAATATTTTCTGAGTTCTAAGGGCTGAGCCTCATTGGATAAGGAATTTCAAGGGAAAAAGCTAATTAAAGCTTTGAAAATAAAGTTCTTCATCTTTTTCTCTCTTGTTTATGTTTTCTAAGTTGTATTGGATTGTAATCATGGGTTTGCTTGGCTAAGCCGTTATTTACTAGGGTTGTGGATCATAGGCATGTAGATTGTTGAACTTTGTTACTTTTTGACTAAAATTTCATTGTGTCATAATCGACTTTTTGGCCAAAAGAATAAAATGTGGTTTATATTGATTCTCCAAACGAATCTTGAAAATCAATTTATTTGGAGTCACTACCAAAATTTTTAACGGAAGACTTTGGAAAAACAATTTAAAACAAAAAGAAAAGGCAAAGCGGTTTGCAAAATCAAAGATGGGTTTGGGAGTCTATTTGAGTGTGGAGAAGGTATTAGGCACCCCATAACACCCGTCCATAAAGAGGGTTACCTTAAACTAGTCAACTGAAATAGAATATGGCCTTAAATTTATCTCAATTACCCTTTTATTAGCATGTATGCTTGCTAAACTGAGAAGACAAAAACAACAATAATGGGATCAAACGAATAGATATTTACAAAAGGGAGAACTTGACCTAGGATAAAAACCTAGGGCCTACGTACCCCATAATAGGGATCAAAGTCCACTAGTTTGACCAAAATGGCGAGTCTGTTGGTTGGTGAATTTTAATTTTTGCAATGAGAACAGGAGGGTTCAAATTAAATAGATTTTTGTAAACAAAACAGGATTGGAATTTGATTTGTGTGTTTTAATTTACGACAACCTAATTAATATAGCTTTCTTGATCTCTTTATTTTCTCTCTTTTTAATTTTTTTGTTCATTTTTGGAATTTAAATATTTATTTTTAAAATTTAAATGAAATGATAGTGGAATAAGTTCTTGGGATTTCTTTTGAATTTTATATCATTTTTATTTTTGGTTTTATTTTAATTTTGGAAAGTGTAATCAAAAGGGTCTTTTTAGGCTTTTAAATTTTTTGATTTTTATGTATATGTTTTTTTTCATGTGCAATTAGAATTTACTTTCAACTTAACGTAAAACTATAATGGGCAAATGTTATTATGATTTCTAAATTTATGATTTTTTGCATTTATTTTTCATTCTAGACTTGAAATAAAACTATTGTAAAAAATATTTTTGAATTTTTGAATTTTATGATTTTTGTATTAATTTTTGAGATTATGATTCTTGTATCAATTTTTAAGATTAGAGTTTACTTTAGGTTTAAAGTAAAATTATCATAAGAAAATATTTTAGAATTTTATGATTTTTGTATTTATTGTTATTATTTTTTAGATTTGAATTTATTTTAATACTTAAAGTAATACTAGAAAAAAAAATATCCTTAGGATTCTTGATTATACATAACATGTAAGTTAAACCTCCCTACTCTAGAATTAGTTCATCCCAATATTTTAAACATTAATTTTTGAAACCTGAGGAGACTCAGGGTCTCACGTGGCCTCTACTTGTTAACTTTTGAGTGCTTGAGGAGACGAGCAATCTCACTCGGGAACCCAAAATATGGAAGAAAATATTTAGGATTTTTCAGGATTTTATTTTAATGTATTTTTAAAGTTTTTGAAATTAGAATTCTTTTAGTTTCATTTTTAACAAGATCGATTCTCCAAAGCCTACGGAGACCCAAGTCTCAAATGGTATTTTTTAATTAAATTTTATAAAACACTGACTTAATCATTTTGTAAATATTAGAAAATACTTAATTAAGGTATTTATTTTTGCATTATTGTTATTATTATTATCATTTTAAAACAAGCATGTGCTAATTTTCAGGGTTTATGGAAATTAAAATTTCACACGACCCCAAGCACTCGAGGAGAATAATATTCCCACACGAGGATTTTCTTAGAACCTTATTTGCAAGGCCAAAATTAGTCTCACATTGACATAAAAAGAAGATAAAATAATAATAATAATAATAATTATTAAAAAAATTAGAATAGCCGAAACGTGAATTGGTTCTTGTACACAAACAAAATAATATGCATGCATGTAACTCACTTGGGACTTTCAGCTTTGTGCCTCTCTCTCCTCGGCTAAAAGTTCTTCCAGTGGTTCTCCTCCCTTCTTCTTAGTTCTCCTTTGTTGCTTGGTGGCCTTCCGTCAACTCTCTCTCTCTGTGGAGCTCTTTTTCTCGACTCGTCTCTCTCTCTCTCTCTCTCTCTCTTTCTCCCTCCCTGGCACTTGAAACTTTCTCCTCTTCTTCTTCCTTTCTTCTTCCCCTTTCCTTCCTCTTCCCTTCTTCTCTTCCTCATTTTCTCAGCCTTTTCAGAGCTTGTAGCGACACTCCCTCTCCTCTCTTCCTCCTCAGAGCTCTCTTTCCCGTCAATGTATCTCTTTCCTCTTCCTCTGTTCAGCTCTATTTTTAGAGCTCAAAACAAAGGATTCCCTTCTCCTCTTCTTCCTTTTTCCTTCCTCTTTTCTTTTTAACCTTCTCGTTTCTTCTCGGCACCCCGCCTCCGTAAGTTTTTCTACATTTCTCTTCCGTTTTCTTGATCCTCTTCCTTCGTCAATTTTTTGGCCTTGCTCTTTCGTATTTTCGGTCTTCTTCCTCCTTTGAATTTCTCTTAGTTTGTCTCACCTGTCAGCCCCTCGCCTTCCTCTCACACTCCTCGATCTCAACTTCTCTTTCCCTTCCTCTAGCCACAGTCTCTCTCTCTTCCTTCTTTTTCTCTAGAACACTTTTTCTCTTTTTCCTTCTTTTCTCCTCAGTTGATTCTCCTCTCGGCTTGCCTCTCCTTTCTATCTCCTTTCCTCGGCTCACTTTCCTCTCAGCTTGCCTCTCCTTCCTGTGGTTCACTCTCCTCTCAACTTACCTCTCACTCCTTCATGGTCCTCTATTGTAGGAAGCCCCCTCCTTTTTAATCCCTCAGTCCATGGCTGCTCACTTCACCTTTTTTAGTAGGATATCCCTGTTTACATGTCGTGTCTCTCATGCCTTTTGTACAGTCTACCTTATTGTGTCCTTTTGTCTCCTATGGGTGTGTGTAAGTGTCATAACCGACCTTTTGGCGGAATAAAATAAAAGGTGTTTAAATTTATTCCCAAAATGAAACTTGAAAATCAATTTATTTGGAGTCGCCACCAAAATTTTTAACGGAAAAACTTTGGAAAACTAATTTAAATAAAAAAGAAAAAGGCAACATGGTCTGCGAAATTATAGATGAGTTCGGGAGTCTATTTGAGTGTGGGGAAGGTGTTAAACACCCCACAACACCCGTCCATGAGGACGGTTACCTTAATCTAGTCAATTGAAATAGAATATGGCCTTTTAAATTATCTCTATTACCCTTTTCATCGACATGCATGCTTGTTAAACAGAAGAGACAAACAACACGAATGAAAACAAATAGACCGATATTCACAAAGGGTGAACTTGACCTAGGATAAGAGCCTAGGGCCTACGTACCCTACGATAGGGATCAAAGTCCACGTAGTTCGACCCGAAAGGTATGCCTGTTGGTTGGTGATTTATAATTTTTGTGATAAGAACAGGAAAGTACAAATTAAATAGATTTTTGTAAATAAAATAGGATTGGAATTTGGATTTGTGTGTTTTAATATACAGCAACCTAAGTAATCTAGCTCTCTTGATCTCTTCATTTTTCAACCTTTTAATTTTTGTTTGTTTTTGGAATTTTAATCTTTATTTTGAAATTTAAATGAAATGATTACGGAATGAGATTTTTGGGATTTTGGGAAGTTTATATTATATTCTATTTCTTTTGGAATTTGAAATGTAATTATAATGAAAGGAATGTTTTTGAGTTTTTTAACTTATTTAATTTTTGGATTTTGGTTTTTTTTTTTGTTTCACTTATTTTTTTATTTTTTATTTCTTTTTTTTTAAATCAGGATTGAAATTAGAACAAAATATAACAGAAAGCCATTTTTGGAATTTTTGAACGTGGCATTCTAATTCGTTAAATTTATAAAACCTGGACTTTATTTATTTTTGCAAATAATTCAATTAAAATATTCATTTTTGCATTATTATTATTTTATCTATGTATCATCATTCTTATTATTTATCTTTCAAACAAGTATGTACTAAATTTCGAGGTCTAAAGAGATTAAAATCTCACACGACCCCAAGTATTTGAGGAGAACTATATTCTCACATGATAATTTCGTAAATAATGGAAAATATTTAATTAGAATGAATATTTAATTATGATTGTTTTTTTTCTTTCTCATTATTATATTATTATTGTTATTAGATAGAGGTATATTAATTTTAGGGAACTAAGGAAATTAAAACCTCACATATTTCCATGCAATCGAAGAGAACCGACTCCTCACACAATAGTTTCAAAAATGATGAAAAATATTTAATTAAAGTCAATATTTAAGTATTATTATTTTTAAAACAAATGTGCTAATTCTTAAAAGATCTAAGGAGATTAAAATATCACATGATCTCATGCAATCGAGGAGAACCGAATCCTCACACGATAATTTCATAAATAATGGAAAATATTAAATTAAGTCAGTATTAAATTATTATTATTATTATTAAAACAAATGTGCTAATTTTCAAAAGATTTAAGGAGATTAAAATCTCATATGATCTCATGCAATCGAGGAGAACTGAATCCTTACACGATAATTTCATAAATAATGGAAAATATTTAGTTAAGTCAATATTAAATTGTTATTATTTTTAAAACAAATGTGCTAATTTTTAAAAGATCTAAGGAGATTAAAATCTCACATGATCTCATGTAATCGAGGAGAACAAAATTCTCACGCGATAAATTTCATAAAACTTTTCCCATGGGACCAAGATTAGTCTTATATTCAAACAAAATGAAATAATAATGATGATAATAATTAAAAATAATAATAATAATAACATAAAACAACACAATCATAACAAATATGACAAGAATGAGAACAAAACAACTTCCTACTGGTTCATTTTCCTTACCTTATGTATGTTTAACCATGCATGCACCCATATATTCATGCACATACATATATATGTATATATACCTAAAAAAAGAACCCCTTCTCACTTCATTCTTTCTTTTTGCACCTTATATATATATATATATATATATATATACCTACGCACACATACATATGAGCATATATATGTATATATATACACACTAATGTGCACCAATGCATTCTTTCTTGTTCTTCTTTTTTCTTGCCCATAAACATGCCGAGACACATACATATACACATTGATGCACTCCCCCTTTTGCTTTATCTCTTCTCTCTTGTTCTCATACACCGCAACACAAGATGCAGAAACATGCGTTGACAGATACATATACATATATATATATATATATATACGTTGCTGCCCCATCTCCATGCTTCCTTTTTCTTGTTCTTATACACAAAAAAATATGCAGAAACAAACATGACATACACATATATATGTATATACGTTGCTGCCCCATCTCCATGCTTCCTTTTTTCTGTTCTTATACACTGAAAAACATACAGAAACAGACATGACATACATACACACACACACACACACACACACACACACACATATATATATATACGTTGCTGCCCCATCTCCATGCTTCCTTTTTTTTCTGTTCTTATACATCGAAAAACATGCAGAAACAGACATGACATACATATATATATATATATATATGTTGCTGCCCCATCTCCATGCTTCCTTTTTTCTGTTCTTATACACCAAAAAACTTGCAGAAACAAACATGACATACATATATATATATATATATATACGTTGCTGCCCCATCTCCATGCTTCCTTTTTTCTGCTCTTATACACCGAAAAACATACAAAAACAGACATGACATACACACACACACACACACACACACACACACACACACACACATATATATACATTGCTGCCCCATCTCCATGCTTCTTTTTTTCTGTTCTTATATACCGAAAAACATGCAGAAACTGACGCGACATATACAGGTATATATATATATATATATACGTTGCTGCCCCATCTTCATGCTTCCTTTTTCTTGCTCTTATACACCGAAAAATATGCAGAAACAGACATGACATACATACACACACACACACACACATATATATGTATATATATATATATATATATATACATTGCTTCCCTTCTCCTTGCTTTCTTCTACTTGTTATCATACACCAAAACACACAGATGTAGAAACAGAAGCTGACATATATATATATATATACGCTGATGCATTCTTGCTCATTTTCTATCAAAAGCAATCTAACAACAGATAAAGATAGATAACAGCCAACCTTCTACATGTATTTATAACAGATCAGACAACAAACTAAAGGCAGAAAGACCAGAAATGGGAACAGCAAACCAAGGAAACCAGTCAGACACCTTCAGCTCACTTTCTCTTTGTTTTTCTCTGTTTACAGTGTTTGAAACAAGGGAAGACGTTCATAGCTTCAGCTTGTCACAATCTGCTTCCAACGTTCTGCTTCCAGCTCGCCACGGTTCTGCACAACTCTCTTCTCCAGTCACGATTCTGCACCTCTCCTCCAGCTACGGTTCTGCACCTTTCTCCTCCAGCCACGATTCTGCACCTCTCTCCTCTAGCCACGGTTTTGCACCTCTCTCCTCCAGCCACGGTTTTGCACCTCTCTCCTCCAGCCACGGTTTTGCACCTCTCCCACAACGAGCTCTCTTCTCTTTTGCTTCAGCCAAGGTCTCTTTCTCCTCTCCTCACGGTTCAGCAGTGCCCTTACCTTTTAAGCCTCCAGCCTCTCCTCTTTTTTTGCTTTATCTGAAACTACCAGCTGCTCCACTCACTCTGTTGCAAATGCTCCTCCACTTTAAGCCTCCAGCCTCTCCTCCTTTCTGCTTTCTCTGAAACCACCAGCTACTCCACTCACTCTGTTGCAAATGCTCCTCCACTTTAAGCCTCCAGCCTCTCCTCCTTTCTGCTTTCTCTGAAACCACCAGCTGCTCGACAAAAAGACCTCTCTATCCAACCCCTTTTTCGCTGTCCACCATGCTTTTTCGTTTAGCTTTTTCCCTACAGCTCTTTAACGTGAAACATACTACTGCTGACAGCTTTATTACCTTTTATTTTTTTAATTTTCCTAAATTTCTATTTTTGTTTTGTCATATACATTTTGTATTTTGTATTATTTTGTTTTTATTTATTATAATTATTTTGATTAGTTAATTCTATATATATATTTTTTGTTTTGAGTTTATTTAATTGTCCTCTGTTATTTAATTCCAAATTGTCCCCTAATTGGAAATGTCATTTTGAAGTTTTGTCATTTTTTAATTTTCCTATTTGCTTAATTATTAGTTAATTGGTGTATCAATTAATTAAATGATTAGGCAATTATGGATGCGGTGTTCATAGTAAGAGTGGTATGTGAGAGCGTGTGATTGTGTGTCTGTGAGTATGTGTAAGGGTGTGAGTGAGAGAGAGCTTGCATTTTTATTTTGATTTTAATTAGGTGACTTTTCTTTCCTTTTTGGATTTAGATTAATTCAAAATTTTCAACTCTATTTAATTTTCTTTTTGCAAGATAATTAACATGTTTTACTTCAAACACTTATTTTGAATTTTCCTCATTTATCCTTTTTAGTTTTGTATTTGGTTTATCCCATTTTTTACTTTTTATTTTGCTTTTTGCATTATTGTTTTAATTTTATATTTTGTTTTTCTTATTATTATCATTATTATGTTTTATTATTTTGTCTCCATATTTTATTTAATTTTATTTTGTGACTCCCATTTTGCATTTATTTAGTTATAGGAGTAACCAATTGATCCATTAGGTAGTTATTAATATTTTTTTGAGGTGGGGTGTTCACACATTGTGTATGAAGTTATTCAATTCAAATCTTATTTATTCCCTTGTTAATTAGCTACCAATTAGGGTTTATGCTGAGGATTTGGATATTCTTGAATGAGAAGCCTAAATTTAGTAATAGGACTAAATACTGCATAATTAATGTTGAATTTAATTCAAATTGCCTTTAGGATAGACATATACCTATTGGACGTGCGGAGTCATATTTAGCCATGCTTAATGCATTTCTTTAAGTGGTTCTCATAGAAATATAGGGAATGAATTTAGGGTGATGAATTTATGATGGATTGATGGATTCTTATAATGATGTTGGAGGCTAAGATTAATTCATAAATCAATGAGTGTAAGTTAGGAAACTAACTGATTTACAATTGAAGTGCCTTTGTAATCCATAATCCTAAGGAAGCATTTTGCATTGATTTTCAACTCATTTTAAGCTTTGCATAACTTGACTTATTGCAATTACTTTACTTTTAGCTTGAATATTGGACAACCTGGATTCGGCAACTACATATGCATTAGTAATTAATATTGGTATTAACTAGAATTCCCTTATGATGATACTTTCTCACTATTCAATACTTGTTGGCAGTGTATACTTGCATGTAACTTGGAGGGAAAGGTTTATGTCTATTCATTTCGAAAGGAATAAGGTAGGGTTCAATAGATTATTGTAATATATAAAGTATTAGGTTAGTGGTGTTTAGTTGAGATACTATTAGGTGTTGATTTATCGTTTATTGTGAGTAACTTACTTTTTTGGATTTTGGATGCAAACTATAAATGTCATATCTTGTGTTTACTTTTCATTATGATATATGATGTCTAATTAGTTTGCATAATGTTTACTTATAAACCCATTTCATACTTTATATTCATCTATATTCGACATATTTTGTGCACAATAGACGTAAACAATAACTTTTAGAATAGTGAAGTTAATAGTTTTGAGGGATTTACATCCTCGTCTAAATCAAGAGAAGATGTATCAAAATTATTAGAGTTACTTATAATTAATATGACGTGTGAGTATGAAAATAACTTTCTTAACAAGGTTCTAGTTAGTAGATCTGCACTTATAGGTTAGAAATTTATTAATAAGCTTATACAAAGATAAGCAACTACTTGTTTTCAATTGCTGCGAATGGAAAAATCATGTTTTATCAATTTATGTGATGAACTAAGGAGTAAAAGTTGTTTGGATGTTTTAAGAGATTTGATGTTGGAAGAGAAGGTTGCAATGCTTTTATACATTGTAGGTCATAATCTTAGCAAGGATAGTTGTAGATCGTTTCCACATTCCACTCAAATTGTATCTTATTATTTTAAGGTAGTGTTAAGACCAACATGTTGATCTAGGAATGGGCTTGTAAAACCAAAATTTATAGAGTTGCCTAACCATATTAAAAATAACCCTACATATTTTTCTTGGTTTCATGTAAGTTTTTATGTATGTTGAAAGTTTTTTATTTAAATTTTATTCTTGACATTAACATGAATCCTACTTATTATAAATACATTATCTTTAAATAAAAAATGTGTTAGTGCAATTGATGTCACATAAATAAGTCCTTGGGCTATTGCTAAGAAGTAAACATCATGTAGAGGACCAAAAACAATTGTCACACAAAATGTTCCGTGTACATGTGACTTCATTATGATATTCACTTATGTTTACTCATGGTGAAACGGTAATGCCCATGATGCAAAGGTTTTGTTAGATGCAATCACAAATGTTGAAGCAAATTTCCTATAGCTTGCTAGAGGTATAATTTTGAGTAAAATCTATCTTTCATTGATATACGATTTGGATGAATTGTTATATTTATACTAGATTTAATGCCCTCCTTTTTAGCATTATTTTATCTTGTTGACTATGGATATCCTTCAATTGAAGGCTTTCTTCTACCTTATAGGGGTCAAAATGTCTTTTATAGGAATACAATTTTAGACATCCCTCTTTAAGGATGACAATTAAGTGTTCTTTTGGAGTATTAAAGGCTTAATGTCCAATTCAAAAATTAATTCCACCATAGAAGCCATTGAGACAACGTCGTATATTGGTAGAATATTGTGTTATTTATAATTACATGTGCAAATAAGGTCGATATGACGTGTTGTTTAGAGAATATGAGAATATGAATCTTGAAGAAGCAAAGGGTTAATAAGGAAACATCAGTTCAGAAGTGGACAGTTTGACTATAAACACAAATTTAAAGAGTATAAGCCACAATATGGACAGCTTGTCAAGACTATCTAATCAAAGTGCAACAAAAATGGTAAGACAACATGACTATATTAAAACCAGATATGGCTACATTATAATAATTTAGCTCATTGAAAATAGGCTTCAACTATTTTTATAAATGCTATTATTAGATTTTACGTAAAATAATATTAACTTGAGTATAAATTATATTCTTTGTTCATGTTCATTTTTTTGCAAAATTTATTATTATATTAGTTCAATAATGTTACATGTTAATTTATTGTTGAAAAATATTACATTACTATTAAATACTTGAAACAATTTATCAAACACACTTTTGCTCTTATGTTTTTCATACTTTCAAATATTGTTTTTCCAAACAGTTTTTGGTTTTCTAGATTTTCAAACAAGTCTTTTGATTTTTTCTTCATAGAACTTGTTTTTCAAAATTGGTTTTTTAAAAAAATTGACAAAACTATTCAAAAAACATAATAGTAAAGAATATAATCAAATAGAGCCTATGGCTATATTTGGATGGTAGGTAAGGAAACAAGAGATAAGGAGTGAAATGATTAAATTGGGTTGGTTGTGTATTTAAATGTTTTTATGAGGATTGAATGGAATAGCAGGGAGAGTCGTGGCCATTCAAAATACCATTTTTTTGTCCCCAAATTGGAGGGTCAAGGATGGAAAAGAATGAATCAACATTTTCAAATACAATTATACCCTTCTAATGTTAAGAAAATTACAATTTTATCCTGAAAGCTTATTTTAATACAACCCTACTCCCTTTCAACATTCTTTCTCAACAACAAAAATTAATGAAACCCATTGCAATACTAAACTCATGAGAATCTATGTAGATGTTTCCTTACATGTTGCACTAAAGTGAGAGAATTGAACCCATATCCAATCCATCTTGGCAAGTACGATTCATCTAATTCAAGGTGAAGGTGAATGTTGATAATTGCTTAGACATTTCTTCTACTAGCTTCAGTGCAAAACATAAAAGGGGATTTTCCTTGAATGGACAGAGAGAAAGAAAGGATACCATTCATCATTTAGGTAATGTTTGGGAAAGGATAAATCATTTGGTACTCACATATTTCTATATCATATATTAAACAATGGCAAAATTATAGTTGTAAGGGATAATATTAAAAATAATAATTAATGAGCATTTCCATTCAATTCATTTTATTATAACTTTCAAACAAAATTGATAGAAGTCCCTCTCATTCTTTATTAAAATTCCCAAACAACATATCTACTTAAGCCATTTCATTTTACTCAATGTCATTCCATGCTATTCTATTAATGACAACTCAATTTCATCTTCTCTTAGGGCCTATTTGGTACACTAGAAAAAGCCACTATGGAAAAGGAACTAAAGTAGGAAACAAATATTAAGGGGTTTAGTAGGCTGATAAAATGGAGGATCTTTCCATTGGAAAGGTATTTGCATGACTAAAATACCTTTATAAATGAAAATTTATCCCTAAATTGTCCCTGTGTCCTAATATTACTATTTTCATATTTCTCTTGTAGCCATAAGCTCTGCAACTGATAGTGAAGGCAACTAAGCTCATGTAGATCGGTGAAGCGCGTGATTGACGGCAACAACAACATGATGAGGTAACCGTTTCTTGATCTCTCTTATTTTTGCACTGAAGAATTTCTTCTAAATAAACACCATCTAGTTGATCTCCCCTATCTTCATCATAAAACAACTCTACTCTTTATTTCTTTGAAGGATCACATGCTTTATTGTGCTAAGAGTGTTATTTGTATCCATTTTAAATGTATTTCATTTTAACTCTTCAGAGTAATATGTTTGTATTTTGTTTTACCTCTTAGAGCAATATGTTTACACTTCATTTTACCTCTTAATATCAATATGTTTATATTTTGTTTTACCTCTTCAGAGCAACATGTTTGTTACTTCCCTTATCTTGTTTGTATTTCATTTTACCTTTTCAGGATAACACAAAATTGTGATAATGAGAGTATTTTTTAGTTGATATATTTTTTTTCCTTCTTTTAATAACAATAGAACATAAAGAGCATGGATTACAGTTTTCGTTGTACCATTATTTATGGTTTGCTATATGATTATACAAACAAAGCGGTGTGATGCCTTTGTAATGATATTATGACCAATAGATAGTGATGGCTCTATCATATGTTTGCAAGATGACTCTATCATATGTAGATTTGTTGTTTATTTGCTTATCTAGTTCTACTAGTTGTGTACTGATAGTTTGACTAGTAGACTATTTATTTGTAAGATAACACCTTTAATTGGTTTTTATATTTACATTTCATATGAACTAAGATTTCATATTTTGTTAACTTGGACTTAAATGCTATTCAGTTCATCTCTTGTTATACTTCTATAGTGTGTTGTTAATAGTCATAATGATTTCCCAACTTTTAATAGTTGACCTTAATTTATGGAAAGGATCATGCAACAGGCAAGGATGCACAAGCAACTGGTGACATTGTTGAAAAACTAGACAGGGGAGAAAATGTTTGACTAGATGATGGCTATAAGACTGGGGGGGAGGTGATATAGATCCAGACACTTTGCCCATGAAATTACCTATCCCTAACATAGGATAGGAGACCTCTGGCATAAGGAAAACATTGATAGGCTGCTACCTGCAAAGAGGTATGGTGAACAATTAAAGATTTTTGCTGACACATAGAAGTTAGTTAGGTTTGACTACACATTAGGATGGGAGAGATATGTGTAATGTGAGTGCATTGATGACCTTTTATGTTGTAGCATAGTATGTACACAGCTCCTTTTTTGTATATTCTATACATAGAATAGCACCCTTATATCTTTCTGCAGCCTAATTTATGCAAAAGTGCTTTCATAGCTATTTTTAATATCACATATGCTTAGTGCACATATGCCTTTTTATAAGTGCACGCAAGGTTCTTTTGTATCTATTACAACTAGTGATGAATGAGAAAGTATTGCAATTGTTTCTTTTAGTATTGTGGTTGGAGTTATTGGGTCATAACTAATTTGATTGAGCTTGGTATGTAGTGTGATTGAGTGTGCTGTCTACAAGCCATTTATAATTCAAATCATTGCGTATAGAAAGCATAAATGTGGAGTTACATTGTCTTTTATTATTTTTTAAATCTCTGGAACTATAATTCAAAGTGTTGCCTACAAGCCATCTATAATCCATAATTGTTTAGTACAAAGGAATGTAATTTAGACAAGCAAAGTGTTTCAAAATGTCTGCCATTTATTGAGATGTATTAGTTCATTAAGTAAATCTTATAACACTCCATTGACATATCAAGTAAACCTTAGAATACTCCATTGAAATCTCAGTTTATCAAGTAAATCACTTTCAATTTTGTTTAATTGTGCTAATATTCTTTAAAGCTGAGTCTAATGAAAAACTCATAATAATATAAATATAAATGCTAAATGAAAAAGTACTGGAATTGTATATATTATCATTGTCCTTTGAGCTACTGGAATGTTCTTATGATCTTTGATAACTCTATGAAAATAGAATTATTCAAGCCATTTTCATGTTTTATCTTGGTGTAATCTTACTAGTTTTAGTTAATGTTTGAGTTATTTTTGTTAGGTTAGACTTTGAATTTAGAAGTTAGGATTTATGCTTGTTTAAGTTGTTTTATTGTTGTTTTGATTATTTACATGCTTAATGAAAGTGAATATCCCAAATTTGAGGCAACTTTTGGACCTTTAGATATCAGAATTTAGAAATGACTATATCATGGAAAGTTGTAAAACTCTTCAAGACCTTTTCAACAAATTTCAACATTGGAACGCAAAGTTACGGCTAAAATAGTGAAGCTAGTTCAATAGACTACAATATCGTGCCTAAGCACTAGAAACAGAAGCCTAGCCACTAGGATGCCAAGAAATACTAGAAAGTTAGTGCCTAGGTGCTAGAAACTGGAGCCTAGGCTCTAGAACATGCAAACTAACTTGAGAGTTAGTGCCTAGGTGTCAGAATGCAACTAAAGAAAGGCAAGTCTATCTTTTTTTTTTTTTTTAAAAGCCAATTTAACTTAGATTTGGAGGGTTTTTAAAGAAAGAATAGACTCTGGAGATAGGGAGACATTAAGAAGGCAACTTGGAAGGTACCTAGAGCTTGGATGAAGGCATTCTAGGGGAGAAATCAAGAAAAGAACAAATTAAAGTGACAAAAATGATGTTTTCCTCTCTTCCTCTTCCTTTTTTCTTCTTCTTTATCATGTTTTATGACTTCATTGTTAATACACTCAATATGAATTCCATAACAGGTTTTTTTTTTAAAAAATAAAAAATTCTTGATAATTAACATGGTGTAACATGTTCATGTACTATCATGTCATTGTGTTTCATACACCATTTTAGTAGTTGAATTGATTAATAGCTCTTATAAGAATTAATGCCCTTCTTCTTTGCCATATCATACACAATCAATCCTTCTGTATGGATCAACTTTATACAACATATCTATAAGCAATTTTGGTGATCCCTGTCTAAGTTTTTTCAGGCCACGGGAGAACATTGTATGTAGATTTGAGTTTTAACATATAAAAGCTTATGAAAAAAAAATTATATACATAAAAATAAAAAGTAGTACTCCAGCACAATTGGCATACATATATTACACATAATCATTCACTGATGTACAAATGGGTTACATGATTAGGATCCCCAAATAAAGACCTATAACTACACATTAATACACCAAAAGGAACTAACCACTAAATTACCCCTACCATTGAACTCATGGACATAGTTGCATGCTTCACCTACATTTTCATTAAAGCCAAACATAAAATAACTAAACAAATCCCACTAACAAGGGAAGACCCCACTGCCAATAACTTCTGTCCTACATGTTTCCTTTGAAGCTTTGCTACTTTCTCCCTAAGTTCCATCAGCTCTAGATTTAGGATGAGTACATGATTATGACAAATCCCATTATTACTTGTCTCATCAGGGCTTACTGCATGTGTCAATCAGTGAAAAAAATTCACACTTGCTATCCTTACACTAAATTCTTGATTCTTGCTCGTCTCCCACTGTTGTAACTTTATTTTCATTCACTTGAGAATAGAATGAATTATAATTGTAAGTTTTCACATTTACCATATATGGATTATGAAAAACATCTTTTAAGTACTCTAAAGAGATTTACTTTTCATAACTCCTCAAGCTACAGATTAAAATATCTTTCTTTCAATGAATGAAACTAAATGAAATTACTTTCATTCTCAATGAATAAATTTGAATGAAATTGCCATTTAAAATACATCTTTCTTTCAATGAATGAAATTGAATAAAATTGCATTCAATCTTAATGAATGAATATGAATGAAATTGCAATTTAAAACATATCTTTCTTTCAATGAATGAAATTACTTTCAATCTCAACCACTTTCTTTAAGAAATTTTGAAATATTGGTAAACATTATCATGATACAAACTATAACTTACAAGTTCTTTAACAAGATCATCATTAACTAGTGAAAATGAGGTTCAACTAATTCTAAATCCTTAATTTGTCCTTAAGTAATTTAACAGAGTACACATTCAAATATGAAGAATAAAATCATTGATATACTAAAATGTGGGTGAATGTATACATAAACCAAGCACGGAACATTATTAAATCAATGAAACAACATTAAACAACAACGAACGTCAAACAAGCAAGGACAAAGTAGCAACCCACCACCATTAATGAACTCAAACGAGTAGAAAAAGGAAACAAACCTGAACAAATTGTGTCGATGAGGGAGAAAGGTTCTTAGGAAATTGCAAGTAAGGAAGAAGGGAATGTCACGCCTGTGAACATGTAATCACTGGTGAAAATGAAACCATAAAGTGATGCATTGCCTTTTCTATAATCCTAGGCCACCTCTGTACACAATGGTGACATAGAGGCACGATGATACCAAAGAACAATGCAGGCTTCGATATGTAGGTGTCTTCTGTTTAGGGCTCCATTGGATTTTTTAAATGATTTATCAGGGGTTTTTAGTTTTTTAATTGTGTATTGCTTTTGATTCCATTCTTTTTTCCTCACACCAAAGAACAAAACATAACTTATTTTCCTTCTTTTCCATTGCATACCAAACATACTATTTTATCTTATTTCTATTCCCATTCTCATTCGCATTCGCATTCCCTTTTCTTTTGCATACCAAACGAGCCCTTAAACTCCCAAACATAGGTTAAGTCTATTATTTTTGTGTATTAGAAACAAGTATTCAAGCCCACCTTTTATTTTAGGATTGATAAGCTGTTATCTAATCGTATAGGGATCTAGCCCCACATGAGCCTTTTTTAATAATTAAAAAACCTAGTATGCACTTTTTTCCTTAGGTTTTATCAAAATTTCATATTAATTAGTTGGATTACTGTTTGTAGATACTTCCCACCTACCTGAATTATTTTTCCTCAACATATTGAAGATTAGTTCACAAGTTGCCATTAAGTTAGCAATGAATCTTGCTATATAGTTTAGTCGACCTAAGAAAATACAAACTTTTTTCTCTGTTTGAGGTGGCAACATCTCTCAAATTGCTTTAATCTTGTCCAGGTCTATCTCTATTCCCTGTTAACTTACAATGAAACCTAACAATTTCCCAAATGTGGCTTCAAATATGCACTTATTAGGATTTAATCTGAGTTTAAATTCATGTAGCCTTTTAAATAGTTTTTTAAGAATGGTCATATGCTTATCTTCTTCTACTGATTTAGCTACTGTATCATCTATATGAACTTTAATCTCCTTATGCATCATGTCATGGAAGAGCGCTACCATGGCCTTTTAATAAGTTGCCTTGGTATTCTTCAACCAAACGGCATCACTTGATAACAATAAGTCCCCTATTGAGCAGTAATGAAAGTTGTTTTCTCCTTATCCTTATCATGTATGGGAATTTGATTTTATCCTGAATAGTTGTCCATGAATAAGTATCTATGATTACGTATTGTATTGTTAACTAAGACATCAATGGGAGGCAAAAGGAAATTATCCTTTGGGCTTTGCTTTGTTCAAATCCCTGTAATCAACACACATTCGAACTTGTCCATCTTTCTTAGGAGCAGGAACAATGTTTGCTACCTATTGAGGGTTCTTGGTTGCCTGAAGAAGGCCTGCATCTAATTGATTTAATACTTCCTCTTTAATCTTCAAAGACATTTCGACATTCATCCTTATTAATTTTTGCTTTTTAGGCTCTATGTCTAAATACAATGGGATCTTATGGGAAGCTATTTTAAGGTTAAGTCTGGGCATGTCCTGATAAGACCAAGCAAAGACATTGATGTATTCCTTAAAGAGTTCAATCATTTGATCTCTCTCTAGATTATCTACCATTTTAAGCTCCTTCTTATTCTCTTCATTTTCCAAGTTTACTATTTCAATTATTTCCTCATACAGACACATTCTATTTTCAGCTAATTCTAGCATTTTAGAAAAAGCTTGGGTTAGTTCTTCATTATTGAATTCACCATAATGCATATCAATAGCAACAAGTAACTCATTCAATTGGATCCCAGGAACCACTGCTTTAGACAAGAGTTTGAAGGAATTCAATTTCCTTGAGGTAACAAGTAAATAATGAATAGAAGAATTGCAAGGAGTAAACAATTTTAAAGTAGCAAACAGAAATTTCATTTGCATAAAGTACTAAAGTTTATATGAAACATTGCCCTTCTCATTCTAAGGATAAACTATTTAATGGTCTCGAGCTAGACCAAAAGAAAACAAATAACATAAACAAGGCAGTTACTCTAAAGGGAAAACATCCAAAATCTCTTCAATCTCTCAGTTATCCAAAGCTTCTCTAGGTTCATCAATTGAGATACAAGCCTCAACACCTTACATCTTTCCATTAGCAATCATGAAGATATTTTGTTGATTAATCATTTCTGCAGGGGTCGGGAATGTTTCTTTAATGTGTGGGATTTCTTGTTGTTTTATCACTTTTCTATCCTTTAGGCTCGCCTTTTCTTTCATTTCTTCCACCAATGAGGTATCATATCCTAGCCCTTGATGATTTGGATTCTTCAACAAGTTAATAAGGTATTCAACACCCTACAGTTGTGCTCCCAATCCCTTTCCATATTCATATCCACTTTTTTTCATGATCTTTGCTATGACAACATTATTGTTCTTTCCTTAACTTTGCTGTTTTTCAATCTCAAGACTTTATATTAATGTTTCTTTAGCCTAATCAGCTACTTCAATATAAAAGTTTGAACTAGGCCTACTTATCATCATTTCTTTGTCTCCCTTGACAGTAATAATTCTCCTACTTTCAATGAACTTGACCTTTAATGAAGAGTAGATGGACTGTCTAAGCCAAGTGAATCCAAGGTCTTCCCAATAACATAATATAAGCTAGATCTACATCCATAACTTGAAAGTTAGCATTGAATAGGTTAGGGCCAATTTCTAGTGGAAGGTTGATGGTGCCTAGTACCTCATTCATAAAGCTGTCAACAGCTATAACCACTATATAGCTACTCTCAATACTTAATGCATCTATTAAAAGTTGTTCTAGCATAGTGAGAGGCAGTACGTTAAGAACTGACCCACCATCAAGTAAAGCTTATGCTATTATAAACACATGGCATTTCAGCGTAATATGCAAGGCTTTAGTTTGATGTACAAAAGATCCCACAATTTCTTCTTTAGAAACTGCAATGACAGAAGAGGATTTGACAATGTTCATTACAATACTTTTTTAGGTGTTATATCAAGCTACACATACACTTCATTCAGAACTTTTTACAAGGCTTTCTAATGTGTTTCAAAACTAAGAATTAATAACAAGATCGAGATTCTTGCAGGGGTCTTCTTTAATTGTTCCACAATGTTATAGTCACTTTGCTTCATTATTTGCAAGAATTCCCCATCCATGGCATCTACGCTGGCATTCCTAAAGCTTTTCTCATAAATGTCTTTTCCTTTTACAACTTCTTTACCATCAATCGGTGAATAAACTCTTCCATTTTAGGTGATTCCTCCCACATCTGCCACATTTGAAATAGACTTCCCCTCTATTTCAGTGACAATTGTTAGGCTTATAGGTTACTTTATTGATTCACCATATCTCTAAGGAACTGCTTGATTGCTTTTATATAGAAAAGAAGATAGATTGTTTATGATCCGTATAGGCTATCTCTAAGAAGGTATAAGAGGTGAGGCCAAGGGTTGAGAAGTTTTGTTCATAATTAGGGTTACTTTTTCTGCTAGTTCCTCCCGAACTTGTTTATTTATGACAAGTTCTACTTTTCTACTTCCAATCATACACAATTTGGGTATAAAAATTTCTAAAGCTAAACAAAGTTCCTCTAGATCAAGGGATTCTCATGTCACAGGTCCCCGTAATATGTGTAGTTGATCTTTACTATTAACAATTCTTCTTTTCACACTTTTTCCTATTTTATTCCCTCTTTGCCTTTGTCAATAGGAATCTAAAAAGTATATATCGGGTCATTGCCTGGGGAATCCTATGGGTTCACTATTCTAGTATGTCATTCACTGTATCCATGCTTGTTAACCGTTTGCTCTAGAGTATTTAGCATCTTGCCCTGAGTTTAGACTTTATTTACCCTATGCAATGGTTTTGATTCATTCATGATTGGTTTTGGCGTTACACCAGCTGAGGTACCTGTAGTTTGGGCCACTTCTTCTTCCATCATAGGTAGCAATTGACTTGCTTTTGTCTAAAAATTAGTGTGGCTCTTTCCAATAATGGTTGCTTTCATCAGCTTTAGTTCTCTATGGCGGTTATATGAGTGTCTAACATCACTATATCACTCTTGCCCCTGGGATTTTCATCAGATTGAAGTTTTTCCATTGTCTTGGTCCTTGCTCGAGTATTATAGACTCTGGTAGGCTGATTAATCTAATTAGATAGTTTCTTTCTTGAAGGTTTAATTTTGTTTCCTTTGTTCGCACCTTTTTTCTTCTTCATATAAAGAAATCTAGAATGATATAAGTTATTTATATTAATGTTGATTAGTCATTTGATTAGTCATTTAATTTATTAAAGGGGTTGCTTTGGCATAATGATCATTGGCACAATTGGACCCTTTGACCTCTGAAGGGATTATAAAGTCCACAAAGAGGATCAAAGTTGAAAAACCAAATACAAAAAGGAATTAATATCACTATATGATTTACACCATGAAGATTGAGGAAGAACATAAGCACAGAGAAATCTCATTCAATTAACTATAGACAAACCAAATCTTTCAAATATAAACTATAGCATGGTTCATCGGTGTACTATTTAAACATTCATCAACTCTTTCAAATCATCATAAATATGAGGGCATAATGTAAAAAATTCAAGTATAGCTGGAGGAGTTTTCAACAAGTTGGTCATGTCACTTACCCTATTGAAGTATCAATAAATTTTGGTATTATATTGTTAGCTAGGTGCACTAATCCTCTAAAATGATCCATCCATTATTCTAGCTCTACTGATCATTCTGCATAGCGAGCTTCCCAGGTCTTTACCATTTCAAACTATCGAAAAATTTGTTCTACTAAGTTTTGAACATTATAGCTTTATCATTCTTAATTGTTGTCAACTCACTCATTATGCTTTCAAATTGTTGGGTGAGCCTTTTAATTTCTTGTTAAAGTTCATTATAGAAGGCATAGTGTCGAGCTTATCTTTTAAGAGTTTCTTCCTCATAAAGGACCTTCATCATCTTGGCTCTATTATGCAGTTTATGTCTTTGGGTTTCTTCAACCATTTCCTTAAGTTTCATATTTTCTGCCTTAAACTCACGAACTTTAGCATTCATTTATCTCTTTCTTTATTTCTTGGCTCTAATGAACTCTTCTTGCATATTGACATATTCTCTCTGCAGTTGTGCCAATTCATCAGCACATTTTTCTTTTTTCTCTTCAAAGTCTTTTATCTCTGATTTCTTATCTTTGATGAACTTAGCAAACTGCTCCTCAACTTCTTTCAGATTGTTGCTTAACAAAGGATTTTGAGGTCCAAATGAAGGATTAGCTCCTTTACATTGTTCCTTAAGCCATATCTTGTATTCTTTTGTTGTCACAACAACTCGTTTACCCAATTCAAGCCTTCCTTTGTACATAACTTTAGCCCACACTTCTTTCACATGTAGGTTCCATTCCTTAGCCACAGGATCACCATAGTGGAATTAGATCTTTTGAAAGGCTTCCTCTAAAAAGATATCTTGTTCATATGCAAATTGGCAAGGTGTAAATTATGGGTTGTAATTGATGTAACCTTTGGGACTCGCAAGGGGTATATTTTGAAACTTCTTACAATAGTAAAGTATGTCTTCGCTTTCCCACCATGCCAATTTCCATAGAATTGAGTCATCCTTTAACTTACTTAAAAGTCGTTCCTAGCCTTCTTAATCCAATTTCCTTAATCTTGTCTCATCATTAGGAATCTATGAAATGAACCTTTCATGATTAGGATAATCTTTAATAGGTGGTGGGCAATTTTAAATCTTTGACCAATTTGATACCTCTTTTTATATATGATTAACAACCCATATAGTCAATAGCTGTAATTAGCACTTCAACTTACCTCCCTTCTTTTGATGGCAAATGCTTAAAGTCATGAATGTCATAGCCAAAATTGCTAGCACAAGATTCATTCGATGATTTTCCACCATCCAGAAAACACTAATAGTACCACATGAATTATTCTTATGGCTGATGGAAATAAAACTAAACCATAGATGGTTTGTGCCAAAATCCTTCAAAAAGTAATCTAATCACCCTTCCAATCGTTTTTCCATATACCTTCTTGACAGTCAACCCTTTCTTGACAAAATGTACCTTATTGACCCACTCTCCTATAATTAGGGTCACAATATGCTTTAACGATAAATATTTAGGGTACACGTACACTGTAGCATTTTTAACAATCGACATTTTCGAAAGTCCTCCATAATCCTTTAAAGTTGGAGTAATTTAGAAGGTTAGAAATTTAAAACACCTCAGCAAATCATCCCAGTATTAAGCTAGAAATGACAATGCCTTTGGATGGACTGGAATAAGAAGCAAATATATTATATCTCTATAATCTCTTTGGAAATCTCTCAGTTAACCACCCTTTAGTTTCTTACTTAATTGAATCAAACTTTCCATAGATTCTGTTTCCACTTTAAGTTGAATTTTCTTCCCTGTTAGTACCACCCCTGTCAAGCTTGAATTTTACGAGATGTCTGTTTTTGCCATTTTGGTCAAGCATGCTTAGCAACCTTCTTTTGACAAATCAAAACTAAAAGGGTTGAATGGGCTAAAGTTCACAATAATAATGTAACCATAAAACTTTTCTTATTATTTATTCCTTGGCATCTATTGATGCGTTGATGAATCACTAACACTTATCCTTAAGCCATTATATTCCCTTTCTAGTACTCATAAATCCATGGAGCATCTTATTTGTATGTGAATTGTATATATGCTATAACCGGGTTGTAGTTAATGCATCCACGAGAGCTCATGAAGGGTACATTGGAAATTTTGCATAACAATATATAACTTCTTCAAAATCCCACCAAGCCAACTTCCACCAAATCTCATTATCATGCAATTTTTCAAATTCTTGGGTCCATTCATCATAACTCTTCTTTGTTTGCTGTAAAACTGCACCTTCACGTATATTATAATCTTGCATTAAATGATGAATCATGTCTAGCCATGTACCTAATTGATACTGTTTCTCTTATACATGATTAATAATCCACATGTTAAGAGAGGCAGACAACACTTGAACTTTCTTTTCATCCTCTGGTAGCAAAAACTCAAGGTCAGGAATGAGTCAGCCAATACTGCTAGGACTGGATTAATATGATGATTTTAACCATCTAAAAGATATTTATCATAGCTAAATCAATCATTCCTATTCTCAATGGGAATAACACCAACCCATATACAGAAAAGGCAAGCATTCTTTTAAACATGTTCCAATTTCTCTTTTTGGCCAACTTTTCCAACAAAACCTATAAGTATTTCCTCAATGTCCCTTCTATTGCTCTTGAGCAAGACAATTAGACTTTATCAGGCTCTATCTAAAATTTAGGCTATAACCCACTTTGAAGGTAAGTGTCCCAGATAAGAATACACTGACATATTTTTGTTAACAGACATATTCAACAATCCACCATATTCTTCCAAGGTGAGAGCAATTTAAAAGTTTATGAAGGTGAAGCACCTCAAATGATCATCCTAATATTGCACTGGGGCTATAAGACAACTTGCTTGCACTGGAATTAACAACAAATCCAATATATCTCTATAATCTCTTTTGAAATCTCTAAGTTAGCCATATTTGAGCTTTTTACTTAGGACAATCAAACTTTCCATCGGTTTAGCTTCTACCCTTATCTTGATTCTCTTACTAGTTAGCACAACCCTAGTAGGATGTGATTCTAGAAAGCATGTGCTACCCTCTTGTTCCATCAAGTCTACTATGTCAATATACGATAATTAGAATTAACCTTTAAAGATAAAAGAAAATATGGTCAGTATATAGTAAAGACTATAGACAAATAATTTCATAATCTTGACTAGTGAATTACTATTATTAGCGTACTTGTGTTCTTCATATACCAAAAACCTCATTGATATATTGGCAACGAAGAAGTTAGTAATGAACTTCAAAAGGAAGTAACCCATACTCTAGTGATGCTCAAATTATCTATTCATTCATGTCAAATGGTAATTCATTAATGTGCTTCTTGAAAATCACCACTTCGATGCATCATTGGGCTAACATAACAGACTTTTCTTTCAAAAATGCTCTTTGAAAAATGATTTAATACAAAAGAAGAAAACTTAAGTAACCTAACGAAATTAATGAAATAAGAACTCTAAATGAAACACTTGATTTTAAAGCTTCCTTTTCTTTTTGGAATGAATGTTGATGCCATGAAAAGTGCAATAATGCATTGTGTGAAACAATAAATAAATAAATAAAATATGTTCTTTATTGGCCTATTATTTGGCAGATCCTAGGTGAAAGTAAGACTCTTAAAGGATAAACCTCTATTAGCTTTAGTTACTAGGCTTTCTAACTACGTGTAAGGTATTCAAGGTTGTTCTATTCTCCTAATGGAATAAAAGCCCTTAGATTGCCTCTACCAAATAAGTGACAATCTCAATATATGTACTTGATTATAAGAAGGATAAGCCCTACCCAAACTAAGCACATATAGCAAGGTACGATCTAAGTGAGGTTTTCACGGTAACCTCAGAAAGCATTAGCTTCACTAGGAGGCCAATATAAACCTTTACTAACTTAGGGTAAATGAGGACTTGGGTATAGAGCCCAAACAAGTTTGTGAGGATACATGTATTAGTGATTGTGTGTTAAGATAGCATACAAATTTGAAATCCTAAATTCTACCCAACCCTCATCTATGGAAGCATTAGATCTCACATGGGAAGGAAATAAAAAAGAAAGTATCTATGGAGGTGTTGGACCTCATATGGCATATTTTAAAAGAAAGTATTTATAGAGGCGTTGGACCTTACATAACACATTTTTTAAAAACTAAGTGTTGGTGTTTAGTATGGGTGGGTGGCTAATCAACCATATAGATGTGGGTGTGTGTTAGTGTTAAATAAAAAATTCATGAGTATTTGTGTGTTTGAGTGTCCAATTAAATATCCATCATTAGATAATAATTACAAGAGACCAATAATACATCATAAACAATGAAACTTAAAGGAATTTAATAACTTAACCTCATTAGTCGTATCACCAATTTTCCATCCTTAATTGTGTGTCACTTTGCACCTTGATTTGAATGTATCTTAGTCATAATTCCCAAGTTTATACTCACCAGAACTCTGTATCATTTTGATAGCCAATAGATCACACATTAAATATCACCAACATTAAGCAACTCATAAATTAATCTTGTCACAATAATATAGACACTATAGGAGACACAAGTAAGCCTAAAGTTACACACCAAAGTAAACCCCATGTGATAGCATTATGTTAGCTAAAATGGACATCCATGTACATCATTGTAGGAGATGAAATTCAACTCAAAATTGCTCACCAAAATGAAGCAAGAGTGAGTTCTACTACTTTATTTTCTCTAGTTACTGAGTTATGTATGACAATCAATGCCAAAGTGCTATATCTCAAAAGAAAAACCCTAAAAGCAATTTATCCTATAAAGTAGACATATAGAAGGTTCACATACTCAAAAATTAGCTCAAGATACTTTCTAGATCAATACTAGAAAATCCACAAAGTTAACTATACCTTAATTATCTGGTCATAAAGTTGTGTGGACAAAGTTATGAAAATGGCATACCCACTAGTCACTATGAATTTCAAAAAATTCAACAACAATAATGACATACCAAATGACATGTATACCAAATTTTAGCACAAAAGGATATATAAACACTTCTTAAAAATTTCAACAAGTTGACATAGGGTAAAATTTGCTTACACAAGACATGTTCAGGACAAGCACTAAATCACCACTTATCCATTACCCATCCTAGATAAAAAATTAGTGGAAAATTTATCAAAAATCTACACGTACATGATACCAGAAAATTCACAAAATTCACATGAGCTACGTCGAGCCTAAAAATGGATTTGTAAAGTGAACAAAGAAATTCATCAATCATCTTGAGATCAAAAACCACTACCACATCAACACCTCCATGGAGACTAACTAACATCTAGCGAATGATAATTTCAGCCATCAAAAGAAGAATTTGAAACAAAGAGAGCAAAATTGAAGAGAAGTCATGTAGTATCTAGAGTCCTCACTTAGCTTCTTTCCTCCTTTCTTGTCTCCTTTACTCTAATGTTTCTTAGCCTCTTAAAACCTCTCGTTCCAGTCTTGTTCCTTCTTCCTTTCTCTCTTCCTTTCATCTCTTTTTAAAGAAAATTGAATCACTCTTCTTTATTCTTTTTTCTCTCCTCAACCACCTTACAACTCACTATTGTCTCTCATTTTCTCACCTTTTGCTCACTTTTCCCCTTGCTTTTTTCCACATGTTCCCATAATCTATTTTCTTATTTCAATTTCATTATTCAATTTTCCCTCTATTCAGTCCACTAATTTCCCATATGTCCCTCTTTATTATTTTTCAACTTAGTTAAAGTGAGTAGTGATTAATTTCCTCCACACATCATCTTCTATATATTCAATTCATATGCTCTCTCTTAATTTCTTGAATTTTTTATTTTCTTCTTTTTCTTGATTATTGTTATTTTTAAAATTTTCCTAACAAATTATTATGTTCACATCTAGATTCCAGGAGGTGAATTATGTTGCATATCCCTCTGATAAGCCGTGCTAGCTACCAGGGAAGTGATAGTGAGAGAACTAAAGGAATTAAGTTGCTCAAGACGTGCTTCAAACATCATAAGTGTAGTTTGCAGTTCAACCCAGGTTAGATGAGCTTTGTCTATAAATTGAACCGTAATGGGAGTGTACTCTGAGTTTAACCCTACAAGAACTTAAGAAACAAGATTAGTAATGGGGATGGGAGACCCAACAAGAGTAAGATTATAAGCTAATGTCTTAATTTTAGTCAAGTATTCCTTTCCTTAGGTGCTATAATTTGCTCCTAAACAAGGTAACATGTGCTTGAGTTTGAGCTCCAATCAGTTCCTTCATAGATTGCCATAACGTGTGAGGTAAAGCATCCTCGGACCTGAGCTACAACTTTAACGGTCATGGAGTTGTATAACCAACCTAACAGAAGTTGGTCAAATTTGATCCATTTGTTATAGGTAGGACTTGGTTTTTGGGCATCTCCTTCAGTGATGAAGGGAGCAGGAAATTGCCATATACCAAGCAAAAACCCATCAACTTTATTGCCTCTGATTATGGGAGGAACTATCGATTCCCATAAAAGAAAGTTGTTCCGATCAAGTTTGATGGAATAAACTTAATTCAGGGTTGTGATAAAGGGAAAAGATTTTGCTAGAGGAAAGAACATAGAAAAAAATGGCAGAAGCAACAATGAAATCCATGGCGTCAACTTTGAGAAGCTTTGATACCAAGATATAGTTAAAGTAATAGAAGAGCAAATTGACTAGATGAATTAAGCTTAGCCTTTTTGTATTATTGTGCCAAGTATATATACATAGTCAAAGGCTCTATACACATGATTTCCTATTAATTAACAAGACAAGTGTCATAAATCTAGTGTTGTACAATGTTTTAGAGGAAAGCAGCTATACAATCAGGTAGTATATGACGCCATGCCACATCGGTATCATACATCATACACTAGAATAATCCTTTGCCTTAACATGGGTCATTAACACAAAATAGAGATCAAATAAACATGTTTGGGACGTGACTTTATAACTCTGAGGATTGATTTCCCAATGATAATAAGAATTTGATCTACAAAGTTAACTACCAAAATTATTTGATAAGGGTTGTTCCTGGTATTATTGTATTTGATATAAATCTTTTAGAAATTATTTTTTATTTATTAAATTATTAAAAGAATATGTATTTATCATGATGATTAATTATAAGTAGGGTTACCTGAAAAAAAAAATTTCTACTTTCGTTTCAATTTTAAAAGTGAAATTTCAATTTTTTGCTTACTTTCTTGTAGCGAGAAAATTATTTTTCCTACCACTCAAAAACAACTTATTTTTCTTTGGTAAGCAAGGCCAAACACAGTTTGACCAAAATACGTACTTTTTTTCTTCTTTTTTTTTCAATAATAGGTGATGCCTTTTTCTCCAAAAACTTTACAATTTATTTTAGGAAAATTCAACATATGATCCCTATAGTTTGCAATCATTTTCAATTAGGTCCCTATAGTTTAATTTTTTTTCAATTTGCTCTTAACATTTAGTTGTGGTCTTCAAGTTCGTCCCTGCTGTCCAAATTTAAGTTACCGACCCTAAATAATTTGATATGGCAGACAAACATCCAAGTAGGATGCCACACAACATAGTTAAAGGAAAGCCAACTTGCAACGAGAATGAACGAACATACAAGAGAGGCTCGGTCTTCACAGCAACAAACAGAGGAAAGGCTCTGGTAAGTGTACTAGCATAAGGCTTTTGCAGTATCCCATTTTGGCATAGACCAATTCGATCCCTCCGCTGAACCAGGAATGAAAGCGATCAATAGCTTATTGAACTAGTACTCCATACACCACTTTCTCTGTGGAACTTCTAGTCACTTCGACTGCAATGGTTCATAACCAGGACTCTACTAGTTGGAAATTGGGTTTCGGGATCCTACTTTAAGTATGTTTGTTGCTATTGTCATATTCTTTATGGGAACAAGGATTTATGTGCATGTGAAGCTTGAAAAATATACATCCCTTGATAGTACAATTAGAGCATGTAATTAAACATGATCTCAAATAGAGAGAATAAATAAATTAACAATCTGACCTGATGAAGATGACATTGTTATTCTAAGTATTGGTTGAGTCCAATAAGTTCAACTCCTAATGCCCAAGAGCGTTTCTCAGAGTGTTTTGACGACAGAGAGAGAGTGATAGATTTAGTATATAAAAACTTGGGCTTCAATGTATTATTTATAAGGTTTTATTTTAATAATATAATTAATCAATATTATTAAAATAAAATCCTTCAGAATCTTTAAAACGATTTCTCATTTAATTAATCAATTAAAATTAAGCCCATTAAATCTCTCTCTGGGTAATAATCTAAAATTAGTAATCTAACGGGATGATTACTAATACTTTTGGGCTGTGGGTTGGGTTTCTGCCCAGTGGACTTGTGGATAATCGAACCCATCACCAATTATCCACAAATTAAAATAAAAAACTCAGTCCATTCATAGTTTATAAACTATAACATTAATTGCCTAACTAGAATTAACAAGATACTAATCTAATAAAATAGTTTATGCTAATCCATAAAATATTAAAATTATTCTAATAATCTCCCACTTGGGTAACATTAATTAAATTACTAGATCAATAAACGAATACCTAATCAGGCATAATAATGTTCACATAAACACACAGATGTGTGTATATTTATAAACCATACAAGATTCAGAAGTGAAACTATACACTATGATCATTGAAACCGATAAGGAATCAAGTGATATTGACATTTCCATAAATAAGTTTCATTATTTGAATTGAATGGAATACAAAGTAACATTCAAAAAAATGTCAAATTACAATTCAAAAGTCCCTTAAGAACTTAATTCAGACTCCCACTAAACCAAGGCTACATCAAAATTTTCAACAACGCCCATGTGAGTCACATGATTCTTAAAGACTCCTACAGGTAAGTCTTTGGTCAACGGATCTGCTAACATATGTTCACCAGGAATGTGAACTAAACGAGTTTGAGATTTAACAGTCTTTTCTCTGACAAATAGGAACTTAACATCGAAGTGTTTAGTGTGACTGAAGTTCCTATGATTATAAGAAAAGCTGATAGTTGACGAACTATCACAGTATATGGTTAGAGGTCGCGATATAAAATTAACTAAATGCATGCCAGATATCAATTTCCTCAACCATATGGCCTGTCAAGTAGCCTTATAACAAGCGATATATTCTACCTCCATAGTCAAGGTAGCTGTTACTGATTACTTACAACTCTTCCATGATACAACTCCTCTAGACATCATGAAGATGTATCTAGAAGTGGATTTGCGATCATCCACACAAGATGCATAATCAGAATCTGAATAACCCACAATTTCAAGTGGCTCAGATCTTTTAAAATTAAGCATATGATGCTTTGTACCTTGTAGGTACCTCATAACTTTCTTCGCAGCTCTCAAATGATCAGGACCAGGATTACTCAGGTATCTACCAAGCATACTGACAGCGAAAGCAATATCAGGTCATGTGCACACCTGAGCGTACATGAGGCTACCAACTGCAGATGCATACAGGATCTTATTCATTTTGATTTTCGAATTATCATCTTTGGGACAACATGATCTAGACAACCTTTCACCTTTCTGTACAAGTGCAACATAAGGAGCACAAGTATGCATGTTAAATTTCTTCAGCACTCGATCTATATAAATTGCCTGAGATAAACCAAGAGTGCCACAAGATCTATCACAGCAAATCTAAATTCCCAAGACGAATGAAGCTTCACCAAGATCTTTCATGTCAACGTGGCATGACAAAATGTATTTGACCTCATTCAACATAGTTACTGAGTTACTGGCCAGGAGTATGTCATCAACATACAGAACGAGTATCATAAAGTTATCTTTATCAAGTTTCTGATAGATACATTGATCAGCAATGTTCTCTGTAAAACCAAGTGAGGTGATTATCTGATCAAATTTCAAATACCACTGTCTTGAGGCCTGTTTAAGCCCATAGATAGACCTGTTTAAGTGTTCTTTCCTTGCTTTAGTGAATCCATTAGGTTGTTTCATATAAACATCCTTAAGTAAACCACCATTTAAGAATGCAGTTTTGACATCCATCTGATGAAGTTCAAGATCCAACAGTGCAACAAAAGCCATTACAACTCTAAAGGCATCTTTAGTAGATACGGGTGAGAATGTTTCTGTATAATCGATCCCTTCCTTCTGATTATAGCCTTTAGCTACAAGTCTGGCTTTAAATCTTTCAACTTCACCATTGGCCCCTCTCTTGGTCTTAAAGACCCATTTGCAACCAACGGGTTTACAACCATCGGGTAACTCAATTAATTCCCATACAGGATTACAAGACATGGAGGACATCTTATCATTCATAGCCTACAACTACTTAGATGAATAAGATCCTAACATAGCCTCGTCATAAGAAACTGGATCTGTGCCATCAACAATGTCTGACTTAAATTCCTGCAAGTACACTATGTAGTCATCTGAAATTGCAGGTCTACAAATCCTTTGTGATCATCTCAAATTGAGAGCTGGTTCTCCTATATTAGTTATAGGAGCTTCTACAATGGGATTAATCGGATTCTCAACAAGGGTGTCATCTCTAATATCATGATTTACAGGTAGAGATGACAACGATGGTATGGGTAAGATAGTATCTACACAATGCAGGTTAATTACTTTAGGGACACCACTCCCATTGTCCAAGTCATCCTCAAAATAGAAGGCTCTGTCAAATTCAATGACCCTGGTAGTGTGACTGGGACAATAAAATCTGCATCCTCTGGATCCTGAACAATACCCAATGAAGAATCCGCTAACAGTCCTAGAATCAAGTTTCTTGAGCTGCGAATTATAGGGTATCACTTCTACTCTACAACCCCACATGCGAAAGTGCCTCAAACTAGGCTTCTTACCAATGAAAAGCTCATATGGTGTCTTTTTAATAGACTTACTCGGAACTTGATTGAGGACATAGGCTACTATCTTAAGGGCATCACCCCACAGAAATTTTGGTAATGAAGAGTGACTGATCATGCTTCTGACCATGTCCATCAAGGTGCGATTATACCTTTTAGCAACTTCATCTTATTGTGGAGTGCCAGGCATAGTATACTGAGCTTCTATTCCTTGATCCTGTAAGAATAGAGCAAACGGTCCAGGGTTTCTCCCAGTTTCAATATACCTCCCGTAATATTCTCCACCTCTGTCTAATTTTACACTCTTGATTACCTTTCCAGACTTTATTTCAACAGCAGCCTTAAATGCTTTAAAGACATCTAACGAGTCAGATTTTTCATGCAACAGATCAACCCAGCTAAATCTGGAATAGTCATTTATAAAGGTTATAAAATATTTGTAATTGCCCATAGCAGAGGGAGTAATTAGTCCACTAATATCTGTGTGGATCAATTCCAAAATAGTCTCAGATCTATTAGCCCCTTTCTTCTTAGCTCTGGCGGGAAGTTTTCCCTTAATGCAATCAATACAGGATTCAAAGTCAGAAAAGTTTAGGTCATGCAATATTCCTTGTCTAACTATTCTCTCCAATTTCTCTTTTGAGATATGACCCAAACGCCAATGCCATAATATAGAAGAGTTCTCATTAATTCTTCAGTGTTTGTGTCCTATGACAGCATTAATTGATGTCGCAGAAGTGGAATCTGAACAAACAATCGCATTCAAGCAATATAAACCGCTTATTAATCTACTAGTTCTAAAAATGACTGAACTAAAGTAAACATCAATTCTGTCATTTCCTTGCCAAAAGGAATATCCTTCTTTGTCTAACACAGAACTTGAAACCAAATTCCTCCTTGAAGAAGGTACATAGACAACGTTATTTAAAGTTAAAGTATGTCCAGAATACAAGTTCAATACTATAGTTCCTATGCAATCCACTACAGCTGAACTTCCTTCCACTCCCAGAATGGCGTTTTCTCTCTCATTTAGGCTCCTCCTGTCCTTGAGCTCCTACAAGGAATTAGTTACGTGAATAGTTGCTCTAGAGTCCAACCACCAAGTGTCCATAGAAGTTTCAAAATTATTGGATTCAAGACAAATTAGAGCTAAAGGGATAGTTTCAGGAAAGATACCTTTTTTCTCATGCTTGTACTTCAACTTAAGGCAATTTGAGATCTTGTGGCTAGGCTTTTTACAGTAATTACAATCACCCTTAAATTTCTTCTTCTGACCCTTATTCTTCTTATTGTTCTTCTTGATCTCAAAGAACCTTTTACCGTTAGACTTGCCCTCAGGTTTCTTTCCTTTAAGCTTCTCATTTCCAGGATTGCATGACGAAGCATGAGAGATGTAGTTCACTGAATGACCACGTGAATTTGATTTCTTTAATGACTCCTCCTCTTAAGTCATGATGGACATCATCTGATCAATGGTCCATCCAGCTTCTTGCGAGTTGTATGTGGTTCTAAGAACCCTATATTCTGCTGGAAGAGACTGTAGGACTTTGTGAATAAGATAACTCTCACCCAAGTCCACATTTAGAGATTTCAGCTTGTTGAAGTAATTCACCAGCTTCATCATATGCTCGTGTACACCAGACACTCCATCATAATGAGTGTTATCCAGTAGCGAAAGATAATACGTTTTCTATGTCTTATTAAACTTTTTAAACTTTTCACTCACAACCTTAAGGTATTCCACAGCGATGTCCTTCTCAAGAATGCTCTATCTAATTATTTTCTCAATAGTGTCTTTTATGACCATCAAACAGATCCTGTTGGATTCATACCACTGCTTGTTATAAGCTCTGTCAGCAGCACTAGACTCAGCAGTGAGATCTGCTGGTTTTAGATCTTTTATGGCCAAATCCTCTTTAGAGATGATCAGGTACATATTGAGGGACTCATGCCAGTCATCATAATTCGTCTCATTCAGAGTTTTCACCACAAATAGTTGCTAGAACACGGAAGCTAATGAAACAAAATCAGGAAATATAATTATGTCCCAAAAACATAATCATAAAACAAGATTTCCTTTACAAAATTTAGCTTATGCAACTGTATCATCAAGATATGCATTATAATCCCACTTAAAGTTTTGGATTATAAAAAATCATGAAAGAAAACCCATATGTACCACTGATTTGACCGTAAAGAGAAATAACAAAATGCATCTATCGTTTCCATATCGATAGGATATAAGAAACAATAAAGGCATTGGATTAAAATGTTGCTAACTATTCATAAATGTATTTATTTCACAGAATTATATTAACAATGTCACACCGATAGAGTGTGTCCATTATCAATATAACATGTATGTACACTCTCTCTTGTGGACTCATCGTAATGTTCAGACTCTTCCTTGATTATGGTAACTAAATTATCCAAAATTGTAGGAAATTGAGTGACAAATGCGATATAAATTATTCATAAAGGCATATCACCATGATTGGGCCCACGATAAGTCGACACACAATTAATAGGTGTATGTGACCCAAAGTCTCAACAATTTTCATACGCAAATTATTCCTTTTAAGGTATATGCTTAAATTAGGAATAAAATCTAATAATTAATACAAAGAAATTAATTATGATTTATTTACACATGATCAGGGAGAATGAACTAAACATGTTGTCTCATATTATGTCTAGTCTAGGCACAAATTTTCTTGGATCAAAATAACTTATCTAGATATTATTTTAAGGCCCTCAATTTTTAAAAAATTTCAAAACTCTTATTTCCTGGGCTCAAAAAATTCTACAAAAATCACCATAATTTAGATTAGGACAAGTGGAGCTTATCCCTAAATTTTGAAGTTGATTTGACTGACGGTGTGGCCACACGTGCCACCACGCGCCAAAGGTGCGCATGGGCCTCGCCCACACACTCCTTCTTCAACCTCTGGTGGGTCGATTTGACCCACCAGAGACCCGATGGGTACCCGACATTGACCTGTCAATTTTCATGTTTCCAAACCACGAAATAGGGTCCTTTTTTTATTGTCTTTTCATGATCTACAATTTCTCAGTGGCTTATTCAAGTGAATCTATCCTAGTTTTGTTAAAATTCACTCGAAAAATTTAGATTTGTTTTGACAGTTTGAACGGGACTCACCGGCGATGTGAAACGGCTGCGTTTTTGAATCGCCGACAACCTCTTCGAATGGCGGCAGGGGAGTAAAAGGATTTCTTGCAGAAATCGAAGTTCTTGCCGACAATGTATTTTGATGATAATGGTAATGTTGCCCAAAAAATATTTGAATGCCATTTGGTTTTGATTACCGAATAATAATAATAATATATGAAATTTAAAATTTCATAAGCCAAAAAATAAAATTTGTCTGACGAAATTTAGAGAAAAAAAATTATAATCATAAAATTTCATAATAAAAAAACCATAGGCTCTAATACCATTTGATAGCACAATTAGAGCATGTAATTAAACATGATCTCAAATAGGGAGAATAAATAAATTAACAATCTGACCTGATAAAGACGACATTGTTATTCTGAGTATTGGTTGAGTCCAATAAGTTCAACCTCTAATGCCTAAGAGCATTTGTCAGTGTTTTGACAGTATAAAGAGAGTGATAGATTTAGTATATGAAAATTAGGGTTTCAGTGTGTTATTTATAGGGTTTTATTTTAATAATATAATTAATCAATATTATTAAAATAAAATCCTTCAGAATCTTTATAACGATTTCTTATTTAATTAATCAATTAAAATTAAGCCCATTAAATCTCTCTCTGGGTAATAATCACAAATTAGTAATCTGACGGGATGATTACTAATACTCTTGGGCAGTGGATTGGGTTTCTGCCTAGTGGGCTTGTGAATAATTGAACTCATCACCAATTATCCACAAATTAAAATAAAAAACTCAGTTCATTCATAGTTTATAAATTGTAACATTAATTGCCTAACTAGAATTAACAAGATACTAATCTAATAAAATAGTTCATGCTAATCCATAAAATATTAAAATTATTCTAACATCCCCTTCCTACTTTTCGTTTGCATTAAGAAAAAAAGAGAGACTAGATAGATAGCAAGTTAGTAGTTTTCCCATTATTTTTATTATAGTTCTCTACTTTGCCACCTTTTGTTGTTATAGCAAAAAACATGTAGCTTAATACCAAAAAATGGGGTTGATCAGTTCGATGGCATGCTCTTTTAAGGCATAGGCTTTGTCTAGCTCTGCTTGTGCTTCTTGTATGGTCCTCTTAGCGTTTGCAAACTCCTTCTCTGCTACTTCAATATGTCGTTTCGCTTGATTCCTTAGCTCCTCTGTATAGGTTTCATTCACCGTGGCTAACCTCAAGTGCTCACGTGCTTGCTCTTGATGGAGAACCCTGGTCACTCCTACACCAAACAAAGATTATGATAAAAATTATTCATATGTCTTTACTCAACTTCTCAAGTTTCTCGTATGAATTGATTCTTCATATGCTTTAAGAGTCTCTATAATCGACCAAGTTGTCATTACCTTTATTTTTCAATTAATTTTTCTTAATTGAATGAAACTTTAAACCATAGTATGTGATTATCAAGATCTACCAGTGCGACCAAACCTTTATATGTCAAAAGTCAAATGTATTAAGTATGAAATTGTTGTTTTAAAAAATTCACTAATTTCACTAAGGCAAAATATGCCTAATAACAATGCATGAACTAAAACCATATTAGCTTTAAGTTTAAAGAAATATTTATGAACTTTCACTTAACAACTTACCTCTAGGTTTCTTGCTCCTGCTACAGGTCTCCTTGGGTATGATTATTGAAGCTGTTAGATTCATTTTTCTCGCCAATTTCTGATGACCCAATCGAGAACTGCAAGTGGGTAGAATGGGTTTCATCTCTCTTAGGTGATGCAACTGTTATATCAATGGGAATAATGGAAGTGGAGGTAAAGAGCTGAAGGTCCAAGTTTGGACAGAGTTTATAGTTATTGTTGTTGGATGAGGTTTCATGAGCCTGAAGCCTCTCCTCTGTTCGTTGCTGTGAAGACAGAGCCTCTCTCGTATGTTCATTCATTCTCATTGCAAGATTGGCTCTCCTCCAACTATGTTGTGTGGCATACTTTGTCCGTCTACCACATCAGATTATTTGGACGGCAGGGACCAACTTGAAGACCACAACAAAGTGTAAGGAGCACATTGAAAAGGATTAAACTATAGGGACCTAATTGAAAATGACTGCAAACTATGTGGATCATATGTTCACTTTTCCCTTTATTTTCTATTCTATTTATACACTAACATATGACTATGTGACCAAGACATTAAAAATTCTTAGACCCATATATATTAATATAGATATTTATATAAAATTAATTTACATTATTGAATAACTTTTTATATGATGTAATTTTCTTTTAGAAAATCCACATTTGATCAACGGTTCTTATCATGAAGGTTATTCTTACAAAATTTGACATTGATCTAATGACCCATTATAAAAATTAACGTATAGTGAATATTTCAAATAAAAGAAATTTCGACACATTGGGTTGAAAACTTATGATTATTTTATTTATGTAAAATTTGACATGAAGATCACCATGTTAGTTTCTAGTTCAATCGTTGAATCATCCTATAAAAAATTATTGAAATGTATGAGCGTCAAATCTTAATTTTCCCTTCGGAATGTTGCTGAAAATGTTTGAAGACCACATTTTTTTGTATATTACTAATGTTGGGGATTATTTATGTCCATCATAATCGTAATTTTATCTCATTCACAAACTGGTAACTTTTGTCGTCGTGTATAAAAAAAATAATTAAAATTAAAAACAAGATTATAAAAAAATACGTATAATTAATTGGTAAAAATATTGAAAAGAAATACTTATGGTTATGGCTGAAAGATGGAATACTAGTGCAAAAAATAAAATTAAACTAACTGATTTGCCCGCACATTCCATTGGTATTTGAAAAAATTAATGTAATTTGCTATAAACTTATACGTTGTAAAAGAATAGTATTTGTTTACACAAATACTATATTTTTAGACATCAGCAATGAATTAATTTTGAAGAAACATTTTAGTGCATAGTAAAGATTACCTTGAAAAGTGGTGAAGAGGAAGACATGTAAGTTGATAAACATGCATCATTTTTTCCACAAATTTGAACATACTTTTAGACGTAAGGGTGACACACAGAAATCAGTAAGTATTCAAATTGGTAAATCTCAAATACGGGTGACACTCAGAAATCAATAATGCTACAGTATTCACATACACAGAAATCAGGAGTGCCATAGTATTCACTATTCATTTACTCATAAATTTATGTCTGATTGTTCATCAAAATAATATTGAAAGATTTAGCAATAGGAGAGGACATCGCATAATTACCAATAGTTTAGAGGATTATGTGCTCAAAATGAAAGATTGGGATAGGAAGCGCTTTTCACTACTATCCCAAACTTTATACTGTTTTGAGGCATGGACTGCAAGCCCTTCTACTATTTTGTTTTAACCGTATCCTATTGTTCCCATATTCTATTGTTCTCACCATATCACTCTATAGTTTACACCTTCTATATGTATTTTGCACTACTATTAAAATTTGGCTCATACTATAATGTCAATTGGTTCAAGCTGAAGAGTCTCTATGATCTAAACCAACTATTTGATTAAAGAAAACTCATTTAATTTCTTTGCTCAAAATTACTAATATGAAAAGTCTAAAAACAATTAATAGAGACGATAAATGTAATCAGAGTGAGAAACATTCACCAGAAGAAAAGAAAAATAATAACATACATATGATTCATTGTATAGTTATATATTAATTAATGCTATAAAATAATTGAACTATCATTTTGTGACTGTTGATTAGTATGTATAGCTTGTGATTATATGGTTATAATGAGATGGGAACCAAAAAAGCATTATACCTCTTCATTTTTTAAAATACATTACATGTTGATGATGAAAACCATGCCAAAAAAATGAATTCATCTTGCCAAAAAAATGAGCTAATTCATGCTAAAAAAATATTAACTCATGCCATGAATGATTTGATTATTTCTTGGAAGATTGTACTTGACATTAATTCATGCACATGTAAAACTATTACTTTTGACTCTTGACTCTTGATCATTGTATAAGAGTTGTTAAATATAATACTAAAATTAATAAGAATAATTATGTTAAAGGCAGTTGGAAAATCATTGCATAGAAAGTTGAAGGTTTAATCAACTAAACAATGTTGTTGCTCAAATAGAGCTCCCATGTTTGTAATAATCTACTTTACTTATATATAATAGATCATGGAAGTTTGTCTAAAGCAAGAAAGTAGTTTTATATTATATTAGTATATAAACAGTTGATTTTCTTATTTAGAATCAATGTGTTATTAGATGAGTGTAAATATATAATTAAATTAGTTTATAGTAAGTAAACAATTAAATTAAGATAAAACACAATTGCATGATTACAAAATTATCTTTAATTATAGTTTCATTATTTTTATTGATAATGAGATAAACTATATATAATGCATAATCTAAAGAATATCATTGTTTTAGTAATTAGATAATTTATAAAATAGTCAATTTAACAACACTTATTACTAACCTTTATAATATATGATTGGGTAACTTTAACCAAAAAAAAATGGCTCATACCTTTTTAACAATAATTATCTTTAATTATTTGTTTAACAATTTAAATTTATCTTCTTATTAATAATTTTATAATATTTTATAATATATAATATATAACAATGAAGATCTTTCTCAATTCATGGAAGTATAATGGGTAGTCATTGATTGTAAGTAAGCCCAAGGTAAACCCTTAGAAATAAAACCCGATGGAAAATTCTTCTGTTGAAGTCAATGATGGGTTGGACTACAAGAAGAAGGGGTCAGTTGTTCCTTGGAACAATCCAGCCTAGGCTTCTTCTAATTGTCATGATAATGTTGTTCAGAAGGACGTGCTTGAATGTAATGACCCAATAAATGGTGATTAGTGGGGTGATTATATTTGATAATTTAGTTAGTGAAAAAATAAAAAGAGAAAAATTTTGTTTAAGAAATTTGACTAAGGTATAACATTTTATTAAGTGAAGATATATTTTGAGTTTGAGGTTGGCTCAGTGGTCAAGCTTCATGTGCATATTCAAGAGGCCAAGGGTTTGAATCCTAACTTCCTCAACTTCCTTTGTTTTTTTAAGTGCTGACATGTGTCCCCCTATTACGAAATGACCAAAATACCCCTAGCCTTATATCTCTTCCTTCCCTGACACTTTGAAGTAGAGAGAAACAGAGGGAGTGATTTAAATCAGAGTGATCACCGAAGTTGCCCTTTTGCATCGCTGAAGTTGCCATTACCACTGCACTATTGTCGCCATCAAGAACCTAGCCAGAAGTCACCATTTCCGGCGAGAAAACTCAATTTTCGTCACTATGAACGCTGAAAATCGTGAAGCAAAATCTGACGCTAGTGAGTGTTTTCTTCGACATTTTGTTTATGGGCTTTGTTCATAGCCTTCTTGCTGGCGTTTTCCCTCTAACCCTGTGCTCCATCGATAGTGATTACTGTAGAATTCTGGCAGGTTGTGTTAGGGTTCTAAGAAGGGCCAATTTTGCGAATTTCATCCAATTAAGCTTGAATTGGTGAGTATTGTGCCAAATTTTGATATGCATTCTAGATTTCTGATGAATTTCATCCATTCCCTACTATCAATTGCATGAAATTTGAACTTAAAAGGAAGAATCCTAATTTTGGCCGAGAATTAGGGTTCTTGAGGGACCAAATTGAAATTTGTAGGACTTAAGGTTTAATCAGTGGCTTTAACATAGTAATTAGGATATTTAGAAGTTATTAATTGGATAAGAATGATAATTAGGAATTATTTTAGATTTTCTTTGAATTTTTGGTAATTATGGAAATGCTCTAGGAAGATTATAGATGTGTAAAAATGTCTAGACCTATAGTCTAAACAAGTGGAGAAGTTGAATGAATAAGAATTGAACAAATGAGAATTGGTAATTTAGTTACTACTAGATAATATGCCTAAGTGGAAACTCTTGTTGGGTTATATAATTAAAACTTGGTTCTCTATGATGGTAAGCCTCTTATGAGTAGAGGGACTCTTTAGTATTAAATCACATGTTATGAGGTGATTGCTTATAATATATGTATAATGCCACAATTGGTTGAGAGAAGAGATTGAGGAATAATTCCTTTCTTTTTCGGTTGGCGTAGGAAGTTCTCATGGGTGAGGTGGTCACCCAAAAGAAGGCATTTGGTTGCTTGTATTTAACTGCGCTCAAGTACACAGATAACACTCCCCAACATTTTTTACAATACCATCCATTTTTCCTTATTTGGAAATGTTTTACAATTACATTATGAGTCATGATTTTATTTAATCGGTATTGTAACTTCTGCGTAGATGGATTTTTCTTGACATGAGTATATAATTACATCATGTATGGTTTTGTAAAGGCTTTTGGGAAATCTTATGCATACGGTTATGAATAACTGCCAGATAAAATAATATTGAAATACTAACTGATTTCATGCATACTTGTCATATTTTCCTATGCATACTTGTTTTATTTTCCTTACCCTTCGAAGGACTAATAAGGATACTGGCTGCAAACAGAAGTTCTATTAGCCCTTGGTGCACCTTGGAAACTACCCAGCTAGCAAGGTTAATGAAGGTGCTAGCCCCGTGAGACGACCATCACACATGGACTAATGATTGATTAATTTCGTGAGTCATGACCTCACGCCTATTGGTTATTTACCTTCGAGGATTATGTGTCCTTGCCTGTTATGTTTTACCTTTGTGGGCTATGTGCCACATTAGATTAGTCCATGGTAGTCCTTCCCCTTAATTGATATTCTGAAATTTATTGATTTTTTTTGTAAGGCATTTTAATTAAATGTTTTGTAATGTGTATTAACTAGCTGGTTGCCGTTATTTAGAACTTAAGTGTTATCTCATTTCATACAAATCATGATCACGTTTTGGTTGCAAATTATATATGTATATTGTTTACTGATTTTGGGGTGCTATCTGCCAAAAAATTATTGCCTCAGATAGGGAAGCTGGTGAATTCCCAGAGGGAGCAAAAGATTGATAAGAATTCCTTTGATGAACTCGTTTGGATTTGCGGAATTTAGTTTGGACCATTTTTGTTGTATATGGCATATTTTTGGATATGTATATAAATAGTGTTGGTAGCCATTATTTTGTTCATTTTGAGATTGTATATTGACCACAGATGAACCTACCCCATTTTTTGTTAATTGGTGTATACTATTGGTTCATTTTGGTGAGAGCAGAGCTTTCTTTGTATATATTGGTTTACTTGACAAGGTTTTGTAAAATTTCGGGATGTCTTATTTACTGGGTAGGTCCTACTGAAATTTCTATAAAACTCTTTACGTTGTAAACCGCGTATCCTTATATATCAAGGCAAAGTTACTTTGAATATGGTGCAATTCATATAGATATTGGTATGGTTATGAATTTCCATCTAGTGTAGTCTTGCAGGTTCAGGGATTTTCCTCATCTCCTGTGCCGGTCTCACTCCAGGGATTTGGGGTATGACATTGAATCTTTTATGACACATGTTCAAGTTCCTGATAAAGAAACCTTTGCTTTTGTTCAAAGACTACAAACACTTTGTAGTATTGGTTTAGCTATAGAAGGGTGGTGGTAATAGAAGGTGTCATTGGGGAAATGGTGATGGCAACTGATAATGCTGTTGGGGCCCAGACTGCACCTGATTATGATGTTTTAGATTATGCCTTTCCCCCTAATCAAGATTAGCGTGTATTGCTATTATACTCTTTACTCTTTCATTTTTCTAATGAATGTCATAATTTGGAATCGTGAAGGCATTTCAGGAAGAGGTTTCATTATGATCATTAGTGATTTGATGTATAAATACCATACTAATTTTCTTTGTTTATTAGAAACGTGTGTGAGTGAGGAGAAAGCTAAAAAAGTTGTTAATTAGTTTAAATTTGATGGTTGTCATATTCAAGATGGTATGGGTTTCTCTAGTGGTATTTGGTATCTGTGGAACCTTAATTCTTGGCAAGTTCAAGTGTTTCAGTCTCATTGTCAATTTGTTCACATGTAGATTGCTTTTGAGAACTATAGCCCTTAGTTTTTCATGATTGTTTATGGGAGTTTACAGTCCATATCTCAGAGGAATCAATAGACAGGACTCAAGAAGATTTATGCTCAGACTCAGCGTTGTTGGTGTGTAGGGAGTGATTTCAATTCTATGTTGTCTAATGATGACACCTATGGTTTTTCTAACATGTCTTCTGACTCTACCATCTTTCGAGATACTTTGCTTGATTGTGGCCTTCATGATATTGGTTTTCACAGGCAACCTTTTACATGGCAACATAATAATATCATAAGAAGACTTGATCACTTTATTTATAACCATCATTAGTCCACTCTATTTGATAATGTTGTAGTCAAATATCTCTCCAACCTTAAGTTGTATCATGCTCCAATTCTCCTTGATTTTAAGGATGACGACTTAGCTAATACTAGTAAATAGCCTTTTCATTTTTTAGCTCCTTGGTTGGCACATGATACTTTTACAAGATCTTCTGTAAAGGTCATGGTTGAAGGATAAGGATTTATAATCTAATATTAATTCATCTATAGCAACAGTTAAGGACTGGAATAAGAATGTTTTTGGCAATATAATATGAAAGATGAACAAGATCCTATTGAGATTGGAAGGCATTAGTCATGCCCTTGGTTTTTCAGTTTAATATTTTCCTAGAAAATCTTTAAGTATAACTATGAAAGAAGTGTAAGGCTTTAGCTATCCAAGAGGAAATGTACTGGAAATAACTTTCTAGGTGTATATGGCTTTCATATGGCGATTATACTAGAGCTTATTTCCATGGTGTGGCTTCAACACAAAAGAGAAGGAATAGAATCTTTATGTTAAAAAATAATGATGGGCCTTGGGTTAGAGACCAGAATACTTTGTAGAATATAGGTATTTCTTTTGATAAGAAACTACATGAGGATGAGGACCTTTATGAACAACTCCTTATACTGGTATGTTTCCTAACCTAACAAAGGCTAAGTTCTTCTCTTTAGCTAAACAAGTTACATAAGAGGAAGTTAAAGGAGCTCTTTTTTTATATGGGCTCCTTGAAAGCTCCTAACCTTGATGGTATTCCCACAATGTTTAACCAATGTAATTAGGAACATATGAAGGACACTTTGGTTGATTAGGTGATCAAGGCTTTTTCTAAGCCAACTTTTATTCACTTGGTAAATCATACTTTTATTTCTCTAATTCTGAAAGTTCCTAGTCCTAAGGCACTAAAACAGTATAGACCCATTAGTCTTTGCAATATGGTGTATAAGTTGGTCACTAAGATTGTTGTCACTAGACTTAAGGAGGTCATGCCAAAGCTTATTAGACATAGTCAATGTAGTTTTATGCCAAGGAGACAGAATGTTGATAATATCATTATTACCCAAGAAGTTATTCACACTATGAGGTCCAAGAAAGGTAGCATTGGCTTTATGGTTCTTAAGGTGGATATTGAGAAAGCTGATGATAGGCTTTCTTGGGATTTTATGAGAAACACTTTAAGTGATATTAGCCTTCTAGATAATATTATTAATATAATTTGGTAAAGTTTTACTTCTGCAAACATACAATTGCTCTGGAACAGTCAAGCTACTCATCCTTTTGTTCTCTCGAAGGGGATCCCATCTCTCTGTATCTTTTTGTTCTTTACATTAAGAAGCTTTCCCAAATCATTACTTGAGCCATTGACAAAAAGCTTTGGGGCCCATTTCCTTAAATAGAAAGGGCCCTACGCTTTCTCATTTATGCTTTACGGATGATCTTATTTTGTTTGCTAGTGCTTCTATACAACAAGTCCATATGATTAAGGAGACTCTAGAGGTGTTCCGTAAGAGCACATTTTAAAAGGTTAATAATTCTCAATCCAGCATTTATTTTTTAGTTAATGTTCCTTAGGATCATAGATAGGAGATTAGCCAACTTTTGGGCATAAATTTAATTGACAATCTGGGAAAATATTTAGGTGTCCCCTTGTTTCATGATAGATACTCTTACAGTGATTTCCAATATATTATTGATAGAATGATGAGTTAGCATAATGGTTAGAAGGCTAATACTCTTTCTTTATCCAGAAGAACTACTTTAGCTTAGTCAACCCTTACTTCCATTCCTGTCTATGTGACACAAACAACGAGAATTCCTCTTCAAGTTTGTGACCGTATTGATAAAATCTGTAAGGATTTAATTTGAATGGTTTTGCTGATAAGAAGAAGATCCACTTGATAAGTTGGGATAATATCTGCAAACCTAAGAAATTTGGTGGCTTAAGTTTTTAGAGATCCCGAGATATTAACTAAACTTTTCTTATGATGTAAGCTTGGAACCTTATTCATAAGAAGGGAGCTCTTTGGGTGAAGGTGGTCCATGGTAAATATGGTTATTCACCAGCGCAGTGCTGCTTCTAATCTTTAGTATTGGATTGTTCAAATCTAAGTGTACTTTTTTATCATAAACTTCTTTAACGTCCAGAGAATGGTAATTTGATCCTTTTCTAGACTAATCATTAAGTATCAGGAGTCTATAGCCTTATAGACTTTACTACTATTACTATTGATAATAATATTTGAGATGAATTAGTGGCTGACTATGTTCTTAATAATAGGGATTAGAATGTTTCTGAACTTCAACAAGTCCTTCCTGTTCATTGCATGCATATTATTGTTCCACTAAGAGTGTTCCCTTTATCTTAGGATGTTAATTCTGTGGCCTAGCTTCCAAATATCACTAGTATGTTCTCTTGTAAGTTAGCCTTTGAGACTTGTTTTGAGGCAAATTGGAATCTGCAACATGATTTATTTGGCAAGATCTAGAAACTAGGTATCCCTCAGCATATTCAAGCATTTATGTGGCTTGTTGCTAATGAGGCTCTTCTCATAAATAGAAGTCACATCGTCGATCTTTGGCTATTTCTCTAGTTTGTGTTCTTTGTGGTTTGGATGAGGAAACAGTGCTCCACTTCATTCGTGATTGCACTTTCGCAAGTTTGATGTGGAATAGCATTGTGCCTAGCTCTCTTCAATTGGATTTTTAACAAGGAAACCTTCTTAAGTGGCTAGATTCAAATCTTAACAAGAAAGCTCCTTCTTTCAATAGGGTGAATTGGCTCCATGCATTCCTGATTATATGTGCAAAAATTTGGTACATGAGAAATAGAATTTTTTAATAGAGTTAATATTGAGCTTGTTGGTTTCTTAAGGTGCATGGTTGCTTTGGTTCTAGGATATCACTGTGCATTTTCCCGCCTCCAACTTGTTAAAAGGACTATCAATAAGTTCAGTGTTCAGCAGATTCACTGGGTTCCTCCTCCTAATCACGTTATCAGACATAATACAGATAGTTCTATTTTGGAACAGTGTACTGTTGCTTGTGGAAGAATTTTAAGGGATAACAGGGGCAAATTTATCAAGGGCTTTAATGCCAACTTTATAATTGCACAATCACTAATGTTAAACTATGGGGTCTCCTTTATGGGCTCAAAATATGCTTTGAGGCTAAGTACCAATCCATCTATATAGAGCTTGACTCTTTGATCGTGGTTAGAATGGTACAAAATTTACAAGATAATATGTATGGAAATTTTCATCTGGTTCATGCTATTAGGTACGGGTTGGATATGGATTAGTCTATCCAAATTTCTCATATCTTCTTGGAAGTTAATTTCGTTGCTTATGCCTTTACAAAGCATGGATATAACTAAGTTCTTTCGTTCATGTATTTTGATTACGTTCCTAGCTTTACCTCTTTAGTTATTGTTGCTAATCTATAGGGTGTCAGCACCCTGCTTGCTAGTTATGTTTCTTAAGCATTTCTACCCTATTGTTTATCAAAAAATAAAGAGAGAGTACATTGTAATACTGCATTTATATAGTGTTATATGGAATTGAATAGATCCAAGGAAAAAGGGATAAAGAGATTGTGTATTAAACAAGTCTGAATATTTTAAGTTGTGAAGTAAATTGTGAAATCACTAATAATAGAATATTAATGGAATTAAATGAAGTAGAATAAAAGGTTATAAGTCATCCAGTTGTCTAGAAGTTTTAACCATAGAAGTAAAGGGTTACATAACAATTATTTTATTTGTCAGTATGTTGCATAGGCTTTAAAGAAAATTAATTTTTTTTAATTATATGTCAATACATTTTAAATCAACAAAATTTGCAAGTGTTTGTAAAAAAATTGAATTTAGTAATATATTGTGACATTAAAAAATATAATAATTTAGAGAAAGTCCATTAAATTTATTATGTGAGATTGGTGAGTGAGAAGTAATGACAATGAGCTTATTAAGAAAGAACCATCATAAATCATACAACCATATATTAATTTTTTTTTTTAATTTTAAACTATGTCAAGTTATATTTATAATCCCTTATTGAAAAATTTAAGAGACTGTTAATTAATTAATTTATTATTTTTCTCATTGACTTCAAAAATGTCTAAAATTCAAAGAATTTTTTATTTAAGAAGTAGTTAATTAATTTATTATTTTTCTCATTTACTTCAAATAATTCTCAAACTTTCAAGAATAATTCATTAATTTTCTCATTCTCTCCAAAAAAAAATTCTCACATTTCAAAATGTTTTTGATTTAAGAGGCGATTAATAAATTTATTAATTAATTATTTCATTATTTTTTGTTAACTATGAAGAATTTATACAAATTAATGACTTTATTATTTTTCTTGTTGACGACAAAAGATTTATACACTACAAAAAATTTTTGAAACATTCATGAGAAATGTGAAAAGTTATTACTTGAAGAGCTTACAGTTTGATCAACGAAGTCTTCTTATCGGTCAATAAAGCTCTCACACTAAAGGAAGTCTACTTTACTTATATACAATAGATTGTTTGAAATTAATATTTAAAATTAACAAGATGGAATAACTTATAAATTTTTTTAATATTATCCATATAAAATAAAATAGAGCTAGTTGTAATTATTTTTACTTTTAATTAATAAGGGCATGCTTGTAATTTAATTTAAAATATCATTATATTCTATTATTAACCTTTCAATTTGGAGGATTAATAAAAATTATATTTTAGATGCAATAAAGAATATTAAAAACCCTCTATTGTCATTTCATTCCATTAAAAAAATAAGTTTTCAAATAATTGTTTAGCCCACTTTAGCCATTTCACTTTAAAGTCAACCATCTAAAGATACATTAGGATTGGGGAATTTATAAGTAAATGAAATGGAATATAGTGATAAATAGAATGACAAATCAAGTAAAATTTCATTCTTTGGTAGTTTAAAGAAAGAAGAAAGTTACTAATAGAGTAAAATGATTTATAATATTTTTTTAATATTACCCTTACAACTAAAATGTAATTCTATCAAGTTTTTAATCAATGGGATATAACTGTAGTTGTTTTGCCACATTATTTTATTCCATCACAAACCTTCAATTTATAGAGTTAAAAAAATTAAGTTTTGAATGATTAAAAAAAAGAGTCATAAAATTTCTCTTTTACCATTCTATTTTATCCTAAAACAAACTTCTAGATAATGATTTAATCCATTTTAACAATTTTATTATTTGTCATCCAAAGAACTAAGAGAGAATGTAGGCCCATAAGCCGTTGCATTACTTTCTCTTCAACTTTAAAAATATTTTACATGCTTCACATGTTAGTATTATAGCACATTCGGGGGATTAAAATATGAAATAGTACGGTAATTATATTTATCTGAAGAAGATTCCAACATAGCCGTGATAATTTTTTAGGAAGAATTTGGCAGAGTCAACAATTGCAATACCCAATCTCATGGAGAGAGAGTATGCATATGAGTAAAAGTGAAATAAATAAATAAAAAAAGGCTAATAATCAGAGTTTGAGAATGAACCAATGAAATTAGAATATGATTAAAAATCCGTCAATTATCTTATGAATTCTAAAATATTTAAGTTTTTTATTTTAAAAAATAACTCATCGTTTCTTTTAACTTCCCAAATTAATAATTTAAATAATTGATCACAAATAGGTTCAAAATTTCCCTGTCAAATGTGAACCAATAATTTAATAAAATAATTCCATTCATGATTGAGATAAAAGTTGATTGCTTGATCATTAATCCAATAAAATTACACTAATAATAATAAAGTAATAATTATTTCAACAATACACTTATAAAGATCCAAACTAATACGGAGCAATATCGTCCAATTTAGTTGAACAGGATTATACTGTCGAGTAGCCCAAAAACAGAGTCCCCCATTCTTAGGCGTGCCCCCGTCAGACGCAAAGCAAACAGCGCCCACAGGCTAGAGGCCAAGGGGCCCAAAAAGTACCATTTTTCGCGATTGTAAATGAATTATATATTTCTATTTTCTACGTGAAAGAGCGGCAGGAAAATCATAATAGAATGGAAAATTAAATTCAGCGTGTAGACAAAGCAATGTATCCCTCATCCAAATCTATCCAAATAATTCAAGCCTTTTATGCTCCAGACCAGAAGGCCTTTTGAGTCAAAAAAAAGTTACTCCTTCCTGCTAAGCGCACTGCCAGCTGCGGAAACCTCCAACCCCTCACCTCTTCCCATCCCTTCCTCCTCTGTCTCTCTCTCAGCCAGGTTCCTTCTCTCTCTCTCCCTCTCTCTTGTATTTCCGATTCCTTTTTCATTGTTATTCTTTTGCGTATTTATCTCTCTCACTGGCTAATCTCGTCTCTGTTTATTTCAGATTTGTACGTAGATTTCTCTCTACAACCCCGATCCCCTCCTGCTTTTCCCCTTTGCGCTAGGCCGAGTTATTGATCTTGTAGGATTATTTTTATTCTAGGGTTTCTTGCTTAATTCTTTTTGAATATTAAGATAATCGATTGTTTTTATCTGTGCGAATCCCCTTGAATGCGTTCATTTTTTTTCAAACATGACAGTTTCATATGTTTTTGTCGTATCGGGGATGAATTTATTGAATTGTTAGAGATTCGTCCTTTTGTTATAAGATTACTGCGCTGCTCGTTGAACCGGTGACCTATATGAACATGATCTGCTAATTAGTTTTACGTATATCTCGATGTCCGACGCTGTAAGAATGGTCTACGCGGATGTGTATAAACTGTTGGGAGGATTTCTGAACTAGCAATTTGTTTGAAAAGCAACTATATCGATCTATTCCTGAGATTTGTTATCATACGAGCCCCTGATGGCGTGGTTCTTTCTTTTCATGGATATAAAGAAATTAATCAAGTAATTTTTGCTGGACGTGGGGGAAGTCAACTGCATAGGGAAGCCCATTGTTTAATTCTGTGATTCGGCTTTTATATTTATCTTAATCCACATAATAAAGTACTTGTCATTATCTTAGCTTTTAGTGAAACTAGTTTGGCTTAAAGCCAATTATTAGTCATATACAGCAGACTGAATACTTGTTTGGCCTTCTCTAGTTCTTTGTAAGGTTTTAGAAAATGCTTCCGGTTCTCTTGATTCGTTATCTTCTATCATATTGGAGTTTTCATTTTCTGATTTGCTTGCTTTTTTTCCTGAAAGTTGTTGATGTCTTTTGCTTGAACAATTTTGTAGTCTACTATGGAATGTGTATTAATGCTAGATTTGGCATCCTTGATGTAGGAATATGATTAAACTATTTAAAGTAAAGGAAAAGCAGAGAGAACTTGCAGAGAATGCAAGTGGTGGAGCACCCATTAAGAAGCAAAGTGCTGGGGAGTTGCGTCTGCACAAAGGTTTGTTGTTGCTATTAAATGGAGATCTTGTTTTGTATCTGTTTTGTAATGGTCAAATATCGTTTTGCAATCCCTTCCCCTTTTCCCTGGAAAAAATGAAAGCTTGTTGGTTGCAAATGAGCTCAATCAGATAGGCGAAATACTTGGATACAAAATTTTACTGTGTAAAGGGAGTTTATGTGCTTTCCATTGCCAGGACAGGCATTTTGTGGGTCTTTGGGGCATGAGGGAGGGGAGTAGAGCCGTGGACATTGCAGAAGTAGATAAACTTGAACAACTTATCTTCATCTTTATTAATTAAATTGAATAGTAAATTAAATGTTTTTTATTACAATTTCGGTTTCTGCAAGAGACTTGGAGTTTGATTTAGGCCTGAAGTGAAAAATATAAGCTACAGAAGTTATTGTCTGAAGCACTTTTGTTATCTGTGATCTGAACTCAAGAAAATGTGCACACCACTTCATATAGTGCACATTATTGTACATCTCAGGAAGTTTGTAATTATTATTTTTAGCAATTTTGTTTCACTTTGTGGTTTCCGGTTTTTGTTTTTCAATATCAGTTACTTGGTGGTTCTGGCATAGGGAGTAGATTAGAATGTTCATGTTTACTTATCAACAAACGATATATTTTTTTTCTTGTGGGATTACAGTCATGGTATGAGGAGGGGAAATGTTTATTAGAGGGTATAAGCAGTCTATTGTTTCAAGGAACTTGAGGGTGTTAATAGTCTAAACCTTCTGGGTTTATAGTTTAGGAAATTCCTAAATTTGAGGGGGATGGAGACTTGAGGTTTTGTTGTTGATGGATTTTAAATTTGATAGAGTAGAGAATAATATATAAATTAATTTGAGGCCAGCTCGTAGCATTCATAGTCAACTTCAAATTTCTTTTTGGACTTGACAAGGGGTATGCGTTTGCCCCTACATGGTAATCGTCCACAAAATTTTTGAAGTTTGTGAAGAAATTGATCTGCCGAGCAAGGGGATTGGAGTGGCCTTAATCTCTTCTTCTCCTTGTGGTGATAGATAAACTCTATGGTTGGCCAGTTTCAAGTTAGATTTTATTACGGGACAAGATAACTTGGAAATGTAAGGTGCTTTGAGATTGGATTCATACCTTAGATCTTAAAAATCTGTGTCTGCATGCACCGTAAGCTAAATGATGTTGGATGGTTTAAGCATATTATTTTCTTGGTTTGTGGTCGCTGTTAAGTGTTAATGGTTATCATGCTTAGAGCATTGTTTGTTAGTGAATTGACTGGGGGAAGAAATTGTCTTGATGTTGTATAGCCAAGTAATGTGTTTGTAAATTCAGACTCAATTATTTTTGTGGAGGGTTGATCCTTTGGAAGTATGAGATAAACTAAGGAAAGTTATCTGGCCATGGGTTAATAATCTTTGCATATTCCTGCAGATATGTGGTCTTGGTACTGCTATTCTGTCATTAGTTATGACTTATGAGTCAAACTGTGTCTCTCAAGTTGGAGTGTATAATTTGCTCTTTCTGTAACTCTCATTCCAGCTTTGCTTGAGCCTGTAGCTTCTGCAATTTCTTTCTGTCATACAAATTTATGTTATAGTGAAATGTAACATCTTGCAGATATAAGCGAGCTGAATCTACCAAAATCTTGTACCATGCAATTCCCCAACGGTAAAGATGACCTGATGAACTTTGAAGTTTCAATTCGGCCTGATGAAGGATATTATCTGTAAGCATCTTTTATCTGCAAATTTTTTTAAACATTAAATTAATCTTTAGAAGCATGACTCGTTGAAAATATCTCTAATTCTCTATTGCTACTTTGGTTTGCAATTTCTTTTATTAGTTAATAAAATATATAAGCCGATTGGATCTACGTCATCTCTACCTTGAAAGCAATGGCAAACAGACACACATGCGTACACACAATGCAAAAACAAAAGGAGAAAAAATTCTTCTTGTCCTTTATGTTTTGTTTGTTGTTACAGGGGTGGCACATTTTTGTTTTCCTTCCAAGTATCTCCCATCTATCCACACGAGGCACCAAAAGTTAAGTGCAAGACGAAGGTAGGACAATCTTGCTTATTTTTGCCTCCATAAACCATTGTTCTATTTATGTACATGTTTGTTTTGGCTGTGGGAAATAATATTTGTAATTATTAATTTGAATATCATCAATTGATTTGTGCGCATAATTAACTCCTATTTGAAGGTCTACCATCCGAATATTGACTTGGAAGGAAATGTTTGCCTCAACATCTTACGAGAAGACTGGAAACCTGTTCTCAATATAAACACAGTCATATATGGATTGTATCATCTTTTCACGGTATGACTCTAGTTTTGCCACTTCTGTGATTTTTTAAGATTATGATTTCTCAATCTCTGTGCAGGAGCCAAATTATGAGGACCCCCTTAATCATGATGCGGCGGCAGTTTTGAGAGAGAATCCAAAGATGTTTGAGTCTAATGTGAGGAGGGCTATGGCTGGTGGGTATGTGGGGCAAACCTTTTTCCCACGCTGTATGTAACCTTGGCTTGAAAACTTTAAAAGTCTCTGTTCAAAATATATTATCAAAGTTTGAAGGTCCATGGTTTGTATAATTTATTTACAAATTTACATTTTTCCTTTCTTCCCTGTCTGCTATTGTCTTGGTGGAGTAAGAGGATTTAATTCCTAAAATGATCTTAAATCCACACAAGTGGAGTGTTACTGTAACATTTGTGTTCTATTTATATGTTGATCTTTTAGTTTAATGCGGTTCAAGTTGGGGAAGGTTCAGTGGTCAATGCGTTGTTTTCCTCTCTTATTCTCCCTATATGTTCTGGGCAGGGTGGCGAGATGCATCGTGCACACTGCACATTAATAATTTGACCTATTCGTTTAGGGTTACGGACTAGATAAATAATTGAGGGGGCCTTTTGCAATGTTCAAACTTTTGGAAAACATTTGTAGGTAGGGATAATTTTAGTGTCTAAAGCGAGATTAATTCTGCATCAAAAGGGTATGAGGATATTATTATGAATTCTATTTTAAATGCATATTTTAATCCTGAATAAGGTTTGTAGCTATCTATTTAATCATAACTGAGCCAAAATTGAAGCGATATATTCTTTAAATATTAGGATTATATTTATAACAATAAGCTTTCAAGGACTTAATTTATGACCATGACATCTTTCAAGGATATATTAGTGGCTTACTCATTTTGAAAAAATGAAGCCAAATAAAGGTATAATATTTTAGGTAACTTGATTGAAAAATATATTGCGTATTTTTGGAAAAAAAAATGCTAATGATTTACTAGAAGATTACTTTCCTTTCAATTTCGGCCTTTAGTGCTAAAGCAATTTCATTTAGTTTTTTAAATACTTTCTTTTGAATAAAACTGTTCCTCTGAAAGGCATTTGTGAAATCATACACACAGATGATGTCGATCTTTTGTTTTTTATTATTGGGGTGCAGGGTGATGTAAGACATTTGGGCAAACTCTTGCAATTAGTTAGTGGCTCTTATGCTACGAAATTGAAAAATCTTCGCCGGCCAAATTGATCAGGTTCACAATCATTTGGAGAGTAGACTATATGTTAAATATTTGAGTAACATGAAAAGAATCAACCTAGATCAATGCAGGTAGTGAATTTAGCGAGATAGAGGGATGACGAGGAAAGGGAGAGAAAATTAAATAGGTTATATATATAGAAATAGAAGTGGAGATGATGACTGCGACTTATTCATGAGAAAGTGAGTCATTCAACAATAATGCAACACTTTTCAGAGTGAAGTGATATTGAAAACCAAATAACCATTTTCACATTAAAATAATAATTCAACTTGTTCATTTCAACCAAAATGGAATTTGTTGAGGAAAAGAATCAGAACTGATGAACTGTTGCAGATATTATGAAATTTACCAACTTTTGATGAAGTTAATCTTATTAATAGCTCTACTTTTTTATTGTGCAGAATTTTCTTCTCTTTTATGAAGCTTTTTGGTGGCTCATTGGAGATGAAATGTATATAATTATCCACACAACTCCAAGCATTAGGAAAACACCCACGTGATCTTTATTTTATCAACTCCCATATACTTCAATATATCATTAATGGTTCATTCCATTAATTATGGCGTGAACAGAGACTTCGAAATGAGTCCAATATATATGTCCAAATTCTGTTGGAACTTGATCCAGTAAGAGCATTTGTAATTAATAAACGTAGAACTGGGTCATGTGTTCATTACACTGACGTCTGACTTTGTATTTATTGCTAATATATGTACCATTTATTAGTTATTACAACCGTTGTTAAAAGAAAAATCATAAAATTATATGAGGGTACTTAGTAAATGTAATTAATTCAACTAACTGGACCTGGTTCACTTAATAGAATTAAGAATGATTTTATTATAAATAGTATATCAAAATAGTTGTTACATAAGTGTACCAAAATTAATTAACATTTTTTCATTATATACAAGTAAACTATGTTCACTTCAACGTGGGAGCATTACTAAGTAATGAGAAGATTCCATTAAGCAAATCTTTAGCTCCTCAAGTAAGAACATTTTATCTTTCTCATACATGTATTAAAAATTATTTAAAGTGTGTAAATTTTTTATAGTCAATAAAAAAAATAATAAAATTATTAATTTATGTAAATTTTCATAGTTAACAAAAAAATAACAAAATAATTAATTAATTTATTTATTAACCGCCTTTTAAATCAAGAATTTTTTAAAGTAAAGAAAAAAATTAATGAATTATTCTTTGATATTTAAAAATTCTTTAGAGTGAATGAGAAAAATAATAAACTAATTAACTACTTTTTAAATCAAAAATAATAAATATAACTTAATATGGTCTAAAATTAAAACAAGATCATATAATATATGATTAAATGGTTTATGATGGTACTCTCTCAATGAGCTCATTTCTTTTTCACCAAGCTAATATAACTAATTTTATAACTTTCTTTAATTTATTATGTTTTCTTTATATCACAATATATTACTAAATTTAATATTTTATTAATACTTATAAATACCATTAGTTTAAAATATATTGACATATACTAAAATAAACTTATTATTCTATAAGGCCTATGATGCAAGGGAAATAGACTAGTTCTCCATTAATTCATCCCATGTAACCGGCACTTTTTCATCATTAAATAAAAAGTGTTGCTAACTTGCGTCTTAAAGATATTAGTTAAGAGTATATTTATTAACATTATTTTTATAAATGTAATATTATTCATTAATTAATTAAAGTGTCACTAAATACTGTATCATAAAAAAAATCCCCTAAATACTTATTAAATCATTGTTAAATTAAAAAATTGAGATAAACCTTATTAAAATTTCATCAATGGACAAAATTTTTCATTAAATTTTATTAACTCACATGAAATTTCAAATGTTAATAAAAATGGTGTAATAAAAAAAAAATTTTACATCATAGTTACTGCAATTAAAACTTCACGTCCCAGTTTAAAACTACTTACATATATTGTAAAAGAAAATAAAGACTTTTAGAAGTGAAAAGGACATACGTTGGCGCAAAAAAAATAGAGGCGATATCGTTAAAATTTGTTTCCAATAAAAAAAAAATTAAATAAGCAATTATTAAATGGTTATTCTAACAATTTTTAATACACCAAGAAATATTAATTATTAATATAATTTGAACTATACTTATCTAAAACAAGTCAACAAAAAATAATTATTTAAGCATTTTAAAAGTATATTTTCATAATAATAAAAATAATTTATTTAATGAATAATTTAGTTGAAGAAAATCATTTTTAAAATAATAACAAATACATTCTTAACCAATGAATTAGCAAGACCGTTAAAATATATGATTAGGATTGTATATAAATCCTTGTATCTTTGTTATTAGGTTTTGTACTTAATAACGTGTGGTTAACTAATAATAATATCAATGCGGAGAATTTAATTTGAAAATTATGCAATAAAATAATATTATTATATACGTATCATGATATATCTGAAACAACATATACTTATAATGTTTTAACTATTTAACAATATAAAAAATATATAAGAAATTGTATAAAATTTTTTTTTAAAATATTGTTATTCTCTTTTTAATATGAAAGTTTTATTAATTAATAAAAAGTTTCATTTGATACAACTCTCAGTTCATGTGAGATTCTCAAAACTTTAATTTTTTTTAATATTAAAGTGAGATTACATGGATTGTCACCACCCGATTTTGAGTTTGGATCCCCTGTTGTAAAGCTTATCAATTATACAACAAGAACTGTTAAATTAAATGAGACTTATTTCAATCTAACGATTCTTACTACACAGTCAAGGACTGTACAATGGGGAATCGTGCTCTCTGGTCTCACTACTCTATCACCAACATGAGACAGGAGGGAAGAGATAATAGAGAAGAGAAAAAAATGAGATGAGAGAAAAGAGAGGAGAGAGTAAAGAGAAAACAAGAAATCAGAGGAGAGAATTTTAATTTGAGATAAAAATTAGATGCAATTGTTTATATTTTTGTTATATTATTCTTTAATTAAAATATAATAAGTGTTTAATTTTTCAATTATGTTGCGACATGTGTATGATTATTGCATAATATTAAATTATATATTATTATTAGTTAATGAAATACTTGTCATATTTTTATTAAAAAATAGTATAGCAAATATATAACTACCTGTGTATAAGTCTAATCCTTTTAATTTTAGATGGTCCGAGTGGGATAAAAGGTAGGGAGTTCAGGGATTTCATATTGAGGAAATTCTATTTTTAGTTCTTATAATTCAATTAAATTTTAATTTAGTTCCTATAATTTAAAAAATTATAATTAAATCTTTATTGTTTACAAATATCTTAATCTAGTTCCTCCAATTAAAATTATGTAAGCATTTTATTATAATTTTTTTATATAACTATTTATAAGTCTTAATACTCTAAATATGTATGATTTATGGTAGCAATAAAAAATTTTAAGGTAGATAATAAAGTAAAATTAATTCATGTCAAAGTATTGACAAAAATGTAGTAATAGGGACTAAATTATAATCATTGAAACTATGAGGACTTAATCATAAATTTTTAAAGTGTGAGGACCAAATTAAAAAATGAGTGAAACTATAAGACCAAATCGTACTTTAAAATCGAAACAGAACCCAGAAATCATATCTCAATATTTGAGCTACCATATTATATACGTGCGTTCATCCACTAGGCATCACAAGACTATAGCAACACCCTACATAGTTTCTTATTGCACAAAACTACTTATACATATCCACTTGAAAATTGAAATACATTTCTAAGTATATGGGGGGATAACATTAGTCATTGTTTCACTTAAAGATTTGGGTTTTTGGTGAATAACATTAGTATTTAATAATTAATTTTTAAATTACAAGGACCAAATTGAAAAATGAGTAAAATTATGAAGACTGAAAATATAATTTTTCTTGTTTTTATTTTATGACTAAGTCCTCATAATTTAAATGATTTATAAGCTAGTCCTTTTTACTATATTTTTATCGATACTTTCACATATTTGAGTTCATTTTACTTTAATATTTGCTTTAAAAATTGTTATTGTTAGCATAAATCATGTATGTTTAAAGTAGTAAGACTTATATAAATAGTTATATTAACAAAATTTAATAAAATACTTATATAATTTTAATTAGAGAGATGGAATTAAGATATTTGTAAAATATAAAGATTTAATTATAAATTTTAAATTGAAAATTAACTAAACTTATAAGAACTAAAAATATGATTTTTTCTAATATAAAAAACCTGAACTCCCCACTTTCTATGTCACACCAGATTATTCAAAATTAAAATTCTCTCCTGTCCCTTCTCCCTTATGTCCTCTTTCATCTTCCCTCTCTCCTCCCTCCTCTTATCTTCTCTCTCCTTTCTCGCGTATTTATGCAAAAAGCAGGAGTGCTGAACAGTGAGATCGAGCGGTGCCTATCGCCAATTATTAGAGATTCTCCCACAACAAAAAATAATAAAAAATAATATTTTATTAATATTAAATTTTAAAAAATAATTTTTTATTAACCTCCAGTTATTGAAGAATTTTTAATAACTGAAGGTGATCCATTTTTGTGTCAATCCATACGATCCTACCTTAATATAAGAAAAAAAAAAAGTTACGAGAATTGCATGATCTAAAAAATTTATTGAAAAAAAGTGCAATATTCATTTCAGGTGAATAACTTTCGCGACAACAAATATGGTTCATTTATTATTTTTATTATAGTGTCAGTGTACAAAAGTCACTATAGAGGTCATACGTTGTTGGCACAAAAAAATAGATGCGATATTATTGTTTTAATTAAAAAATAAAATTAAATAAACAATTATTAAATGATTAGCTTTGTTGAATAAAATCATTTTTTAAGTAATAATAATAAATAAATTCTTCTCATAAAATTATAATTACAAAATTATATACTTAAAATATTTTAATTAGTTAACCATATGAAAAATATATAAAAAACATTATATATAAGTTTTTTCTAAAAAAATATTGCTATTTGGTATTGGAAGAATTTATTAGTAATAGTTGCCCCTGACAAAACTGATACGCGCGGTACAATACAATATATATTGAGAAAGATTAAGCTTTTTAGAAAAGTCTCGATTGGCGAGATTGTTTAAAAGCAAACTGTCATTCATGCAACCAATGTAATAGGACGATGGAATTATTAAATGCCCGACATTCGTTGTCATCTTTTTTTATTTACCCGTATATTTAAAATTTAATAAGCCATGAAAAATGAAATTCTATGTCAAAAGTATGCCTTAGTTTTTTCACGATTCAATGATCTTATTATCCAACAATCCATTCACGAGATAGTACGTCCCGTGTTTTGCATGAGCTACACAGCCTATGACAGAGCAGGAGATGCGGTGCACGGTGTTTTCTTACCCTTCATTTTTTTTAAACCTCAACAAATACTATTTTTCAAAAGAAATCAAAATACAATATTAGTAAAACAATGCTGACACTTGGGCTTTAAATACTATTGATAATGTCTTGTACAGTAGTAATTTTTTGTTTTTTCTTGTATTTTGAAAAAATTTTATAATATAAATGACTGTATTTTGATAATGTCTTGTACAGTAGTATTTCCCAAACGTCCAAAGCTGATCCCACCTTCTCATATCAGCCATCTCCCACAGCTTCTGTGACATCTTAATCCCACTTCTGTAACATCTCTAAATTAGTAACTTTAATATAAGCTAAATTATTTAAGAGAAATCAAGAATAATTGAATAAAAATAAATATACTTAGTTAAATCATTTAAAGAAAACAACATGAAACTTAGTTTTAAGGCATAGGACAAAACGGTTTTTTTGAAAAATGTTAAAGGCAAAATGGCAAATTTACAAGGTTAGAGGCAAACGGTAAATTCACAAGGTAGGACATACGGCATTATCCTAACATGTGGGACCAACATATGTGGAACTCACACTATAATAAAATATTGGATATTCATAAGACCCACACCATAATTATATCTTAAATATTTATTATTTAAGTTTAAATCACAACTGTTAGATTAAAAATATGTGACTAAATCTTAGTCATCGAATTCTCTTTAAATACCTCACACAATTCCCTTCATTACTCCCCATACCCATTTCACTCACTCCTCTCCTGTCACACCCCAAAATCCCTAGAGTGGGATCGACACAGACCACGAGGAAATTCCCAAACCTGCAAGCCTTACATTAGAGGGACTTTCAATATCATGCCGAATCTACTCAATTTGCACCATATGTGACATAATTTGCCTTAATATAAAATAAAGGTTTAAAAAATACAAAACAAGGAGTTTTGTAGAAATTTCGGCAACACCTCCCCAGTAAATAGGACATCACAAAATTTCTACAATGTCCTGTAAGGCAATACAAATATATAGAAGAGCTCTGCTCTCACCAGCACAACCCAATATAACATAAATACAAAATACAACAAATAAGAAAAGTTCAACTGTGGTCTTTATACAACCCCAGACATACAACCAATGGCTATCATTTTAAATATATACATCTCAAAATAAGCCATGAATATCAACTAATCAAAAGAATAGGCCTCGCAATATCCCAAATGGGGCTCACCATAAGACTCCCCGTCAGTGCTCTGGGAACTTGTCTATCTCCCTATCTGAGACCAAATTTTTGCGGCAAATAGCATCCCAAAATCAATAACAAAATTTCATATATAAATAGAAAGCAAAACATAATCAAGAGTTGAGTAAAATGCAATAATGTTTAAACCACAATAATCAACTTTGCAAATCAACAGTTTCAGCTAAATCACACACTTTTCAAACATTGAATTTAAAGTGTCATTCACAAAAAATCAATAAGCTTCTGAAGATCATTTTGAGGGAAGGACTACTAAAGACTAAATCAGTGTGGCACACAGCCACAAAGGGCGAATCACAATAGGTGAGGATACATAATCCTTGAGGGCAACTAACCAACAGGCGATGATACACAATCCTCGAGGGCAATTAACCAATAGGCGTAAGGTCATAACTCACGAAGATTATCACTCATCGGTCCTCGTGTGATAGTTGTCACACAGGGCTAGCACCATTGTTAACCCTGTTAGCTGGGTCATTACCTAGGTGCACCAAGGGCTAACAGTACTGCTGTTAGCAGCCGATGTCCTATCTAGTCCTCCCAATGATAATGAAATTTAAAACAATCATGCATAGGAGAATATAACCAGTATGCATAAAATCAAATTGTCTCTCAATAACAGTTTATCCAGTGGTTATTTATAACCGTATGCATGATGTTTCTCAAAGTCATTTTTAAAACCATACATAATGTCATCTAATATATCAAGAGATTTCGTCTATTCATCATTGCAATTCTAATAAAGTTTAGCCATGCCAAGATTAAAAATGATAATTCATAAAAATTTCCAAATAATGAAAATTGGAGTATAAAGAAAAGTATTGGGGAGTGCTATCTGCGCACTTGAGTGCCGTTAAGTACCAGCAACTCAATAACTTCCCTTAGATGACCTTATTACTCTTATGATTTACCTACGCCAATAGGAAAGCAAGAAATTACTCTTCTTCCATCTTATTACTCAAAACAACCTTAACTCATATTCCCTGATTCCATCACTAACTTTTCCAGACTTTTTGTCAATTTACATTTTCTGCCCTAATAACTTTCTGAGTTTTCATTTTAGTCCCTAATTCTATACCCTTACCTTCAATCCAAGGAAATCCTTGATGAAAAATAAGGTTTCATGCCATACAATTTAAAAGTTTTATTATAGGATCAATTTAAACCCATTACAATGCAGCATTTCACCATTTTCTGGAAACCCCAAAATTTCAAAACTTTTCAGTTTGGTCCCTGTTAGCACAACTTCTCAAAACCTAGCCAAAAATCATGCTTCCAAAGCTTAAATTCAATGGATAGGGGCCAAAAATTCTTCTCCTAACATCATTCTCAAGAAAACCCAATTAAAACTTACCAAATTTGTAAAAAAAAAAATCATTGTTCTTAACTCCTCGAAAACCCACCAGAAAACTGCACAACCGACGACCAAAATAGCTTGACATCAGGTGAAAAGTGATGGCAAGGAGGTGAGGAGAAAAACCCACCCATGAAATGATGGAAAAAGGGCTCACCGGAGCTCTGGCCAAGATCACGGTTTTTAGCTGGCGATAGGTTGGTGACTCTCCAGGGATGGTAAGGCATAGCTTCGGCAGTGGCAGAAGGTCACTTGGGTGGACAGAACAACTCTAACTCCTCCTTGCTATTTTGCTTGATGGTGTACCAATGAGGGACAAATAAAAATGGCTAAGGGCATTTTGGTCCTTTCATGCTGGAGGGTAACACGTGTCAGCTTCTAAAAAAAAAATAAGGAAGTTAGAGAAGTCAGGTCTCGAACCCGTGGCCTCTTTAATAAGCACCTAGAGTCTGACCACTAAGCCAACTTCAATCTCATTTTAAGGTTCCACTTGACAAAATAATATACCTTAGCAAATTTTCTTGCAAAATTTTCTCTCCTTTAATTTTAATTTAATTAATTGGGTCATTACATCTCTACTCCACACTTACGTCATGAAGGAAGGAAGCAATTTTTGGAGAATTACAAGAAAAGAGAGCGTATCCAGGTAACATGATTTAGCATATTCTAGGTTCTCTTCATCTCTTTTCCTTTGCCATATTCTTCTTCTTGAATGATCTTCATGATAATGTAAGGGTAAAAAGGGTTGGCTATGGTGTGAAAATATAGTTAAGTTTAGAACACACTATAATACTGTATAACCAATCCTTTTTTGCTTATGGTCATTTATCTTAAAATTTTGTTACCATGACCTTTCATCCATGACCTTTCATGAACTCATTCAAGGTATAAAAATGGTTGAATTAGAGAAGATTAAGGCTAGATAGATATTTTGAAATATCTAGAAAAATATTATGTAAGTCATAACAACTTTAGGATAAGAATTTTGATGTGTGAATTTTCTTATGCATTATGTATCCTTGCTTAAATATTTTGTTATTCATACACTATACTTGCTTACATTATTATGCATTTCAACTTTGTATAATGGGGTGACAATATAATTGTTTAAGAAGAGAACTACTCTTTATGAGAGTAAACTATTCATGTATCATGTACTTATTGATAGTTTGGAATCTCATTTGATAATGGCTGGCTATATCACCTTAATATATATTGTGAACCATTTGATAATGACTGGTTATGTCACCTTAATATATATATATATATATATATATATATATATATCTTATGAATCATTGGTAATAGCTGGCTATGCCGCCTTAATATATATTGTCAATTAATTCCTTAGCAAGGTATTATATCACATTAATCCTGTAATTAATGGTAGGTCATACTGCCTAAATGATTACAAGAAAAATGGTGTTATTACATTTCTTGGGCCACAACTTGAATTCTAAGATTAATGGCAAGTTGTGCCGCTTAAAGGGTCCCAAGAAATCAAGAGAGGATAAGAATGTATCTTTATTGGGAATATCTTGAATTAAACTGACACCAAAGAGATTCTTTACTGTCATAAGAACATTAGTGTTCAAAAGAAATCTTAATAGTTCTCTCTCAAACTAATCTTATCTTGACCACATGATGGCTTGGATGACATATTAAGGTAAAGATTATATTGTCTGACTTTGTCTTGGGTACTCATTAGGGGACGCCTTAGCTAAAGGTGGGGTCGCGACTGCTGGTCAGGTGTCATACGCTAGGGTTCATGAGACTCAATCACCTGAGTATGACAGTCATATATTGAGCTTCGTGAGACTTGAATAGCACATATATAACTTCCTAATGCCTAATGGTTAAGGATATTGTCTATCTCTATTTGTCATATGTTTGCTAATGCATATTTGTATGTTATGATATCTTACATGCATAAATATTTCATAAAAATCATAATTTATAGTTATCATTTATTCCATGGATATTTCGAGTATCATATATGTTTTTTCATGTTACTGAGAAATTATTCTCACCATTCTATTAATGATGTTTAGAGATGGCAAATAACAAAATTTCTCTTGAAGTCCGTGCAAAATAGGTATTTGTCCTATCAATTGAGAAGCGCTTGTTATTAAGATCATTGTTGTAAGATGTGATATGGCCTTACGCGCTATACCACTTATGTTCATGTCACAAGGAGGCATAAATTAGGCCTAATACCCCTTCTCCCAATTTTGTTGAATTATCTATACAGATGTATGAACTTCTGTTATCTATAATTATACTATTATGTTTTAGACATTCTAATGCATTTTTATAATTCTTGATTTATAATTTTTTAATTGAAATTTATAATAAATTCTATAATATGGGTGTTACAACTTCCACCCCTTACTACTGACGTGTCTACTCCTGTTGTGCCATTTCTCAGCAACATGATGCATGAAACTTGTTAAAAATAAACTTGATTTTGGCTCAATGTATTTTAAGTCATAATCTACACCTTACAATTCAATCTAAGTTAGACTCATTAGTTTAAGCTTATTATCTAATATTGTCTTATTTAATGAAGTAAGTGTTAGTTGGAAGTTGTAGTAAATAAATGTAGAAGTAAGTAGTAGTTAGAAGTTACATTAAATGAATGTTAGTTTAACCTTCTTTTAAGTCTTATAAATAGGGGATAGCCCTCCCATTATTGCATCAAACCTAAAAGGCAAATCTAATATAATTCTTCTCTTCTCTCTACTAGCATTTCTCCTTTCCAACTTTAGAATTTCCTCTTCCATTATTCTAAACCCAAATAGTCCTACCTTTTCTCTAACAAAGTGGTATCAAAGTCAAACCATTTTAGAAAAAGATGGCAAATAACATATTTCCCTTCCAATTCCCTCACTTAACCAAAGACAACTATGGAAGTTAGAGTATTTATGTGAAGGCTCTAATAGGCTCTCATGATGTATGGGAAATGGTAGAGAAAGGTTATGAGGTATCTCAAAATAAGGGTTCCTTAAATCCTACCCAAAGGGTGACTTTGCCTAAGGCAAGAAAGAATGATCAACAAGTGCTTACTCTTATTCACCAATACTTGGACAATGTCATGTTTGAAAAAGTTATTAATGCATCCACTTCCAAAGAAGCTTATAAAATTCTTCAAAATGCATACAAGGGCATAGATAAAGTAAAAAAGGTACGATTACAAACCCTTTAAAGTGAGTTTGAACCACTTCACATAAAAAATTCTGAAAATATTTCTGATTATTCTACTTGAGTATGGCTATTGTTAATAAAATGAAAAAAAAAATGAAGAAGCCTTGAATTTTCCTGAATGATAGAGAAAATTTTTCAATCTTTAACTCCTAATTTTAAACATATTGTTGTTACAATCAAAGAATCAAAATTCTTCTGTCATCTATCCTGGCAAGAAATAGATTGTTCCTAATTGAAATTCAAAATGATGATGCCAAATGTTTGAAGACATGTTTGAAAGATAACTCTTGGTTTTGGCACTTAAGGCTTAGCTATTTAAATTTTGATGGTCTGAAATTTATGTTAACTAAGAACATCATCAAATGATTGCTTCCAATAGATCATCTTAATCAATTATATGAAGGATGTCTTCTTGGAAAGCATTCTAGAAAAGCTTTTCCAAAAGAGGCGACATTAAGAACTAATGAGCCTTTACAACTCATACATGTTAATTTATGTGACTCTATAACTCCAAATTCATATAGTTAGAAAAATTACTTTTTACTTTTTATTGATGATTTTTCAAGAAAGACATGGGTATATTTTCTAAAAGAAAAATCACAAGCATTTGAAGTATTTAAAAGGTTCAAAACTCTTGTTGAGAAAGAAAATGCTTATAAAATTAAGGCTTAAAGAGTGATAGAGGAGGCAAATTCACATCAAAAGAATTCAATGAATTTTACGATACAAATGGGATTCGTCATCCTTTAACAATGCCTCAATCACAACAACAAAATGGTATTGTTGAGAGAAAAAACAAAAACTATACTTGAAATGGCTCGAAGCATGTTAAAATGCAAGAAGATGCCTAAAGAATTTTAGGCTAAAGTAGTTGATTGTGTTGTTTATATTTCTAATCAATGCCTAACTAAAAGTCTTAATGGCAAAACTCCACAAGAAGCATAGAGCAGGAAAAAGTCAAATATCTCACATCTATGAGTTTTTGGAAGCATTGCTTATGCTCATATACCTTATCAAAGGCGTTTCAAGCTCAAGGACAAAAGTGAGAAGTACATATTCATTAGGTATGACAAGAGATCCAAAGGTTACAAGCTTTAAAATGCCATGACATTGAGTTTGATGAAGAAGATATATGGAGCAAGAATTAAAGAGAGATAAAAGATTATGATTTCATTCCTTATTTTGATGTTAATGAAAGGCAACCAAGTGAAGAAACTCCAGAGCCTACAAGCCCACTTTGTCATCATCTCCATTTCCAACTATTCAAGACTTGTCTACAAGTTCAAGTTAAAGAACCCCACATACTAGAAGCCTCTAAGAAATTTATAAGGAAACCAAAAATTGAAATGAACTCACTCTCTTTTGTCTATTTGCTAGATGTGAACCTATAAGTTATGCAGAAGCGATTCAAAATAAGGAGTGGAAAGACACCATAAACGAAGAAATCAAAGCCAATGAAGAGTAATACTTGGGAGCTAGCCTCACTTCCACAAGGAAAAAAGGCGATTAGAGTCAAATGGGTTTACAAGGAGAAAAGAAATGCTAAAGGAAAAGTATAGATATATAAAGTAAGACTAGTGGCAAAGGGCTACAACCAAAGGTATGAAATAGATTATAATGAAATGTTTACTCAAGTGGCTTGATTAAAGATAATAAGATTAATAATTTCTTTGGCTACATAACAAAAATGAAAATTTTATTAAATAGATGTCAAATTAACCTTTTTGAATGGACAGTTAGAAGAATAAGTTTATATTGAACAACTTATAGGCTATGTTGTAAATGGTCAAGAAGATAAAGTTTTAAGGTTGAAGAAAATCATATGTGGCTTGAAACAAGCACTATAAGCATATAACAATAGAATTGATAAATATTTTCAAGAAAATGGTTTTCTCAAATGCCCACATGAATATGCTCTATACGTAAAGGTGAATGAAAATAAAGATATATTGTTTGTCTACTTGTATATGGATTATCTCATTTTTACAGGAAATAATCCAAAAATATTTGAAAACTTCAAGAAAGCAATGACTCGAGAATTTCAAATGACCGACATTGGCCTTATGTCCTACTACCTTGGGATCAAGGTTAAGTAAATGGAAGAAGGCTTTTTTACATCACAAGAAGACTACGCTCAAGATGCTCTGAAGAAGTTTGAAATGGAGAATTGCAACACGATTAGCACTCTAGTAAAATGTGGACTAAAGTTATCAAAGTTTGAAGATGGAGAACAAGTGGATGCCACTCAATTCAAGCGCTTGGTTGGAAGCTTAAGGTACTTAACATGCATGAGGCCTAACATTCTTTTTTATGTTGGTCTTGTAAGTCACTATATGGAAGAACCAAAGATGACACACTTAAAGGCAGCAAAGAGAATTCTACAATACATAAAAAGGACCATTGACTTTAATATACTTTATTCCTCTTCAAATAACTTCAAACTTGATGGCTACAGTGATAATGACTAGGCTGGTGACTTGGATGATTGTAAAAGCACAACAGAATTTCTATTCTTCATGAGAGAGACAACATTCACTTAGAGTTCCAAAAGCAATCTATTGTCACTCTTTCTACATGTAAATCTGAATATGTTACTACACATTCATATGTTTGTCGTGTCATTTGGCTTCGAAATTCATTGAAGGAGTTACATGTGCCTCAAGAAGAAGCAACAAAGATCTATACCGATAACAAGTACGCTCTTGCACTTGAAAAGAATCTGGTATTTCATAATCGAAGTAAGTACATTGACACACAGTACCATTATATCAGAGAGTGCATTACACGGAAGGAGATTCAAGTAAAGTATGTAAAGTCACAAGAACAAGTTGCTAACATTCTCCCCAAGCCACTCAAACAAAGAAATTTTAAAACATTGAGGAGCATGCTTTGAGTCACAAAAATCAAGTTTTAAGGGAATGTTAGAAATAAGTTTGATTTTAGCCTAATTTATTTTAAGTTATAATTCATACCTTGTAATCCAATCTAAGTTAGACCCATTAGTTTAAATTTATTATCTAAAATTGTCTTATTTAATGAAGTAGGTTTTGGTTGGAAGTTATACTAAATAAATATAGAAATAGATAATAGTTAGGAGTTACATTAAATGAATGTTAGTTGTAACTTTATCTTATCCATCGATGGTTCTTCCTGCACTGCACTTGTTGAATTTGGAAAACAATGTGAGCAGAACCAAAAGTCAAGGCAAATCTTTTCAGTTTACTAAATAAATTGATAGTAAATTCAAAAAAAAAAAAAGTTGCATGGAACAACTGTGACTTCCCTTTCTCACAGGGACATGTCGGGCAGTTCTGTCCATATGCTCATTACGTATTTTACCTTTTCTGTCATTTGTGCTGATTTTTTCGTCTAGAAATGTGTTTTTTATTTTTCTTTTCTCTTTTGCTTCGTTGTCTTGCGTCTCATCTTTCATTGTCTTAATGTCTTTGTTCGACAATAAAAGCTTTGGCAATTTGAAAACACAGGAAGGACTTTTAATATTTTACCATGAATAGTTGCTTGATCATCTCTTAAAGAATGAAATGTCTCGATTTAGTATTCTAAATTTTAAATTATAAACCTTATAAGTGAACTAAGATACAATTGGATGAATGAAAGACTAAAAAGAAAGTCACAAGTAGGGAAATGGTCAACATAAATTCGATTCATGTTTGGATTTTTTTAAAATGAAATAAAATGGTAAAAAAAAAAATCAGAACTCTCTTTGCCACCTGAAATTTTGTCTCTCTAAATGACTTATTAGTATAATTAATATAATATTATTTTTGTTTAGAAGTTTACTATAATAATATTTTATTTATAAAAATAATATGCAAGTCACTTTATTTTTTTAATGACCATTTTTATTCTTTTTATTAAACTTTCAAATAAGAGAATTACACATATTTTAACATTATATTCTTTGTCATTTTATTCTCTTCTATTATTATTATTAGCTATTTAATTTTATTACCTCCTAAACTTTCAAACATAGAGTAATAATAATACTGAACAAATTGTCAAACATAATAAGATTAATAAAAGCGCATGTCAAATGGTTTTGTTAAACACAACCTGTTTTTTTCTTACAATACTTTTTCTGAAAATCTATTTTTAAAAAATAATTTTAAAATAGATAATATTCAGAACAACCCTCCCCCCAAAAAAAGTCACATGCATACTGTATAACTTTTTTTTTCATTGTACTTTTTTTTTTTTTTTTACTTATCTCCTGTACATGTACCATCTTTCAATGTGCCAGGATAGATAACGGAGGTCCGCTTTTTATGGAGCTTCTAGTGCAATATATCACAGCGATTTTCTGGCTTTTGTAAATGCAGCAAAAGTAAAATATGAATTATATTGCATCAAAGTTATTAGCTCCATATGCATTATTGTACTTTTTAAAAAAATTTATTGAACCCACTACTGTGAATAATCAATGAGGATGGAGCGAAAAAAGAAGAGAGTAGGGAGGGGAAAGGCGTTGATGGCTACCTGAGATGAAAGGTGGGGAGAATTGGATATTTATAATTTAAAAAAATTATATTTTTAATATTTATAAATTCAATTAATTTTTAATTTAATCTTTATGGTTTAAAAATATAAAAATAAATCCATATAGTTTATAAATATTTTAACTTAATCCCTACAATTAAAATTATGTAAATATTTTATTAAATTTTGTCAATATAACTATTCATATAATGACTTAATACTCTATTTATGTACAATTTAAGTTAAAAATAAAATAAAAAAACTACCACATATATATATATATATATATATATCAAAATATTGACAAAAATATAGTTAAGGGATCAAATCATAAATCAATTAAACTATGAAGACATAAATAAAGATTTTAAAGTATAACAAGTGAAGTGAAAATAGAGTAAAATTATAAGGACCAAAAATATTTTATATATATATATATATAGTAAAGTACAATATCACATAAGGCCTAAATAATTTTTAAAAAAAAGTAATATGAGGCTAATAATTTTGATGGCGACGAACATAATTCATTTATTATTTTGACTGTAGCATTAGCGTACAAAAGCCGAAATTTTTTTAGAACACAATGGCCCAACCCAATATCTCTTCTATAAGAAGAAAAACAAAGTGGTCGACATATTCTAGATGGTATCATGCTCTTAGATTATTAATTTGTCCTGCTTCTTGTGAAGCACTAATTGGAAACTTGTTTTGATTATGTTATCAAGTAATTTAACGTAAGAAAATGTTGCATGCCTTTAGCATAAAAAAGTTGATATATATAGACGCAGTCACATAACTGACAGCCAGTGTGGAAGCAATCATCCACAAACCTCTGGTTGCTTAAGCTGGTTGATGGAATCATCAGGACTTATCAGAAGGTCCTTCCAAAAATAAATCAATTTCATTACACCAAATCATAACTATACATCCGTAAAAAACACACCACAAAAGAGGAACAAGAAAATACACGAATCCACAAATTTTTATGTTTTTTCCTTAAAAGAGAAAATCTATACCTTCCACAACAATGCAGAACAGAGAAGAGCTTGGGAATTGACAAGGGAACAGACCTAGCATATTTCTGTGTCACAACTCACAATCAAATGGTAAAAATGCCAAAACCAGTCTTTGACAAACATAAAGGTAAAATATACAGATGGAATAGACAATGAAATCAGAAAAGCATCATCAAGACTGGGCCAGTCTCTTGACTACCACAGCCATGTACTTGCCCTGATGCTCTGCGAGTGCCAGCTCTGTTTCACTTGGCTCTCTCGTGCCATCGCCGGCAAATACTCCTGCACCATATGGAGAACCCCCTCTAATGGAGTCCATCTTAAACATACCAGGTCCAAATGTGTATCCAATAGGAACAAACAGCATTCCATGGTGTGCCAGCTGAGTGATTGCTGTCCAACTGCAACAAAAAGCATAGCACTCAAATAATTTTACATTCAAGTACCAAACTCTAAGAAACTGCTCAGGTTTTCCATCATGAAGTGCTACAAAAATCTTCATATAAAAAATGCACAGAACAAGATACAATGGTCTTCAGTCTTCAAGAAATTTCCCACATAAATGTCAACCACATTTTACATAATCTTCACCCATCATGACCAAAAATTCTCTAAATTTTGTCATCCAGATGGGAAGAATAACCATAAAGAATAGTGGATCACATGAATTCCAACATCACATTAGAACTTTCACTAAGTCTCAATCACTCATTAGATTGCTGTGTCTATTGTCAAAGACCAAAGGGATATTAAAGAGGTAATACCCACCATTATCTACATCCATGCATCTAGGATTCTCAATTATCTTACGTATCCGAATAAGTTAGTTGTATTTAAGCACTGTTATAGGTTTACATACCCAGCTACAAATACCTAACAGCTCCCAAAGAATGTGGGATATGACAAGGCTTCGCAATCTTTCACAAATTACCCATTTTGTATTTACTTTAATAACTTGCAATTTTCATCCTAGAAACCCATGTACAAAATAACTCCTAGACACCCCTGCCGTTCAAGATACATGAGAAAGCTAGGGCTCCCAATGTAGTGAACACTACCTATATATCATTTTTTTGTTGATATTGAACCTCCATTGAAAACCAAACTAAGCAATGGCAAAACATAATGACGGTGCCATCACTGTTAAGCTGTATATAAAAACTGTCCAGGGTGAAAACAACAACGGATACAATATGAATAGAAGCCAGGTTCAACCCATATTAAAGAAGTAAAAACCACTATACTGAATGAAATCTGTTAGCTATGAAGAGTATTAAGCATGCAACATTTGCTTAATCAAATAGAAGAGCAAAGCCTGCTTGAAGAACAAGCGCAGTCTTGCCATATCCCAAATTCATTTCTATCATAAAAGTATGATCTATTAAAGAGAAGTGTGTATGAATAGCCAATAGTTGTTAAATTATAATCCAATGCCACAAGGGATTTTAAATTTGCATCATGATCACTAACATCCAAGCAATGTTGCTAACTCTACATCTCTGACTCTCTAATTTTCTTAGATCTCTTTGTCACGTTACTCATGATCCATTAAAGAGAAGTGGGACGCACATTAAGCGAAACAGGCAAGAAAAACACTCACGCAGTTGTTTCTTGACCACCTCCTTGAGTCCCAGTACTGACAAAGAACCCAGCAGGCTTCCCTGCGAGCTTTTGCTCTCTCCACAATTGCCCAGTTGAATCAAAGAATGCCTTCATTTGCGCCGCCATGCTCCCATATCTGGTCGGAAACCCAAACAACACCCCATCCGCCGCCGGCAACTCCGCCGCAGTGATCTCCGGAATGCCGTCGCCCCTCGGCGGCACCTTCATGTTCTCCAACACCTGAACTGGCAATGTCTCCGGCACCCTGTACAAAACCCCTTCCACCCCTTCCACTCCATCCACGCCCTTCTTCATCCTCTTAGCCAGTCCTTCAACATGCCCATACATGGAATAGAACACAATGTAAATCTTGAATTTCGCGAGTGGCTGCGACACCGTTTCTTGGACTGGTGTAGCGCTGAAATTTGCATCGGCGTCACGGGCGTTCGCGTCAACTGCGATCGGCACGTCTCCCGACCCTCCGGCCCGGTCTCGTGGAGAATCGTCGACGACTGGCACCGCCTTCTTCTTGCTGGGAAAGCAGCCTCCGCCTTTCCCCATCAAGAACAAGAAGATAGCGCTAGCAGCAATACTAGGAAAAATCTCACTCAAATTCTGAAGAACAATAACAATTTGAATTGAATCCAAATCAAAATTTGTAAAATGGCAATCGAGAAATTTGAACTGTAAAGTGAAATTGGAATGTTGGCTTTTTTGGGCCTAACAAAGCAGAATTTTCAAAAAGGACGCAACAGATCGGAGTGAAAGAGTTCAAGTTTCAAGCTTCCAAGTAGGACTGGATTGTAGAACTCTCACCTTTTGATTATAATTTCAATTTGCTGATGTCACTCACGGTAGTATAAAGTCATTTCTTACCGTATAATGAAGAAAAATAATAATATACAGCCAACAACAATAACACACGTGCCGACCTAACCATACGACAATGCTGCATTTATACGACAATTGAACGCTTCGTCGTATTACGTACGTACGACATGGACAGACCGCGTTACTTGTAGCTTATTTTTCCTTTTTGGGTTAATAAAAAAATGGAACAGTAATCCCAGATGCGTTGATGCTTTACAACGAAAAGGAACAACTACTTTACAACAAAAAGATTAATTTATATTAAGTTTACTTGTGACAGGTAACTTCTAGAAGCAATTTTGTTGGAGAACTCCACATCAAACAGTAGAAAGGATTTTTCTTCCCCATTTTTTCTTTCTTTTTTCCCTGTCTACCAAAATATTACTTGATGTTTCTTTTTCGGTAGGTAAATGGCTTTTTGACCAGAAAAAAAAAAAAAAAACCTTTCGGTAAGTTTTTATCTTTCATGTTTTTACACTGAGATTCTCCAGGAATTATCTAATTAATGTGCAAATTTTACACAAAATTTTCATTCGTTTTTATCCAAAAACTCTTCAAAAAGTTGAACCAGAAAAACCTAGGTGGTACATAGTCCAAACAATCATCATCTTCTCTCAAATCTGCTCTCAATATGCTAACCTTTAATCCTTGAGACCTTGACCCATTGTGGAACACCTAGGATAGATTTTGTTTGGGCTGGGCCAGCCCAAGAAAAAATTTTAGACCAATCACAAGTTGCTTCAACATATCTCCCATTTGAAGTATGAAGGTAGATCAGGCTCAGGTACAAAACTTCTCTCTTGGGCCTTAATGACAAAACCTCCATTTACACATTTATTTCTTTCCCTGTAGTTCGGCCCTTGACTGCAAAAGGGAAAGATGTTGCCCCCAAAAAACAAAAAAAAAAACTATAGTGTTGTTTAGTATATGAGAACTTTAATGTCATTTAAAAATTTTCATTCTAAAATATATTAATATAAAAAATAAAAAGTAAAAATTAATGTATTGTAAATGTTTTAAATAATATAGAAATAATATTTTTATATATGTCAAGTTGAACTAAAAAAATTGGGCTACTCAGGTTATTAAATGTCGACCTAATCTAACCAGATCTGATGCCCAAATCCCTATGCAAAAATTGAATAGCCAAAAGATAGGAACCATAACTAAATGATAAAACAACCTCTTCCATTAGCGTCAAAACAGTAGAATAATTAATGAAATAAAATGTAAAACACATTTAATTAAAATGAGATATTCACTTAGAAAGATTCATTTCTATTTCAACGTCCGGAAAATATATCCATTTATATTCTTGCTGTCCTTCTGTTCTACTTAGAAAAAAATAATGTTATATTTCTTACAATAATTTTAATTAAAATATTATTTTACATTAGTCTACAGAATTTGTTCAGATTTGACATTTAACACGAGGTCACCACACCTACGTGTCAAACCACAAAGGAGAGACATGCAGTAAACTCAAACAGGACCCCAACACAATGGGATCCATACATGGCACGAGGATTAAAAAGAGAAGAAATGGGTGGGGACTGGGAAGTAGTTTTGTATGCTTTTCTTGGGATCACCTGAGATATCTATCAATCTAGATGATCTTTCTTTTGATCGAGAATCTGTATATAATACATCGACACGAACACATCGTCTTTACCTCTTTACGTTTGATGCAACCATAGGTTATCGATCACTTATAATCAGTGCTACCCCCTATACCACCCTTCCAAAAAGTACATTAACAAAAAATAACCACAAAAAAATAAAAAGCATCGAAAAGAAGACAACAATATCAGTGGCCACCATGTGCTTATGGTAGTGGTAGTTTGCAGAAGGAAGGACAGCCAGCTTGGAATCCCTTAAAGACTGTGACAGACATAGGAACCAAGGGACGAAGCAACGCCACATCCCCACTATTGTCTATTCCACCTGCCACGTTTCGTACGTTCGCTTCATTTTTATTCCCAATTAATCAAGTGATTATAAAGGTTTATTAAATAAAGAACCAGAATCCTTGATTTATCAATAAACTATATATACATATATATATATATGTTAACCCTCTGGAAGATTCTGACTTATTAGCTGTGTGTGGAGATTTCTTACTTTTAAAGTATTCGGAATTATTAATCCAGCTTTATTTTTGTAAATATCTGCAGTGCTATGCGGACTTGCAGGCTCCAGCTTTTGATGAAAGTGACTCGCTGGGGCTTAGGCTTCTAATGGTAAGCAGTAGCACTTCATGGGTTAGATGGTTTAATTGGTCGCAAATTAATTACTTAATTACACGCTCTCTTAAACTTTGTTTCTGGTCACGAACCAATGATCATGCTTAGGGTTCATGAGTTGGTGCATAGGGTGAGTGCGTGGGCCATTTCACTGCCCTTAGACCTTGACGTTAGGGCTAAACTAGCCTTTTAAGTCATGAGCGACCTAAATGGCTTAGATAAGATATAATGGCTACAATTAAGGCGTAATTTAGGGGTTGATGAAATCTAGGTATATTAATAAATGGGTTAAAATATAGTAAATATAGACAAAAGAAGAAAGGCTTCATTGTCTATGCATGCCTGAGTTATACAGGAAATGATGTCGAATAAGATTAAAGCACAGATTTAGAGGATAAACCGTGAAGGGCATTAGGCTGGAAGGAGGGAAACATGGGAGTTTACGGTACGTGGCACATACTACGCAAACAAAATTGACATTAATATCATACACGCATCCCTATCCATGCAAAATGTTTTCTTCTACTTATTCAGTTATATATTGTTTGGTTTAAATTAAGAGGACCCATATATAGGTTCCATATAATAAGTAAAACGAAGATAAAAATGTAATTTACGGAGTTATGAAGAGTCAGTAAAAAAGTGATTGAACCGAAGGAGGGTCCCCCTTTGGGACGAACCATAGGGCTATAATTTTGTGGTGTCTTGTCAACCATAATGTGCTTCACTTAGTGTTCATAAAAAAAGTACACCATGTTTGAATTTTACCTCAGATCACAAACCAATGAGCCAATCAGGATCACAAAAGCGGGACCACTACCCGTTGTTCTTTATCAAATAATATCAGAGTACGTACATAATGGGAATATGCCAATTAACTAATTAAGATGTTTAAATCATCATTTCGTGTTCCATAATGAAAAGGGGTGATTAGCCAGGGTGGTGTGACTGAAAATCTTGATTAATTAGTACCTTCATCAAACAAAATGAAAGTTGGAAGATGGGAAACAAGGGCTGGATGTGTCGGAATAAACATGACACCCATTTGTTTAACTAATGCTTGATTTGTTTAGTTTAAGTTGAGATTATTAGACTGACAAAACAACTCAAAAGCATAACCCCAAGGAATCCATTCCGTGCCATGCGCATCTTCTTTCGAATATCTTCTTTTTCCTTATTAAACAAATACAAAATTTCAGACACTCAAATGATGCCAACTTATGATTATATAACTTAACAACGAATCTCTCTGTCTCTCTCTTTTTCTCAACCTTGCTCTATCTTCATCCTTATCCTCTGTTACCACCTTTGTCATTGCTTTAAACCTAGTTAACTCTAGTCAAGTACATTTAAAGCAGCATCCCACTTAAGCTCATCATATTTTACTATAAATAACCACGGAATCCGTTGGACACTAGAAACCGTAACCGTAATTTCCAACTTTCACCCACAAACGGAAAGATGGTCGTCAAATATATTTAACGTGTCTTGTATGCTTTTTGACTTTTGGACTTGAAAGTTATCGATATAGTTGCAATAAGTGAGCAGATAATGTACACAAGGATCTGACTCCTATACTCCTGACACTGTTGACAATTTCAGCTCTCTTTGTTGCTTTCCGCATAGTTCATTGAACCCACCCCCTATTCTTTTTGTTAACTTACTATGGTGTAACTGTATATCTCTTTCACTTGTCCCAATGGGTTATTCTTTCTTTCAAATGGAGACGATCCAACCCTGACTTTCTCCTTTATAGGGAAATTTCACCATACAAGCAAATTTTCACCACAACTTATCCAAGTCATGAGATCCATAGATGCATGCATTGAACAATTATCTATTTATTAATTATATATATAGTTAGAGTATTTTCGAATTTTGTCTTTCTCAAGCAATTTTAAGAATATATACAATCAGTTATCTCCAGTGTATTCAAAATTTAATTTGAAAATGCTTGAAAAACAAGATTTAAAAACCAAATTACTATAGTAAGATAATTTTTTTAACAAGTCAGCTAACATCTTTGCATATTGATCAATCCTTTTTTTTTTTTTAACGATCGGCACCGAATTCAATAGTTGTTTTACCTTTAAACAAAATTTCATTCATCTCTTATAACAATTTCTCCACCCGTTGAAAGTTTTTAACCTTTGACAGATTAAGTGTGTTTTTGAATTGAAGGGGGATAAAAGTTACTTTGGATTAATTTATTTTTAAAATCTTAAATTATGGTCAAATGTAATTTTGCTTTGTCATGATTTATGCATGAAAACTCTTTTATAAAAAATTGAATTTAATGAAAGATAGATTTTATCCAATACAAAAGCATGTCATTTTTTTAATCTCCATTCAAACAAAAATTTGAAAGATAAAAATAATTTTAAGAAACCCCAAACAATAAATTAAATAAAATACTTATAAAACAAACTCTATTTTAATGAACAAATAAACTTTAAACATTTTGCTAAATCAAAATACTATAAATTTTAGATTTTAGTGTTGTAGAAGAGAGTGACAAAAGCTAAATGCAAATATATTGTTGGAAGTAAGTAGCAGTACTAAACGGAGTGTCTCAATAGAAAGGATAGGTGTAACTGGCGGCTACAGTTGGTTTGGCCGACGGTGGTGATTGGCTGGCAGAGGACAGAGTCTCAAAAAACTGTCTACTTCAATAAGAGACCTACACGTGTCCTTTTGGTAGAATCCATGGTCCCTCATCTACTTATGGGGAACTGACACGCGTCCACGCCTTTAGGTTAACCCATGTGCCTCTTTATTGTCTTTTTCCATCCCATCAACTGCTCAACTCGGCTCGGCTCCAAGCCACTAACTTCTACAGTAACTCTAGGATCGCTGTTCAAATTATAGCCGTTGGATCGTTGAAGACAGGCATCTAACGGTACTTAATTTGTGTGAAAAGGACGAGGCTCTAGGATGTAGGGTCCCAGGTCTAGGTATGATCATTGCCTAATATGAGAGGGAAGACCATGACCTTGAAACTGGTGAAGCAGATATTGTCTCGGAAGAGAATGGGACAGCCAAGAGGAACATATCAAGAGGTACTTTTGAAAAGAGCAAACAAACCTACTTTTTACCCTTCGAAAAAAATTTATACTTTTTAGTTAATCGATCCTTAAATTTAAGAAAAAAAACATAATTTAGACTCTGGAATAATGTAAAAAAGAAGACAAATGTATTTGTTTTAAATTTCAAGGAGTAAAAAATAGTAAATATATTTTTTTTAGAAACAGTAACATATATTTTTGAAAATAAAGAGATTAAATATGAAATAAATTTATTCCTTTTATTTACAATGAGGATAAAGAAGCATTTGGAAGGACAGACAAAGTGGAAATGCTTTAATTTATTGTCCAGTCACTGAATCTGAATATTCCGTTAAGACGATATGCGTCGTGCCACGTACTTCTCACTTTTGAATTTGCCATCTGGCCATCATCATATTGCACGGCGGTGCAGGAACAAGGCCAAGAATAAAAATACTGGAGAAAAAAGTTACAAATTTAAGTGGTCGTGGATGACACAGCGTTCCATGTTACGTGGTTGGACCAGATTGTTTCAGGTTATGGTCAATTTTTGAAATTTTTTTAAATATAAATTGAAGTTGTATAAATTTAATTTTAAATTAATATAATTTATAAATTTGATTTCATATAAAAAATATTTTTCATGATTATGTTTTATGCTTAAAAAATAAGCTTTGTTGTTAAAGTGTAATTTAATCAATGAAAAAGCTCTATAAATGAAAGTCTGAAACGCAAATTGTGACTTTCAATGAACATTAAGTTTAACAAGATTATTTATGAGATAAACTTATATTTTAGCATATAATTATAGATTTTGAAATTTGTGGAACTTCAAACTGAACGTACAATATAGATTTCATTTAAAAGAGATTGATGGCTCAAATTAACCCAAAAAGACATAGAACAACAAGTACACTGCTGTTTGCTTCACCAGAAAAATGGATGTTAATGTGTAACTTTTTTCAGAGTATGCATCGTATACTCCCCTCTTTCTGCATTTATAGGAGGAAAACTTTTGAAAGATGGAGGACTAACTCGCTTTCTCAAGTCTAACAATTGTTCGTGCCAATTAAGTGCTTTTAATCTTAAATTTAGTTTGATATTATATTACTTCTTATTTGTATTTTCAAAAATTATGAAACAGGTTTAAGTGTTTGGTCAAAACACGAGGGTTAACATTTACAGTTTAGAAGGTATTGATCCTTTTTTGTAGATGCTTATGAAAGCATGTTAAAAGCCAAAAGCATTTTATATGGTATTGATCCTTTAGCATACAGTGCACGAGCATTGTATAATAGTCTTATTACTATTTGAGATGCATTTTGAAAATAAAGTATTACAATGTATAAGCGAAGGAATCAAATAAAGAACACATTCATAATTTAATTCAAGTTAGGAGACTTTCATATTTCTCCTTAGTTACGAAAGTTGATCTAATTCTGGTTGAGATCACTGATCATACAAGATACTCACAATATATTTTATATATATAAAGTTTCCACAGCTTAAATCTCTTCTCAAATTATAACTGCAGAATATCCAAATGTATTCTTTCAAAGCATTTTAAGTCTCAATTGAGTATATTTTCAATATATTCATACTCTATCGTATAATAGTCTAGCCCTTTTATAAAGGATAGTTAAAGTTAAGGTTTAGTAGTATTTCTTGTAATTACTATCCAACCCTTACCTAATGAGCACCAATTATGGGTAAACACTATATAATATCTTAACAGATTTAAACCCTAGATATTATACAATATTCTAACATCTCTCACTCATACATAATGAGAGTGCTCATACGCTCTAAACCCAATAAACATATTTTTGGTAAATCAAAAAAACACTTTCTCTTTATAATCTGTAGTATTTCATACAGAAAAAATAGGTCGTGCGACCAACATACTATGAAAGCATCAATGTTATACGTCAATTACAAATATATAGCCTCTCATCGAAATCACACCTACACGTAGATCATAAAGTATGCATGTACCCTATATCACAAGGATCACATTTAGATATCTCTCAATGATTTCATCTATCATAATATCTTATATTCACAATCATTACACACAAGTCATAACTGGTATACAGGTGAATATAGTATAATGAGATTTTCTTTATAATCTTCCTTTTCTTACTATCCTATCAACACAGACTTAGCTCGCTTTTATAGACATGTTCCACCATACTGAATCATTACTCATAGTCCATACGCAACATGCTAAGATAACAAACACCAAGCAACATCTCAAGTACTTGATCAGAATCCAAGGATACAAATATAGAGTCAGCGTATAGGCTCAAGAATCTCACATAATCATGAGTTAAGACCGCACTCATATTAACCCATATGGTTGGCATTTGCACTAATGGTATGAAACATGTACTACAACATTCCTCCTTTTCTCGTGGAGTGTATGTCTATTTCATAAATACTATTGTACAAATGATATTTAAGACACCACAAGTCTAAAACTAAGTTCATTGATTTACACAATGTCTTAAACTCATATCTGTCAACTAAGGTAAACCAGAAATGATGAATTTATTTCATCAAATCAATTTTAATGACTCTATGTCATCAATCAGGCGACTTAAATTATTTTAAGTATCGTTTCTCTAAAATTATCCTCTTAATAATTTCTCTTAAAACCTTGTCTCATCTCCAACATATTTAATAATAAATAAGAATGTACATAACATTCAAATAAAGATATGTAAGTATAGAAATCAAACTTTATTGATTATCAAAAAACATCAAAATATCTCTATTTGTGAACAATGGAAAAAAAAAATAAAAACACAAATGAAGTATGCTAAATTCTATGCAATCCTAAAAACCTAAGGTGCCTCACAAACACATATCTAGAAATAGGCTTGGTCAGTGGATCTGCTAGCATCTCATGTGTAGATATATATTTCACGCTCACAGTCTTGCGTACAACCATGTTCTTCACATAGTGATACTTGATATCTAAATGTTTGGTTTTGCAATAGTACTTTGGATCCTTGGTGTATGCAATCACAACCTCACTATTATAGTACACTAACACTGGTTAAATGTTTTTTTCTTTGCATATCAATTGATCTAAGAACCTTTTCAACTAAACACCCTCCTGAGCTGTAAAGAAAAGGCCATAAACTCTGCCTCCACCTTAGATAAGGATACACAAGATTGTTTCTTACTACTCTATGATATGGCGCCATCATTGAGTAAGAAAATGTATCTTGAGGTAAACTTTTGCTCATCTAAGTCTCCTCTATGATCAGCATCAATGTATCCTACCAATCACAAATCTCTGTTACCTTGATAGCAGAGCGCATAATCAACAGTCCCTTTCAAATATCTTAAAATTTTTTTTATAGTTTCCTAATGTTTAGGTCCTAGGTTAGTTTCATATCTACTCACCAAGCTAACTGCTTAACAGATATCACGTTTAATACACATCATAGCATACATTAGACAACTAACTGCATTTCTATATGAAGTTTAACTTATACGCTCTCTTTCTATGGCAGTCTTAAGACACATTTAGACACTCAAGGTTCAACTTGTGTTGATAGGAGTGTCAACAAGGTTGTAAATTTCCATACTAAAACGTTCATAAACCTTTTTGATGTAATTCTTTTGTGAGAGATATAAGAGTTTCTTAGAACGATTTCTTGAAATCTTAACTCCAAAAATGTATACAGCTTCACTCATACCTTTCATCTCAAAGCAAGATGACAACTAGCTCTTTACCTTATTAATAAACTCCATGTCATTTCCAGCTATGCGTATGTCATCAACATATAATGTCATAATCACATATTTGTCCTTAGGTCTTTTAGTATATACACAATTATTTTCACTCATTATAGTGAAACCACTAGAGATAACTGTAATGTGAACATAAATATACAACATTATCTTGAAGATTGTTTAAAGTCATAGATAAACTTCAAAAGTCTATAAACTTTTTTTTTATCTAAAACCCTAAATTTTTTTGGTAAATAGGGTTATAGGATTTGATCTGGGCGCATTAGTAAAAATTTTTGTTTTAGGTCTTTAAAAATTTTGAAGAAGATTTGGGCCTTTAAAAGATTTTTTTTGGCCATATGTTTTTTTAAGAGTTTGGCCTTATTCTTTTACTTGGGCATATGACTCATCCAAAAAGTAATTAGAGGCTTAATTGTTAAATCCCTAATTAATGAACATCTATATATATTCAAAAATATAAATTGTGTATTTATATTTTTGCTCAAATAAGTACAATTAATTTTTTGGTGAAAAATTAATTTTTTATATCCCAATAAATTTCAGTCATATAATATGTGATTACTTGTCATTATGTTAATTAGTTTAACATTGTTTTTATTAAAGTGTTTTGTCAATTTTCTACCTATAGAAAATTTAGAAATATAATGTTAATTGGCTTAACATTATGTATTTAATTGTGTTAATTTGTTTAACATGCATTAGCCCTTACCTTTATATCATTGGTCTTTGGATTCATATATCAACTAGAAACCCAGAATTGAAGGCTACTGGTTCTAAGAAATCTGTTTTAAATTTATGTTCTTAGTCTAATATTGTCACGTACGAGATCCGCTATTTATTAAAGCATTAAATACATATATTGATTAGTTTAACATATTTATTAATGAATGTAAATTAGTTTAGCATTACATAATTGAGTTATTAGCATGTTAATTAGTTTAACATGATAGTTAACGAATATTGATTTGTTTAACATTTGAAAAATCATGATTTACAATTTGTTTGTGGCATGATTTGGACACTTAGCTATATTTTGATTTCATTGATTTACACCTTGCATAAAACCTTAGGACAATTATTAGCACTTTATGCTCTTTTAACTCCAAGTTATGCATAGGTTAATTAATTTAATCATACGATACTTAGTGTCATAATTTTTAAGCACAGTGAACATTAAATTTTATGTGTTTTTTAATTATCTGATCCTGATTCATGTCTATCTTTCTTTTTATGTAAAGAATTACTACAGGTTCCAAAAATATTGTTGCTAAACTCAACAAGGGTTTAAAGCTAAATTGCGACAATTATGAGATATAAAATATGAAAGTTCAGTATCTCCTGAAAGAGTAAGAGGCTCTTAAGGCTCTTAATAATGTTATGGAAGAGCCAGAAGCTGGAAACACAACCCAGCATAGGTAGGACTGTGAAACTTATAACACTTGGAAGAAAAAGAACATCATTACTCGTATTACGTTGCTAAGCGCTTTGGAAGATGACATCCTAAAGGAATTCAAGAACCTCCAAAGCGTTATGGGGCTTTGAAATGCTCTGAGAACAAGGTTCAAAACTACTTCTATATATAAATTGCATTCTTTGACATCAAATTTGACTCATATAAGAAATACCCAGAATATTTGTTGAGAAAACATTTAAGGCTAATGTCAAATATGATTGCTGAGCTAAAATATGCTGGAAATGTCTTAATAGATGAGCAGTAGATTCAAGCCATCATTCGCTCTTTGCCTAGTTTGTGGGAGCATATGAAGATGCATCTTAGTCACCATGACAGAATCACAACTCTAGAAGATGTCCAGAGGCACATTGAACTCGAGGAAAAAATGTTTAAATCAACTAAGCCGATACTTAAGTTACACATGGCAACTTCATATGGAAGATGTGATTCAAAAAGAAAGAGCTGGGAAAATAACAAAGGACCAGCTCAACTTAAGAAAAAGTCAAAAACTATTTAGCAAGGCAAAAAGAAGCTATGAAAGGTGAAAACGGCAAAAGTTAAGTGCTTTAATTGCCAGAAGAAAGGACACTATGTGAGTGATTGCCCTAAGCCTTCCGTAAAAGTAACCTATAATGCTTATGCTAGTGAACTTTGTGTTTCTAGCTTTATTATGCTTACTAAATCTTGTCCTATGTGGATTGCAGACTTAGGAGCCATGGACCACATAGCGAGGGACTGTGAAGCCTTTGTTAACTTCCGACGAGTTTCCTATAGAGCATTCTGGATATATGTGGACAACAACACTAAGGTTGCTATCAAAGAGATCGGAACATGTAAGTTAACCTTGCGTGGTAGTTAAGACCTGATCTTATATGAAGTTCTTTATGCGCCACAAATTCATCAGAATGTTATTTCAATTTTGGTTTTACTTAGGCTAGGCTATGATTTGAATTTCCATAACAATTGTGTTAAATTGAGTTATGACTCAGTTTTTTAAGGTTTTGGTTATGTAACCAAAGGATTTATTTCTATGGATTTAGATGACAAATCTTACATTAATAATAATATTACTTTTATCATGTTTGCCTCTATGCATAATTTTGATCACGATGTAAATATATGGCATGCTAAATTTAGTCATATTGGCCAACAAAGAATGCAACGGTAAACAAAAGATGATTTGTTTCCCGGCATTGAATGAGTAGATTTGTCTACTTGTGAAACTTGTCTAGCGAGAAAATCTATTAGAAAACCCTTCGGCAAAGCAACTAAAGCTAATTTTCCATTGCAGTTAGTTCATTCTGACATATGTAGGCCTATGAATGTCAGGGCTAGGCACGGAACGAATTACTTCATCATATTCATTGATGATTATACTCGTTTTGATTATGTCTATTTGACTTTTCATAAGTTAGAAGCATTGAGCTACTTTAAAAACTATATGAACTTAGTTGAGAATCTATTAGATAAGAAGATTAAGGCTCTTCAAACTGATCAAGGTCGAAAATATCTGTTAACTCAATTCAATGAATTATGTGATGAGAAAGGGATAGGGCTCATTAAGTAAGGGTAAAATAGTAATTACAGGAATTATTACTAAACCTTCACTTTAGCTAGCCTTTATAAAAGGACTAGACAATTATACGATAAAACATGGATATACTAAAAATATGTTCAATAAAGACTTAAGACGCTCTGAGAGAATACTTACAAGTATTTTGCAGTCTTAATTTGAGAAGGAATTTAGACTGTGGAAATCTGAGATATAGCTAATACATTATTGGTATCTCATATGATCAGTGATTCCTGCCACAATCAGATCAGCTTCCACAACTAAGGAAAAAGATGTAAGTCTCCTAACCTAAATTAAATTATAAATATATTTTTTATTTAATTTTTTCATTGATATCAAAGCATCTATATCAGTCTGTATCAAGTCTAGAGTATGCTAAGGGGAGCGCTTGCAAGAGATGGGACATAGTTCTCATATTTTCTTAAGACGTCTTAGAGTATGCTAGGCAAAGCATGAGAAAGTCATAACTGCGTATGAAGGGGAGGAGGAATAATCTTGTAATAGCAAGTGCATTGAATTGTATCCAATAACCGATTTAGACATATAATAGCCAATTGGCAACAAAAAGGCTCGATGCAAAAAAGCAAATTACAACTCTATCGATGAAGGAATTGGGAAAACGACAAAAAATAATAATAAACATAGCGAATAAATATCTAGAAGTAAAAATAGTTGTAAATACGAATTTCTAGAATCAAGATTTTCAACAGCAATACTATTCTGTTAAGTGGTTAAATAACAATTTAGAGGTTCAAATTTTTATTGACGGGCAGTCATGTGACCACTTGCAGTCATTTTACTATATGGAAATTTGACCATCAATTGTTCTTTCAATGACTTAAAATTGTTACTGTAAGATACTGGTGAAAGGTGTTTACTAGAGGGGATGCATGCTTAAATTTTTGGCAAGGTTTCACTGTGTTGTGCATAGAACTTATGGCCATTCGTACTTCAGTTGAATTTGTTACATTTATGGAGAATGGTATAACTTTAATGACTAAGATCAAAGGAAAAGTTCTGATTTGATAGCTCAGATTAATCTTAATGACCCTATTTAACCCAAGCAATATCTAATTTTTAATCTAACACTTTATATTTATGAAGTTACACAATCTCACAGTAAATAGTTCTAGATTAAGATTAAGTAGTGTCATGTTTCGTAGGGAATTTTTATTCTGCGAAGACGACGACACTTGATGATGATATTCGCCAAAGTCGTTCTTTTGGTCGTCCACGTACTCAAATTTTTCCAATTTCAGTTATGTCAAGAAGCTAGCAGACTATTGGCTCGCCTATTGACTTATACTTGCGAGCTATATATTATTCGACTAACCAATTTTTATTAATGACAAACATATATATATATATATATATATATATATATATATATATATAGATTACCCAAACTAATTAACCATATACATGACTTCTTTAATCTTACGTTCGGATGAGGAATCACGTGTAATCTGGTTTTTTGACGGATTAACTAAAACTACCAATCCCAGTGGAGATCTTTCAAGCAGTAATTAAGTTAAGAACGTGACCAATGTTGAGATGCCATGTATATAAATTTAGTTATTCATTTTCTTCCGCACAACGTACGCAGATTTTGTTTTCAAGACACTGCTTGCTAGATTATCACGATATCTTTATGTATGATAGTAAAAAATTTACTTATCACAAATATTGATAAGATCTAAACTGTAAACCAAAAAAAAATCAATTTCATGAAATACTGAACTCTTTAATTATTGAGGAATCCTAAAAATAATGGAAATGATAAATTCGACATTTTAACTTGAAAGATACCCAAATCACATAACCCTCCTCTATATATATGTCTTGCATATATACACTTGGTTCCATGGAATTAGAATATAACCAAAATGCTTTTTAAAATAATATTGATATCTTTTATTAAAAAATATGACCATTAATAAAATTTTTCATACAAAAATTTTATTTTAATGTTATTTCTTTTAAGTCGAGAATCATAAATTCAATTTAATTTAAAATTTTATTAAATTTTCATGAACACTAATGTTTATTAACATTTTAATAAAAAAAATTATTTTTGAAATTAAATTATTATCTATAAATTTTTTAATTTAAAAATTATTATTTTATTAATTTTTATAATTCGCTAAATTAGAAAACTTAGCTATTTCTATCTCTCAAATACATGTTTCACACTTTTTATATTATGCATATAATAAACATACAAATATTTTGATTAAAATAAATATAGTCACAATTTATCTATTATTAATGTTTTAAAAAATTTATATATATATATATATATATATATACAATTCTTTATATATTGTTCTCCAACATGTACATGATTTTTTAATTATATCTAAACATATATATAGTTAGTGTAAATAATTGTATTATTTTTAAATTAAATTATAAATTATTATTAGTTAACTGTATATTTGTCATATTTTAATTTAATTGGTAAAGATATAAAAAATTATATATTAGTCCAATCCTTTTTAAAAAAGGAAAAATATATGTTATCAAATTATAGTATTGCTTAAATATTTCTTAGGGGTACATGGGACAAAGGAAGGTGCTGAACCAACTACCATTCACTCATCTCGAGCCACGCATGCCTGCAGAGCTAAGCTGTTATGAGTGCGGCTTGGCTCCACATACAGCGCATCGCATCCAAGAGAACCAATACGGTACTGCTCATATTCATAACTACGCACGCCTCCACGTGTCAGCCTTGGGATCGCCAACTCCCCCCCTTTTTTCTTTCCAAGGTCATTAGAAATACATTCATCTATTGTATTGATTTTTACGATGACTTTAATAATTTATAAAACAGTTGAAATCTGGCCCATGTATCGAAATATATTGACTTCGCAATATAAAATATTCACAAGAATATATAAATCTCCATTGACTTCCCCATAATTCCCTAATTAGCACCTTTGGCAAAGCCTAGTTTACTAAAGGCTGATTACCACTTATACTCAAGCACCCCCATTATTTGAACGTTTATCTCGCATTATTATTACTCCATTTTGTGTTCATTATGCCATTACTAAATCGAAAGGACACAAGATAAGCTCGATGCTAATTTAGTTCCTAGGTGATTAAGTATCGTGTCCTGCAGATAATTGTCTGTTCGAGAAAATATATAAAAGAGTGCGACTTAAGAAACCTTGCTTCTGTCCGTTTTTTCCTTAACATTATTACATGTAATAGCATCTCTTATCCTACATTATCTATTTTGCAACGTCCGTACCCTTTTTTTTCCTGTTGCTTTGTGCACCTGTACCTGCACCATGTGATAAAGAAAAACGACATAATGGCAGTGATATGAAAATTTTAGCAAAATGCAGGGGCCAAATGAGAAGAGAAGAAAGATTAAGAATGAGTCCAAGAGATGAGGCACATCATTTTCCTTATAAGTAAGGAAGCCCTGTGTTGTGTCGTCCACGACATTTCACCCTGAGAAAATATCACTCATTTTGAGAGGGAGAGGAAGTAAGGACAAGAGGGTGACACCCTACTGACCACGATGAATCATCATCCTATTGAAGCTCATATGGCCCTCTTCTCTCCCCTCTACTCTCCTGGTGCATACACTCAACTTATCCCTCAACAAGGTTAATTACCATCCCTTCCTAGTATCGTTTTGCATTTTTTGTCATTCATTATCTTTGAAATATGTCTTATATATGTGTGTGTGTGTGTGTGTGTGTTCAGGGGAGGGGAAGCGAAGACGACGTCGTAAGAAAGACAAAAACGCAGCTGTGGGAGCTATGAAGAAGAGGAAGCTTAGTGACGAGCAAGTGAATCTTCTGGAGCAACACTTCGGGAACGAACATAAACTGGAATCTGAAAGGAAGGACAGGCTGGCTTCGGAGCTTGGCCTGGATCCTCGTCAAGTGGCCGTTTGGTTTCAAAACCGAAGGGCCCGTTGGAAGAACCAGAAGATGGAGGAAGCCTTCTCCGACCTCAAGAAACTCCACGAAGCCACCCTTCTCGAGAAATGCCAACTTGAAACCGAGGTACATGTTTATGTGGTTCTCAATTTGATTCAATTAACACACTATGGATTCTTCAATTACTATATGTATCCGGGGATAATCCAGATGGTAATATTAGAGTGGTGATACTGATATCAGTGGTGTTAATGATTCAATATTTTAAATATTAAAAAAAAAAAAAAAGATAGTAGGATGCTATCTGGGGATAGACTAGCTGTAAGAGTACAGTGATGATATACACGGTACCAGGAAAAAAAAGAAAAAGAAAAAAAAGATAGTCGCTAGTCGCTACCCTCTAGAGTCCAAAAGTGAGTCTCTGTTTAATTTTTCATTGGGTTTCTTTATAGCCAAACAGAATCATAGAAGCCACTTCCTTTCACACAATAAGGTCAAACAATTTTAGCACGCATGTCTCGATGTTTCTTCAGGCCTTTATTTTATTTTGTAGCTCCTTGTGGAGAATTTTAATTAATGTTACTCTTGCACGTTCAGCTGGTTCGTATAAGGGCAAACTGAACCAAAGAACGTGAGAGAAAAGAAGAAAGAAGAAATTACAAACTATAGAGCGACCCCACCATATGAACGTGTATGAGCTCAGGGCTCGAAGAAAGCCTTGTCCTCTTAAGTTCTTTGCCATTAAAAATGGCACAAAAAGATAGGGAGAGAGGTTTTTTAAAAAGGAAAAATTGACAATGAACAGCATACTGCCACCTTAGTAGAGAGCAAAATGCACTGTGTCTTTCAATCCACGAGAAACTCCGTACAACGTTAAGCTGGCGTGTTTTGGGCTTTGCTCAAGGCCCACTTATCAGAAAGTATGCACGTGACATGTGTTATCCACCCACGTTGCTTTTGCTTTAGTTTGGTCTTTGTGCTCCTAAGTAAACCCTTTTGGCATAACTATCATGCAGGTGTCGAAGCTGAAAGAGCAGATTTCGGAAGCAGAGAAGGAGATCCAACGGCTGTTAGAGCGCGGAGACAGAGTGTCACATCTGAGCAACAGTCCAAGCTCATCACAGTCAATGGAAGCTGTGGACCCACCATTTCTTGGGGAGTTCGGAGTCGATGGATACGATGATGATGAGTTCATCTACACGACAGACCATTACATGAATGGCATGGAGTGGTTCAATTTGTACATGTGAACCCAAAGAATTAGTAATTTGTAGATGATATATATGATTACTGATTAATGATCCAAATGTAAATGCCTCTATGTAGCTGGCTAGCTAGTGTGTGTATTTGACTATGATTTGGGAAATGCCATGAAAATTATGAATGATCCTTTTGACCCCAAAATTTGTGTCATTCTATATTTGGACGAAGGGATAGACTCTTGAACGAATAAATTGAGATAAATAAATATTTAAATATTTTTATAAAGGTAAAATAAAACAGTAAAGGGAGTACCTAAAAAATTCTCTTTAGTTATATAAAATGTCATTTTTTATGTATTCTAAATTAAAAAATTAAAGATGAATGAAAGTAACTCAATAATTTAAAATAATTTATATCTTATATTATGTATTGAACAATAATAAAATTATTAGTCATGTGTTTATGTATGGGTAATATTAAAAAAAATAATTAATGAGTTATTTCATTCCATTCATTTTATTGTAATTTCTAAATAAAAATTATAAAAGTTTATCTCTTTCATCATTAAAAATTTTAAACAACATATCTACTCAAATCATTTTATTAAATTCTATGTTATTTTATTAATTACCATTTCAATCTTTTTTTTTTAAACTCTCAAACATAGCCTAAACCATCCATATTAATACATTATGTATATTAAGAATATGATTTATTAAATCAACATCTAACAATTTATACTTCTTTCGTACAAACTAAATTTAAAATGTTAAAAAAATGGATCGTCGGATTAATGATCCACAATCTTTAATGCAGATTTTATATTATATCGAATGTGTCACTATATATATATATATATATATATATATATATGAGTCTTAAAACTTCATTTCATAAAAAAGAAAAAAGTGTGTTCCCAAATCTAATATTTATATTAATTCTTAATTTAGTTTTTCATAAAAAATGTCTTCTCAAAATTATATTTATTTCAAAAATATGATAATCGTTAATGACCATAGGCTTTAATATTTGTGACTGAACAAACAGATAAATATTTTATATATAAGAGAATAAATTTAAAAAAATTATGTAAATTCAAATTGAGAAATATTGGAGAGATAAAATCAGAAAAGAAATTTTATAATGGACTAAATTTAAAAAAATATTCTGGACTAAATAAAACTCTTTTGTTTTGTTTTATTTTTTATCAGGTTACCAATAGAAGCCGTATTGACTTTTATGAATGTATCCTTAGATAAAAAATTGTATAGTTATCGGCGTTGCAACGAAATAACTATATCATTTCACAGTATAGATCGAATCTATCAAACTCCATAGCAATATAAGATTTCGAAACTTTAGAAAAGAAATTATACGAAAAACTTGAATGTGAAAAAGGAGAAGATAACCAAACTAGAGACATGAAAAATTTTACATATGGTAAAATATAAAACGAAACGAAAAACAAAAGAAAAGTATCTGCTATATGGATGGAAAACCAACAAATTTAAATAAACACAAAAGTATTGGATCGAGTAAAAAGAACAAGTAAGCAGATAACATATATATTCCTCTAATATTATAGAATAATAAATTTGACAAAAAGTTATTCATAAAATTAAAAGAACCAGAAAACGAAAATGTGGGAATGGAGGAAGGATTGTCGCCAGTTGGCTCTACAGTTGGAAACGTTTATATTTGTGGAATCTCATTTTTTTTCAGGAACAATCACATACCTAGGAATGGAATTCTCAAGAATCGTAGTCTCGATGAGAGTCTCACATACATATATATATATATATATATATATATATATAGATGGTGCATCGTAAATATATTTACCAGAGTTAAGAATTGGACTTAGAATTAAAATATAGAATTAAAATTAAACCCAATAATTTCAATTCTTTTATTTGACTGATGTTTTAGAATTATATTTTTAATTTCATGTGCTTAGAATTGAAAAATAATTAATAAATATTATTTTTTAATTCTTATTCCTTACCTCAAAAATTATAATTCTAAAATTCAAAATTAAAGTATAACTCTTTTACTTATAACACCATATATTCTTCTTTTTATAATTGAGCCACGTTTTCAAAACTTGTGACCCAGCTAAGATTTGATTGTGTTATAGTATGATAGACCATGTTTTATTGTAAAAAAATTAAGAATATAACAAAAACAATTTTTTAAAAAATTAAGATTTACATCATAAAATTAATATTTTAAAAATTAATCATAACTTAAATGTAATTAAAATAATATAAAAATAAATAATTAAAATAATATGACATATATAATGAATATGCAAGGTGTATACCTCTATAATATGACATATTTTATATATGTATATATATGTAAATATATATAACATTTATGTAACATAACTTAAAAATATAATATACAATATATGCGTATGATACTGCACATATATATAAAAGTACATAACATAATATTATGTATACAAACACATCTTAACACAAAAAATTTTAAAAGATGTAAAATACATATATTTAATATGATATTATACAGATACTTATACCAACACATATAAATATTTTATATATGCTTACAATTAAAAAAAATACACAATAGCATACGGATATAACTTTATGTAGTACAATGACATTGAAGGTATAAATATACATTTCTACACATACATATACACTTGCATGTGAGTGCATAAGTGCAATATTGCATACACATAATAACATCATATCATACATTCTTAAATGCATGTAAACATAAGTATACAACATGACATTATACACTTATAATATTATATTGTATATATATATATATATATTTTATACATACACAAATATAATATTATGTCATAGCATGAAACCATACTGTGTATATGTAAACATAAGTGTTTATAACATAATATTGTATATGCAAGTATATTCATGCTCATAAAATGACATTACTTGAGCACACATATATTAAATTTGAATCAAATACTTTTTCTAAAAACAAAATTATTACATACTAAATAAGATCGTGTTATAATCATTATAAAAACATTTTATCTCGTATAAACTAGATGAAAAGAAAAATATTTTGTTAAATAAAATTATTTTTTATATTATTTTTATTACATGTATATATATATTTATCACTTATCTATATAGTAGAATTGTAATTGCATATTTTAATTCTTTATATGACCCAAATAAAAATTTTAAAATTATAAATCAATTCCAATTCTAATAAGTTAGAATTAGAATTAGAATTTTATATTTTAATTCCAATTCTTAATACCAAATGGAGCCTTAAGGATATTTTGTCACACTTTTGAGAATCTAATATTAATCAGTAATACTTTTTAAACAATTCTTTGAACAATATTTTACCTATTAATTATATATCTTTATATTATTACACTATTATTTATTAATAAAGTTTCTTTATTAAGTATTATATTTTATTTGTTTAATTTTCTTAATTTATATGTTATTTTTTATATATATCTTTATATTATTACACTATTATTGCTTTTTAATCAATTATTTAGGTTAAAAAAAGTTCAAATGTAAACCATTATAGCTCTAACTCACTAATTGCATTATTGTTGAGAAAATATTGGCTGACATTAACAAATATTTACGTGGCAGTTTATGTAAATTTGAATTTTTAAAAGTTTTTTGTGTAAATTTGTTTGTAAAATTTGAGAGAAATAAGAAAAGAAAAAAAGAGTGAGCAGAAAAGAAAATATGGGCCCATTACCCTCTCACACCTCTATGTGCCTACATTTCTTTACATTTATTTATAAGAAATGTCTCAAAAAGAAATATAGAAGATCATGATGCAACTAATGTTGTGTGTCATTCTAATTAAATTATTAAACAAATAAAAATTTCACACATATAATGACATGCTTTTATTAAAAGAATAATTTGATTAAATCAACATATCAAATTAATTATTACATAAATATATTAATTTTAGCTAACACCGTGCACTAATTTTCTTTTAAAATAAAACAGATTACGGGAAAAATAGATCTCGCGATCCATATATATTTTAAAGAATTAAAAGGTGTGTGACTCACAAGTAATTGTTTGGATTCGTTTATTTCTTTTACCATGCTTAAGAACTGATGATGCTCCACATTTCATGATAATGCACACATAACTATGGAATAAAATCTCAAAGCCTTTCACGTGTATTGGTCTAGCTATGATGTTCTATGTTAATTTAGTGGGCTTATGCAATCATCTCTGTTTCTTTTTGTTTTTTTTTTTTTAAATTATTGGGATGGGTAATTTTCAAAAGATTAAAAAGAAAATAATAATAAGGCATAATGTAGGAGTAGAAAAATAACTCCCACTAATTGAAAATGACTCTGCATATGAGAGTTTAAATAGGAAGAAGTATGAGGAATTTATATAAAGAAAAGAAAAAGAGGAAACACACCAAGCAAAAGGAGAGCTCGTTTTTGGAGAGAGTTGTAAAAAAGAGATAAGAGTGTCTTGTGATTCCAATTGCGTGGAACAACAAAATAGACAAGTTCCGTGGTCCACTTTGTAAGTATGTACTGACAAACTTTGGTGCTGAAACCGACACTTTGGTGCCTTGACTCTTATTTCTCTCACATTCAGACCATCAGTTTTTCTTTTTTATTTATAACTAATAACAAAAGGAACAAATTAACTCAATAAAGAGTTTTAGCTAATTTAGTCATGAGTTTTGGCTCATCAATTATAGTTTCCAGAGTGAAATGATTTTAATTCAAATTCTGATTGAGATTAAACATTATGCGACAATAATGGATTTTAGCTCATTTGTCTTGTGTTTGAATCTTCATACAATTTTTATATTGAAGAAATAAAAAAGGACAAGTCAAAGCTTCCTTCCTGTTTGAACACTCCGCAGTTACATGTTGAATCGACTTTTTCCATATTTGTCTTTCATTCAGTAATCTTGGCTCGCCATAACATGAAGACATTCACTCTAACATTGCAACTCTGAACGACTATATTTCTTATGAATTATACTTATATGCAATTATTTTTATTTTTAATTATGCTATTATCTTATTAAAACATGATAAATGTATAGTTAATTAATAATAATATACAATTAAATTTGAAAATAATACCGTTATCTATATTAATCATACATGTCTAGTTATATAATTAAAAAATTGAACACTCATTCTATTGAAGAAAGTACAACGCTAGTGTTTATTAGAATCGAGGAAGACAAAAACTGAACACGTGATACAGAGGTATGGATTGTGGATCGTGGGCCTTGTGATGTGGGCTGTTGGCCTTGTGGCATAGCAATTTCACGTCGCGGGTTGAAACGTTTGGTATTTGGCCCAATAACACAAAAAAAAAGATTCTACTAGTGCTCACTGCTCATTGCTTAGGTTACCTTACTCCTTTTTCTTATTAGTGATGGTCGTCTGTTAGTGACTCTTAAAACTAAAAATTTTGGAATATGGGTTGAACCAGAATATGTTTAATATTGTGGTTACACCAAATTAAACTAAAAAGAACAAGAAAATGCCAAGTAAAGCCAAACTAGATCGGATTAAATAGAATTCTCCCTTTCCAGAATCGATGAGTTTGGTTCAATGGTCGGTTTAAAGTGCTTTTTTAATTTTTAATCGGTTCGAACCGAACCATTTGGGCCAAAGAATTTTCATATATTGGGAGTTAGACTTGAACACGTAAACTCAACGTGATTCAAAATTCAATTGTTGCTCTATTTTAAGTGAGAAAAAGATAAATATGAGGTGGAAGCATTTATAACATTGGAACATGTGAATATTGCTGGATATAAGAGACTTTATTGTCTGCATTTCTTTCCGACAATTTCTTTTTTCTTTTTTGGAGACATTGAATAATCAGGTATACTAAAAGGAGGTTTTCAAAGAGGATTTAGTCTCATTTCGTTCTCAATCTCCAACAACTATTTTTTGTTTTCGGAGATATCAACTAAATATGCAAAAGGAAGGTTTTTAAAGATGATTCAATCTTCTTCCTTTCTTTTCCTTTTTTTAAGATATCATTTAGATCTACAAAATAAACGCTTTAAAAAAGGATTCAATCTCCTTCGTGTCTCAGTCTCTAATGTTCAGATTCAAGAATTTGAAGTCTTTTGTTTAAACCTTATCATCTTTCTATATTTTGCAATGTGCAAAAATCATGAATAAGGATGGAAAAAAACTATTCATGCCCGTTAAAGCTTAAAAGTCTAAAGTTTACAATGTCTAACGATCATCTCTCATGAAAAGCCTACGTTAGAGGTGATCATGAAAAGCTTTATATTAAAAGTAATCACAAAAAACCTTGTGATAGAATTGAGTACAGACAAACTTCGAGTAAGTGTTATAAGTGTGTTGAAATAATAAAAAAAATTCTCTTAAGTACCATAAGAACTAGACATGCAAGTTGTGTCAAAGCAAGATAAATTTTAATATTGTTTCTATTTTTTCCTTTCTTTTTTTATTTATTTTTATTGCAATTCAGTTAAGTGCGTTTTCTATAAAACTAATTGATTATTTATAGAATTCAAGTATATATTTAGTTTTTCTTTGAAAATAACAAACTGTTTAAAAAATACAATTAATTATATAAGCTCAGTTTAATTCTGTTTGAAAAAAAGCTAACTAGTTTTGATATACAGATAATTTATTATTGTCAAAAAAATTTTAAATAAAGCTTTGTTAAATTTAAAAATTAATTTTAAGAAAAACTATTCACTCCCTCTAATTTTTCTCTCACTAGAGTCCATATTTAACATTGAACCAATATCCATCTCCACAACTAAGTGGAAGGTAGGGTTCTAGCGAAGAACATTGATCCATTCGTCGGCCCAATGTCCTTTCACAGGAGGCACTGCATCGAAAAATTCGAGGACTCCGGAAAATGTCCAGGTGCGAAATACTTGAAGTTGATTTGTTGATTACTTGATTTTGCACTTTGCTTTTTGACTAATTAATTTATCTAATATTTTAGATCATACATGAATTATTGGATACTATTGTGACGTTTTGATCATTTTAGGAACTTATCCTTATCTGTTTAGGCTGTGGGAAAGTGGACCATGAAACATGTTAGTTTAATTTGCATTGCACGTTTAGGTAAATTTATTCCTGTGCTTAAAATTCTGCGCTGTTTGTCACCTGCATTCACGTTTTCAACGGTCCATTTTATTCTGAATTTAAGATATTAATTTTTATTTTTTTAAAATATTTTATCCTTTTGGTTAAAATACAATTATTCCAAGAAAAATGTTTTTAATTGAATGATTCGTTGAAAATCAATTTGAATTCTACCGTAGTAAAAATTTTCTTTTAGTCATTTATGTATGTGTTTGACAAAGGATAATTAAAATACACTTAAGTTCATACAAATTTTTGTTACACAATTAATTTAGAGTAACTGTTCTTCTCAAAGAATATTAAATCTTCTTTAGGTATGAAAGTTGTAAAGTTACTTTAAAGTGAACAAGAGAGAGATACAAGTGAGTGTATATAGAGTCTATGTCTTCTCTTTTCACTTCACTCTCTTTCTCTTTTATTTTCTTAGAAACACTTTATATATATTACACTATCCAAATTTACTTTTCTTTAAAAAAAAACAAAGGTAAAATGTCTAGTGTAATTATAAATGTGATTGCACAAATGAAATTATTATGTGTCATACTTAAAGAAAAATATGTTAAAATAATATGATAAGTATGCTAATTGTATGTCAATCTAGAATAATTTGTTATATTTAAATTTTGACCTTAGTATCTTAAAATTTTATTTATAAAACTAATTTTTTTTAAAATTTTCAACTTACTCCCTCTACTTTTTTTTTTATAGGCTCATAAAATATTATTTTATAAATTGAAAATAAGGATTTTGGGGTTTATTAGAAAAATAAAGAAAGTAAAAAAGCAAATTGAAATTTTTTTTCAAAATTTTAGGTTCATAAATAAATTCTAAAAAAATTAATGCTACAATGTAATTATAATAAATTATTTTAGGTTGCCCTACCGTCGGTATACTTTGACACATCAATATTACATGTTTTTTTTAGTATGTCATATAATTATTCTACTACTGTAATCACTTTATGTACTTTTATGAAGGGATACTTGAAGCCTTCAAACATTGTTGATCAAATTTATCATTTTCAAAAAGTATTTTTTAATTTTTTTAAAAATAAATTATGTTGATAATTCTTTTAAATTAGTTTTTGTTTTAAACAAATATTTCACCTTGTGCTTCTGCTCGTGACACTCTATTTGACTTGATTTAATGCCTTTTTACAAAATTTCATATGTTTTTAAGTAATAAGTGTATAGTTTAACTGTACAATCGTACACTTATCTATATAAAAATTATGTCATATTTTTATTAAAAATTATATATTGATCTGACGTTTTAATTAAATAATCAAAAGATAAGAGAGCTTTTTCTTTATAAAAGAAGGTAAGGGACACCTGGAAGTTATCAGGATCTGACTGTAAGATCTACAATGAATTTATGAAGGATGCGAGAAGTTTAATTTATACCTAAAAGCAATTACACCAAGGTTAATAATGTCAATCCAACTTCAATATAGTTAAAGTGACATGTCAAAACAGGAAGAGCGTAGGCCATTGTCATTTCGATTCGAACAACCATTTTTTAAATTCACTATCCCTCTTCTCTATTGAAAATTAATCACTGTCAAGGATCAGGGCATTACTAAATGCTTTTGGCCATTTAGGTGTTTAATTATACTTGATAAACTTAATTAGGGTCATACTACAAAGAACTCGTGCTCGTACTCTTCGGAGTTGTATGTATCAGAAATGCATTTGGATACTGATGATTGATGACACATCCCTATATACTACAGAATATTTTTACCCAGATGCATCTCTGATGCAATAATGTCGCATGAAAGTCAGACTTTTGTTCGAGAACATAGAACTAACAAACAAATTCCACTAATCACAGTAAGAAAAGAATAATTCAGAACAGAAGAGGAAGATAATTAAGCTGCTATAACATATATACTGAATATGCTTTTATTTATAAGTTCTGGTTTTGTACCTAATAGCATTCAAAGGTACATCAAACACATATTTTGATGAGAAAACCAAGAACCAAAGTTGATCACGCTTAACTAAGTCAAGAAAACACGAGTGAGCCATTAAACAATGGATTACCGCACCCCCCCACCCTATAATTAAACCACCCAAAACAAAAATGGCTGAGGACTAAATACAAGTTAAATTATATGTTTATGTACTTTTTCCAGTTTTTTCCACCACCTAATTATTGACCCTCACTCTTCATTTTCCATAAACTAAATAAAAGTTAAAACTAGTCCTTCTTCAAGTTTATCAAGTCAAGGTTCCTCTAACACCGCCATGCAGACGTGGCAACCATGGCCCGCTCTTGCCAGAAGAGTACCAGCTCTGCCTGTCGTTTTGCCACCTGGAACCCTCTAATCTGAACCTTGGCCAACAAGCACTCGGCTTGAAAATCAGCGAACTGGCTCAACTGCACCGGCCTCATTCCGGCACCGTAAAACATCTCCCTCCACGGCGACACCATCTTTCCGGCGCCTTCCACCGCCGCCATGATTTGTGGACGCAGAATAAGCATCTCGATTCTTCTAACCCAATCCCCTCCTCCCCCCGCCACCGAAGCATCCAATGACTCCAACATCATCGAGTAGAATTCCAGGCTATTCACTACTCCCCGACGAAACGACGTCGTTGCCGACGCCTCTGTCCACCCTTCACCATCTACGAATATCACCACACTCGGCGAAACCCTCCGAACGTCGGACAAAAACGCCGCGATGTTGGTTGTTGAACCTAGACGGCGAAAGATCGTTGGAGATAGTAGAACGGCGGTCTTCTCTCCGTCCATGAAGTTGACAGCCTTAAACGACATCGTCTCGAAGGTTCGCAATGGCACGAACTCGACCTGGACTCGGATTCTAAGTTCGAGAGCGAACTGGTTCAGGTTCTCTCGGATCAATTTGCACTCGACGGTGTATTCTTCTGGCACCATGGCGGTGATTCGGAGGAGTGGGGCGTTGATTTTGCACGACTCGGCCTTCTCGGCGATCTCCCTCATCAGCGAAGCGTACTGAATTCCAAGACCGATGTCGAAATCGATGACGTGCATGAAGGAAGATCCATGAAGGGCTTCAAGGAGTGCTTGGTTAGTGGTGAAGATGGAGAACATGGGGATGGGGGAGATTCCAGCAAAAGCCTTGAAGGTTTTGATGATTTGCACGATTTCCACCAGTGACGAAACGCGTGGAGTCCGGTTCGATCCGGAGAGAAGAGATTGGAGAGCTTCTTTGAAATAAAACGCAGCCCTCTGGAGAGGCTTTCCAACGGAAGATCGTAGCCTTTGACTGAGCCGGTCCAGTATCGCCTGGGCGAGATGGAGCTGGTTCGAATCAAAGCAATCGGCTGCACGGATAAGCACTTCAATCAAATCAAAACCATTATTGTTCCAACTGCTGTTATGATTGAACTCGTAAACCAAATGGTCCAAACCGTTAAAGCTGTAACCCAGATTTTGATTCGAGTAAATATCCGAGAGACTGAAATCAGCGGATGCATGATCAAAAAGTGCTGGGTCCTGAGAAGGAGGGAACTCGGGGAGATTCGGGACCTGAGGTTCACATGGATTAGGCTGGGGAATACCCTTCAAAGAGCCCTCATGTAAACCCAAATCCTTCATAATGGAATCCCAGTCCAGATTGTGGAACACATGCTCGTCCAGCTCGAGAGACTCCTCCGGCGGCTTTGACACAGACTCGATAACGGCGGAGTGATCGGTGTGCTTCTCCGGAAGGGTGGCGGGACTGGGGCTCCGGCAGAGATCGAGAACGGAAGTGGGTTCGTAGCACAAGGTGGGATTGATGTGGGTAGGCGTAGGGCTATGGAGGGAAATGCTTAGGGCCGTGTTGTTGTTGGGGTTGGTGTTGGTGTTGTTGTTGTTAGAGAGAGTGGGTTTTGGGTTGGTGTGTGGGGATGATGAAACTGGAACTCTCATCGCTAAACGAATAAGCTATGAAGGATTGAGCGAGAGCCTAAGAAAAGATGATATACCTATATGCTTCTAAATAGAGACGTTCTTGGTAGCTTTGGTGTACTGAAAGCGAGAGAAGGGAGGCAAGCTTTTTGTGTGTTAATGGTGAATTTTTTTTTATCTTGGCGTTTGTGCACGTAAAGGGGAGTGTGGGGGTACATATCTATGGGGATGCCGTGTGTGGAATCGATTAATAGTGTAAATGCACGACCATGTTCGACATGATCCACTTGTGTGTGAGACACAACCCTTTCTATCTCTATGAAGCTTCAAGATGAAGGCACTATAGCTTGCCCTGATTACCTTTTGTCTTTTTGCTTGTTTTTTCTCTTTTCCAAAGGTAGCTTTTTTATAAAATTTTTAATAAAATTATAACACGTTCACTTTTTTTTTTAAATAATTAATTGTACAAAAAAGTCATGTATGTACCATCATAGAGTATACTGAACATAAGCTCCATGAACTTTTCGTTCAAACTCACACCATAGAAGTTTTTTCATTTGTATTCATACCATGTTATAACTACTTCAAATTATTTATGAACGCTTTGTTAAATTTTAATTCATATATAATCATCTAGATAAAATACTCATTGCCAAATTAAAAGTAAACGAGTTAACCAAAATGCTTTCCCCATTCAGATCCCCAAGCTAGATGTAAAAAGATCGATCTTTGGACTGTAAAACGACAACAGTGTCAAATCGGAGGCGTTAAAGTTGCATACAGTGAAGCCACTCCTTCTTGAAGATGGACCCACAAAGGTTCTAAATGGACCCAAAGACAAGCGCACTAGCACCCCCCCAATCCTTCTTTGCTTTATACCCTCCAAAAAAGCTTTGAGAAAGGTCCATGATTAACTACTTTGTAAGGTGGCATGGTTACCTTTGCTTTACCTCTCACACTCTCATGCAATGTTTTGCAACTTTGCTACTCCTTCTTTGATTCATCGAACCACAAATATCTAATGTGAAAGAAGATCAATCAAACCACGTAAAAAAGAATAGAATGAAGGCTCCAATATTTCACGAATCGGATAACTTTTTTGACTAACTCGCTATATTTAATAAAGTGATCATATAGTGTGAGCATTAAACAATGCTGGGATTCAGTATCTGATATTACGTTAGGTTTGCCATTGCATGTTCCATTGAATCATATCGATTCGTTGGCGGTACGAAGGAAAGAGATTAAAGCTAGCTTGATTGGCTTTATTCTCGGAAATAGACATGAGTCCTGTGGCAGTTTATTATGACATATATAGATTTCACTATTAGTTTGCTTTTGCTTGCCCTCTTGTTTGACATTTTAATTCAACGATTCTGTTACTTTAAATCTAGATATCTATATATCTTTTGGAGTGGACCTTCTAATGGTGGAAAGTAGTTTAACTCATTATTACGGCATTATAATGGGCAAACAAATTAGGGTATTATGGTTGCGTCGATTACATGTTAAGGAGGACCATTTATTTTTTACAAATATTAAGTAGGAGCAATTAATTAATATATGAATTTCATTGTTAATTACCTTTGATGAATAAATAGCATTTTTAACATGTTTTTTCGTCAATACATATATAATCAGAAGGGAAAATGGACTAAAGAAACTCATATGTGACCATTAGAAAACTAACAGTAAAGTTCTAGATTGTTACAAAATACTATGTCTTGTATATTACTCCCGTCAAATACTCTCATTCAGGAAAATTATTCTCAAGAGGTGTTTGGTATCATTTAGTATCTTCGTTATATAATATTATCATACAAAATTTATTAGCATTTCATAAAAGTTAAACAAAATGTGAAATCTCATAATTTTTTAATTGTATTAAAAGCAACTCAAAATAATATTATATTATTGTATTTTAACTATCACTTGCATCAAACATAATCATCTTAAACAATATATAGCATCCATGATTGTAAAGTCAGAATTACTGTGCATGCATGGACATCGCATTCAAGATAAATGTAGAGTTAAAAGTGAATGTATTTCAGAACACACTTAATTTTACTAAAATTTTAATGAACTTCTTCTGCTAGTGTAATTAAACTACTCTTTTTCTATATATTGAATTAATTGTTTTTGTTTTAGAATATGCCATCACATCACACTCGTGTTTCATCATTTGTATGGCAGGTTTTGTTTTGTTTTTTTTTTTGCCTCAGTCATACAGTGGAGATTACTCGGGTTCCTTGCCCTACCTTTGTGGAAGAAACCCACGTTGTCAATAGATTTATTTTAAAAAAAAGAAAATTAGCCAAGGAATTATTTTACAGTACATTAATTGAATGAAGATCGTACTTGTCAAGAATCTTAACATGGTTCACACTCAGAAACGAAGATGACGAAATTTTTGGTTCTTCATGTTGCATGCTTTTGATTCAAGAGAGTCTTCCTTTAATAATTCCACTAATTACGATTAAAATTAAGGGAATCATTACGCCACGTGGCACCATGACGTAATTAGCCAGTGCTGACTGTCATGTCTGGTGGACCCCATACGGAGGCTTCTCTTTTTTTTGTCAATATGCATAAATGCCTGAATTCTTTGATCCACTGCATCGATTGGTAATTACTATTGGTTGTTTATTAATTTAAAATATTTTATCGTATATATATATATATATATATATATTAATTTTAATATTTTTTAATTTAATATATAAACAATGAGTTTGTCAACGTATTTATTTTACTTTCTTTATTTTTAAAATTCTCTAAAAAAATTAATTTATACATCATTTATTTATTTTTATATTTTTATTTCTTAAAAATTTTTAAATATTTAATTATTGGAAAATTTTGAAAAATTTAAAAAACATAATTTGATCATTTTAAAATAAATTTTTTATTTATAAATAAAGTAACATGTAACAAACATATTTTTACGCATTATTACTATATATTCTCATCTATATATGTCACTAATAATTAAAATCCTATAATCATTAAAATAAATTTATATATAAGTACTTATATATTTAATATAATATTATTTAATTAAAATATAATAAGGATTACGTTTTTTAATTATTATATATATTTATTGTATATAGTTATGTTATCTTTAAATTAAAATATATTTTTATATATTTATCAAACACTTATTATATTATAATTAAATAATAACATAACAAAAATATAAAAATTTATACATACCTCTACCGCACGTACGCCACAAATATTTACCGCGTATGTTGTCCTTCTAAGGAGCGTTTGGGAACACGCGCCAAGGTTGGCGGTGAGCGAAGAAAGAAGGAATATGTTCGAAGTCGGGAGGGGCCAATGATAGGTGACAGACAGACAGAGAATCCAATTTGGCGCTCCTCAAACACGTCCGTCTCTTCAATTACGTACCTCACACTCTCAGAAACCCCCAATTTTTATTTATTTATTTATTAAAATTTAAACCTACGAGTGATCTATTACTTTGTTAATGACCACTTCAACAGAAAGTTAGGCCACCCAATTTCAAAAGCGTCTTTACGTCCATATACCATTTATTGGAAAGCATAATATCATATCAATCATCAATAGTATATAAAAAAAATAATATCCTTTCAATTGTGACATGTAGCACAGTACTAATTGATTTGATGGAGTTAAAAATTAAAATTAAAATTATTAAATAAAAATTTAAAGGCTTAAATTCTCAAAAATGCAATGAATAAAGTGTTCCGTAAACAACTTTTTAAGGTTTAATAATTATTTTGAAATTTTTGTTACTCTATTCTAATTGTAACTGTTGGGCATGTAACGTAAACAATGAGTCTATCGAGTTAGGATTCACTCTAGTAATTAGAATAATTTAATAATAAAATATTATTATTTTAATATATTTTATTATTGGATCCTCTTCAATTATAGGAGCGGATCTAAAGGCGAGTCTATCTCTATGTATGTTCTGGTTATAAGGAATCCAATGCTAACCATCCCATGCATGTATAAAAGAAAATTTTTCATAGTTACAAAAATAAAGTGAAATTTTATTTTGTACGTATTTTAAAAAATTATTATGGAAATTAAAAAATTAATTGGTGCTTAATACTTTAATTTCTGCGTTTTCAAAACATAAAAATTAATAATTATCATGTGTTCATATATATATATATATATTATCTTTAAAAAAAATTGCAAATTCATGTATGACAACTATTCAGTCATAGTGCGCCCACACACAGATGAGAGTGTATATGCATACAGTTATATATGGGACTAAGTAAAAAAATAGTTTTAAAGATAACTTGGTTACGAAGCACTATTTTCAAACAAAATTATTAAAGATTTTTTTTAATATTGAGAGATGCGTTATAACTTAATATATTTAAACAAAAATACTCTCTGTTTATTACTTTTACGATCAATAAAGTTTTTATTCAAAGATAAAAAAGAACACTACATCGAGGCAACGACATGAAGGAGGATCATATTTTGTAAGATTTAATATTATGGCACATCGTTCTTTTCAATTTAGTGACGGTTTGTATAGATTTTTTACTATAACTAAATCTTTTTGAACAAAAATACTCTCATCTTCTTTTACTTATATCATTAAGTTTTTATTAAAGGGAAAAAAGAACACTCTATGGGATCAAAAATTTGAAAGGAGATCATATTGTGCAAGGTGATACAGTAACATGTGAAAAATGAAAAATAAAAATAAATGTGAACAATGCTCTAAATAATTCGAAATATATTTTCATTTATAGTAAGACTTGATCACAAAATGTCTTCATAAAAATTTTATACTAAACCTTAAATAATTTTTTCAAGAATAAAACATGATGAAATGGAAAAAAATGCATAAAATAGAAAAACATTTAAAAGGCCTAAAAATCAATAAAAATATGAAAATTTATGCTTGCAACTAGATTCAATTACTTTCGTGAAGCTCTCAAGTCTCAACACAAGCTTTTAAAAATGGCATAATGTGCAGAAAATTTCAACCATGTTAAATGTTATGCCTGTCCAAAGTCTGACCATCCATTTAAGTCTACACTTAGGCTTCTAACAGTATATTTAACTCAAATACTTTTATGTAACTCTAATTATAGTACACCATTTCAATGTAATAAAGGTTCATATAAATCTTTTATAATAAATTGGAGACTACATAATCAATTATCTCTGCAAAGAAATATGGTTTTGATGATGTGAAACAATTAAAGGTTGTCCAGGAACTTCTTTCTCAGAATGAAATAATTAAGAGAAATATGATTCAAAATTACGTCATTCAATTACATATTTTAGTCAATATGACACACCAAATATTATAGTTACAATTACTAAATACCAAAATTTTTTTAATAATTCCCCCTGTTTGAGAATATGGAGATGGCGATCAATCCATGAACCCACTTGTGTGGTAGACTTAAGGATTAAGGTTTTAGGTGAAGGGAGGAAGGAAGGACACGCAAGAGACGCGGTTGGGAGTGGGAAACTTCAATGTCACAAAAGATGAGATGATGGGGAGACTTATAGAGATTCCAGTTTCATATCATAGCTTCATGGGTCATATAAAGAGCTCTCCATTCACTCCATAAAGTAAAAGCCTAAAGCAAAGGATGTTGGAGGATGCGATCTTTCATCTCAAGGGCATCCTTCTGCCTCGGATCTTTTCTTCTTAGATCTTCTTCATTCATTTATATATATATGCCACTCCCAAAGCTTTAGGGCTAGCTCCCTTTACAATATGGGGATCCTTGAGGATATGTTTTCTTTTTTTAACCTTTCATAAATAATAAAGTACCTCTCTTTTGATTCAATTTTCAGCGTAAGTTACTAGCCTTTTTTTTTTTTGTTTTGGATGATGATTCCTTTCACATGTTATGTGTGGCCTTTTGTCACTTACTCTAATTAAGTCTCTATGCCCTACAGACTGGGTGGCTTAAAGCCACTCCAATTAATGTCCATGCATGACGTTGCCAATTCTAAATGTTCCACTTTGAAAAAGGAATTTCTGTCGTCCGGGTCACAGATAGATAATTGTTTTTCTTTCCAGTAAGGTGGGAATCTTGACATTTCTATCAAACTTTGAGAGGAGAGAAGTACACATATTCAATTTGTTTCCTCTAATTAAAACACTAATCCAAATTACTACTATATATAATGATATTTTCGCTGGTAAATTATCCTAATTTTTTGAACTTAACAGCAACCTGTCTTCTGCAAATTAATTTGTTTGAAAGAAAGAAACAGAGTCAAATCTGTGTTCTGATATAAGCTTTGGACCTCCATCATAGGAAAATTAGACTCCCTCCCATGCAGTTTAAAAGAAAAAGCAGATAATTGAAACACCACCTCTCTAAGGTGCAGGGAGGAATTTAAGATTTAATTTTAGCAGAACAAAAGTTTTTTTTATATAAGATGAGTAAAAAAAAAAAGGATTCTTATAAAACAAGAAGATAAGTTATTATTAATTAAAAAATCAAAGAAAAAATATAAAATAAAAATGCATATAAAATTTAAAAATTTAAAAAAGATAACTATACCGCAACGCTTCCACTTAATCCATTTTGACTGGTCTTAGCAAGGTTGTCTTTTTCTTCAATTAAGTGTCAATTTGAATTAGTATTGTGACTAACATATGGCAAGTACCCTCAAACATGGGAATCGCCTAAGGTACTGTCTAGACGTGAAACTCAAATTTGAATAATAGGGAAAAAAAATACACCTTTTTAACACGCATGTGTGCATATATAGCGTGCGCGTGTGTGTATATATATATACACACACACACACACACACACGTGTGTCTCTGATATTGTAAACCAGTTCCATATAAAACTAAAATGTGATAAATACCTTATATATGATAGACAAGAAGATTTGAACTTGATACTTTAGACTAGTTGAAAATATTGTTTCTTTTAAGTTTTTGAACTAGTTTAGAGCTTGTCTGAAAAGTTTAAAACCCTTCAAAATAGATATTATGTAAAAAGAATTTAACCCTAAAATCTTTTAGAATAATTTTAATATATAAAATCTTTTATAATAAATATGTCAAACTTAAAGTATATAAAGTATTATTTTCCCCAGTACATTTACGTACAAGGAAGACTTGCCCACCTCACTAATTTAAGGCTCTTCACTAATGTGAAACAGTGGACAAATCTAGACACGGCCCACTTCACATGCCCCAAAACCAAAAGTCTCATATTTGGTTGCAGAAGCTCTAGTATGAAGGTATTTTCAAAATTCCACCACATTCAACCTCAAGTAAAACCCGTAAATGGCCCCAAAATAAAAACTGTAAGGGCTTTTTCTTTCTATTCTTATTTTTCAGATTGTACATAACTCCAGCAGCTCATGCGAGAGAAAATTTAAGGGGCAATTGAACGGAGCATGAGTGTAGTCAGGTCAAAAATGATAAAAGTCAGATAGGACAGCCAGAGTGTAACAAATAAAAATACTAAAGGAACAGCCAACTGCCCAAGCTTGATGGACAAACACTTAAGTGTTGACTGGGGATGTTATGTATGATACAACAACAGTGATGTCGTCGAGCTTGCCACCATAATAACGGAAACCAGCCTCTTGGGCAGCAGTAGAAAATGGAGTCTGCCTATTTCTATCCTGTGCTCGCTGACGGGCCAGTGCTGCTATCTTCTGTGCAGTTACTTGGGGTTCTAGTCCGGCTCTAACTGCGTGGACAACAACTGCAGTAATTTCATTATTGTACAAGTTGTCAAATAATCCATCTGTTCCAGCAATGACAATATCTCCTCCGGCAACAGGTACTGTAAAAACCTGTGCACATTATTCCAACAGATCTGCTTAGTTTGTCCCTTGAGTTTACACAAGTTTTACAAGTTGTTTTCCAAGACATAAATTTCATCTTCCTTAAGGCTTTAATGTGAATATACTAAGACCATAATTTTGGGAAACCACAGGTGAGAATGGAACAATGTAAATGGACAGCTTAAAATTCAAAATGCAACTAATCTTTCACTGTCTATAAAAGATCCACCAGATGTTCTTTTTTCACCCTCTCTAATCACTACCCTCACCGTTTCCTGTCTTTCCTACCGAGCATACAATCGCCATATGAAAATTTTTCTAAAAAAAAAAATAGGTACACAAAAACTAAATAAATGCTAATATATTATAATTTTCCCCATATGTTAACACCATGAGAGTGGTTGAAGGGAATTGCTGTTTAGACTTTAGTGTTTACACTAAATTTTATGACGACCATGGGTCACATCTCACAAAAATTAACCCAGAAAAAAAAAAAGCTATCAGAAGTAAGACTGCCCTAATTTGGAAATTTCCATATTTCTAATGTAACATAATCATTGCATTTGCAAATAGTAAGGTAAGATCATGCCAGTTAAAAAGAAAGATACTAGTAATGTGAACTTACCTGGCCAGAGCTGGGTAAATCACCTCCATTGCCACTCTCCAATTGATAAGTAAAATTGAAGCCATGCTGTTGAACAGGGGACCTGAAAATGGTGCATCCATCTCTAACCACAATGAATCCACTGTCACCCAAATTAATAGCATGTAGCTCCTGGACCAGAAAGTCAAATGGATGGAAGCGCACATTAAAAGTTAAAGCACTTGTTTTTTAAAAAGTTTATATGTACTCTTGAGTGAAAACTACCCAATTTTACTATAAAGAATGATTTCAGTGGCACTTAGTCAATTAAGATGCAGGCTAGAACATTAGTGGAACATTAATAAGCAGGTTAGACAAGAAATAAAAATATGTGCATGTATGGTGGGTGTCCATGAGTCTTGTAGAGAAAACTGTCATCAAAACACAAAGGAAAAAACACTGGCAGAAATCACAACATGCATTAATTCCATTCACCTTGTGACTTAGAGCATGGCTGTAGACATGATAAAGCCATCAATTCACAAGCCATTATCACACCTTGATCCTGAATCCTAATGCAGATAAAAAAACATTTCTTATACAAGATTTTACTTTGAAGTTGAACAATGTTGGGGCAGTGCAACGTAATGTATGCTACATGTAAATTATGATATCAATTTTGACTACAACAGAAGAAGTGGCTGCACAACTGTAAAAAGCTTTCATATTGATACAGATGGGAAGAAGCCAAACCTTCTCACATTCAGTGGTATTAATAATGCTTTAAAGGTTATGTTCACTCATCTAAAGTTCCCTAAATTTATTCTAGAGAAAAGGGACCAAAATATTTCACTTGTATAGTTAGCATGAAAAAGTAAAACCTTATCAGTAAGGGCAATGATACAAGCTGTTGATGAACCCTTAGCCTTCGCAGTTGAGTGAGCCTTCTCTAACACCCTTGCTGGGTTAACAGAACCTTTTGGTTCTTCTTGAATTGCTCTAACAGAATTCAACATAAGTTCACGAGCAAACAGTCCTGCATTAACACCAACGTCTGCCCAACCACCTACACCATCTGCAACACCAATTGCATGTTCATCAGTGCAAATAAAATGAGCATCTTCTCCACCTGTCTCTTCCTTATCTGGATGGGGTAGGTAACTAGATCCTGAAAACAGCTTCAAAGTCTTGCCACCAACAGTAGTTCTGAAAGTAATACTGCTCAGGTTATTTAGGAAGATTAAATAATGTTCACAAGTGAATACTCAATTAATCAATCAACAATACAATTGGCTCCTATGGGAAACCATCCACATTGTAGAACTAACAAGAAGCGATTGCAGTTTACTCTAGTAGTAACACTGGCCATTCTTTTTAATTATTTGAAAATTATGATTAACAGAAACTTATACACGCAGAATTATATTAAGAATAAGCACACTTACTGGTCTGGTGAAGAGGAGGAATTCGCAAGTTGTTCATCACAAGTGCTGCTGTCAAATGAGAAATTGTGTGCTGCCCGAGCAAAGTAGGAAGTAGAAAAAGTGGTAGAGAAATTCTTCAGCCATGGTCGATAAGGGAAACTTGAAGTAGCATCAAAAGTAGAATACCCAACATTAAGAGGACCATTTAATGGATCTTTTCTTCTTAGATTCAAATTAGCTCTTAAGCAAGCTTTACGAGTTCTGTCATTGAAGTAAACACCACCAGGCTTTCTGAAGTCTAGTGTACTGCTACAGCTTGTGACGATATCATCTACACAAACATCTCCCAGTACAGATTTGGAAGTGGAAGCAGCCATTAATTTATTTCTAAGCGTGTGGCTTGAAGAAGAAAGATTGGCATCGAATAAAAATGAAGTTGAATGTAGTGATGAAAGAGACAGAGATGAATGTCTGTATAACAAAGATGGCACTCCATGTTGCTGAGTTATTGCTTCTCGAAAGCGACAGTAAATAGTAGCATTCAGCTTTGATAGATAGCCAGAAGGCATGTTAAGCTCCTATGTAGAATACTATGACTCAGTTTCTCATTCGAAGAATGGCAAACCTTGAATAATTATTGAATTACAATATCTCATTCCTTAACTCATCAAGGAGTTTCCCACCATACCCCGCCTCGAGAAATGAAGTGCCCGATTCTAAAACTGAGATCTGAGACGAACGAAATAAAATCATCAATTATTGAAAACACATAATATGTATGCGGTCATCAATCTCCGCATTGCATATAAGGAACGAGAAAGACCATCATCAAAGACAGAAAAAGCATATATAGAGAGGCGTTTGTGACAATAGAAATCAAACTAATGGGAGAAATAAGAATCAAATCGACGGAAAAACACAGCTTGAAATCAGCCAACATGAATTTGAAAGAGATATAGTGATGCCAACAATTATGAAGGGAAAAGTACACTAGAATCTTATACCAGGAAGCGATAGATGAGCAGAAACACCAGCAGAAGTGAGAGATTCTGGTAGAAGCTCCGAACAAAGCCTGAATTTTAGACCCTCGGAGCCTCTCATTCCTCCGATGACTCCTCCACAAAAACCTAGAATGCGTGGACCCTAAACCCCTGTAAGCTAACTAAAATTGACCATACTCCGATTTTCATACTTTTCTCTCAATTTTATATTCTTTAAGTATACATCTCTCCCCCAAACGCTGTTGGTCCGTCATCGTTGTTTTTTCGTCTGTGGGTGTGACTTTATCTTCTACGATACTCTTCCGTCCCCACAGCTTTGGAAGAATCTGATATGCGATAGAGATTAATGACCATTTGGATTTTTTTTTAGTGTCTTTTGGTAAAACAATACCACTCATCCAAATACACACTTCTGTAAATAATTTAGGGAAAAAAAGTTCGGTTTCGTGTGTATGCCTCCTTCCTCCCAATTCCAATTATATACATAGTTGAATTTTCTTTTTCTTCTCTTCAGGCAATCATATATATTGTTGAATATGGAAGTTTGACTCAAGTGATATTAATTAATTGATTAAATAAATAATTAAATGAATTCATTTTTAATTGGTTAGTTGAAGAGTAATTTTTTTATATTATCTATTACTAACTATTTAATAGGAGTATTTATTTGAAGTTTAAAATTTAAAATTATTAAATAATAAATAATTATGATATAAATGTTTATTTAAAAACTGATTTCTATTTATTTTTATAAATGGAGTTACTTATTATTTCTTAATTTATCACTAACACACATATAAATTAAGAAATGTTAAAAGATAAAAATATATAATTTTTCTTCTCTCATACCTTTTTGTTAAGTTTTAGGAATTTAAAGGTTTATATTAATTAAGCGATTGATTAAGGTATAAATTTTTTCATAAATTAATAATATTATATATTGTATGGCATGTAAAAATTTATAATTTTTTAATATCTAATAAACTATAATTAATTGGTAATTTCTATCCTTTTAAGTTGGATAAAAATTTTTAAAAAAACTTATATCAATGACCATACTACCTTTAAAATAGAAGTTAATTGTGATAAATTAAATTTTTTAAGATATTATTTTATATAAAATCAATTATTTATTAATTTAAATGAAAGAATTGATTTTTCAAAAATTTAAATTTTAAAAAAATTAATTTTATAGAAATTGAAAAATTTTTTAAAATAATAAATTAAAATAACATAAACATCAATTTTGTACTTTGTTTTTTTTATTTTAAAGCTATGTGTACAGTGTACTGCGTCTCTACAGACTTCTAGCAGTTTTTCAACAAGTGTTGTTCTTCAACCTTTGTCTTACTTCATAATGACACGTGATAATTTTTGAGCGTTCGAGTTACTTTTAGATTGCCTTCATATTTCGGTTTATCTCTTGCCCGTACAATGTCCAAATAATTATATGATGTTCATTAAAATTAAAAATTAAAAAAAATTAAAACAAAAACCATGGAGAGATTGAATCTTTTCCACTAACTCACGCTACGGGAGAATTTTCACTAACATTTGGAACTGTTATATCTAGATTTAATAAATATAAAAAGTTTTAAAATGTAAAAATAAATATTTTTTAAAATAATAAAAATAAGATATATTAAAATTTTAAATTTTACTTGAAGCAATCTAATCTTTTTGAATTATATTGTGAGATATATAAAATAAATAGTTTGATACTAAAATTTGTTTTATAAAATACTAAAAATTATTCTATTTTTTAATAATAAAATATCATTATTAGAAAATTTTTAATAAAATTTGAAGCTATCGGATCTAGATTTAATGGCTCCAAATTTATTTTATTATTAAAAAATAGAGTAACTTTTAGTATCTTACAAAATATTTTTTAGTATTTTATAATTTATTTTACACATCTTACAATATAATTCAAAGAGATGGGATTATTTTTAGTAGAATTTAAAATTTTAATATATTTTATTTTTAAAAATATTTATTATTTATTTTAAAATTTTGTTTATATCTATTAAATTTGGAATCATTAGATCTAAATTTAATGACTTCAAATCTTATTAAAAAAATCTCTAGTAATGATATTTTATTTTATTATTAAAAAATAAAATAATTTTTAGTATCTAACTATTTATTTTATACATTTCACATTATGATTTAAAATAATTAAATTGTTTCAACTAGAATTTAAAATTTTAATATATCTTATTTTTATTATTTTTAAAAATATTTATTTTTATATTTAAAATTTTTTTTGTATCTATTAAATTTTGAGTTATACAATGACTCTAATTATTACTACTGGAGAGCTATTGCAGAAACATGCTCACATCTTTTCTAGTAGGCTAATGCTAGAAGGAGCCTACGTAAAAGACCTTGTTTTCGAAATAGCTGCAAAATATTTTACACATGATGCCCAGTATTCGACTTAATTTCCTTAATTATTATTAATAGAATAACTATATTATTGTAATTCGGTTCCATCCAAACACAACTAATCTCAATATTCACAGCGAAAGTAGGTAAGGGAAACTGTTCTCTTTTCTTATGAAAGATGTCTAGAGTTATACAATTCTCTCTTTTTATTTTAAAATACATATTGTGAGATCAAATTATATTAAAAAAATAAGTTCCAATTAATTATATTTATTATGACCAAAATATCTCTATGTATATTATTTTTATAATATAACTAGTATTAAATATATATTTGATCAATCTAAAATAATCAATCAGACATATTCATAGCCTCGAGGAACATGACTCCCTATTCCGCTCATACTTGGCCAGTGCGGACTCTTTCAATCCCAAGCCTGCATATGCTTCAGGAAATTTGAAGAAAATATAAAGTATTTGACGTGATATGAAATAATATTTAGATTTAAATTGTTTTTAGCACTTAACATGTGATGCGTGCAAATGCATTGGATTGAAAAATTTAATAGTTTTGATTTCTAATATGTTTTCATTAGTAGTTTATATATTTATTTTTGTTTAAATTTTAAATTTACATAATTTCTTTTAAAAATAACTTTTTATAAACAAATATAAATTTGTTAAAAAAATTTAAAAAATATAATTTTAGTTTCTAATTTATCATTAATTTATTATTTTGACCTTTCACTTGTTTATAACTTGAAATAGTCTTTTATTTATTAAAAATTGTCACTTTTAATTCTTATACCTCAATTAATAAGATTTAGTTTGAAAGATTACATATAGTAACAATATCAAAACTAAAGAATCAAAAGTAATAAATTCTAAAGTGAGGGACCATTTTAAGAAATAAGATAATTGAGAGACTAAAATAATAATTAAGTGATAAATCAATAAAAATAATAATATGTTAGCCAAAAAATATATAGTATAAAAACCTGACTGATAGATTTTTAATTGTTGATGATATAATTAGTCTTCTGTACATGAATTATTGAATTAGAGCTAAAATAAGAAAAAATTATTCGATCCTTATATATTTTTATTTTTAATTTGATCTTTTTAATTTTTTTCTTTTCAAACAGCCTATTAGACTTTCAAATTATTTAAGTTTTCATCCCTCCCATTTCCTTTAGTCATCACACCATTAAATAATTGTTGATTGGGCAAACGACGCTGAGGTGAAAGGCTTGACGTGGATTGTGATGTGGCATGTATTCTAAATTGCAAAACACGCTAAGCATACTTTAATTGGAGATTACTTTAAATCCAATGGCACCTCCCTTAAAATACCATATTTTCCAAACCTACACAAGTAGTTACAATCCTATAATATTACAATCATAAAAGAAAAAAATTAATAACATCTCAATATGTATTTAGCATAATATAATTAGGTAACATTTTACACGATGCTTATAACATTTAACAATGTTCATACAATCCCAAACATATTAATTTTTAGGAGCCATATTACCTTGAAGTCTAACCTACACAGTAAATAATTTAAAATAATATATCAAAAATTTGGACAATATGCAAATCCCATAATTTCAATATACTATTTATTAATATGTAAAACGTTAGAAAAAAAAAGATGCAAGTTTAACATTAATTTAGTGAGTGTACAAATATCAAAATAAGCCGAATGAAAAACACTACGAACATTAGAGTTTTTCTCAAGTAAATATTTAAGTGAGGAAATTGAACATCGATATAATAAAAAACATCATTTATAAACCTTGAAGTTTAAATGAAGTGAGTATAAAAAGAAAAGAAAAAAAAAAAAGACCAAAATTATCATCCTGTGACTCAACACTTAATCTCTCTTTTTTTTATTTGGCCTATTACATGATTGGAATGATAACTGAACATTGTTATTATGTAGTTGTAAATGGTGTTTATTTTTCACTTGAAGTAGTATTTTATTTATTAAAAATTGTTACTTTAAATTCTTGTACCTAAGTTAATGGGACTTAATTTAAAGGATTACAAATGATAACGATATTAAAATTAAAGAATCCAAAGTGATAATTTTTAAAATGAGGAATCATTTTAATAATAAAATAATTGAGAGGCTAAAATAATAACTTAGTGATAAATTAATAAACAAAATAATATTTTTTCCAAAAGAAAAAAAAAGAATTTGTATCTTCCTCTCCTCTCTAAACTATGACATTTCAAAAGTTTTTTAAGAAAGATTTGAGAAGTTGATGTCGGAAAATCTTAGGATGCATGAGATAAATCTTAATGGTGATTTGTTACATAATTACAACAAACATAATGAGGCAAAGTTCACCTTAAGAGAGTACGTGTGACTTACACACGTTTCTAGGCTCAGTCGTCATCTTCTCTTTATTCTACATATGCTTTTAATTATAGTTTTCTAGATAATTGAGGAAATGACGAGTACCATTAGCTACACCATGTATGTACAAGAATCGTATGGAAGACAAAACATTAAGTCTTTGCCATTGCTTTTGGTGAATGGAAGAGCTCATATTTTATTATCTAGATGGACGGTAGATATTCAACATTTCAGTCATGGCTTGTATACAGTAATCTATAATAAAGAATGCCCACAAACTAATTCTAATGGTGGCTTGTAATGATGTTCCACCAAGTTTTTTTTTATGTATATAGTCATGGCTTGTATATAGTAATCTATAATCTAGTTTTTTTTTTCCCCTTTTTAATCTAGGTATTTTTTTTTTAAGTTATATGTAATTTTAATCAAATTTAAACATAGCATAATCTATTGAATATTAGCTACTTGCATTTATTTTTTCTTTTTGCTTCATCTATCGAACTTATTTCTTATTTGTCTTTAGCATCTATTGCTATTTAGGCTTGTGTTTGCTTGATATATTTTAGACATAACCGTTCTCTTGCATGCTGAAGCAAAAGTTACTTCTCAATAAACGGTTTAGCGCACAGCCCTTTATGCTTCGTTTGAATCTCTTCGAAATAAAGGGTGACTTGCGAAATTAAAAAAGGGACCTAATAATCATTATTCACATCTTTAAATCTTGGCTACCGAATTTTCAATTAATATATGACAAATTTATGGTTAATCAATAATAATATAAAAAGTTTATGATTTAATTTAAAAATTATATAATAATATGCAATAATAATACACGTGATATATTAAAAAATTTTATACTTTTGGAGAATAACATAATATATATATATATATATATGTATATAAATTTTTTCCTTCCATAAAAGTGAAGATTGGAGTGAATTATTCCAATAATTATTCACCGATTGAATTAATTTTATAAGTAATTGAGTAGTTATTTAATGTTGTTATATCATATAAATTAATAATAATATTATTATAGTTTTAATATATAAACTTATTAACCTAATAAAATACCTCGTAAGCACAAAACACTACTTAAAAACCAATTGAATCAATTATAAAATTATAATATGTTTAGTTTCGCATTTAAAATGCTCAAAAACTTTTTTGTACATTAAAATAAGAGTTTATTTTAGATATAATATTATTTGATTTAACATTAAACTTTTCTCTAAAATCAATAGTTTCCTCCAAACCTTGGTTGGTCCTCCCTCGTGATTCAATATTGTTATATCATATAAATTAATAATAATATTTTTATACTTTTAATATATAAACTTCTTAGCATAATAAAATACCTTATGGGCACCAAATACTACTTAAAAATTAATTGAATCACTTATGAAATTTATAATGTGTTTAGTTTGATATTTAAAAGATTTAAAAGATTGTATGTACATTAAAACAGAAGTTTGCTTTATAAATAATTTTGTTTTGTTTGGTATTAGAGTTTTTTCAAAAAATTACTTTTTTTCTCCAAATCATCATTTATATTAAAGTGAAAAATATTTATTTTCATGTTGAATGAATTAATACTAATAGCCAAACTCACTTTTTTAATTAAGTTTTTAAACATAAATTATGCTTATAAAAACTCATTTTTTATCCCAATTAAATTTAAACATCTTATTATTCAGTACGATTCAGTTTAAACACATGTCCAAATAAATTTTTAGTACCAAATTCAAATCTTAATGATAAGAGGTTAAGAAATAAAACTTTAGTTTAACTTTCAACATAAGAAAGTATATACACATAAAATTTAACAATTTTAATACTCATTGCAGATTTTTAATTGTTGATGATATAATTAGTCTTCTGTATATGAATTATTGAATTAGAGCTGAAATAAAATAAAAGAATTAATTATTTGATCCTTATATTTTTTTTATTTTTAATTTTTTCTTTTCAAACAGCTCATCAGACTTTCAAATTATTTAAGTTTTCATCCCTCCCATTTCCTTGAGTCATCACACCATTAAATAATTGTTGATTAGGCAAACGATGCTAAGGTGAAAGGCTTGACGTGGATTGCGATGTGGCATGTATTCTAAATTGCAAAACACATTAAGCATACTTTACTTGGAGATTACTTTAAATCCAATGGCACCTCCCTTAAAATACCATATTTTCCGAACCTACACAAGTAGTTACAGTCCCATAATATTACAATCATAATAAAAAAACAATATTAATTTAATAACATCGCAATATGTATTTAACATAATATAGTTAGGTAACATTTTACACCATACTTATAACATTTAACAACATTTATACAATCCCAAACACATTCACTTTTAGGAGCTATAACACCTTGAAAATCTAACGTACACTGATATATTAAGAATTTGGACAATATGTAAGTTCCAGAATTTTATTATATTATTTATTAATCTGTAAAATATTAAAAAAAAAATGCATGTTTATTATTGATTTAGTGAATATATAAATACCAAAATAAGCATAATGATAAAAACGAGAACATTAGAATTTTTCTCAACTAAATATTTAAGTGAAAAAATTGAACATCAATATAATAAAAAACATTTATAAACCTTGAAATTTAAATGGAGTGAGTATAAGAAGAAAAAAAAAAACCCAAAATCATCGTCCCGTGACTCAACACTTAATCTCTCTCTTTTTTTTTTTTTGGCCTATTACGTGATTGGAATGATAATTGTACATTGTTATTATGTAGTTGTAAATGGTGTTTGTTTTTAAAAGGGAACCTGCTGATATATTTAGTTTCTCACAATTTACACAAATTGTTAAACATGAGGCGATATTTGGGGACAATTATGACTCATATTAATGAGGTTGTCTCTGAGGATATCATCTGGCCTTTCGTGTTAACTAGATATTTTTGCATATCTTTTGTTATAATTTATCTCTAAAAGAAAGGTTAAGACACCGAAAGTTATAAAAGACACGCTTATACATTAGAGACACGTGCTCTTTCTTCCTTCTCGCTGTTTATGGCGCAGTTAAGTAACGTATAAGGCTGTGTACAGGGATCTTTGATTACTAAAATTAAGGTGGGGAAATTGGAAAAACATTTGTAGTTTTATATTTAATTAATAGATTGGGAATTCGTTTTAATTCTCTAAAAAGTTTATTTTTTCTTATAGAAGAGAGAGTTATTTTTTTAACCAAAATTATAAAATAAAATTGGTATTTTAAAAATAAAAATATATTTAATAAAAGTTTTTTAAGTTATAATAATTTTTAAACAAAAATATTTTTATAATATATCAAAATTTTATTATTATTTTAATTTATTAAATATATATATATATTATTATATTATTATTTAAAATTATTATATTATTAATTAAATATATATTAATATATAATTATATTATTAATTAATAATCTAAAAAGATGTCTACTTTTTCTTTTTCTAATTTTATGATAAATAATAATATAATAAAATATATATACTACTTAATTGATTCTCATTAATAATTTATTAATTAAATGAAGTAAAATGAGACATGTTTATTTTTATTCATTTTTAACTAAATAATATTTTAATATTTTTATTTTTATTCTCATACTCACTTCTATTTTTATTTTTAATTTTATTTTTATTCTCACTTTCAATCTCATTGTATTAATTTTAACTATCAAACATGTCTATATATGGTTAGAAGTCTTCTATTTAAACTATCTTTACTTTACTTGGTCTGTCATATATATATATATATATATATAGAGAGAGAGAGAGAGAGAGAGAGAGAGAGAGAGAGAGAGAGAGAGAGAGAGAGAGAGAGAGAGAGAGAGAGAGAGAGAGAGAGAGAGAGAGAGAGAGAGAGAGAGAGAGAGAGAGATCCCTAGAAGCTTGACGTCTCAGATTCAATCGACTATTTGCCATTTTTCTTATTTCCTAGTAAAAAACGTCTCATGTTTACTATTAATGCTTCAGCAAAGGTTGATTTTGCTTATGAATTGACTTCTTCGATGAAAGCATCACAACTAAACGAGGAGATTCATCATCCATATCAATAATAGTAAATCTAGTATTCTGGTATTAGTTCCACGCAGCAACCATTTGAGCATAGGTGAGGCCTGAAGCTATTATTCATTGAGTGAGTGCATATGTGTGGACTCTGGATAAGGTGAAATCATTGAAAAGCAAAAGCAGAAGTAGTAAACAAGCAGAGCAGTTATTGAAGGTGAGAATGAAACGGATGGATACGCCACATTACAGTGAAGTTTGGATTCCTTCATATTATTCTCCTTTTATATTTGTTTAAAAGAAATAGATTTAAAATGAGTGAGATCAATTAGTTATACATATTCAATTACATTTTAATACTCAAATGGTGTTAATCACTATTTAACATGACAGGAACATAAACCGAGAATTTAAACCATAAATCCTAAACATAAATACAGAAGAACATGAAGGATCCAAAGTGTATTATAGTCCATATACAACCTTTCACATTTGTGTTGTCTGCGTAAGCAACAATTCTTTCATGTCGTTGTGACTGAAGGTAAACGGAGGGATGAAAATTGAACCAGCCTGAAAGCCTGAGGAGCTGTTTGGAAAAAGAAAAATTATATGAACCAAATTGAAAACTGAGAAAAATATAGCGACCAAATGATGAATATCCCAAAAAAAAAATGCCCCCGTCAGGTTCCACGGAAAATCATTATATTTATCTTTGACAGTATTTCCACTTCAATGTTCACTCCACTCCGTTTTAGGGACCAGAAATCCCAATCCCATTTAGCTGAGCCCTAAAGATTCCAGGGTGCTCTGAAATTTTTCTCAAACTTGTGTATACGTCTGTTCTGTCTTCGGGTAATAGAACCACGAGGCAAACATACAGACAAAATACACTGTGAGATAGATAGCCACAGAGATGGCTGAGTACGAGGACACATACGAAAGGAACCAAGGGGCCGCTGAAAATTATGGTGATTCCCCGCGACCACGTCATAGAAGCCATGGTGCTCCTGATGTTGACGGCGATTCCAAATCTCAAGTACTATTCTTTAATCCACTTATGCTTGTATGAGATACTTTATTGGGTTGGGGTACGCTTATGCTGTAGTATGAAAACCTGATTGGTATACATTTAGCGATGTAGTTTCGCGTGTTCTTTGTTTCCCGCCCCTCTGTTAGGTTTGTTTTGCATTTTCTATTCCAACGAAATACCATGTTGAGTTTAGGGTTTTTTGCCGCATAGAGTCAACTTAGTGACTTTACCATACATGATGGTTTCTGATTTTTGTTTCCCAATTAGCTAAATGACTTCCCATTTTTTATGTTCTGGTGTTTAAAACTCAGGTTATCCTGTTAGGTCATGTAATTTGATCTAACATGTCCATGGGTGGAAAAACATTAGGCATTTGGGTGCGGGGGATTTTGATACCAAAGGCCCACATGGGTATGTAAGGGATTGGATGATGGTATATACGCACCCAAGAGCTAAATATATACTACGAGTACTTGAGCAAGCCTTCTAGATCATGTAATATAGCCTATTTCAGTTGTCTTTGGCTCTTTAGGCTTGCGGCATGAATGGTGATGATATTTGTTCTAATTAAATTACTTGTGACTTCTGAAGCATTCCATTTTGGCAGTTGATAGTTTGTATACCCTTTAAATTCAGCTGAGGAAAAGTGTAGCTCCTGCAATTTTATTATGTATTCCATTTCTGTATGCTGATAATAATAAATATATAGGTGTTCTTATTGATTAGCCTTTTCTGTTTCTAGGTAAAATTATGTAGACAAGCAAAGTTTTTTCTAATGTATTTGACTTTTTTATTTTATGTGCTGGCTCCCCGCATTGATATCATCAATATTGTACCATGAGGTAGAGAGATATATATAAGCATCGAGCCTCGTGGTATTGTCTGGTGTGTTGTTTTGGACTTATTACCTACACATGACTTTGACCTTTTGGAATTTGTATAAAATACTAAATTATAAAGGTGAAGCTCAGTCGCTCCATAGATCTTGTTCAAAGAAAGATTCAGATCAACAGGAAAATATTTGGAATTATCAATTATAATTATAAGTCAATACTTTTTCAGTTCCTTTATATTTTCCACTATGTTGGTGTGCATTACATGAGGTTTCATATTTGCAACAGGTCATGAAATCCAATATTGATGTTATGCGTTTGTATATAGCTTTAGTAATTGCACTGATTGTGTAGATATACAATTGTGTTTGGTACAACTTTACCCTATAGATTGGTCCTATAATTTCATCATCTCTAGTTCTATGTCAGTCTCTTGTCTTCTCTGTACTTAGTTTTCTTTATAGTAAGATGTCTTTGGTTTCCATTTATCTTTGTATTTGCTGAATCACATCCTGTTGCAGCGTGGTTCTGAAGGGTTTGAAAGAGAATCTTCCAAAAGTAGGGAAAAGGAACGAGAGAAAGGGCATGATATAGATAGAAACAGAGACAGGGGTAGAGATTTGCAGAGAAGCAGAGACATGGATAGAAATAAGGAAAAGGAGAGGGAGAGGGATCGAGACAGGGGTCGTGAACGTCATCAAAGAGATCGGCATAGAGATCGCAGTGAGAGAAGGGAGCGAGGTAGGGATAGAAACAATGATGATGATTATTTCCGAGGACTGGACTATGAGAGGTAAATTATTGATATGATTACTATTATGTTCTATAGTGCAACTGGGGAGTTTTAATCAATATTTCTGAACTGGTTAATTTGATAATCTTTTTTGTTTTTTTACTATTGTAGTATTCTGTTATCTGAAATTTCTTGCATGTTCTTATGATGAGCAACTGCCTATGTCGTATTACTTGTTGATTGTTCCTACGCTATCTATTTATATATGCTTGGTGCTACAGGCAGAAGGATTATGATAGAGACAGAGAGGATAGGCACAGGAGGTCTCGCTCACGGTCAAAGGATAGATCTGAACACAGGTCAAGGTCAAGCTCAAAGACGTAAGTCAATGAGCATCTCTGTGAATTTGTATAAATATTTGGCTTTCAAAATAGGACTCTTAGTTGCTGTGCATGTGTATTAACTTGCTGCAGAATTATGATGTGATATTGGGCTGTTAGTGGTGTGTTCCAAATTTTTATAATGCCAGCTTAACTTTTCTGTTCTTGGGATGCTAACCATATACCCTTACAGCAAAAGGATTAGTGGTTTTGATATGGCTCCTCCTACAATGTTAGCCAGCCCAGCTGTTACTGAAGGTAAATTTACTCTTGTCTGGCGACACAGGTTATTTTGTAACTGCTGTTTCTTTTGTTAGTTCTACATGAAACGTCCATATCAAATTGCATGGTATCATTTTGGATTTGCTATATTTCAAAGCAAGTAACATTGATCTTTCTAAGCTTTGGTGAAATTGCCCGAACCTCCCTTCTTGTATTCAAAATTACACAAAGAAATTTCCAGATTTTCATAAAGTGGAGGCTTTGTGTTGCGTTAGAATTCAATGATCGCATCTGTGTTCATAAAAAGCTATGAGGAGGTCACTCTAAATTTGTCAAATTTAAAGTCAGAATTTATTTTTATTTCATCTTAGCATATGTCTGTTAAGGCTGGGGTCTTGAATGTACTGTAATTTCTTTATTATTTTATTTACTTGGTGAATATATTCTGGAACTGAAGGACATTTTGCTTGTTTTTTTTGTCTTTGGTGTTTGTTTGTTTTGTTTCTATGTCTTGTCATATGTTCTAAGAAGGCAATGTTGGGCTATTTGTCCCACTGTGCTGACAATGGGCGTGAGCCGACTTCTGTAGCTTTAATGTTCACGGAGGAACCATGCACCGGTTTTGGTGGGTCTTGTTCGTCTTCGACCAGAAACTGTTGCCTGTTTTGGTAGCTTTACGAATATTACCTCCAGAACTTGTATATAATGTACTCTTTTCATATTCTTTCATAGAAGTATAGGAAATGATGTTATAATATCCTTTAATTTCAAGCAGATGATATTAATAGGATTCATTTAATTCGTATGGGGTATTAGTATTCAGTTTTAAATTTTAAACATATGTTTCTGCCGTGAGGATAATTTCTATTCTGTCTGCAGGTCTGTTTCCTGGGACAAATCCTGCAGTTCCTAATATGCTTCAAAACATGTTCTCTTTGGGTCCGGTATTTTCCTCTCAGCCCTTGGTCTCCACATATGTTGCATGCAGGGTCCTGATTTTCACTCTTCTTTTCTTTTTTTTTTAAATTGCAGCAGTTTGGAATTTCGGTTACACCACCTGTTCAAGCAATGACACAACAGGTCAGGATCACTTAACATCACTATGTGCTGTTTCTTCGTTTGGTTGAATCATCCTCACTTTTGACCCATATCAATAATCTTAAATGATATGTATGCAGGCAACTAGACATGCTAGGAGGGTCTATGTTGGAGGGCTTTCTCCTACTGCAAATGAGCAGGTCTTACCCTTGATTTGATCTGTTGACCTCTCTATTAGTGTCATTTGATTATGATATTGATAAACTAAAATCTTATTTCTTTTATGGTCTTCCTTTGCAACTTGTTTATTTAGCGGTTAATTATATTTGATCTTGTGTAATTTTCTCTCCCCCTCTTTGGTGTCTCATGTCTGTAGGTGCCTTTGTGTTTCTGCTTTGTCAAGTTCCTGAAGTTATTCTGTATTGTTAATATTGGCAGCAATCATTAAATTGTGCCCATTCCTTTTCTTTCATGCTACTGAGGCACAGATTCATGCAAAGGATATGCTTTTGTCCTGAGTATTTTGCGAACTATTCAAACTCTTGAAGCTGAAAGCAGCTTTTTCTGGTGCATTTTTAGAAGCTAAAGATTTTTTAGCTTCTTTAAGTGCTTCACTTTCACTCTTGTGAAAAGCCAAACTACTAAAGATACACAGAAACTCCCAGAACACAGCCCAAACAGAGGTTCTTCTACTAAGTGAAGCAATCACTTACAAAGGAAGATCTCTCCTAAAACAAGATACACTCGAGAATAGACTTTGATAGGGGTTGGGGAATAGGATAGGTGAAAGGGTTAGAAAGAAAGAGGTGAAGGGGCTGAAGCAAGAATCTCACTCCAGAGAATAACCCTTAGTCCATTTCAAGATGGACTAATCTCCCAAACAACATTTCATTCATCACAAAAAATCTCCCAACACACATAGAAGTTCAGACTTAAATAGACACCTACTGATCTGTAATTTTTAAGAAATAACTAACGCAAATACATGACTAGAAATAACTGCTACACACAAATATATGATTTAAAATAGTTGTTGTCACCTATCATTACATGTCTGAAATTGCTTTAAATATATATAAAGCCTGAAATTCCTTGAAATTCTTCCATTTTCTTCTGCTCCTTATGTTATCATGTTTCTTCCACTATTTTATGCTCCTTATCTTATCATGTTTCTTCCACTATTTTTGCTCCTTATCTTATCATGTTTCTTCCACTATTTGTCTGCTCCTTATCTTATCATGTCTCTTCCAATATTTTCTGCTCCTTATCTTATCATGTCTCTTCCCTCTTTTCCTGTGGTATGTTTGAAATGGAGGAGGTGGGGTCATGTCAGTACCACCCCCTTGGAAATTGGACTTGTCCTCAAGTCTAAATGTTGGGAATTGTTGGGCCAGTAAGTCATATTGCTCCTAGCTGGCTTCTTCTACAGGTATGTTTTTCAAAAGAACTAGTAACTCCAGGTCAGTGTAACCAACAATTTTAATCCAATGGTGTGATAGTATTTTATCAGGGATAAATTTAGCTTCAAGGTCTGCTGTAAGTGGCAAAGGTGCTGGGGAAGAGGGCATTGTTACTCCCACTATTGGTCTTAGTAAGGAGACATGAAACATAGGGTGGATCCTTGAGTCATTAGGAAGTTCTAATTCATAGGCTACTGGGCCAACCCTTCTTTTAACTCGGTAAGGACCAAAAATCTGGGAGATGAGTTCTCAAACCTTCTTTTAGCTAAAGAATGTTGTTGGTAAGGTTGGAATCTCAAGAGAACCGAATCCCCTTTCGCAAATTGGATATCCCTTCTGTGAACATCAGCTTGTTGTTTCATTCAGGTTTGAGCTTTCAACAGATTCTCTCTTATTAGTTTGAGCATATCATCGCGAAGGAGTAATTGTTCTTTCAACTCCATTAATTTGTTTCCCTTGGAACATATGGATGGAGAGGAGGAGGATCTTTTCCATACACAACTTTGGAAGGAGTAACACCAGTGAAGGTGTGAAACCCCGTGTTGAAGGATTACTCTGCCCAAGGGAGGAAAGTACTCCATTTAGTAGGTTGTTCATGATAGAAACAACACTGATAAGCTTCAATGCAATGGTTGACCACCTCAGTTTGGCCATTGGATTGAGGATGGTGTGCAGTACCCATCCTTACGCATGTTTTACTTAGTTTGAATAACTCTTGCCAAAATTGGCTTTGAAAGATGACATCTCAATCAAAGAGGATGGATTTGGGAACTTCATGTAGGCGAACAATCTCTCTGCTTCAGCCATTTGTCTGGCTGTAAAAAGGTGAGATAGGGAAATTAAATGGATGTACTTACTTAGGCGATCAACTAACACAAGTATAGTATCAAATTTGTTAGATTTTGAAAGCCTAGTAATAAAATCCATGGAGATATCTTCCCATATCTGTGTTGGTAAAGGGAAGGGCTGAAATCATCCCACAGGAGTCTGTGTCTGGTACTTTACTTGTTCACAAATGAGGCAATTTTGGACATATTTCTTGACATCATTTTTCTGACAAGGCCAATAGAAATTTGAAGCAAGCCGTTTAAGGGTCTTCAAATATCCTCCATGTATAGCGGTAGCCATGTCATGAACCTCTGATATCAGTTTCTGCCTTAGCTCTCGGTGGTTTGGAATGACCAAACAACCCTTATAATACAGTTTCTGGTCAGCCACCTGGAAATCTGGATAAGAAGCAACATCTATTGCAAGAGAGTTAATAATATTGTGGGTAAAAGAATCTGGAGGAGTGCTTTGGGTAAGTTAGCAAAATCCAAAGGTATGGGTAGAGCTAATGCAAAAAATTCAGAAGTGAGCTGAGTGAGGGTAGCGGGATAATGCATCTGGCCCTTTGTTTTCTTTTCCAGCCTTATAAACAATAGAAAACTTAAAAGGCATAAGTTTTATAAGTAACCTTTGCTGTGTGGTAGAGGTAAGACGCTGTTCCAATAGGTATTTCAGGCTGAAATGGTCTGTCCTCACATAAAAATGTCTCCCCAACAGATAATGTGGCCATTTTTGTAAGGCTAGGACAAGGGCAAGTAGTTCCCTATCATATGTAGATTTCAAACGGTTGGAATAAGATAGCCCTTTGCTGAAATAAGCCACTTGATGATATTCTTGTATTAAAATGGCCCCATTACCTTCAGCAGAAACATCACATTCTACCATAAAAGATTGGCTGAAATTGGGTAGGTGCTGGACAAGTATTGTGGTCAAAGCTTGCTTGAGTTTTTGAAAAGCATCTTGGGCTGCTGGAGACCAGTGAAAGCCATTTTTCTTAGTCAATTCTGTTAAGGGTCTAGCAATGATGCCATATCTCTTAACAAACAATCTATAATACTCAGTCAAGCCAAGAAATCGTCTCAGCTCTTTAACATTGGAAGGGCCAATCAAGAATTGCCGGAATTTTCTCCTTCTCAACATCAACTCCCTTGGCTGACACAATATGGCTTGAAAAGGAAACCTGAACTTGTCCAAACAAACACTTGGACGGTTTTGTGTAAAACTGATGCGCCTTCAATAATTGTAAGGCACTTCATAAGTGGACTAAGTGTTGCTCCATGTTAGGGCTGTATATGAGTATATCATCAAAGAATACCAAGATAAATTTGCGAAGGTGGGGTCAAAACAGGTCATTCATGGTTGCCTGGAAGGTAGATGGTGCGTTTATGAGGCCAAATGGCATGAACATATACTCATAATGACCAGAGTGAGTTTGAAAAGCCATTTTGGGAATGTCAGATGGGTTAACTCTTATTTGATGATACCCAGAACAGAGGTCAATTTTAGAAAAAATGGTTGCACCATGTAATTCATGCAAGAGCTCATCAATATTGGGAATTTGGTACTTGTCAGGTATTGTAATATGATTTAAAGCTCTATAATCAATGCACATTTGCCAAGTTCTGTCCTTTTTCTTAACTAAAAGAATAGGACTAGTGTAGGAACTAGAACTTGGAGTAATTCTGAAATCTGTTATTCAATTTCAGTTTTTTGGTAATATGGGTAACGATAAGGTCTGATATTGGGTAGTTTGGAGTTTGGAGTTTGGAATAAGGTTGACGGAATGGTTGTATGATCGGAAAGGCGGTAGTGAAGTGGGTTCTTGAAAAACAAAGCCAAATTCATCCAGTAAAATTTTGATCAGGGGGGGAAGTAGAAGAGATACCTAGTTCAGCACTTGCGGTAGCCAAATATTGAAAAGTGGTATCTGTGAGGGGCTTATCGGGCATCCCTTGCAACTTGTACTTCTTTCCATCTAAATAAAAGAATAAGAACATTTCATTCCAATTGGCTTGAATGGTATTGAAGGAGGCTAGCCACTGAATTCTTAAAACCAAATCTGCCCCACCAATGGAAAATGGAAAATAGGGCTGTTTGATTTTTAAGCCTGGCAATTGGACTTTGATTTCCTTGTAAATTTTGTTGCACCGTAAGATTTCACCATTAACAATTTGTACCCCACATGGAGGAACAAGCTGCATGGGCAAATTTAATTCTGCGACAAGGTTTTCAGCAATAAAATTATGAGTTGATCCACTATCAACAAGAATAATAACATTTTTATCACCAGGGATCCCCTTTAACTTCATGGTAGATATTGTTGATTTGCCCAGGATGGCATGAAAACTGATTTCTGCCACTCCTTCTGAATTATTTGAGTCCACATTGTCTCCCAATTTGTCCTCCTCATTTCTGTTGGTTTCTTCCTCTTCCTTAGTGATCTCCAACAAAGAAAAAGTCCTTGGTTTACAATGACAACCAGGACCAAATTTCTCGTTGCAGCGAAAACACAATCCCTTGGGAATTTTGCTCTGTTTTTCTAGGTCCTAAGGGCAGTTAGGGTGGGAAGTTGCTGGCTGTGATGAAGAGGGTAATGTTTTGAAGGTGGTTGATGGCTGGTGGGTAGTGTTTTGGTTGTCTCTAGTGGAGGAAAATTTGGATGATGGTGGGTTGGACACTGGCCCTGAGGAGTTGGACCATGGGAGTTTTCGAGTAGCACTTTGTTTGGCTTCATATTCTAGTGCTAGACTCATAGCTTTATAAATAATCTGGGGCTTATGTATACTAACATCAGCTTTCAAGTCTTCTCGCAACCCATCAAGAAAGACTCCCAATTGGCAATGGTCAGGCCTGTTTTTAACTCTAGCCACCCTCTTAGCAAATTCCTGCCTATATACCTATACAGTACCTGTCTGTCTAACATTGCACAAAAATTCCATCAAAATTGTGAAATTCAGTAGGTGCATAACTTTCTTGCAAAGCTTTCACAAGTTCCTCCCAATACAGAATAGTTCGTTCACTGTGTAACCATGTAAAAAGATCTAAGGCATCACCTTCCAAATCCCTTCATACTTGGGAAATTCCATCTTGGTATAAGGGCGATAGGCTGGGTTTTTCCTCCAACAAGGTTGTTCAGCATCATCTTCCTCTGCATCAGACCAGTGGAAACGCCTTGTCCCTCGTGATGCAGTATGTAACTCCAGTGCTTTTCCTTTGTTGCTGGTTCCATGGTTAGATTCAGTATTCTGGGCTTTAAGTGCTGCAACCTATGCTGCCAGCACATCTATGGCCTCTAAATGTGAGGCTATAGAGGTGAGCTGTTAGGCTATAGGATCAGGTGAGGTGGTGATGGAAGTTTGAATGGTTGGCAGGGGGTTAGAAGTTTCAGGTAACATAGAGGATGAACGGGTGTGTACCATCTTTGGATTAGACCAGCTCTGATACCAAAATGATAGGGGTTGGGGAATAGGATAGGCGAAAGGGTTAGAAAGAAAGAGGTGAATGGGCTGAAGCAAGAATCTCACTCCAGAGAATAACGCTTAGTTCATGTCGAGAAGGACTAATCTCCCAAACAACATTTCATTCATCACAAAAAATCCCTAAAACACACAGAACTTTAGACTTAACTAGACACTTACTGATCTGTAATTTTTAAGAAATAATTGACACAAATACAAGACTAGAAATAACACAGACACGATTTAAAATAGCTGTTGTCACCCATCATTACATGTATGAAATTGCAGTAAATAAATTTATAGCCTGAAATTCCTTGAAATTCTTCCATTATCTTCTGCTCCTTATGTTACCATGTTTTTTCCACTATTTTATGCTCCTTATCCTATCATGTCTCTTCCATTATTTCTCCTCCTTGTCTTATCATGTCTCTTCCACTATTTTCTGCTCCTTTTCTTATCATGTCTCTTATACTATTTTTTGCCCCTTATCCTATCATGTCTCTTCCACTATTTTCTGCTCCTTATCTTATCATGTCTCTTCCACTATTATCTGCTTCTTGTCATGTCTCTTCCCTCTTTTTCTGTGGTATGTCTGAAATGGAGGGCGTGGGGTCAAGTCAGACCTACAACACTTACATGAGTTATCACACTCCACCTCCAAAATACCCACAATGATGCAGAAAATACAGCCATGGTTCATACACAGATACACAACAAAAAAACAAGACAAGTGCTAGCTTTCATGAAATTCCCCTACCCTTCTCCCATCAGGCTTTTCCTTCAAATAGTCCTTTCCAAGTAATCTCCAACTGCCTCTGCCACTTTATCATCATGAAATCCCCCTTCTGCCCTTGTATTTTTCTGTTTTGTTTGGGTATAAACTTCAGTAATTTCTACTGGTCTAGCAGTTACCCCTTTTCTTCCCTGTGTCACTCCTTTATGTCTCCTGCAGTATGTTTTGGCGGCAGCAGTGGGTTGGAACCCATCATAGTATTAGCATCTTTTTTTAAATTTTTATTTAGTTAAGAAGTATATTGACCTGACAATTTTTTGCTTCAACCTATTTTTAATGATAACCTTACACGTACTACGGCAGTCTGTTGCAACTTTTTTCAGCCAGGTTATGGCTAAAATCGGAGGAAACACCGCTGGTCCAGGTGTGTTAATGGTCTGGCTATGTTAATTACATAATTGACGACCTATTCATTTTCTTTTCATTGAGTAACAATTTTGTACAGGTGATGCTGTTGTTAATGTTTACATTAACCATGAAAAAAAGTTTGCGTTTGTGGAAATGAGATCTGTTGAGGAGGCTAGTAATGCAATGGCTTTAAATGGAATTATCTTTGAGGTATTGTTATTATTATTATTATTATGGGCTCTGTTGGTGTCTTGGTCTGACGAGTAACCCTATGGACAAGATAATATGTCCTATTTTGAAGGAAGTAGTGATTTGAGATGTTTACAAGAATAAAAAAAAAGAAAATGTTGGGATGTCAAACTACTGCAAAAGTAAATAGCTGCCCTGTTAAGTATTTTGTAACCACTCTTAGTCTTATCCCTTTGAAATATTTCCAAATTTAAAAGAATTGGCAAACCAACAAATGTGGTGCAAAATACTTTTTCAAAGGCCCCTCCATAAACACTTCTTCTTGATTGCTCAAGTTCAAAATTTGCACTTCCATAATTCCCTTTACTACTCATCCTCGTTTTGTACCAAAAAAAAAGGATCTATACCAAACAAAAGTGGATTGATATGTATCTTGGGGGACAGGTGTCTGTACCTCTTATACTTGTTTATGTTAGTCTTACTAATCTCTTTGAAATTGTTGTTGTTACCAATGTTAACCCAGGGGGCTCCTGTCAAGGTGAGAAGACCCAGTGACTACAACCCTTCTCTGGCTGCAACCCTTGGTCCAAGCCAGCCTAACCCAAACCTCAACCTGGCTGCTGTAGGTTTATCACCTGGCACTTCGGGAGGACTGGAGGGTCCTGATCGCATTTTTGTGGGTGGGCTTCCCTATTACTTTACTGAGACCCAGATCAGGGAATTATTAGAGACTTTTGGTCCTCTTAAGGGTTTTGATCTGGTGAAAGACAGAGAAACAGGAAACTCAAAGGGCTATGCATTTTGTGTTTATCAAGATGTAGCGGTTACAGATATTGCTTGTGCTGCACTGAATGGCATAAAAATGGGAGATAAAACTCTCACAGTTAGACGGGCTAGTCAAGGTGCTGGCCAGCCTAAATCTGAGCAGGAGAGTGTATTAATGCATGCCCAGCAGCAGATTGCTCTCCAGGTAACATAAGATCTCTGTCTTCAAGTTACTACTGCCAATTTTATCATACCATTTAAAATTCTGACTCGTATGTCGTCTGTTGTGCAGAAGCTCATGCTTCAACCTCCTGTGGTGCCAACAAAAGTGATATGTTTAACTCAAGCAGTTTCCCCTGATGAGCTTAAAGATGATGATGATTATGAAGACATTGTTGATGACATGAGACAGGAGTGCGGAAAATTTGGTAAAACTTTGGGTTAATATTGTTTCATTACTGTAGGCCATTTCTTGATTGTAAGGTCTCCTGTGCATTGTAAGGTCTCGTGTTATAGTTTTCTATAGCCTTTTCAAACTTGCAGTTTCTTATGAAGAAAGTCGGATGTAACATATAGACTAAACCCTCCATTACAATTCTGCTGAAATTATTTCATTTTACATATTGACAATGCATAATTCACTACTCTAACAAAATTTACAGGCACTTTGGTCAATGTGGTTATCCCGCGTCCAAATCCAATGGGGGAACCATCTCCAGGCGTTGGGAAGGTTAGATGTTATGTTTCACAGTTGACCTTTCCTCTATTCTTTTTTCATTTTCCCCTCGTTGTAAATCCCCTCGATCATCATTAGAATTTGTCTAGTGGATATGTCGTGTGAAGTTAGCAAATTTCTTACCATCGGAGAAGATTGAAGTCTCTGAGCATCAACTTGGATGATATATCTATAAATTTCTCTTTTTATTAGAAGTTTTGGACAAAATCAGATAACCTGGAAGTTAGCAAATTTCTTACCATCTTTGGGTTGTTATTGGAGAAAATTGACGTCTCTGAGCATCAACTTGGATGATACATCTATAAATTTCTCTTTTTATTAAAAGTTTTGGACAAAATCAGATAATATGGACTTAAGGTTGGTTTCAAGCAGTTGGTTCACTAGTAATTTTTACTGCGGTTTGTTCTTTGTACTTGAACTTTGTGATTTTGATTGATTGGATGGGGAATGTCAACACCTTTATCTTAGCAGGTGTTTTTGGAGTATGCGGATGTTGAAGGTGCTACTAGGGCTCGTGCTGGTTTGAACGGAAGAAAATTTGGTGGGAATGAAGTGATGGCTATCTTTTATGCTGAGGATCAATTTGCTCAGGGGGATTATGAAGGCTAGTTATTGCTCTTAATCTCACACCTGATTGTTGCTTCTTCGTGTCTTTTATATTCGAATGGTTTGTCAAGATAACCTAGCAATAGAGTTTTAAGGGATAATGTAGAAACATAGTTGTGTTTTGTTAATTGGTAATTGTACATAGCAGTTTGGACTTCTAATAATCTATATCCTGAGTGGTCGATTGACGTGCGACTGGTTGGACTTCGAATGTTTGATTGGGAGTGTTGGGTTTGTCTTCCAGATCACACGAGAACGAATATAGGTAAGTAAAGGAGGAATTACTCTTTCGATTGATTAGCACGTTCTTCTCTATTAGCCAGTTCAGATTTTAAATTTCACGCAACAAATATCTCCCAAAATTTGCTGAGTTTCCAATTATGCCTTTTTTTCGTGGTTTTTACTTACTGCATTGAAAATGAAAATCTCTATTAACTAATTGTAATTTCAAAATCTAACGCGTAATTTAATATTTTTTTAAAAAATTCCCCTAAACAATTTCAAATTTTATCCAAAATTTTTTATTTTCCAAATATTTAATTTCTTATGCAGTGAATATTAATGTTCTTTCTTCGGACAATTCAAATACTATAGTCGATATTTGCAACAAAACATCTTATTCAAAATTTACCTATAATTTAGCTGAAATACTTAATTTCTCTATAAAATCTCTAATTTCAATAAAAGAAAATATGGGGAAATTGGGCCAATATGAAAATTAAAATTACTGATCCAATTTGCCCATATTGAGGTTACTTTGGGTCACGTGATTTACACGTGCCATTTTTATTTTAATCTGAATTGTATTATCAAATTACATGGTATTATAATGCAAATAGAATAAATTATATGATACCGTAGTGTATTTTATATTTAAAAATTGTATGTTTTTAACCAATTTTTGTTTTCTATTTCCAATTCGACCACTATTTTACTAATGTAATGCGCCAAACTTATGCAAAACAAAATAATTTGAGACTCGTTTGTAGTTTAGGCCAGTCGTATTTTACAATAAATTTTTAAAAGCAACAAATATTAGTAAGATGTTCATAGGGATCATTTTATGATGGTACCTTGAATATACCGTTGCAAAAAACCTATGATGAGATGCAACTTTGACCAGTATGTTTTATTTTTTCAGTTATTAGTAATCTACTTCGATTCTTTACATCAACGCAATATTTTAACGTGGTAGTCCTAATCAGTACGGCCACTCAGGTTAAACTGACAATCAAACAGTAGTCATGTTTAATTATTTAAAAAAATTTAATTTAGTTCATACACATAAAGTTTTGTTAGTATACTACTAAATTTTGCTGACATAGTTACATTTTGACATTTTAAATAAAATTTAATTGTGTACTGTTACAATTTTTACGTTAATGACCAGCATTAAGATTTGTAAAGCTATGCAGACAATATGAAAAATTAGCGAGATTATAACAGGTAGTGGAATAATTTAGGGCTTGTTTGATTTTTTTTTTTTATTTTAAAAATGATTTTGTGAAATTATTTTTTGGAACAGTTTTAACATAAAAGCTTACAAAATTTGTTTGAATCCTTTGATTTTATAAACACACTCAAAATTAAAAAAAAAAACTATTTGAAAAAAGGTACTTCATAAACAAGTTTTGAAATTGCTAAGGCCTTGTTTAGTACCAATAATTAAATTCATAATGTTGGATTATAATTGTAATTCTAATTCCTTAAAATTGAAATTAATTCAGAATTTTAAATTTTATGTTTCAGCTATGAAAATAATTAGAATATACAATTATTATTTCAAATTTAATTCTTATTTCACTATTTAGACAAAAGATGAATGTTTGTTCTAAATATTTGTTAGTTATATGTTAAGTATATTTGTACACATACATATATATATATATATATATATATAAAATAAATTTATTATATATATATAGATATATATATTTATGTGTGTGGACATATTTAGATGCGTAGTTGAATGTGTGCGTATATATTTATGACAGAGCTAAGGGGCCACCTTATAGCATGGCCCCTTGGGCTTTCTGGTATGATCTTATAAAATTGACCAATATGTTTGTGGATTGGCTTAATACTCTTTGGTCTCTTCATTACATATTTGAAAATCATGCGTAAATCAATTTTGGTCTCTCATAAAAGAAAAAATGTACATTTTTGCCCCTATTACTTAAAAAAAACAAAGTCAGATTTTCCTTCTTAGATTTTCTTTATCCTATTCTCTTCTTTATATCTAGTCATACTTCTTTTATCCTTTCCCTTCTTAGTATATGTTTACACTTATATGTTAGTATAAACTAAAATTTAAAAGAGTGAAAATCACAATTTTTACTTGAATCTTTTTTATGTATTTTATTTTCATTTTCTCTTTTTTTCATTATTTGACCTCCACTCTTTCTAAGTTTTTAAATATATTTTCTCTTTTGTTTCTAGTGCCTCCCATGGAACACTATTAATTAACAGTAAACTCTTTTATACAATTATAGAAGTGATTGCACCGATGCAATTATTAAATTTTATATTTGAGCCCAATATTTTTTTAATTTTCAATTTATCCCCTCTGTTTTTTTTCCCTATAACTCTCACAAAAACATTAGTTTATAAATTTATTAACTCAGTTTTGTATTCCCTTGATTTTTCAAATAATTCTCCATATCCTTCATTTATCCTTATTATATAAACTAATTTTTTATAGGGGTTAATGGGAACTAAAACTATAGGTGATAAATTCAAATTTTTTTTTTTTTAAAAAAATGGGTTCATAAGAGAAATCTAAAAAATATTAGGGTTCAAATATAAATATAACAAATTAATTTAAGTTAACATACAATTAATATATTTTGATACGTCACTGTCGTGTGTTCTTTCTCTTAGTGTGTCACATAGTGATTGCATTAGTGCAATTAGTTTTCATTTATGCCAAAGATCTCATCTTAATTTATTTAATTATATATATATATATATATATACATAAAAAATATTATATATTATAATTTATAATTTCAGCCCTCTAAGAAAATATTTCTACCTCCACTAGTGTGCATGTAAGTGCATGTATGTGTGTGTACATTGATGCTATATATTCATTATATGTATTTGTGTGTGTAAACATATTTGGTATATTTGTATATGTTGGCGTACTTGTATAGGCATGCATGTATGTATGTGTGTATATAACAAATTCATTATATATGTTTTTTTATTTGTACATGTGGGTACTTACGCATGTGTGTGAGCGTGTTACATATTCAGTATGTATGAGTACATGTGGGAGTGTGTGTGTGTGTTTTAATTAGGTCAAGTTGGGCATTGAATTTATTCTAAACCCAGCTATGTATTATTTTCAATATTGATTTATTTTATTTATAATAAATTTAATTTATGACAATTCATTAAAATATTAATTCAATTTAAATTTAATTATTTTCCATTTTAAATCATATTTTTTTATTTCTTTCTTTTTATTTTAAATCTCAATTTTTTCTTTAAAAAATTATTTTTTTTGAAAAAAAATGTTTGTTTTTAATGAAATTAAGAGGTGACCTATTAACTAGTTGGATTAGGTCTTAAACTTTATTCAAACCTGTTGGAACAAGTCAACAATAACATAAATTTGTTTCACTTGGTCTCACTCACCTACAATATTAATTGGTCTCAAGCTTGGTCTCACTAACATTAATTAGCCTATATTTTTAGTGAATGTTATGTATATGAATACCCTTGTAAACAAAGTGTTTAGTAAGTATAAGAAATAACTTTTTTCCCTTCACTACATCGTATCAGAGCCATCCTTATCCCTTTTCTCAGTTCTCTCCATTATTTTAAATTTTGTGTTGCCTAGATCGTCACCTTAGGTGATCAGTTTTGTCTCACTGTTGGCATATAAAGGATTAGCGTGTCAAGATTGGCTAGGCCCAATAGTCCAGTGGCTTGAATCCTAGCACATAGAGGCGTGTGGCTACTTTATTTCCTTCCATTCTTCGTTTCAGGCCATCAACTACTCCTTTTTAGCATAGCCCAAGTGTGCTACCGTTGATTGGTGGGGGTGTAAGTGACTGTTTGTGAGTCTCTTTGCACTTTTGTTTGGCGTATTTTTCGTTCGTGGTAACTAAGCTAAGTTACTTTGTCATAATGTTTGAAGCAAAGTTAATTGTAGCTGACACAGTTCTAGTGATGTCCAAGATCACGGAACACAAGTTGAATGACTTTAATTATTTGGAATGGAGTAAGATAGTTCGCATTTATATAAGGAGCATTACCAAAGATGACCACTTGACTAGTGATTCCTTTATCGATGACACTAAACAAGCTTGGTTGAAAAAAGATGCTTGACTCTTTTTACAAATTCAAAACTCCATTCATGGTGAGGTAATTAGCCTAATTAACCACTGTGAATTTGTCAAAGAACTAATGGATTATTTGGATTTTCCATATTATGGAAAAGGGAATATTTCTCAGATTTATAAGGTGTTCAAGGTGTTTTACTATCATGCTACTACCATTTAGTTCTTACGACCAATTTTATGGACTCTAAGAAAACTTATGAAGAGCTAAACATGCTACTACCATTTAGTTTTGATGTCAAAGTGCAGCAAGCTTAAATAGAACAAATGGCAATAATGTGCTTTCTAACAGGCCTTCCCTCTGAGTTTGAGATTGTTAAATCTCAAATTCTCCCAAGTTCTAAGATTTTATCCACTTCTTTCCAAGAAATTTTCAGTTGGGTTCTTCGCATGGAAATTTCTTCTTCGGCCCTGCTTAATAATGCCCTTGTTACCAAAGGAAGTGACAATGATATTGGCTGCAAAATGAATAACTGAGGAAGAGGAAATAAGAATGTAGACAACTGTCACAATGAATCAAGAGGAAATAAAAATCTTCATTGCCTCTAACTATAGTTGATGGGACCACTTATAACATTATGGATTTCGGACGGTTAATCTTACTTCCTCAATTACATTATCATCTGTCTTAAATCTTCTAAAACTTAAACTTAATTACTGTAAGTAAGCTTACTCGTCACCTTAATTATAGTAACTTATTCTTCCTTGACCATTGTCTTTTTCAGGATCTTATGATGAAGGAGATTATTAGTAAAAGACATGTATTTGATGGTCTTTACGTTGTTGATAACTAGATACCATGATCGCTTACTTACTCAACTTCCCTATTTGAAGCTCATTGTCGATTGAGTCATCCTTCTTTAGCTCTTTTGAAGAAGTTTTGTCCCCAATTTCATAGTGACTTGTCTTTAGATTGTGAGTTATGTCAGTTTACTAAACATCACTGCATTCCCTCTAGTCCACAAGTCAATAAACAAGCTAGTTTTACCTTTGAGTTAGTTCATTCTGATGCTTAGGGGTCGTGCTTAATTATATCCAAATCTAGATTTAAATATTTTATTACTTTTGGACGATTATTCTCATATAACTTGGCTATACTTTATTAAAAATCATTCTAAGGTGTTCTCTCACTTTTACACCTTTTGTGCTGAAGTTAAAACTCAATTCAATTGTTTAGTTCAAACACTAAAGAGTGATAATGCCAAAGAATATATTACTGACTCTTTCTAGAATCGAGAGGCAAAATGAAAGAATATGCACTTACTTAAGACAGCTCGGGCTCTCATGTTTCATATGAAGGTCCCTAAACAATTTTGGGTTAACACTATGTCTACAACATGTTTCTTGATTAATCATATGCCTTCATCTGTCCTCAATAACAATAGCCCTCATGGTGTCTTGTTTCCTGACAAGCCATTGTTTCTTGTAGAGCCCAAGATATTTAGAAGTATTTGTTTTGTTTGGGATGTCTGACCTCAGGTCATTAAATTAGACCTAAAGTCTTTAAGGTGTGTCTTCTTAGGATATTCTCCTACTCATAAGGGATATTAATGCTTTAGTTATAATCTCAAAAGATATTTGATTTTCTGTTGATGTTACCTTTGTTGAGAATATACCATTCTTTGGCACACGTTCAGTGTTTACTTGTTCGATGAAATCTATACACGCAAATGCACGTGATTGCGAAAAGTAATAGAGTGAGTAAGATATCGTTTTCACAAGGACTTGGATTTAATTCTGGACTGATACTATTATCAAACTTTTAAATTAGGTAAATGGATGGAGTGTATAATTGAATAACTTGACAATAATGTAAAATTGAGTAAACAAACAACTAAATGAATATAGCACTTTGACTTCACCTCAATATGTAATTACTTTGTATTGACAATTACTTCTTTCCTGAGTTCTGAATTAGATTACCAACTTAGAGATTTAACTGTTTATGAAGTTTTGTCAAATTATCATATACCTAACTACTTCCCTCAACTCCATATAGTTATATGAAAGCTAACTGAGAAGACAATTGATACAAAGTACTCCCCTAATCTTGGTTATCTAAGATAATTAAGTATTGTCGTCTTGACTACTAATTACTATACTTATTACTTTTTAAGCATGCAAACATAGATTATCTTAATCCAATTCTTCAATTAGGATTGCTTTTTTGAGTTAGCCTAAATGCTAATTCAATTATAAGGTAATCAAACTTAGAAAAGAATTAAGGACAGAATGAAAATAGGAAAGCTAAATTCAGAACATCAATTAGAAAATACTATTATACAGAAGTAACCCCACAAAGAGTTCAGCTAAAATATTAAATAAAACTTGCTAACATCTAATGGGAATTAGTACAAATTTAGATAGCAAAGAAAAGCAATAAGAATACATGAAGAAGGTGGAGAGGGAGGTGTTCAGAAGGAGAAAAATTCTATACAAAGCCTTCACTCTGAAACCACCCCTATTCTCAGCAACTCTCAACTTGTATATCTCCTCAAGTGATTTCCTCTTCTTTCTATGCTTCCTCTCTACTTGAATGCCCTGTTGCTTGCCCTTAGGACCCTATATATAGGCCTTAGAACCTTAAAAGTGGAGTATGGGTCGAGTATAGAGCCATCAATCATTAAAGCAAATTAGGGATTTTGGTGGTGTGACAAGGCGAGGTGCCTAGGTACCAAGTCTCTGGTTTTAGCGCCTAAGCACTATCTTTCTAGCATGTGTGGCGGCTGGGTGCTATTTTTCCATAAAACTAGCGCCCTGGTGTTGGAATTCTGACGCTTAGGCATGGTACTATTCACTACAAAATTTCGAAGTGTACAATTAGTGCCCAAGTGTTGAGTTTCAGAAATTAGTGCCTATGCGTTGGATTTCTTGTGGCTAGGCGCTGGAATAATCATTTTTACTCCCTTCTTTGCTAGTACTTTTCCAGATCCACTTCATGTAAATTCATTACACGGAATGCTTAAATCTTTACTTAATAATGGTCAATTGTCCGTTTCCAAGTTATAGATAAAATTTCTTTGCAATCACTTAGATTTCATTTATAAATTAAGTGTTTCTACTATCAATATTATTTTAGATAATTTTCTTTCAGAGAGTTATCATACCCCCAGACTTGAGGGTTTGCTAGACCTCAAGTAATTAATTCCAATCTTGGCTTCACTTCACCATTTTTCACAATATCCAAGAATTGCTGAATATATACAAACTGTTAGTCTGCATCAATTTTATCAATAAGTAAAAGTATTGTTGAATTCTTTGATAAGACACTATCAACTGATCCTTCCTACATCAAAATTTTTTTCATTCCTTTTGAAAACACATAAATGAATTATCCTCTCTTGTAACTTTATTCCATATGCTTACTTTTCACTCCACTCGCCACACTTCTTAAAAGAACACAGTGTTAGAAATTATTAGGTCTTTATAAGTTTGTAATGTTAGGCTTAGGTAAGGGTAGATGAGAAAGGTATTTTAAGCTTAGACTATACCACAAGCAAGCCTCTATAGGGGCAACATTCCTATGTATTTTCAGCCTTTCTTTTTACCAAGGGTATATTTTTCTTTCTGCTCCCCTTTATTTTCTTCTTCCTTTCTCTTTTTCTCTTTATTATTATTTCTTAATATATTTTTTTTCAGCTTCCTTATTCATCATTTGTTTTGTATAAGATATAGGTTGTTTGATTTTTTTCACATGCTATCATTGGTCCTTATTTTGCCTCTATGATATAATGGTGTAAATGAGGGAGCTAGTTAGTGTGGCTAGGTGAATGAGTGTTGGAAAGAGAAGGAAGGATATTTTAGGCTCAATGAGGGACATTTAGGGATGAAGATTTTTTGGTTAGTTGGAAAATGACACAATCTGTCCAAGAAATGCCTAAGTCATTTTTCAGACAGTGTGTTACCTCTTTAAATTATCCTTTAAGTTTTGATCAAAGAGGTTCTAGAATGTAATTCATAATGAACAAATCAAAGTGCATGCATTCAAATGTTCAGAATCATTTTTAAGGTAAGTAGGTTTAATCTCATGCAATTTATTCCACGTTTCCAAAGCACTTTATGCATCATGACAAGAATAAAGAGAGATAACAAGTTCATATGCATTCATTATCATATTTTTTGCCATGCTAATGGAAAGTTAACAACTGTTTTTGAGTGCAACAATTGGATGCTTAATATTAAGTGCATAAACTACTTATATTTTTACTAATTTCAAAATTTCCCAATATAGTAGAGATTATCTATATTCATATACATGGATCCTTTCCCTAGGCTTAGTCTAAGTGGTATCCTTACTGCTTAACCTATACTTTCAAAGGAACAGGATAAAAGAGGGCAATATTCAAACTTAAATAAGAAAGAATAAAGTACTCCCCTATTTGTTTAACATTCCAATTCCTTGTCATCCTCTGTGGTTTTGGATTCATTCTCCACGTTTTTTTAAGGTGCTAAACTCCTTTCTTGCATATTTAGAGGGTATTTTTCAATGAAATCATAATGAAACTTAAAAAAAAAATAAATTAAATAAAGAGAACAAAATAGAGAAAATTGCAAGAAGATTGGGTTGCCTCCTAAAAAGTGCTTCAATTAGAGTTTTCAGTTGGGATTTTTCTCTGATGTGCTAGGGATTACTAATCTCTCTTGGTTGAGGTGTGGTTGTAACAACATTCTAGTTGACAACGTAGGTATGGTTGTTAGCCATTGGTTTAGGTGCTCCACTACTATTGTCTGCCATAACAGGTATTTTTCCTTTTGATTCCTGGACTGGTTTCTGATTCTTCTACAAGTTCTTTCAATTTTAAAGTATAAAGGCAGAACTTTAACTTTTCCATGTATATGCATACACGAGTACTTGAAAGATTAGTAAAGAAAACATTAGAGATAGAGTAAAATACTTAATAATAGCCTTAGCCAAATTAAAAGCCAAGTCCCCAGTAATAGTGCTAAAAACTTGTTTGCTGAAATTCAGAACATTATAATGAAAATAAGTAAACTAAATTTAGAACATCAATTAGAAAATACTATCATACAGAAGTAACCCTACAAAGGGTTCAACCAAAATACTAGATAAAACCTGCTAGCCTCTAATGGGTATTAGTTCAGATTTAGATAACAAAGAAAAGCAATAAGAATACATAAAGAAGGAGGAAAGGGAGGCGTTCAAAAGGGGAAAAACTCTATACAGAGCCCTCACTCTAAAACCATCCCTATTCTCAGTAACTTTTAACTTAGATCTCTCCTCAAGTGATTTCCACTTCTCTCTATGCTTCCTTTTTGCTTGGATGCCTTATTGCTTGCCCTTAAGACCCTATATAGGCCTTAGAACTTTAAAAGTAAAATATGGGTTACGTATGAAGTCATCAATCATTAAAGCAAATTAGAGATTTTGGCAGTGCACCAGGGTAAGGCCCATTTGGTGCTTAGATGCCAAGTTTCTAGTTTTGGCACTCAAGCGTTGAAATATTGGCACCTGGGTGCCATCTATCTGGCAAGCGTGGTGCTTGGGTGCTGCCTTTATGGCGCCCAAGCACTATTGTTTTAGAAAACTGGCGCCCTGGCGCTGGAACTTTAGTGCCTGCGCATGGTACTATTCTTGCAAAATTTCGATATGTTCAATTAGTGCCCAAGCACTGGATTTTTGGAGCTTGGATGCCGAGTCTCTGGAATTGGTGCCTAGGCACTGGATTTCTTGTACTTGAGCATTCGAATCTTCATTTTTCCTTCCTTATTTACTAGTACTTTTTCAGATCCATTTTCTTGTAAATTCATCACATAGAATGCTTAAATCTTTGCTTAATAATGGTCAAAGGTTTGTTTCCAAGTTATTGATGAAATTTATTTCCAACCATTAAGATTTTATTTATAAATTAAGTGTTTATACATCAATATTTTCTAAATAACTTTCTTTTAGAGAATTATCATTACCAATCAGGAGAAGGATGAAGAATTGTTGGTATATATAAAAAATTACCTCTAGAAATCCCCTCTACTGAGCAATTAGGATATTCTGATCCTTCACCATCTCTAACTCTTGAATTCACATCATCATCGCCCAGCACTCATGTATATTTCAGAAGATAAGGGACTCATGATACATGTTCTACATCATCTCCTTTGACATCAGATTCAAATCCTAGCATTGATGACCTTCCTATAACCTTTGGTAAAGGTAAACGCCAGTGTAATTATTTTATTCCTAATTTTGTTTCCCATGATCATTTGTCACTTTTGTCTAGCTTTTTCATTGCCTCTTTAGATTTGGTTTCTACTCCTAAATCCCTCATGGAAGCCTTAAACCACCCTGGTTGGCACAATGTAATGATGGAATAGATAAATGCCTTGGATGAAAGTAGAACATAAGAATTAGTAGATTTACCTCCTAACAACAACACTGTTAGTTGTAAATGAGTGTTTATAGTGAAAGTTAATCCTGATGGCTCAGTAGCTTGCCTTAAGGCACGTTTTGTTGCTAAAGGTTATGCTCAGACATACAGAGTGGACGACTATGATACCTTTTCACTTATTGCTAAAATGACTTCGGTTTGATTATTCATTTCCTTAGCTGCTAGTCATAATTGGCCTTTACACCAATTAGACATTAAGAATGCTTTCCTCTATGGCAATTTGCATGAGAAAGTGAATATGGAGCAATCATCTAGGTTTGTTACTCAAGGGGAGTACGACAAAGTTTGTCGTTTGCATAAATTTTTATATGGCTTAAAGCAAAGTCCCTGTGCTTGGTTTGGAATATTAAGTGAGGTTGTTCAACAATTTGGCTTGAAAAATAGCAATTGTGATCACTCAGTATTTTATAGATAATCAGAAACTGGTGTAATTCTTCTTGTGGTATATGTTGACAACATTGTTATCACAAGAGACAACGATGAAGGGATCTCATCCCTTAAATCATTCTTGCATACCATGTTTTGCACTAAGGACTTGGGATAGTTAAAATATTTCCAAAGAGTGGAGGTAATAAGGAGCAAGAAAGGAGTCTTCTTGTCTCAAAGGAAATATATGCTTGATTTACTAATACAAACTGGTAAAATAGGAGTAAAACCATGTAGCACACCTATAACTCTTAATATAGGTCTCACAAAAGTAGATAGTGAATTATTTGAAGATCTTGAAATGTATAAAAGGTTGGTTAAAAAGCTTTATTATTTCACAATAAGGAGACCAAATATTGCGTATGCTGTGAGTATTGTTAGCTAATTTATGTCTTCGTCTACAGTTAATCATTGTGTAGCTCTAGAACAAATCTTATGCTACTTAAAAGGGGCCTCAAGACATTAGTATACAAGAGTCATGGTCACTCTAATATTGAGTGCTTCACTGATGCTGATTGGGCAAGATCCATGATAAATAAATGATCTACTATTGGCTATTGTGTATTTATTATAGGAAATTTGGTGTCTTGGAAGAGCAAGAAGTAGAATGTGGTATCTAGATCCAACGCTAATTCAAAATATAGAGCTATGTTACAATTAACATGTGAAATTATATAGATGCAACATCTGATGGAGAAAACTAGATTCAAATTATCACTACCAGCGAAACTTTGGTGCGATAATTAGGCTGCTCTTCATATTGCATCAAACCCAATCTTCCATGAATGAACTAAACACATAGAGGTTGATTGTCATTTTGTTCGTGAAAAAATACAAGAAAATTTAGTCTCTATAGGATATGTGAAAATAGGAGATCAGTTGGATGATATTTTCACAAAAGTTTCCAATGGAAATCGGATTGAAATCTTTGTAACAAGATGGGCATAGCTAATATTTATGCACTAACTTGAGGGGAAGTATTGGAACAAGTTAACAATAGCATTAATTGGTTTCACTCACCTACAATTTTAATTGGTCTCACATTTGGTCGCACTAGTGTTAACTGGTCTCATTCACTTGCAATATTAATTGGTGTCACTAGCATTAATTAGCATATATTTTTCTAATAAATGTTATGTATATAAATACCCATGTAAACAAAGTGTAGTGTAAGTGGAAGGAATATTTTTTTTCCTTTTACAACAAAACCTAACTCATAACCCTACTTAGATAATTTTTTACAAAATTATAACTTTGTCATTAATAATAATAATTTTAATTTTTTAGAAACAAGTGAAAGCATCTAAAATATGTTTTTGTCTTTTTATTCTAAAAATTACTTTAGTATTTTTTTTAATTTTTTGAAACGGTTAATAAAAAATACATTATCAAAAAAGTTTTTTCTTTTATTTTGAAAAACCAAAAAAATTTCTAAAAACAACATTCAAACAAGGTTTTAGTTTTATGTACAATGTTTTATTCTTTTATTAAATTCTTTCATAAATTCGTACATGTTAAAAGTTCTTTAAGAAAACTAGTCATGTAACGTTTCTTTTGGCCATAACTAGTCATCTAAGGTAAAAATCATGTACTTGTTTTAAAAAAAGTTATATACTTGCTATATTTTTATTAAAATGTTGATAATAAAAATTTAAAATTATCTCTTTTTTTTTTGGTGCTTGAATTGTCTCAAGTGAAGAAAGAAAAAAATGTCATTTTTAGTACAATTATAAAATTGTTTGCACTGTACAATTATTATGCAGTACTAATTAAAAGACATGTGATAATAACATATTAAAATATATTAATTTTTTATCAATTTAAGATAATGTGTTACATTTATATTTTTACATCAATATTTTTATATTTTATTTATGAGTTCAAATTTTTTTGAAAAAAATTTTAGTTGACACTCTCTATTTTTTATTTTTTTAATAATTCTAAAAAATATTAGTTCATAAATAAAAACAAAAATATAAATTTATGGAGTTATTAAAAAAATAAAAAAATATTAAAGTGAGTTATTAAAGTTATAAACTAATATTTTTATACGAGTTAAAAAATTAAAAATAAAAATAAATTAAAAAAATTTTAAATTTATGAATAAAATTTAAAAAATAATAAAATTAAAATATAAATATCATAAATTAGTTTAAATTATTATATATCAATATCATATAATACATTATTGCTATATATATTTGTCTTAGTGAATCATAATAAAATATTTAGTGATGCAAGTGCAACAGAATTTGGAAAAAACATCTGCTTGAATTACCAAATAGGTAAATGTACGTCTATAAAATTACAGTATATATACCGTCAAGGAAAGATAGAGAGGGTCTCGTTTTCGCCTTTGTAAGGTTACAGAGCCGGTGTAGTCACCGGAAGTAGTGAAAGGAGGGGACAAAGAGGAAGCTTCTGCGAGGGTGCGATGACGACTCGCATAGCGCCGGGTGTGGGAGCAAACTTGCTGGGTCAGCACTCGGCGGAGAGGAATCAAGATGCTACTGCTTATGTCGGCAATCTCGACCCCCAGGTTCTTCTATCTCCTTCTTCATCTATCTCATCTTATGTAATTGGGATCTTCTGTGGTATGCTCCTCTTAATTCGGCTTTTATCTTGTGGTTGTGGATGTCGGAACCTATAAAAGAGACTTAGCAGAGGTTTTAGCAATTTTGAACTTTTTATACTGAAGGTACCGTGACGTGAATAAACTTTTTTGACAATCTAAAGAAGATTAGGGTGACTGGAAACTGATTCTTCTCAACTATCTGAATGATTTTCTTGTCGGAAATTGACCTTAACATTAAGAACGTCCCCAATGTGAACGGCGAGGTTTAGGAGTAATGATGCGGTTGGAGGACAAGGCCAAATTTCTGGGTTTGTGAATGCTGGAATTTACGATAATCTGAAGTAGAAAATGAAAATTTTTGACACAAGATTTATATACTGATTATAATTAGCCTGATGGTGTTCTATACTTAACTAAACTAGTTCTATTAGGAGAGAACCTTTTACATACTAGACACTTCTACCTGACCAGTTAAAGTTGCTGCAAATGGCGTAATGCTAATCAATTTTCCGGCAGACCAGCTGCATAAGACTTTCATCCTGTCTAGCTAAAGCAATTTTCTGTGACTTATTTTCTTTCTTCCTGAGAAGTGAAGCTTTGTGTTTTTTCCTTTTTATCAGGTAACTGAGGAGTTATTATGGGAGTTGTTTGTTCAGGCAGGTCCAGTTGGTATGTTTGATTTTCCTTAGTATTATTCAATCGATTCATTTAGATTTTAATATTCCTCACCAGTTTGTTGATAAAACTAGCACATGATAATTGTATACAATCACTTTGAAGTATTAGCATTCTGTCTAAGCTGTTGTATGTACTCTCTTTGTTATTGCTACTAATATGACATTTGTTTTCCTTTTAATAAATACCTTCTCTAGTTTTCTGGTTAATTTAGTGCACTACTCAAAGTTAGATCTGCAGTTCACTTGTCTGATCCTTTATGAAGTGAATAATGTACTTTTGCTGACTTCTAGTCTGGAAGCTTATTTCACCTAAGCCTTCTGTGACTTTCAAATGGATGCTAATCTGCTTCAAACTTGCTGGTTCTCTAATAATAAAGCTTCCTTGGATTATGAATATTCTATGTCATTTTGTTGCTAATTCTTGTATATATTTCAGTATACAATATTTTTTTTCTGTCTTTCATTTGTTTCAGTTAATGTCTATGTTCCAAAAGATAGAGTGACTAACCAACATCAAGGTTATGGTTTTGTTGAATTCCGGAGTGAAGAAGATGCTGACTATGTGAGTATTCTCGAGTCTATGGTCTTGTTTTTACTTAATATGCAAGTTGCAACCTCTCTAATGCTACATGCAGCTCCTGAATGATTGAATTTTGTCATTATGTTTCTTTCCACTTACATTATTGCAGGCCATCAAGGTGCTTAATATGATTAAGCTTTATGGAAAACCAATACGTGTAAATAAGGTATGGAGCTTGTTCCCTGATTTCTATGTCTCACTCTCTCTTTTCCCCTGGGGTGCTTTGTGCTACATTTGAATCAGTTAGTATGATTAATCAAATTGCTTTCCTCTTTGATTCTGTTTTTGAAATGTATTTCATCATGAATTTAAGAGAATCTGATGTTTAAGAATGAAACGATCTAGTTTAAGAAAAGGTATCAAGATATGTGTGTCAATTGACTGAAAATATAATGCAAAATACGGAGAGGATAAAAAAAACATTTTGGAGTCAGATGGTCTATCAGCCTGAGGCTAAATTTATGTAGAAATATGATGCATCTCTGCCAGTAGTGGTTACATTTTAAAGACAATGCAGACGTCTGGACTTATATGACAAACCTCCCTCTCATGCCCAACATGTATTGTATGTGTCAATATAAATATTGAATTCAAGATTGGACATATTTCAGATGAGATACAGGCACATCTTTGATACAGGTTGGACACATTCTGGATGCTTTGAATAAAATTTCGATGGAAAGGATTCTTGATTTAAGTCAGTCAGAGCTATATATTCGAAATATGAAGTGCTGAAATCTACATATTATGTAACATACGAGTGTATTATTTTTGCCATCTAATTGTTCCTAGTTGCAATCTAATCTCATCCCTTTATTTTTCTACGTGCATTTTTGCCATTCAAATGATGAACAATGATATAATTAAGTCTCATAAAAAATTTATGTAGTGACTCGTGGATATTGTCACTTTGGTTTTATATATGGCTTGTAATTTTTATTAGTTATTTTTATGCCATTCCAAGATCACCAATCTTATCCTATACATAGTGATCAGACTTTCATATTTCCATGTATCTATGCTTTAAATCTTTGTCAATGCCCAATGTTGTGGATATTAAATTGTAGTTATCTAATGTATGTTGTTGCTGTGGCCTTTGGTGTTTGTACAAACTTAGTTGTCTTGATATGTGTTGTGGAAAATCAGAAAGTAGTATTATATTATTTCTATTTGTTGTACAAGTAGAGTATATATACAAGTATTCAATAAAAACCTAATCCTAATCCTAATCCAAATAATCTATTGGAATCTCTACAATCTAGGGATAATATAATCTTTATCTAATGACATAAGATATAATTCAAAATTTGAAATGAATAGAAATAAATCAATATTGGGCTCTTTAATTGAGCCCACTAAACTAGTGGCTTTGGGCTCTAATTTAACATGTATGAGTCATGTTGCATTTGCATTTGTTTTGTTATGAAAGAGTGTTGATTCAGCTCTTTTTGGTTCTAGGCTTCCCAAGATAAAAAGAGCTTGGATGTGGGAGCAAACCTTTTCATTGGAAACCTTGATCCTGTAAGTAATCAAGATTTTCAACTGTTTAAACTTTAATCCAGACATGCTGAACTTTGACATCTAACTTTGGAATGGGTCCTGTTGTTGCAGGATGTGGATGAGAAGCTCTTGTATGATACTTTCAGTGCATTTGGAGTCATTGTTACAAATCCGAAGGTTATGCCCTTTATATCATTTATTACATCTTATCATGTCATGTTTGTGTCACTTTAGCAACTATATCCAACCACTAGCAGTTACTTTTACTTTTCATGCTCGTTACTTTTTCTTTAGTGCTTCTTGTGGGCATTCATGTTTGTTTTTATAGAAGTTTTGAAGTGTCTGGGTCAACTATACCTAAGCCATCTATTCTCTTTCTTTTTCTCTGGGCACTGCTTCATGTGTGTTGGCTATATGTCTTGATTGTCTCTTACATGTGCCGTCCTAAGAAGTATGTATACTAATATAGATATGGGACATGACACGACAGACTTTGTATTGTTAGATGCAATTTTAAGTCTTGTATTGTACATGATATGAGTGTCAGATATATATCGAACACAATATGGCTGTATTCTTGAATTATCAGCGCTTCATTGGTGCTGTCCCAATGTATTCTCATAGATGACATGTTCATTGTTTTTGTATTTTTTTCATATTAAACACATAGTATTGAATGAAATTTACATTAGAGCGTTATTTGATGGGTATGTTTTTAAGTTCCTGGAATGGAGTTAATTGAACGTTCTTCTTCATGGACTCTTCAACTTTTCATTTTAGCTAACATATATGTGTATAAATGATTATGGTTTCAAAATTTCAATTCATATAGTATGGTTTACGTTGTAAAACATTATATTATTTAGCTATCTTAACTGTCCATCCTGTGAGATAGTTCTACACAAATAAGCATATGATCTGATGATGTTCGGATTCCTATTGCAGATCATGAGAGATCCTGAGACAGGAAATTCCCGTGGGTTTGGCTTTATTAGCTATGATTCATTTGAGGCATCTGATTCGGCTATTGAGGTATGCCATTGCTGATTTCTGATGCTCCCATATCTTTGTCAGTCTGGTCTGAGAATCATTTAAAGGAATGGAACGTGCAGCAAATTATTCATTCCCATGTGGGTAGAAATTTCTTTTATATGTATGAATGTAATATATGATTTCAGCTTTATTCTGCTGTGGCTGACAACGGTCCCTAGATAGACAATATGTAATGTTCAGTCAATTATCTTCCCTTTTATTTCATATACTGCTTGTAATATGTTGGGATATTTTTGTTGTCTCATATTCCATGTCTCTAAATCCAACTTCACACACACACACACATTAATGATTCAACACAAAATGTTTCTTTACAAAATGCGGGACTCTGTTGACTAAGAATGTTGGAAGCATGCCTATACTAACATGATGGACTTTTTTACTCCAAAAAAAACATTTCATAGGCAATGAACGGGCAATACCTTTGCAATCGTCAAATAACAGTGTCTTATGCATATAAGAAAGACACCAAGGGGGAAAGGCATGGTACTCCAGCAGGTAGGCCAATTTCTTGCAGCCCTCTATATCTTTTGTTGAAATATCTGCTTATATTTTCTTATATGATGCAGAGAGAGTTTTGGCTGCCAGCAACCCAAGTGCCCAGAAGAGCAGGCCTCACACTTTGTTTGCCAGTGGGCCTCCCACACTATCCAATGTTCCTCAAGCCAACGGTACCATTGCTGCTCCTGTGCCTCCTCGTCCCTTTGCTAATGGCGTTGCTACCCCTGCTATTCCGGCCCTTCGTCCACCACCCCCTCAAGCTGCACCATTTCCGCCTATGCCAGTAGCCGGGCAACCAACATGGCATCAACAGCAGACGGGTCAGACAATTCCTCCTCCTATGATGCCTCCACCTCCTGTCCAGCAGTTCAGGCCACCTCACTCGAGTATGCCACCACCTCCGCCTCCGCAAGCAGTTCCAACTCCCCCAAGGCCTCTTCCACTGCCAACAGCAATGACAGGACAACCACCTGTTTGGCGGCCTCCACCACCCCCTCCACCTCAGCAACAGGGTGGGCGACCCCCTCCATTTCCTCATTCCTCGATGCCACCACCACCTCCGCCTCCTATGAGTTGAAGGGATTTCTTCCTTCTGGAATGCCCCTTTAATCAATTTATTTGAAAGTTTTCCCCTCTTGCTAGTTGTAGGATGTTATGTACTTATGTTCCTTAACTACTATAGCGCAGCAGATTGTCACTTGAACATCCTTGACAGGAAAGAATCAGTACTGAACAGGAAATAGAGCTTGAGTTTTGGGTTATTCCGCTTAATATCCATCTTCTATGGTACTTTCGCTTGCGTGGTTCACAAAATTGCCGGTTTGTCCCAGAAAGATTGTAATTCCAGTAATGATAGATCGTTAGAATCTTTTTGTGTTTTTGTTGCCTGGACCAGGATGACTTAGACTGCTACGAGTTTTATACTTATTCTCTACAAAAGTGCCTAATATGATTGTTATGCTCCTGAAGCATAAAGGCATTTAGGCACAGAAATTATCATCGCGAATCGAGGAAAATATTAAATTAGAATGTATTTCAAAAAAATTTATATGAGTACTAATGGAAAATGGTCTTAATTATTTATGTACGTGTGATACTATTATGCATTTCGGTGTGCTTGGCAATTCAAGTTTCCGACGGAGAATAGAAGACTTACCTTTAGTCCTATTCAATGGGTATGACTGAGCAAAATACAGTAGCGCCTCATCTGAGAGTATAGTTTATTGTCGTCTTCCTCTAGTGGTAATTTTATAGAAAACTTTTCTATCAAAGAAATCTAAAAAAAAAATAATTTAAAATATAGGCTGGGGCAGCTCTCAGTTACCCTGAGTTGTGAAACCGTGGACATGAGCATGTGATGCTTCCCAAGGTATAGATTGAACTGAGGAGCTACAACCCTTGACTAATCTGTTGAGCGTTGACCTGTGGAAGTGTGTGTGTGTGTGTGTGTGTGTGTGTGTATATCTGAGTGTTGATTGAAGAAGGAGCATCCTAGGACTCGTTATGTATAACGTAGGACGCGAACCCTTAACACGGAACCTTTTATGGTAACTGAATTTCCAATTTCCAACACTAACATTAATTCCCGGTATTTTAGCTGCAACGGGGTTATCGACCGTCACCAACTTCCCATATTGCCATTTTTATTTGTTGACCCACAGCTTTGACAATGGAAGATTGATATTTTGGTGAACACAGATTGATCCCAGCCCTTGTTTTTACAAGTTTCAATTTGCACCTTTTAGTTTTTTTTACAACTCTCAAGAATATTAATTTGTAAATTTATTAACCCATTCGTGTACTTCTTTTATATTTTTAAAATTCCAAATTTTTAATTTTATCTTTATTTTTAATTTATAAATTGATGTTTTTAGAATTATTGGAAAATAAAGATAGTAAAGGGGATAAACTGACACATCTAAAAGAAATTTTGGATTATAAGCAATATTTGAAGAAAATATTATGATTAAAATATAAACACAGTAAGTTATTTTAAATTAATATACAATCAATATATTTGGATATATCATTATCCTATTTTTATCTTAATATAACATCTAATAATTGCAATGATAGAATTACTTTTAATATGTTTACAAAAATCACTTAACCTAAAATTATTTTCAAATTTATAAAATTATGCACTCTACTTTCTTTATTTTTAATATCTCTAAAGAATTGATTAGTAAATTTGTCAACTCATCTTTGTAAATTTTTTTATTTTTTCAATAACTCATTAAATTTTTAATCCTATCTTTATTTCTAATTTATGAATCAATATTCCTGTGGAGTTATTAGGAACCTAAAGAAGTAGATGTGTAAGTTGACAAATTTTAAAAAATATTTAGAAATCATACACAATTTTAAAAAAATAATACTAGAGTTAAAATGTATAAATCATTTCTTATATTCAACTAGCATATTTTAACATATAATTGACATATATATTTTTTTAGTATGTGACATAATAATTATATTAGTACAATCATATCTAGAGATGCACCAAAAAATTTACCAGAAAAGCCAAAATTCAAATGATGTATTTGTAAACTCATAATTGACGCATCATCTCAACTTTTTTAATCCTCCTCCTCCTCATCATCATTGACTATACGTAAACAATTTTGAGACAAAAAGATCACTGAAAGCAAAAACTCGATCGAGGCCAAATAAGGCATAAAGATGTCGTTTCTCAAATTTCTACATAAGCGTGGCTCCGTGATGTAGTGAAAAATATTATTTTAATATTTTCAAACACTTGGGCCAATTTTTGTATACACTATTAAATTGTACAAGCAATGAATCATATAAATGGGATTGTCTGTGCGAGTGCAATCTCATATATTATTTGTACATAGTATATCCAATATATTGTTCTTAAATGAGAGGTTGAAGCAAAGAGTCACAATTTTGTCTTGTTCTAAGAAAATATCTAACTAAACCAGCAAACAGTGATATAAATATTTTCAATGAAAGTTATTAATAATATTTCCATCCTCTGTAGGTGTAAATAATTTCGTTAGAGATTCATGGTAATTCCTCCCACAAGTGTACCCCTCATATTACAGAGATTCTTTAACTGTTAGGCTTAAAGATGTCTTACCATTTGATCCATTCTTTTGAAAATAGGGTAATCACACTTCTTGTCTTCTATAATTATGTTTCGATAATTCTATCTATAAATTTTAAAAATATATTTCACTCGCTATTTGCTACCCATTGGTTACTTATAATTCAATAATAATTGTACATATACATGAGCAGCTAGGTGATTCCAAGATTTAGACACCAACTAATCAAGAATGCATGGATGAAAGAGTACATATTATCGTAATTTTAATCTGCAAATTGAAATATTCAGCTGGTGGATTTGCAGAAACAGAACAAAGCCTCCCAAATGTCAGTGAAAGCCTGAACAATGAGGGGATGGTATTTTGCTGAATTAAGAGACAAGAAACAGCACAAGAGCTGCTCCAGATCTTTCTCCTCAAACATCTGCTTCTCCAGAATCATCTCCATCATCGACCTCCGAAAATCCTCGTACGGATTCTCCGACTTCTTCACCACCGCCATGCTCTCCCTCACCTTTCCTTCCACCCTCCACCCTATCACCCCCTCAAACGCCGACAACCTCGCCCCCCACCACGCCGACTTCTTCTTCCCTCTTCCTTTCTTCTTCTTCTTCTTCTTCTTCACCTTCTGTTCCTCATGAGGTGAAGTCTCGCTTCTAGAAGATGAAACTAGAGCCTCGGTTTCTTCTTCTTCTTCGTCGTAGCCGTCGCTGCTGAACAATCCACAGCTGTGATCAGCTGAGGAAGTGCTGACACGATTACGACCTCTCGGTGTTCTTGTTTTCTTCCTTTTATACCTCCGTTTGGATGACGGAAGAGGCGAAACGTCGTCGTCGAGGCCGGAGCCACCAGAGGCTGAGGAGTTGTAGATTTTGCGGCGAGAAGGAGTGGTGTCGTCGTCGTAGACCTTGGCCACGACGTGCCATTTTTCTTCCTTTTTCCAGAGGAAGTGGTGGTCGTGGGGCTCTTTCCGGTCGTCGTCGGAGAGATGGTTGGAGGAGTGTTTGGAGCGGCCGCAAGATTGGAAACACAGAATGAGTCGGGATAGTCGAAACTTGAAACGTTTCGCCATCTTTTGAATGTTGTGAGCGAAAATCGTAAGGTCTATATATCTCTATATATATATATATATATTTGATAGCCTAGTTCCTCCAAATAAGACAATTTGGATTTATCAGTGAGTGGAATAGGAGGTTATATTTAATTATTATAATTATTAGATAAATATTTAATAATTTAAATTTATATTAAATTAATATAATCACTATAGTTATATTTTTAATTTTTTAATCATTCAATAATACAAAATGATTATACCTCGAGTTTCCACCGATGGGATTCAGATTGGAAATAAGGAGTTTGTAAATGAAGCGCTCATGATACTGTTCTCAACGTTTCACGAAATTGCATTCATCATTTTCAGCGCAGCTTTCAAGGTTTTTCAAACTGGAGTCCACTTTTAGAAAACAAATGAAAAAATTTTAATAAGTTTTAGGTACTTTTTTTAAAAAATTTTAAAATAAAGGATAGATCTTTAATTATTACAATTCAAAAAATTAAAATTGGGGATATTTTTTATTTTTTATAAGGAAGGTTGCTTATTGCCATATAATTATATCGTATCTTTTGAGTTAACATCTTGAAGGAGAAATATACTTTGTTTCTTACAATGTGAAAGTTAAAAAAATCATTTTAAAATTTAAAACTTAAGAGAATTATTTGAAAATAACGTAAAGTTTAATAAAATTTTCCGTACTCTTTATAAAAAAGTTGTTCATAACTTGAAATTTTATGATTGAATGTTTGAAATTCTTTTGATACGTTTTGTTATTATTGAGAATTTGACAACAAATACCTGACAAAAAAAATCTTACAGTACATGTGAAATTAATATATCATGCAAAACAATTCCATTTTGAAAGAAAAATAATAAAAAAAGAGGGGTTGTTTTTTTGGGCGGGGGGGACCGATTATACAAAAGGAGGCTTCGTCTTCCACGAAGAGCTGCTTCTGGGTATGTGATGATGAAGATGCTCAATCTTTTCAGCAAAAAACATAAGTAAAGATGATGATCTCTGTATTATATTTTAGCGTATCTTGCCGTACTCTGATTGATTCTTTCCTTCACGGATAAAAGAAAACCACATTTAGAATGTGTCTCCACAATCTATTGTTCAATCAATTTTTTCCAATATAAGGAAAAAGACACTCACGAGTGAGACTTGTGTGGGTTTCATTTAAAAATAAAAATTTAAAAGAACAATAAATTGAGAAAATCCGTCCTCATCTATTTCTGCCTGTAAGAGCTTATTCTCTTTTTATTGTCCTCCAACAAATTACACTTCCAAACAGAAAATTAACATTTTAAAATTTGGTTTTGGCTTTCCGAATTGATCAACTTGTAGTGATACTGAACCTAACGTGCCTTTGGGAGCCAAAGTCAATAAAGTCGCGACAAATATGATATCTTAAGGTTGGATTACACGTTTTTGGTTCGCTTCCCCAATGAACACTTTAAAAGTAAGCTCCAAGTTTCATATCAGTTTGTCTTTGTTTCTTTCTCTGATTTTTTTCTCTTTCTTTCACGGATTTTGATGAATACACAATTTATAGTCATTTATTTGCATTTCTGTGAAAAAGCAAGAAGGAAAATGACAATAGAGCGAAGAGAAGTAATAGTACATACATTAAGGGGATTTAAAATTTTTAGATGAATGAGATCACACATATAATGCATAACAGGTATAGCAGTGGGATTTGACCCAATCCAATGCAACTTTTACAGATTTCATCTCATATTTCATATTTAAAAATAGGTGGGTTAAGTTAATTCAATTTATTTAATTTGTAGGTTAAATAAATTAGTTCAATACACTAGTCTACTTTAAAAGATTTTGTAGATTTTAATTAATGAAAGGTTTAACGTTATGTAATTTCAGATAACTTACATATTTGTTTTGTCTTTTAATATTTAATTTACCATAAACAACATGAATAGATTTTTAGTATTATAATTAAATATTTGACTTGATAATTGTATATTTTTTTTTTGAAATTTTATTTACAAATTTTTTTAAAAAAAATTTTATGAATTTTTAGTGCACTCATAATTTTGAATGCACAAATGCATCCAGTTATAATGTAAAGATATAATTGTAATAATATTAATCTAACAAACTATAATATTACAATTATATCTCTACATTATAATTAAAATGCACAAAAAATGACACTTTTACATAATTGTTTTTATAGAAAATTTAACTTCAAAATCAATTTTCTTCATTATTAAAAGTTTTTGAAAAATTTATATAAAGTAATTATTTATATAATCTAACCGTTAAAACTTAACTTTTCATAAAGGTTAAAGTCTCCATAACAAAATCTTATTCTTTCTTTTAAAATTTACCATTATTTTTTATCCAAAAATTAATAGGGAGAAAAATGCTTTTCTGTTCCTCACATTTTGACATTATCTTAATTAAGTCTTGCACATTTTCCTTATTTCTAAAATGTCCTTCACATTTTTGAACTTCGAAAAAATTAGCCCTCTACCAATAAATAATTCTTCAATTATAGTGATGGAGAGAGCAATTTTGAAAGTCCATTTTGAAGACAAAGCAAATGGGAATGACCAAATTGAAACAAGGTTAAAATATAAGGGACTACAATAATATTTTTCTCAATTAAAAAATAAATTACCAAATAAATCATCAATTCAAGAACGTACCATTTATTAAATATATTTTGTTTGGACACATGAACTGCTTAAAATATTCCTTAGCTTGTTGGTTTTGCATGAAGTACACGTAATAGAGTATATATTGATCTAGGCTAGGAATTCTCCATAATTACTCATGGATCACCATCTATACCCTGAAGACTCTATATCCATTAGGACAGAAAAGGTCAATACGAAAGGTCCATTGGCCTAATAACAATATTTCGAATCTACATCTCACCTAATGAGAGAGCAATATGGAAATCTCAGAATCCACCTTTAGCTATACTATCGAGGAAAGGAAGCATCAGAGTAAGAGTACTGGTCATGTTCATGCCTAGATCTCTCTGCATTCTTCACACATAATCTTTTCCCTTCGACAATAAGAAGATATGGTAAAAACAGGAGGAAGAAAAAGCAATAGCAAGTCTTGTCCTTCCATTCCATATATAGTATCAGTACTGTAAAGCATCAGCCCCATTCAACGCGTGCACGAAAACAGACGTAGCTTTTGCTGTTTTGTGGGTTGTATTGTAGTAGTATTACGTAGTATGTAAAAAATATTCTGGCAAAAAAAATAAAATAAAGGTGTTGTAGATAATATTGAATTGAATCTGTGGGAATGAAAGTTGATCCAAATTGAAGCTCCTCTTGAAGTCGAAGCACATGGGGTAGGGATCCAAGGGAACCAAATCATCTTTCCATTGAAGTGGCTTTATTTTTTTCTTTGTGCTTTTAAGAGACACATGGTCTTCAAATTTGACAAAGTCATATATGACCCCTTTACACTCCAAAGTGTCCCCGACATGATACGCTCTGACAATCCCCGTCAATCAGGTTGTTTACTTCCATTTCCTTCTGAAATCTCGTCATATATATTCTTATTTTAAAATGTTTAACTAATAATGTGCTCAAGTGTTATCATAGGCAAACATATAGCCCCACTGAGTTTCCTGTCAAAAAATATAGGTTTTAGTAAACACAACCTATATAGATTGCTTAGTTCTAAAAGAGGATTCAAAAGCCATTGTGTTAGCCGATCTAACATGATTTCGTCACTTCCATTTAGGCACCCATATCTAAAATTTAATATGAAAAAAGAGGCTTTACCATGAATTTCTTATAAATTTAAGAGAGAAAAGAGAAGTGGGGAAAAGAGAGAAAGTCACATAGTATTTCGAAACTAGTAATATTACATATAACTATTATTGGAGTGAGTCATATCTATTAAAAAAATAATTTTTATTTTCAACTCCCATACAGTAAAAAATATTACATTAAGATGCTATATATTGTTTAAAATCGGACGAATTGAATCTAAATCAGGACAAATTTTATGGGACTCAGATTGAATGGATATGAGCCTCTTAATTTTTTTGGATACCCTGCATGATTATGAAGTGAGAGGCGAGAAAGAAGATTTACTGCATGTGGAGTGGAGAGTGAAAAAGAGAGAGAAAGTGGTAGAATTTCATAGATTCCATTAAAAGAAACATGATGTCAATAATTTTGAAGTTAAAAAGTATTTTTTATTCCTTAATTTTATTTGAGGTTTTACTTTCACCTTTTAACTTTATTAGTTTTAATTTAATTCTTTAATTTTACTTTAAATTTTACTTTTGTCTTTTAATTTTATTTAATTCTAATTTAGTTATCTAATTTTACTTTAAGTTTATTTTCATTCTAGTGTGGAACAAAAAAAAATTAATTTAAATAATTTTTAAAAATTAAAACCATACTAGAATAAATGAAAGTAAAGGACAAAAGCAAAATTTAAGATAATGTTAAATTAGAATAATTTCATTCTAGTATAAAAAAATAAAATTAATTTAAATAATTTTTTAAAATTAAAGTCATACTAGAATAAAGTGAAAGTAAAGGACAAAAGTAAAATATAAGATAAGGTTAAATTAGAACTAATAAAATTATTTTAATTTAACCTTATCTTAAATTTTACTTTTGACTTTTACTTTCATTTTATTCTAGTATGACTTTAATTTTAAAAAATTATTTAAACTAATTTTATTTTGTTCCATACTAGAATAAAAATAAAAAACTATGAGAGTAAAGTTAAAAAATTAAATTAAAATTAAATGAAGTTAAAGAATGAAAGTAAAATCTCAAATAAAATTAAAAAATAAAAAATATATTTTTACTTAAAAATGATTGGCATCATGGTTCTAGTGGGTCCCACGAAATTCTACCACTTTCTCCATCTTTCTCGCTCTCCACTCGCTCGAAATCCTTTCTCCCCTCTCACTTCATACTCATGCATGATATCTCAAAAAAATTAAAAGGCTCAGATCCATTCAATTTAAGTCCCATAAAAATAGTTCTGATTTGGACTTAATTTATTCAATTTCAAAAAATATATAGCATCTTAATGTGATATTTTTTGTTATATGAGATTTTAAAAAAATTATTTTTTAATATTTATGGCTCAAAAAACTAATAATCAATATATATAATCAACTGTCAGATTTTGGACAATTGAATGGAATATTTTAGAGGGATTTCAGTCGACTAAGTCTTATACCTAGTCAACTAACATGTCTATATGATATCCCAATTAACTCCTGTCTGAGTCTCCATATACTAGGAGCTCCTATGAGACCCCTGACTTAAGAGTTAAGAGGCTTAAAAAGGAATTTTAGAGGTAAGTTTTTTCTTGCTTATTGCACTATGTAAATGTTTGACATTGTTCATTAAGCTTGTTTTAAAAATTGTCAATGCTGTTTCATACAATGTTGATAATATGTTGGTTCCAAATATTGTTGATATATGATTTAGGTGCATCTAGTTTTGCAACGGAATATTTCTCATTCACTCTAATTAGTGTATTTTCCCCGCCAATTTGGAGGATAAATTATATGTTTTATATAAATATTTATAGCACATAATGGTCGTTACTAAAAAAATAAAAATAAATTTACCATTAAATGAATAACTTTTGAATATACTTTAATATAAATTTTTTCTCAAATTTTTTGGCTTTTGCATTCATAACATAATCGATTGGGATGAAATTTTAACATTGTAACTTATTCTATCACAATGTGGACGACCTTCAAGAAGGGAAACATGAAGCCGTATTTGCTTGATATAAAATTCTCGTACCTACATTTGGCAATATTCTATATATATATATATATATATATATATTCAACATGTATATTTAGGGCGTGGATCATACGTATTTGATGAAATAAAGAAAAACTAATTTAACCTATAAGAAACCACATTTATGTTCCGTTCAGTTCAGTTAAATAAATTTTGCTTTGTTTAAGAAATGGTAATAACCATTAATTTGCTTGTCTTCAACAGTAAAACGATGTATAAAAATCAACACTAATCTTTCTAATCGCTTTGAAGAGTCATTTCCAGATAGTTTTAGATACAAGAAGAGATATAGAGGCAGCCTTTTAAAATTTCTACGTGTATTATATACAAAATAATATACTATTTTTCAGAATTGAGATGGAGACATTAAGTTCTTTCAGAGATTAAAGTAACATATTCCCACTTTAAAAATTAGGCAAAAAAACAATAAAAGGTGTCATATACACTTTTAATTATGGCCAAATTAGAGTCCCTTTGTGGCTATATAAAAATCATCGCATTGGAACTCAAATATCGTAAAGCACGATAAAGAGAAAAAATGTCTAGGGTAAAAGTATAAGCAAACGGACACTGCCAACTGCGTACAACGAATGGTACTCAAGTAAAATGGGAAAGTCAGAGTCAGAAGCTCAACAAGTATGCTTTTGCTTGTGTTTTGGCTGCTTCTATTATTTCTGCAATAGTTGGTTATGGTGAGCGTCTTTATATGCTTTTACTGGTTTTATATATTACTGTTTCTACGTAATCAGCTACTGCTTATACTAGTGTTACGTACACTTTTGTCTATATAACTTTTTCTTATTTGTAAAGCATGTTTGGAAACAGATTATATGAATTTGTTGACAGGTGAAAATGGGAAGAATGGAAAGGAGATCAATGAAAATTAGTAAATATAACTCTTATCCTGATGCATAACCGATACCTTAGGCTCATTAATCCCCAAACTTTCTCAATGCTCCTATCAATTTGAGGTGACAAAATGAGTGGAATTTATTGAGTCAGCCAGTACAATCCATCTATTCGGTAGGTTGGAAATTGTATGTTATCATGTGTATACTTATTTAGTATGATCATATTGATATGATCCATTTACTGACAAGTCAATTCATGAGTTAAGTTGGCCAACCTAACTACTTGACCTTCTAATTTTTTTCACTAATCATGATAAATTTAAGAGTTGAGAAATTAATTACATTTAAGCTTTTATTACAACAATTAACCATTCAAAACAAGATTCAAATGCTTTTAATGAAAATTTTAAAGAATTTTATTACTTATTTTACCTTGTTTTAGTTATTTGATGAGACATGAACTATTGAAATAATTGTTTTTGGTACAGTGTCAAAGTTTGAAAGAGTTGTTTAATTATTTTAAATTTGGATTTAATTGTTTCGATTTTGAAGGATCTTTTCAATTGCAATAAATATCATTTTCTTTCCTTTTGAAAGAAAAAACATTTTTTCAAATTGATTAAATGAACCACAATCATTTAATCCATGTAGTGAGCTGATTGAAGTTTTAAACCTGTTTAAATACAATGGGTAAAAGCCTATTTAACTCAGCTTGTGAAGGGCTATATTGGTCTACTTTAACATTTCTACTATCAAATTAATTATTTAGTCTATTAATGAAAATATAAATGCTCTTTTTTTATTTTAATTGGAAAAGATGAATTCATATATATATATATATATATATATGTCTTTTCTTTTCTATGAAAAAAGTAATATTGTCTCTCCATCTCACTTTTTTCTACAAGTTAACGAAAACCCTAACACTATTGACTTGCACATGTTAATTCAAGTGCTGGTTGTGGACTAAGTTTGTGGCATGCAAGTACTAGCTAACTATATATTATATTAATAATTAGGGATTAAATTTAAAAAATTATGAAAAGTTGAATTGAAAGCTCACTAAATCAAGGGTGAAAAAAAAGTTTTTCTTTCATTTTCTTTTGGGAAAAAAGTTTATAAGGTTTAGAGTCATAAATCAATTACGTTAATCATAATCAAATAAATTAATATATTTGGTAATCAGTCCCAGTGACTCATATGACACTAGTTAAAAATTAATGTATCCCCCTTAGTTCAATCCTCACTGTATCTTTTTTGAAAACAAACGAAAAGCACGTTTAAGTACTGTGTAGCTTCTGCAGAGACACAATCCATTGGTTGCATAATTGTAAAATGTCCTATATACCTGTAAGCCAAAGCTTTTTGTAAATAATGGAACATCTGTAAATGTGCAAATTGTTTTACTACTTTAATTTGCTAGACGATATTAGTAAACAAAAACAGCATTCCGCTAAGCCTAAGCCATATTATTCATGTTCAGTCATGGGAGTAATGGCTGGAGCATCACTCTTCATACAGGACGAACTTAAAATCAGTGACCTACAAGTGGAGCTCCTAGCTGGCGTTTTAGAAGAATCTGTGATTACATAGGTTGTCGTTACACCTTCATTCTCTCTTCCATCATCTTCTTGTTGGGCTCCATTCTAATGGGCTACGGCCCACCCTACACTATTTTAATCACCGGAAGATGTACTGCCGGAATCGGAATAGGCTTCGCTCTTATGATAGCCCCAGTTTACTGTGCAGAAATTTCGCCTCCGTCATACAGAGGCTTCCTAACCTGTCTTCCAGACCTTTCCATCAACCTGGGAATCTTGCTTGGCTATGTCTCAAACTATTTCTTCGAAAAATTGACACTTAAACTTGGATGGAGAACTATGCTTAGTGTTCCAGCAATTCCTTCACTAGCTCTCGCACTTTTAATGCCAAAACTAGTAGAGGGGTGAATTAGTGATATAAAATTTTGCCATTTAAATCTGTTCGAAAAATATTGTTAATTAAGAAAATCATACTTTATTGAAAAACTGAGAAACTAGTTAATTATATTTAAAATATAGTTGACTGAATATTTTTAAAATCGAGTTTTAGAAGATTTAACAGAAAAATCAGTTAACTATTTAGTTAATAATTAACTGAAAAACTTAAATAGAAGAATGAGCGTAATAAAAATAGTTAACTATAAATTCTACAATCAGTTTCAATGCATGCATCATATAGTTGAGACAAAGAGAAAAAAAAATAAGGCACAAAAATTTATATTGGTTCAGTACAACTAATGTTTATGTTAAGTCCTTTTGACTCCCAAGGAATTTCCTTCACTATAACAACACTAATACATTTTCCAAAACTCTCACATGTTCACCCCAAACACAAGGTTTTTCCAAGTTCACCTTAAACTTACAATAGGTTTTCTAGTTCATCCTAAACTAATTTTAGAGTTTTTCCAATTCTCAAAAGCTCACTTCTTCTCACTCACATATAAAGAAGTTCACAACAGAAAGTAGATGAAATTTTGAACCCTTATAAGAATGGGTCTAAAAATAAAGCTCTCTCTATGTTCTAACTCAGCAAGATAAAAACCAGAAACTAGGAACAAAAAATATTCTATTTTTTGGCTAATAACTTTTAGATTTGTCCATAGCTTCAAAGGCTTGCATCTTCTTATATAGTGCTTATGGAAGTGACCGTTTGAAAGAGAAAATTATATATGTTTAAATCTCTAGTGCGCTTGATTTATTTTCTGTTAGAATATTTTTAATATTATATGGATTAACATTAATTATACTATTAGATTAATTTTATATTATAACTAATTAGGCAATTGATATTGTAATTTATAAACTAAGAATGGACTGAGTTTTATTTTAATATGTGGATAATCGGTGATGGGTTTAATTATTCACAAGCCCACTGGAAAGAAACCTAACCCACAGCTCAAGAGTATTAGTAATCATCCCGTCAAATTACTAATTTCAGATTGTTACCCAGAGAGAGATTTAATGGGTTTATTTTGATTGATTAATTAAATAAGAAATTGTTTTAAAGATTCTGGAGGATTTTATTTTAATAATATTGATTAATTATATTATTAAAATAAAACCCTATAAATAACGCACTGAAGCCCTAACTTTCATATATTAAATCTGTCATTCTCTCTCTGTCGTAAAAACACTCAGAGGAACGCTCTTGGGTATTATAGGTTGAACTTGTTAGACTCAACCAATACTCATATCAACGATGTCGTCTTCATCAAGTCAGATTGTTAATTTATTTATTCTCCCAATTTGTGATCATGTTTAATTACATGTTCTAATTCTGCTATCAAATGGTATCAGAGCCACAGTTTGATGGACTATGAAATTTTTTAAATTTCCTTTCTTTAATCCCATCTTCGTAACATGATTTAGCATATTCTAGTATCTCTTCTTCCTTTTCCTTCTTCTTCTTTTTAAATGGTCTTCATGGTAATGTAAGGGTAAAAAGGGTTGGCTAAGGTGTGAAAATATAGTTGAGTATAGAACACACCATAATATTGTATAACCAATCTCTTTTGGCTTATGACCATGTATCTTGAAATTTTGTCACCATGACCTTCCATGAGTCCATTGAAGGTCAAAGAAGGGTAAAATTAGAAAAGAATGAGGCTAGGTAAATATTTTGAAATATCTAGGGAAATATTGTGTAAGTTATAACAAGCTTAGGATAAGAATTTTGATAAGTAAATTTTCTTGTTCATTATGAAATTAGCTCCAAATTTTCTTGGCATGTGCGGCCACACCGCCGGTCAGATGAACTTCAAATTTTGAAATTAGCTCCACTCGCCCTGATCTAAATTATGGTAATTTTTTCAGAATTTTTTGAGCCTTGGAAATAAGAGTTTTGAAATTTTTTGAAAATTAAGGGCTTTAAAATAATGTGTAGATAAGGTATTTTGACCTAAAAAATTTTATGTAAAGACTAGAAATGATACAGAATAATATGTTCAATTCATTCACCCTGATTATGTGTAATAAATTATAATCAATTTCTTTGCGTTAATTATTAGATTTTATTCCTAATTTAAGTACATGTGCTAAAAGAAATAAGTTGTGTGTGGGAATTGTAATGACTTTGGTTCACATACACCTATTGATTGTGTGCTCGCCTATCGTGGGCCCAATCATGGTGATATGTCTTTTATAAATTAATTTATATCGTATTTATCATTTAATTTCCTACATTTTTTGGATAATTTAATTATCATTATCAGGGATGAGTCTGAATATTGTGATAAGTCCACTAGAGAGAGTGTATGTAAGTATTATGTTGACAATGGATATGCCCTATCGGTGTGACATTGTCAATATAATTTTGTGAATAAGGCCTGTTTGTGGCTTGTCAGCTGCGATTTGCTGATTGATGTATTCATGGTTTCTTATATCCTATTGATATGGAGATTGTAGGTGCATTTTGTGTCGTTTCTCTCGATAATGAGCTTCCCTGGTGTGCATGAGTTTTCTTGATTTATCATATCCGAGCCCTTAGGCAGGATATGATGAGTATTTTGTTACACAGTTGTTGAAGCTGAGTCTTGTTACGGAAACTTTGTTATATATATAATTATGTGTCTATGACATAATTATATATTTCCTATTTGTTTTCCCTCAGCTTCTCTGTTCTTGTAACTATTTATGGTGAAAACTCTGAACAAAATAGACTACGATAATTGGATTGAGTCCCTTGATATGTATCTAGTGATCACCAAGGGAAGTTTAGGTATGAGAGAACCTAAGCCAGCAGATCTCACCGCTGAGCCTAGCGCTACTGACAAGGCTTACCATAAGCAGTGGTATGAGTCCAATAAGATTTGTTTGACTGTCATTAAGTATACGATTGAGAAGACTATTAGACAAAGTATTCCTAAGAAGGACATCGCAATTAAATATTTCAAAGCGGTCAGTAAGAAATTTAAGAAGTTTGAAAAGATTTAAAAAGACCTATTATCTCTCTTTGCTAGATAACACTCACTATGATGAAGTGTCAAAAGTGTGTGAGTACATGAAGAAACTTGTTAACTGCTACAACAAGCTGAAATCCTAGATGTGGACTTGGATGATAGCAAACTAGTTTATAGAGCTCCCTAATCCCTTTCTGCTGAATATGGAGTCTTGAGAACCACTTATAATTCCCAAGAGTTAGAGTAGTCTATTAATCATATGATGTCTAAAATGACCCAAGAGGAAGAATCAATAAAGAAGATGAATTCTCATAATTAATGAACTATATTTCACATGGTTCATCCAGCAAGGCTGGAAATGTGAAATTGAAAAGGAAGAAAAGTGAAGGCAATGCCAATGGCAAGAAAACGTATGGACTCAATAAAAACAATAAGAATAATAAACCATCCTTGGATTGGAAGGAAGTTCGATTACAGTTAGCTATGTAGGCACTATAATCACAAATGAAGACTTGCATAAGGATGTGCTGTGTGTGGATGACATCCTATTGGCCAATAACTCATTGTACTTATTAAATGAGATAAAGCACATTTTGTCATGCCACCTTGATATGAAAGATTTAGGTGAATCTTTTTTTTTTTTTTTTTTATTTTGAGAATTCAAATTCACCATGATAGATCTTGTGGCATTCTTGGTTTGTCTCAGGTAACCTATATTGAATGAGTGCTCAAGAAATTTGATATGTATTCTTGCACTCCTTGTGCAGGTGATAGATGGTTTAAATTGTTATGTCCTCAATGATGAAGAGAGAACTTTAATAGGCAAAGTTCCATGTGAATGAATTATTAATAGCCTAAGATATAGGCTCAAGTGTGCACATGTTTGAACATTGTTTTTCTATGTTGGTGTGCTTGGCAGATATATTTAACTAATTCTGGGCATGATCATTAGAAAGCTATAGAGACAGTTATGATGATCCTGAACTCACTTCTGATTACATTTATACAATGTTTTTTAAAGGAGTTGTTTTGTTGAGAAGTATCAAATGGACATTTACAGTTGCCTTATATATATATATATATATATATATATGAAGAGTATGTCGCTAGTTTTGTGATGATCACTTGTTAGGGAATATGGTCAAGGAAATCGATTTCCATTATATGTATATTTTAAGTCATGACCATTTTGTTGCGACATGACTCTATTATACGTTTCTATCAAAGTTACAAGAATTTCAATTGTATCAAATTTTAACAGTCAATTCCTGTTTGTTAGAGAGAAGATCTATATATTTCATACTCATTTTAGGTGATCCGTTTACCAACACAAACCCATTAGAGTTTTGAAAATATATGACTCTTGGATATATTCGAATTTTGATGTGTTATTTTGGTGAGAGTCTGAGTTGTGTTCTTAAGGAACACTTTGACATATTTTGGCACTTATAACATTTGTTTCCCTATTGGATTCAATGTTTTAGTTATGCCAAAATTTTAGATATAATTCAGAATTGAAATTTTGTTGGCATTTATAACAATGCTTTCCTTATCGGGTTCAATATCCTTGATCCATGATTTCATTTTTGAATTTTTGTTATCTTAGACTCACATGGTTCATATTTGCAGTAAGCACATGATGACGGATCTGTTGACCAATGCCTACCCATAGGAGTAATTCAAATTGTATAACTCATATGGGTCTTGTTGAATTTTGATATAGCCTTGGTCTAGTGGGAGTATGAGTCAAGTCCTTAAGGGGCTTTTATAGTGCAATTTGACACAAATTTATGAGTTGAGTCCTTAAGGGGCTTTTGCGGTGCAATTTGACACCAAATTTCTGAGTTGAGTCTGAAGGGGACTTTTAAATTGTAATATAATACTTCAAATGTCATTTTATATTCCATTCTATTCAAATATTGAAACTAATCTATGACAATGTTAATATCGGATTCAATGATCTTTATGTATAATTTCATTTTTGAATTTTGTATGGTTTATAGATATACACATATCTATGTGTTTATGTGAATATTAATTGTCTAATTATGTATTTGTTTATTGACCTAATAATTTAATTAATGCTATCCAAGTGGGAGATTGTTAAAATATTTTTAATATTATATGGATTAGCATTAATTATACGATTAGATTAATTTTATGTTATAACTAATTAGGCAATTGATATTGTAATTTATAAACTAAGATTGGATTGAGTTTTATTTTAATATGTGGATAATCGGTGATGGGTTCAACTATCCACAAGCCCACTGGGCAGAAACCCAACCCACAGCCCAAGAGTATTAATAATCATCCCGTCAGATTACTAATTTCAGATTGTTACCTAGAGAGAGATTTAATGGATTTATTTTGATTGATTAATTAAATAAGAAATTGTTTTAAAGATTCTGGAGGATTTTATTTTAATAATATTGATTAATTATATTATTAAAATAAAACCCTATAAATAACACACTGAAGCCCTAGTTTTCATATACTAAATCTGTCATTCTCTCTCTGTCGTAAAAACACTATGAGGAACGCTCTTGGGCATTGTGGATTGAACTTGTTAGACTCAACCAATACTCATATCAACAATATCGTCTTCATCAGGTCAGATTGTTAATTTATTTATTCTCCCAATTTGTGATCATGTTTAATTACATGTTCTAATTCTGCTATCATTTTCTCCATCTTCAACCAAGATTTTCACACATACTGACTTCAAGAGAGAGAATGAGGTCCAATAGATTTGTAAACTTCCTATATGCAAATCTAGTGAGGAGCATTTTGTGATCTTGAAATCTGCGTCTTCTTGGTGATGAAGGATTTTACAATATTCTTCTTACGCAAATCTTGTTTAGCTTGGTTCTCATATAGAAAGAGAGCCTTGAGAGGTTTTGATACCTCTGAAAACTTGCTCTTGGTCAATCTGCTTCAAAAGGAAAAGTGACTTTGGAAGAACTAAAAGTTGGCTCATATGATAAGGCTTCTAAATTGTCCTTACGTGATGAATTGTCAATTGAAGCAAGATTTTGGGCTATTATATTATCAATGGATTGTTGTAAATAAGTGGACTAATGTAAAAATGATTCTTTCTTTCGTTTATGTTTTGCCATTAATCAAATATAGATATTAGGTGTAATTTTTGGTCTAACAGTTCTACTTTTTCTTGTTGCATGAAACCAAAGGACGATCATTGGAAGACAGAGACCATCTTTGGCCAAGATTATAAGTCACAGGCACATTTGAAGACAGAGTGCAATATTATTAGTAATGGTTAGTTGTATATCTTGCTTTTAATATATATAACATTACAACAGTTATAGTTTAGTTTGATTATCGGTGCCAAAGAAGTTAAGAGAAAATTGGATGTAGCAAGTATGTTGTTTCTTCCTTGTAACACATATATTAGAACATCATGATTTTAATTTCTATTAAACTCTGTGAATATGATTGGCCGTAACATAATTGTCAAACTCGCAAGTTTATTATACAAGTTTACGAATGTACATAAAGAAAATTAGTTAATTCGATGAAAACTCAGACTCAGTACAAATTTAGATGAAGTATGAATAGTTTTTGTTTGATTAAATATAATTTAAATTATATTTGAATAATTTTTTCATGTATATAGTATTGAAACAATAAAATTACATATTTTAATAATTATTTATTAATCAAGGTAAACATTTACGAATTTACATTATGAGTCTATATTACAAGTTTACTTCTTTTTTATGAGTTTAAGAACCTTGGGCCACAATATTGCTTTTTCGTCTATTCTATGAAATTGTTCAGTTCAACCGCAACTTGGGAAATCGTATGGCATGCAGAAACTTACCTACTTATTTTATATTTCAAATTACAACACTAATTGGGAGGAAAGTTAATTGAAAGATTGTAAAAGTTGTAATCATGCATGCATGTATATAATTGAATTATAGGAAAACTATATATATTCTGCCTTCTAAATTATAAACTAATTACACAACTTTAATATATGTACATTGAAAGGTCACAATATCTTTCTACCTTGGAAAAATTTTAAAACGCTAATTCTCATTCTTATTAAACTTACATGGACCATTGTGGGTTCTTTTCAAATAATATGAAATGCTTTGTTATACTTTAAAATTGGTATGCTAAAATTGTAATATATTTTAGATCAAGGGGTAAAGCGTGCTTTTCCTTTCAATTTACGCTATCAACTTTTCATTGATTGGGCGTGTCTTGTGAACAGTTGCACAAAAACAATTCAGGAAAAATTAAAAACAAGAATTAAAAAGAAAAAGGCAGGAAACAGAAAACGAGGAAGCTTTGAAATGATAAGAAACCCCGAACACTAACAATTAGATAAGATATGAAAATGTACAATACGCTTTTATATCAATATATCCATTCCCTTGTGCAATTTAGTTAGATACTTGGACGCGTATCTGATTAAATGGCACTAATGAATAATAAGTTCTAATATTTGGGGTTTTTAGGCAGTCAAATGTATATACGTTTGTAGAATTGTGGTATATATGTAATAAGGTCGAGATTTCCCATGATTTAAATAGGACCATATATGGATCCACTTGTGGATTACGTATGCATTTAATTAGAAAGATTAAACCACTAACAAAATCCTAATTGTAATTTGGATGTCAAATTGAACAATTTGGCAGACCATATGTAGCCTAACCTACATATGTACGTGGACGTCGAGTTTGCATCTAATCGAAAGCTGCAACTTGCTAGGCCATTCCCATACGCATAAAAAAGATTTTACAGAATATGATTCGATGATATATATATATATATGTTCTTTCGTGGCCCACTCGAATAATACTTGAGAAATATACGCAACAGAACAACAAATTAAACACCAAATAGAACAAGTATAATACAGAAAAACGGACAGAACAAACCAGAATACAAATAGGAGGCTATGATATTGATGGATGTTATATTGTGTAGAGGTTGAAATTTTTCTATTTTATAGTTTCAATTAATATTTAATTTAGTTTTTATAATTTAAAAATTTATAATGAAATCTTTATGATGTAATCCTTACTATTAAACTTTTGTTATTTTGTTAACACAACTAACCTTATATATCATTTTCTGAATATACATTGTTCCAATTAATTAATTTACTGAGTCACTTGCTTAGGATACACATGATTACCTTATTAAAATTCAACATCGCACCGAAATAAGTTTAAGAACAAAGGACAAAACCTAAATTCAACTACAAGCTTTTAAAGTATAGAGATCAAATAAACGAAACGAAAAAAATAATAATTTAACCAAACCAGACGTAGTCAAATAATTTGGCAAATTTTAATTACCGTCTTGTGCCAGCCCAATGCTCATCTAAATTCTGAACCAAGCATTTTTTTGGTAGGTAATTCCTATCTTGTTATTTATGAATGGTACTCGTAGATAAGTTTGTTACACAAGACTTAGAAACAGTTCTCTAATTATCTGAATTTGATTTATAAATAGTGTTCTAAGTACCACTATGCTGAATTGCTGAGTATTTAAAAAGAAAATGGCATCCTTATATGCGGATTCTTGAGCGATCGCTCGCACTCACACTACCAAAAGTTGGGTTTTCTAAGCTTCCTGCAAAAATGGCGGATGAGAACATGTGATCCATGTAAGCACTTGACTCAAAATGTAACGTTCACTGCACAAACCTTTCATCTTTTCAGGTTTTCTTGTCAACCCTTTATCTAATTACATCAACATATATGGTCATCAAAATGAACTCATTCTTTTGTTTTGAAAGTTCTTGCTCTACTTTTCCTTCATAGATCTGTGTCCCTTGCGACGATAACGAATATCGGCAGATATTTGGCGGTTTAGTGCGAAATTACTTCCCTAATAGTAATATTGGCTCCACGAACATATGAAAGGTCTTGCTTGCACGTATATTTATTTCACTTTGCATGGAAATAGTCCTACGCAAGCCAATTAATGTTCTATTGTTGGCTTTATTGGACCAAGACCTGCCTTAGAATTCTTAGGTTAATATGGCTCATGGGGCACATATATAATGAGTGCAACCCCACATCAGTAGTTTGAGCTTTTGGTATAATTGCAGAGACTTAATCTGCACAAGTGATATTTGGGGAGATTTTTGGTTTTAGTGGACTAATAAATTAAATTGATCTCTTTTCATAAATTAGTAGTACATGATTAGTAATTCACTTTCATTTAAATTTAAGAAAAATCTCTAAAATATTTATGGCTCATAATTATCATGTCTAAACAAAAATTTTCGACTTCGGCTATATTAATATTGAAATGGCATGACCCTTAATGCCGATACTGACATGCTAGAGTCATGGTTATCACCGTCCATGTCCGCCCATTTAATTTTGTGCCCCTTATTCATGGTACTATTTCCGTAGTTTCTATGTTTTGATGCTTTAAGGATCTTTAAAATCATCAAATTGATGGTAATACTTTTATGAGAATTGATTTGAAATTTCTTTGATTAATGAAAAAGCATTAATCGGGTAATCAATAATTTAATCCAAGCGCTAATGTTTGTTCTGCCTAGATTCGAGTCTCAAAGAGAACTATCCCTCCTGGTTAATAGCATATGATCTTGCTAGCGAATCAGATGAATAATCAGGTCAGATTGTTGTGCTGAATCTCTGATATATCCAAAATAATAAAGATCGAACGGTCTTGGACAAGTGGCAATCTCGCGAAGGTTAGGAAAGTTAGAACATCGACATTGACGGGATTCCACCCTATCCCTTTCCTTAATAGTTGGCTACTACACTTTCAGAATACCAGTAATTCTGGCCTAACTTCACGCTTTTCTGTTTGTATCACCATGTACTTGAGAAGCTGCAAGTTTCTGTGTGGGAACCACCAGAACGATTCACTCACTAGCCAGTAATTAATTACCGTATGATCCATATCCTCTTTTTATAAACACAGCCTAAGCGAGGAAGAATTGCATCTTGCCTAAAGCACATTTACGCATAGACATAGCGGAAGACGATACGTTGAGAAGAACCTATGGAAAGATCTAGATGAAGAGAAAGCCTTAGTACTGATGGATGATCCAATGGACGACAAAGAAGACCAGAAGACGAACAAATATGCTCTTGCTTGTGCTATAGTCGCTTCCATGGTCTCCATTATATTTGGTTATGGTAATGACTTTTTGTGATCTCTCTTTGTCTGTCATGTCATTTTACAATTCATTATGGTCCTTCTGAATCACGTGTACGCCATGTTCATATCTCAAACGTGCCTCATACAATGTTCTTCTTGTCTTCTTCAGACACTGGAGTGATGAGTGGAGCCATGATACTCATAAAGGAAGAACTCAATATCAATGACACCCAGGTGCAGGTTCTAGCAGGCATCTTAAACCTGTGCGCATTAGTGGGATCCTTAATCGCCGGAAGAACTTCTGACTACATTGGTCGCCGCTGGACCATCGCGCTGGCCTCTATACTCTTCTTGGTGGGTGCAGTTCTCATGGGGTACGGCCCAAACTACGTCGTTCTAATGGTGGGAAGGTGTACCGCTGGAATCGGCGTGGGGTTTGCCCTTATGATAGCCCCAGTTTATTCTGCAGAAATTTCCGCTGCAAAAACCCGCGGCCTTCTAAGCTCCCTACCAGAGCTTTGTATCGGTATTGGCATCTTACTGGGTTATATCTCAAACTTCATATTCGGGAAATTGACTGTGAAACTTGGATGGAGATTGATGCTTGGTATCGCTGCAATTCCTTCACTTACCTTAATCTTCGGCATTCTAAGAATGCCTGAGTCTCCAAGGTGGCTTGTACTGCAAGGCCGTCTAGCGGACGCCAAGAAGGTCCTATTGGTGGTTTCCAATACCCCGGAAGATGCCGAAGTTCGCTTCATGGGCATCAAACTCGCCGCCGGGATTGATGAGAATTGCAAAGACGACGTCGTTAAGCTCCCTAGAAAAACCCACGGTGAAGGGGTTTGGAAAGAGTTGTTCATTAACCCCACTCCTTCTGTTCGCTGGATCCTAATTGCAGCCATTGGAATTCACTTTTTTGAGCATGCGACAGGAATCGAAGCTGTTATATTGTACAGTCCAAGAATCTTCAAGAAAGCTGGCGTCACCGAAAAGGACAAGCTTTTGCTTGCTACAATTGGAGTAGGCATCGCGAAGGTTTTTTTTCTCATAATATCCACCTTCTTGCTTGACAGAGTTGGAAGAAGACGCCTTGTGCTTCTCAGCACTGGAGGGATGACCTGTGCGCTTGCAGTATTAGGGTTTGCCTTGACCATGGCTGATCATTCTACAATAAGGCTGGAGTGGGCCTTAGTCCTGAGCATAGTAACCACTTATGCTTTCGTTGCTTGCTTTAATATTGGGCTTGGGCCTGTGACTTGGGTCTATGGCTCGGAGATATTCCCTTCCAAGTTGAGAGCCCAAGGAGTAGGCATTGGAGTCGCCGTGAACAGGCTCATGAACGCTGCCGTTTCGATGAGTTTTATTTCAATCTACAAGGCAATCACTATAGGGGGGACCTTTTTCATGTTTTGTGGGATATCTGCGATTGCCTGGGCATTCTTCTTTATATGCTGTCCAGAAACAAAGGGTAAATCATTGGAAGAGATGGAAATGCTTTTCAGTAAAAAGAAGAGTCGTAATGCAACTATAGAAACTGATCCTGCACCAAATGCGTAGTATTTGTTAGAGTAAGATATATACAATATTTTCGGGAGATTGAATTTGTATTTTGGAGTGTGGTGTTGTTATATTCCTTGTTTTTTTAGCCATGACTAATGAGCTCGCCCAGGATCCTCACTTCTCCTCCTACTAGTTTTTATAAATAAATAAATATATATATATATATATATATATATATAATGTTATATATGGCAGATTGTTATATATGAAAGCAGAACTCAAACATGTAATTAAATATGATCATAGATTGGGAGAATAGATAAATTAACAGTATGACCTAACGGAGACAACATCATCGATCTAAATATTGGTTGAGTTCAACGAGTTCAACCCATAATGTCCAAGAGCGTTTCTCGGAATGTTTTGACGGCAGAGAGAGAATAAAAATTATGTGTGTGTTTAAAACTAGGGTTTCAGTGCGTTATTTATAGAATTTTATTTAATAATATAATTAATCAATATTATTCATTAAAATCCTCCAGAATCTTTAAAACAAGTTTAAATTTAAATTAAGCCCATAAAATCTCTCTCTGGATAACAATCTTGGATTAGTAATCTGACAGGATGATTACTAATACTCTTGGGTTGTGGGTTGGGTTTCTGCCCAGCAGGCTTGTGGATAATCGAACCCATCACCGATTATCCATACATATTAAAATAAAACCCAGTCCATTCTCAATTTATAAATTATAACATTAATTGCCTAATTAGGTACTAATCTAATAAAATAGTTAATGCTAATCCATAAATATTTAAAATTATTCCAACAATCTCCCACTTGGATAGCATTAATTAAATTATTAGATCAATAGACGAATAGTTAATCAGGCATAATAATGTTTACATAGACACATGGATGTGTGTATATTTATAAACCATACAAGATTCAGTGGAGAAACTATACACAAAAAATCACTAAAATTGATAGGGAATCGAGTGATATTGACATTTCCATAAATAAGTTTCATCAACTGAATTGAATGGAATACAAAAATAATATTCAAAATTGTCAAATAACAATTCAAAATCCCTTAAGAATTTAATCCAGACTCCCACTAAACCAAGGCTACATCAAAATTTTTAACAACACCCATGTGAGTCACATGATTCTTAAAAACTCCTACAGGCAAGCCTTTGGTCAACGTATCTGCCAACATGTGTTCACCAGGAATGTGAACCAAACAAGTCTGAGATTCAACAATCTTTTCTCTGACGAATAGGAACTTAACATCGAAGTGTTTAGTGCGACTGAAGTTCCTATGATTCTGAGAAAAGCTGATAGCAGATGAACTATCGCAGTATATGGTTAAAGGTCGTGATATAGAATCAACTAGATGCATGTTAGATATCAGTTTCCTCAACCATATGGCCTGGCGGGTAGCCTCATAACAAGCGATATACTCTGCTTCCATAGTCGAGGTAGCTGTTACTGATTGCTTGCAACTCTTCTATGATACAGTTCCTCCAAACATCATAAAGATGTATCCAGAAGTGGATTTGTGGTCATCCACACAAGATGCATAATCAGAATCTAAATAACCTACAATTTCAAGTGGCTCAGATATTCTAAAAGTAAGCTTGTGATGCTTTGTACCTTGTAAGTACCTCATGACTTTCTTTGCAGCCCTCCAATAATCAAGACCAGGATTGCTCAAGTATCTACCAAGCACACTGACAGCGAAAGCAATGTCAAGTCATGTGCACACCTGGGCATACATAAGGTTACCAACAGCAGATACATACAGAATCTTATTCATCTCGATTTTCAAATTATCATCATTGGGACAAGATGATCTAGACAACTTTTCACCTTTCTGTACAGGTGCTGCACAAGGAGCGCAAGTATGCATGTTAAATTTCTTCAGTACTCGTTCTATATAGGTTGTCTGAGATAAACTAAGAGTGCCACAAGATCTATCACGATGAATCTGAATTCCTAGGACGAAAGAGGCTTCACCAAGATCTTTCATGTCAAAGTGGCATGACAAAATGTGTTTAACCTCATTCAACATAGCTACTGAGTTGCTAGCTAGGAGTATGTCATCAACATACAGAACGAGTATCATAAAGTTATCTTTATCAAATTTCTGGTAGATACATTGATCAGTAATGTTCTCTATAAAACCAAGTGAGGTGATTATCTTATCAAATTTCAAATACCATTGTCTAGAGGCCTGTTTAAGTCCATAAATTGACCTTTTCAGCTTGCACACTAAGTGTTCTTTCCCTGCCTCAGTAAATCCATCAAGTTGCATCATATAAACATCCTCAAGTAAATCACCATTTAAAAATGCAGTTTTGACATCCATCTGGTGAAGTTCAAGATTCAACTGTGCAACAACAGCCATTATAACTCTGAAGGCATCTTTAGTAGATACGGATGAGAACGTTTCCGTATAATTGATCCCTTCCTTCTGATTATAGCCTTTAGTTACAAGTCTAGCTTTGAATCTTTCAACTTCACCATTGGCCCCTCTCTTGGTTTTAAAGACCCATTTGCAACCAACGGATTTACAACCATCGGGTAACTCAATTAATTCCCATACATGATTATGAAACATAGAGGACATCTCATCATTCATAGCCTCTAACCACTCAGATGAATGAGATCCTGTTACAGCTTCGCCATAAGAAATTGGATTTGTGCCATCAATAATGTTTGACTCAAACTCCTGCAAGTACACTATATAGTCATATGAAATTGTAGGTCTACAAATCCTTTGTGATTGCCTCAAATTGAGAGTTGGCTCTCCTATATCAGTTATAGGAGCTTCTACAATAGGATTAATCAGATTCTCAACAAGGATGCCATCTCTAATATCATGATCTACCGGTTGAGATGACGATGATGGCATAGGCAAGATGTTATCCACATAATGCAGGTTAATTATTCTAGGGATACCACTCCTACTGTCCAAGTCATCCTCAAAATAGAAGGCCCTGTCAAATTCCATGAGCCTGATAGTGTGACTGGGACAATAAAATCTGCATCCTCTAGATCCTGAACAATACCCAATGAAAAATCCGCTGACTGTTCTAGAATCAAGTTTCTTGAGCTGCAGATTATAGGGTCTCACTTCTGCTTTACAATCCCACACACGAAAGTGCCTCAGACTAGGCTTCTTACTGGTGAAAAGCTCATACGATGTCTTTTCAATAGATTTACTTGGAACTTGATTCAAGACATAGGCTGTTGTCTTAAGGGCATCACCCCACAGAAATTCTGGTAATGAAGAGTGACTGATCATGCTTCTGACCATGTCCATCAAGGTGCGATTGTGCCTCTCAGTAACTCCATTTTGTTGTGGAGTGCCAGACATAGTATACTGAACTTCAATTCCTTGCTCCTGTAAGAATAGAGCAAACGGTCCAGGGTTTCTCCCGGTTTCAGTATATCTCCCATAATATTCTCCACCTCTGTCTGATCTTACACTCTTAATTACCTTTCCAGACTTTAATTCAACGGCAGCCTTAAATGCTTTAAAGGCATCTAGTGAGTTAGATTTTTCATGCAACAGCTCAACCCAACCAAATCTAGAATAGTCGTCTATGAAGGTTATGAAATATTTGTAATTGCCCATAGCAGATAGAGTAATTGGTCCACTAATGTCTATGTGGATCAATTCCAAAATAGCTTCAGACCTATTAGCCCCTTTCTTCCTAGCTCTAGTGGGAAGTTTTCCCTTAATACAGTCAATATAGGATTCAGAAAAGTCTAGGTCATGCAATATGCCTTGTCTAACCATCCTCTCCAATCTCTCTTTTGAGATATGGCCCAAACGCCGATGCCATAACATGGAAGAGTTCTCATCAATTCTTCGATGTTTATGTCCTATGACAGTATTAATTGATGCTTTAGGAGTGGAATCTGAACAAACATTCACATTTAAGCAATATAAGCCATTTATTAATCTAGCAGTTCCAACAATGATTGAATTAAAATAAACATCAATTCTGCTATTTCCTTACCAAAAGGAATATCCATCTTTCTCTAATACAGAACTTGAAACCAGATTCGTTCTTGAAGAAGGTACATAGACAACGTTATTTAAAGTTAAAGTATGTCTAAAGTACAAGTTCAAAACTACAGTTTCTACGCAATCCATTACAGTTGAATTTCTTTCCACTCCCAAAATGGTCTTTTCTCTCTCATTTGGGCTCCTCCTGTCTTTGAGCCCTTGCAAGGAATTAGTTACGTGAACAGTCGCTCCAGAATCCAACCACCAAGTGTCCATAGAGGTTTCAAAATTATTGGATTCAAGACAAACTAGAGCTAAGGGGCCAGTTTTAAGAAAGATACCTTCGTTCTCACGTTTGTATTTCAGTTTAAGGCAATCTGAGATCTTGTGGCCAGACTTCTTACAGTAATTACAATTACCCTTAAATTTATTCTTCTGACCCTTATTCTTCATATTGTTCTTCATGATCTCAAAGAACCTTTTACCTCAGGTTTCTTTCCTTTAAGTTTCTCATTTCCAGCCTTACTTGACAAGGCATGAGAGATGTAGTTCACTAAATGACAACGTGAATTTGATTTCTTTAATGACTCCTCCTCTTGAGTCATGATAGGCATCATCTGATCGACGGTCCATTCAGCTTCTTGTGAGTTGTATGTGGTTCTGAGAACCCCATATTCTGCTGAAAGAGACTGTAGGACTTTGTAGATAAGATAACTCTCATCGAGAACCACATTTAGAGATTTCAGCTTGTTGTAGTAATTCACCAGCTTCATCATGTACTCGCATACACCAGACACTCCATCATAATGAGTGTTATCTAGTAGCGAAAGATAATATGCCTTTTGCATCTTATCGAACTTTTTGAACTTTTCACTCACAGCTTTAAGGTATTCCATAGCAGTGTCCTTCTCAAAAGCTTTGTCTGATTGTCTTCTCGATAATGTATTTTATGACCATCAAGCAGATCCTGTTGGATTCATACCACTGTTTGTGATAAGCTCTGTCAGCAGCACTAGACCCAGCAGTGAGATCTGCTGGTTTTGGATCTCTCATGGCCAAATCTTCTTTGGAGATGATCAGGTACATATTAAGGGACTCATGCCAGTTGTCATAGTTCGTCCCATTCAGAGTTTTCACCATAGACAGTTGCTGAAACACAGAAGCTGATAAAGCAAAATAAGGAAATATTAATTATGTCCCGGAAACATAATCATAAAACAAGATTTCCTTTACAAAATTCAACTTATGCAACTGTATCATCAATATGTGGTTTATAATCCTACTTAAAGTCTCGGATTATAACAGATCATGAAAGAAAACTCATATGTCCTATTGATTTGGCCATAAAAGGAAATAACAAAAAATGTACCCATTATTTCCATATCAATAGGATATAAGAAATAATGAAGGCATTAGATTGAAATGCTGCCAACGATTCACAAATGTATTTATTTCACATAATTATATTGATAACGTCACACTGATAGGGTATGTCCATCATCAATATAACATATATATATGTATATATGTATATATACTCTCCTGTGGACTCATCGTAATTTTTCAGACTCTTCCCTGATGAGGCTAACTAAATTATCCAAAATTATAGGAAATTGAGCGACAAATGTGATGTAAATTTATTTATAATCAGACATATCACCATGATTGGGCCCACGATAGGTGAACACGCAATCATTAGGTGTATGTAATCCAAAGTTAGGACAGATTTCTCCAATGGTTTATTCCCATTCAAGGCATGCACTTAAAATAAGAATAAAACATAATAATTAATACAAAATATTAATTATGATTTATTTACATACAATCAGGGAGAATGAGCTTAACACATTGTCCCATATTATATCTAGTCTAGGCACAAATTTTCTCGGATCAAAATACCTTATTTAAATATTATTTTTAGGCCCTTTAATTTTGTAAAATTTCAAAACTCCTATTTACAGGGCTCAAAAAATTCTAAAAAAATCACCATAATTTAGATCGGGGTGAGTAGAGGTAGATTCCAAAATTTTAAATTTATCTGACCTAAGACAAGGTTGCACGTGCCTGCATGCGCTGAAGGTCGCCCACGCGTTCCTTCTTCAACCTCTGGCAGGTCGATTTGACCTGCTAGAGACCTGACGGGTACCCACCTGTGACCCGTCGGTTTTCAAAATTTTAGACTGCGATATATGGCTCTTCTCGATCATCATTTCACGATTTATGGTTTCTTGGTGGTGTTTTCGAGTGATTCTGTCCCATTGAAGTAAAAAACCACTCGAAAATTTGGATTCCCATCATTAAGGGTCTCATTAGTCTGAACATGGCTCACCGGCGATGAGACCCAGCCACCGTGTTGTTCTTGGTTCATATAATAAGTGATCGATTTGAAAGGTAGTAGCAAGCCGAATGATCAAAAAAAATTTTTTTAATGCAGTTAAGTTCTTGTTCTCGCCAAAAAAGAAGAAGAGAAAAAAATTCCTTTTCTTCCTTTTCTGATGAACATGGTGGATTTCAAAAAATTTGAACGTAAACTCGTTAATCAATAGTACGTGCATCAGTCAGATAAATTTTTTTCAAAAGAAAATTTTGATCATAAAACCAAGCTCTGATACCATTTGAAAGCAGAACTCAAACACGTAATTAAACATGATCACAGATTGGGAGAATAGATAAATTAACAGTCTGACCTAATGGAGACGACATCATCGATCTGAATATTGGTTGAGTCCAACGAGTTCAACCCATAATGCCCAAGAGCGTTTCTTGGAGTGTTTTGACGACAGAGAGAGAATAAAAATTTTGTGTGTGTTTAAAATTAGGGCTTCAGTGCATTATTTATAAGATTTTATTTAATAATATAATTAATCAATATTATTCATTAAAATCCTCCAGAATCTTTAAAACAAGTTTAAATTTAAATTAAGCCCATAAAATCTCTTTCTGGATAACAATCTTGTATTAGTAATCTGACGGGATGATTACTAATACTCTTGGGCTGTGGGTTGGGTTTCTGTCCAGCGGGCTTGTGGATAATCGAACTCATCACCAATTATCCATACATATTAAAATAAAACTCAATCCATTCTCAGTTTATAAATTATAACATTAATTGCCTAATTAGGTACTAATCTAATAAAATAGTTAATGCTAATCCATAAATATTTAAAATTATTCCAACAATATATGATTATTAAATATGCATGATACGTAACAATTTTAAATAATACTTACATTTAATATTTTATTAAATTTATAGGCAAAAAGAGACTAAACAAATTATAGACAAATGCAAATGTAAATTGCAAGTTCGAAAACCAAAAATAAAAAATTTTCTTGGGGGAAATTAGAAAGGGTTGATATCAAATAAAGTAGAAGAATAAGAAAATGAACAAGATTGAGGACAAAAAAAAGGAAAAAAAAGAGCTGATATCGCGAAGATGTCAGTGGGCTCCTATATTGTTTTCAATCCATTTAGGCTATCGTTGGATAAAAATAAATTAGATTTATGTTTGAATTAAAAAAAAATGGAATAGAATAACAAGAAATAACACCAAAATTCTTTTTTGTTATAAAAAATTTCAATTTTATTGTCTCTTTAAATTGGGAATTAAAAATATAATGGAGTGATCAAAGAAATTAAATTACTAATATATTCTTATCTTATTAATTATAATTACAATTATAATCAAATAAAAAATTTTATTTCGTTCTACACCATTATTGTGTTTCTTTTGTAATTGAATGATAACAACTTGTCAAAGTCTTTTCTAATGATGTATATATCATGGATATTTTTACTACAAATATTTTTTTTTGGCATGATTTTCAATATCAAAAATTAATATTCTTTCAGTCTTTTTGTTAACTTTTATTCAATGGCCAATCTAACTAAAAATATTGTAAATATATAATTTTTAGTGAAAATTTAATAATAAAATTCTCCAAAATTCTTTCAAATCTCATTAAATTTATTTTTATGAATTCATTACTTTAAAAGAAAAATATATAAAAAATCTACCACTCTCTCACTCTTTCACTCTCTCACAATCATAATCATTAATCATAAATTTAATAATAAAATATTATTACTAATATATTTATTCTATACAGTCAATCTTGAAAAATGTAATTTATAAACTATTGCATTCTATTAATTTTATTATAATTTTTAAACAAAAAGTTAAAAGAGTATTTTTTCTTCTTATTAAAACTCTCAAATAATACGCTAACTCTAATCCTTCCACATCACTTCATTTTATTATATGTCATTTTATTAATGACTACTATATTATATCATTTAAAAAACTTCTAAACATAACCTTAAACACAAATCCAAGCATTATAACAAATAGATAGATAGATATATATATATATATATATATATATATATATATATATATATAGTCGGTTCCAAACCTCTTACGTAATTGCAAGTAAACGTGTTGTAGTGGTTCGAATATGTGTGTGTGGGTATATATATATAAGCCTATCATATATTTTGTTTTTGTTAGAAAAGTTAACTTTTGCACACAATGGTTTTTTATCTAAATATTATAATTTAAAAAATTGTATTTTGAAATTCTAGTCCGACAAAAATATTACACTAAAATATTTAAATAGTACGGATGCTCTTCAAATTTTTTTTTTTTTAATATAGCAAGGGACTCTTGCAACTTTAATTGGGGGCACCAGCTTATATATATATATATATATATATATATATATATATAATAAAAATATGTAAATATTAGGTTTTTCATAAAAAATATATTTATAGAAATATCAAAAAATTAATTTATTAAAAATGATAAACAATTTTTAATTTAAAATATTTATGAGAATTGTTTTACTTAATTGATTTGTTAGGTAAAATTAATAACTATGTATTAATTAAGTTTTTTAATTTTTTAATTTGATTGTTAAAGTATGAAAATAATGTTTGAGTGTTTTAACTTTAAATTTAATTATTTGATATATTTCTTTGTATCTTTAATCATTTTAATTATTATTTTTGTTTATCACCCTCTAAAAAATTGATTTTTTTTCATTATATTTTAGTTTTTTTTTTCGGAGTTTTGGATAGAAAAGTAGTATTATTTTCAAAATAAATTAGAGCTATAAGCATAATGTCATGTTTTTTTTTTATCTCCTCTTATTATTGGATTATAATAATTCTTGCCTTAAAATTTGTCATTTTATAATTCTTTTCACATTTAAAATAATCTATCCAGTGTTTAATTCTTTGTATAAATTTATGAGTTACGTTGAAATTTTAAAGTATGAAAAAGTGTTTATATATTTATGTGATTCTCTTTTTTTTTTTTGGTGCTTTTAATAAGTTATAATTTTTTATTTTTCTTTGTAATATCATTTATTTCAATATATATTTCAATTAAATTAATTTAGTTGATTTTATTCATTTTATTTTATTATTTAAATCATAATTTTTAAGTTAAAATTTATAAACATTTAATTTTTTATTCTAAAATATGATAACAAGTGAAATTGTGCTTTCTGCATTTATGATAATTTATCTAGTGCACATAATGAAGAGTAAAGGGAACAACAGAGTAAATGTGGTCTTACTTTGGACCAAAATTTGCCATACGAGGATGAACCACTTTAATTTTATTATTCCTGACAAATGAAGGTAAATCGTAAAACAATCTGCAAAAATGATAACCGATAAAAATCATTAATATTTATTACCCACTTGACACCTAAAAGCAAGGAGAGCCATGTTTCGTTTTCCCCAGATAGCCCCATCTAATTTACTCACTCCACAGATAGAGAGGTTTGAGGGAATGGACAAAATCCGTTTCAGCCTTTGACTCTCACATTCTTGCTCTTTCCTTTTTCCCTCTTCGTACAATCACCTTCCTCCTCGTACCTTGTCCCCCGATCATTGGAACCCTAATGAAACAGGGAAATGCAAAAGCATCCATCAGGAGGCTTTGTCCGAACCTTGAAAGAGAAGATGGGTTGGAGACTGTTCTTGAAGTGCCCATACCAGAAGAAATGTTCGCAACCATGGGAAGCAACGTGGCGTTGCGGTGGCAGAACATGTTAACGTGGATGAAGGCTCAGACTGCCGACAAGCTAGCATCCCCTATCTTCGCAAAACGCCTCAACGAGCTTCGCTTTCTGCTATATCTTGTGGGGTCTCCTCTTATCCCCCTCCAGGTTCAGTTAGGCCATTCCATTAATCGACCAGCAGTCAGAGACAGTTCCATTGTAAGAACATGCATGCGCATATGTGTATTATATTTGAGTTTAGATTTGCAGTTGAATTCATTAGGTTTTGAAGAAAGGCTAAAAGAGAGTAATGTGGTGGTGCAGGAAGCATCGACGGCGAAGTATATAGTGCAACAGTATATAGCAGCGACGGGAGGGCAGCCTGCGTTGAATGCATTGCAGAGCATGTGCGTGACGGGACAGATAAAGATTAACGCATCGGAGTTTCACCAGACGAGCGACAACGTAGAGGTGAAGAAGAGCTCAGAGGAGATTGCAGGGTTTGTGTTGTGGCAGAAGGACCCAGATTTGTGGTGCTTAGAGATGATCGCTTCTGGTTGCAAGGTTTGCTGCGGCAGCAATGGCAAGGTCTCATGGCGACATTCCTCTAATCAGCAAACCCCAGTCTCCAGAGGCCCTCCCAGACCTCTGCGTCGTTTCCTTCAGGTACGTACTTTTATACTCACTGTAACATATTTTGTAATTTTTAAGACTCAATTACACTCATTTCGTAAGATTTGATCTTATTTCAATAATCTTTTTTGGCTCCTGAAGTGTTTAATATATATTAAAAAAATTTTCGTTCCAATTTACTATTTTAATACAATTATAATTGTTAAGTTCTAATTTGAGACTCCGATTTTATTACAGCTAAATAAATTTTTTCTTGAAAAAATGTGTATTATATAAAAATTTGACTCCATTAATAGAAGATAAATTAGAGTAGGATTTTCTTAATGTATCCAATATCAGGTATAATTTAGCCAAATCTTATAAAACATTATAATTTATTCTTAATTTAATCTTTCAAAATTCATTGTACTATGGTATTAATTCTAATAGTATAAAAATTTGATCAAATAGATCTTAAATTTAATTCTATAAACTAAAATGATAACGATAACGGCACTAGACAACTCATTGACATTCTTAAAAAATGAAAATTGAGCCCTGCCATAGTTCATGGCACCGAATAATTAATGGAATGGACTTTGGAGCATATCTATATTTGTTGAGAAAAATGTCATAAGATTTATTGAGTTGGCTATTAATGTTTCAATTAGACATAAGCACCTCATTTAATTAACAGAGTTAATTTAAGATTTTTTTTGTGTTTTCCAAAATATAGTAATAATTAATTTTTAAAAGTTAAATTTATATTATACATTTTAAATGCGAGTGCAATCATATATAACACACTCCCACTAATTTATTTATATTAGCATATTGACCAGCTCATAAAAAACAATGAATTGATCCTCTAGGCCTTAATCAAATTTACGTGATAGGGTCTGGATCCTAGAGCTACGGCAAACTTGTTCTTGAGCGCAGCATGCATAGGAGAGAAAATAATAAATGGCGACGATTGCTTCATACTGAAGCTGGAGACGAGCCCTGCAATTCGGGAAGCTCAAAGTGGCCCAAACTACGAGATCATCCATCACACCATATGGGGCTATTTCAGCCAGCGATCTGGTCTCTTAGTTCAGTTCGAGGACTCCAGATTGATAGGGATGAGAACCAAAGAACTCGACGACATCTTCTGGGAAACAAGCTTAGAGTCTGTGATCGAGGATTACAAGTACGTGGATGGTGTGAATGTGGCTCATGGAGGGAAGACTCGAATAACAGTTCTCAGATATGGCGAGCAATCAGCTAACCATAAGAGAGAGATGGAGGAGAGGTGGAAGATTGAAGAAGTGGACTTTAACGTATGGGGTTTGACCATGGAAAGTTTTTTGCCTCCACCAGACGTAGTTCGTAATTAGATTGATGATCAAAATTGTGGATTATTGGGTTTTGTATCTTCTTTCATGTAATTTTTTCGACATTTTTGGTTCAGAGTTTATTTAAGTTTGCCAAAATTATCATATATATCTATTTCATAAGAAGAGTGTGCAATGTTTTGTTTTCCTGTGTCGATAAATAAGTACCATGTCGAGTTGAAATTGAAGTGGTTGTTAATTTTAGACTTGAGTTGATATATAATAGAAACTCACAGTGTTGTGTATTAATGTTTTATTTAAATTAAATCAAATCAAATGAATTTTCTAATAAATTCATTACTTAATTTTAAAATTAATGTAATGTTGAATTATAATTATAGATTACTTAGCTTCCCTTATCTTCTTCACCAAAATTCTGTGTGGTTGTTATCTTTTTGCATATTAGGGCCGTTCCACCTATCTTCTTTTTCCTCTTCTGTTTCTCCTCTTCCTTTCACCTTTTCTTCAAACTTCTTTTAAATGAAATTTTGTAACTTTTTCTTCTAGCTATAGCTAGAACACTTAATCTTGTAATAGAGCTTAGGCTCCGTTTGGTTCGAGTTTTCCAGTCGAGGGAAAGGTAGAGATAATACCTCTATCTCATATGGTTGCATTATGACGGATGGCCCATGGGAGATAGCTCTCTCGCGCTTAAGGCAGAGGCCTCTCCCTCCAAAAATGGGGTAATCCAGAGGATGGGGAGGAAATACTAAGATTTTGGTCGAAAATACCCTTGTGTCGTATAGCATGTCTTGTCTGAAGTTATGTCGCATCTAGAGCCGTCAAAATGGGTTCGACCCACCGGGTCGAGCCCATTTAATCAACCTAAGAGGTGGGTTGGATTGAAGGGTTTATTTGAGAACCCGTTTAGTATACTTCTATCAACTCGTCCCATTTAACCCGTGAGTTAAACGAGTCAACTCGCAGGTTAAATGGGTTAAATGGGTTGCCTGTTTTTTTTTTTTTTTTAATTTTTCACTCACTCAGTCTAGTGCTGTAGCCCACTGCACTTTTCTATTTAAAAAAATTAACCATAATGTATGTGTTGTGTTGTCTCTATTATTTTGTAATTTGTCAGATTTGAATATTCTGCCCATAATGATATTTTTATTATTAATGAATTATTGAATTATTGGATTACTCTACTTGTTTTAATTCATTTAAACTTGTTTTTATCTAGTTATTTTTTTTTGTTTATTTATATTGATATGAAAATTGATTGATTAAACAAGACATATGCTTAAAAAAAGTCACATTTAAATTTTTTGTTTTATTTTATTTTATTTTATTTTTTGGTGGGTTAAACGGGTCAGTTCGCTTAACCCACTAGGTGGGGTGGGGTGAGTTGAGATTTTCAACCCACCACCTTATGGTGGGTTAAACGAGCTGACTCGTTTAACCCACCAACTTGAATGAGTCAACTCAGGTGGGCCGGGTTGGCCCACTTTGACAGCTATAGTCGCATCCACCCACTTGCTTCTCTCTTCTACTGCGTTTAAGAAGTTATGTGCCATTTTGCAATCAACAATGCTTCTTGCCTATCCAGTGTGTGCGAAATGACTGTCTATTAATATGTGGCATTTGTTGCAATGAATTTGTGGTCTGATTGTATGACTTATCTCCTCTATTGCTATGAATTGATGATTACATGGTTATTGTCCTCTCTGGAAATATTGTGATTCCCTTTTCTACATTGTGATAATAGTAGTTTCAACTGGCAAATTTATATGTTGAAACTTAAAAGTGTGAATCCGAACTGGAGTCTATAATAGTATCAAGCAACTTGAAGCAATTGATAGGGCAATTTAAAGGTAAAGGGAGATGGAAGGAAGGGGATTTTCTAGGTTATATAAGAACACAAGTGAGGAATTGTTTTGAAATCAGTGATGGAAAGTCCTATTAGAATGCCAATACCAACCATGGAGATGTTGGGTTTTAAGGCTATTTCTCAAAGTTTTCACAATGATAGCGAGGAGCTCCTCAAATGAATATTTGAAATATTCTAATTATAATATACAAAAAAAACATAAAATTCTATTATATATATAATCTTAAAAACTATATATTTTTATTATTATTTTATTTATTTTATATTCATTAATTTGTATAGAATATATTTTTTCTACTTTTAAAATTAATGATTATTATATTTTTGAATATATATTATAATAATAACTTTTTGTTTAAGGGTAATATGGTAACTTTAATCTCATCCATTTCCATTCCTTCACTATTTAATCAAACCAAACAAAACATGACAGTCTCCTTTCTATTCCATTTCATATACAACTAAACGTACATACTTACTCTTCATCTCCCTCTCCCACTCTTATTTCCATTCTCATTCCCTTTTTATCACATACAATTTAGCCAACCAAACGTGCCCTTAGTGATTCATCCTAACTCCTAAGCTTTGTTGATGGGGCGTTTTGCCCAATTATTGAATGTTCACTATCGGCTCAAGATCCATTTACTTTTCTCTTGATAATTTTTCTTATTTTTAGATTGAATAAAAATGCATATACGTCCCTTGCAAGTCTATTATACGTTGTCTTAAAACTTTCATTTTATTTGTTTTGTATGTGAGGACTTTGCAATTGATGTTTAACTCCTCTTTTATCTTGAAAGAGTAAATATACATTGCTTAAAATAAATTTTTTTTTAAAAAATGAAAATCATGGTTAAACAAATACTAGGTTGAGCGTTAAGTTTTAATTTGCTTAATCTGAGGCTTAGTCTAATTTGGTATTAGGTCTATATATTTTGTTGGTTTGACATTCAACTTGAGTCAATTTGTGATTAGGTTGGGTTTAATTAAGATGTAATTTTTCTCTTTTTCTTTTTACAATTTTTAAAGTTTTAGAAATGGTCTATATTTAATAAAAAAAGATCATTTATATTGAACAAGTGTGATCCATATTCAAAAACAAAAAAATGGCCATACAAGAATGATCAATATTCAAGGAAAAAGGAAAGCTTAATAATAATAAGGTCAAATCTATATGATTTTAAAACTCAATGCAAGTCCAAGTTTCACTTACTGGGTCTATAATTTTGTGTAGTCACTAATTGACTTGGTTTAACCTAGGCCAATATATATGGTCCATATCAAGTGGGTCTAGGAATATTATATTTAAGATAAAGTGTTTAGTATTTAAAAAACATTATAATATTTAAAAAATTTACAAAATGAATTTGAAGTAGCAATAATGTTTGTGACTTACTAAATCACATCAAAGGACAGATAACTACTTAGAATGACTTAATTGTGTGATTTGATTAGGGGCAAATCTAGAAATTGAGTTTAAAGGGGTGAAAAATTATAGACACAAATAGGAGTAATTTAGTGCTTTTTGATATTTTACTAACCAAAATTCATATTTGATAAAACATTAAAGCTTTATAAAAAAAATATACTGAAAATGAAAGCAACTTAAACTATTATTTTATTTTCCTAACTCAAGCATTCTAAATTGTGCTTTATATTTTTTCAAAAGATCAAAGTCATTAATGAGCTCATCCGTTGAAAATTCTTGAGCTATATTTTTCTCAATGTCATTACCAAACAAGTCAAAAGAAAATCATCCTTCATCTTGTTTTAGAGTCTTGTCTTCACAATTTTCATAGTTGAAAATGTTCTTTTTGTTATTGTTATAGACAGTAGAAGAGTTAACACAAAATGAATAATCCTATCAACAAGTGGGTAAATTCTCGCTTTTTGCATCATTGCTAGCACTTGACACAACTCTGTAATTGTTGAAACTGTCCTAAACTTTGAGCTTGTATGAGCATCAATTTCAAAATACTCTAATTGTAAGTTTAGATGCTGCTTATCTTGTTTTGTAAAGTCATTCGGATAAAATTTGTTCACAAGTTTGGTAATATCTTCAACCTGAAAAGATTTATAATCATCCTGTGGATTTAGAGTAGAATTAAGGACAAGTAACTCCATTATATCCTCCTTAAAGTGAAAATTCATTCTTTACAACAATGAATCTACAACAGAAATGAAGATATCATACCAATAGTGATGTTCAACTATAAGGTTATTTCTTTAATGGTGAGATTAACCTCGACTAACTTTGTAATGAGCACTCAAATCTTGGATCTTTATATCATGATCTTCACAAAATAACTTCACTTTCTCAAGTAAAGAATCTTATCCATTTTCTCTGAATTTTTGAACATGTGCATTTATGGATGATACTAATTGTAATGTATTCAGTATATCTTGCGATTTATGTTATAAAGCTTGACATAAAGAATGTCATCACATTATAAACTTCATTAGCTTCACTCCTTTAAATTAGATTCCCGAATTCAATGATGTCACACTGTACAACACAAGTTGAATTGAACATCCTCAATAAACTATGAAAAGAAGTTAAGTGAGAGCCCTATCAGGTATCTCCTGTATATCAGAGAGTGTCAACTTGATACTAATTGCAATGAATTCAATATATCTTGAGATTTATGTTGCAAAGTTTGACATAAAAGATGTCATTACATCGTAAACTCCATTAGCTTCACTCCTTTGAGTTAGATTCCCAAATTCAATGATGTCACGCAATATAACACAAGTTGAATTGAACATCCTCAACAAACTACAAAAAAAAGTTAAGTGAGAGCCCTATCATGTATCTTTCGAACATTAGAGAGTGCCAACCTGACTTTTCCCTTACTAATTTCAATCTCACTTGTGTTTATCAATTTCTTGATATAAGATGCCTTAAAGTCTCTTAGTTGATCATGTTATTTGCCTAAAGAAGCAACCAAATTGACTATGGTAATTAAATATGAAAAGAATCGATTGATAGGAATAACCTCTTTGGATGCAGATACTAAACTTAATTGAAGTTCATGAGCAAAGTAATGAGCATAGTATACAAATGGACACTTTTTTGTAAATAAAGCTTGCAATCCTCTCCATTCACCATGCATATTGCTTGCACCATCATATCTTTGATATTGAATATCATTCACATTAAGACAATAACGTGAAAGAACCTCACAAATTGCTTTTTCAAAAGCCAATGATGTAGTCTCCTTTATATGAACTAAATTAAAGAATTGTTCACATATGAGACCTTCACTATTAACGAATCTCAACAAAATTGTTATTTACTCTCTTTAATTCATCACAAGCTTCACAAGCCAATGATGTAGTCTCCTTTACGTGAACTAAATTAAAGAATTGTTCACATATGAAACCTTCACTATTAATGAATCTCAACAAAATTGTCATTTACTCTCTCTTTGATTCATCACAAGCTTTATCCACTATGATGCAAAACTTTGAATCACCAATCTCTTCCCTGATAAATCTCTGGATTTTAGTTGTCAAAATGGAGAGAATCTCTTTTTGAATTGTCAAACAAACATATGATGCATTTTTAGGGGCATTCTCTACGACAACCACCCTTACTTCCTCATTGTATGATGCTAAAAGTTTTATTAGTTCAAAAAAATTACCTTAATTTCTTGAATCTTGCATTTCATCCCAACCTTTAAAGGCACAACCTTAAAATGCGAGCTATTTAACATCTATAAACACCTTAAGTTGTAACTGATTTCTTGCAACTTGTTGTGTAGTTTGTTTCTTAATAACCCTATCAATATGTTGCAAAGAATTCTTAATATCATGATAAATTTTCACAGTTTTTTTGTGTAAAAAATTTGCATAAGTACCCATATGAGTAATAAAAGGACATTGAGATCCTTCATTAACTTTCTTCTATGACCAAAATCCTATAACTATAAAAGTATTTCATAATGACCGAATGACTTATTGAAAAGAAAACATGAAAGACAAAAAAATGACATTCTTGGTTAGTGAAAACTCAAGCTGATTTAGGAATAACTTGTATCAACTAGGGAGAAATTGATGCCCATTCTTATAAGCATACTCAAAAGATCTTAGGGAATGGGTTAATATGACCCAAACTTAATGTAAGCTTGACAAGCTTCCTCTTGTTGATCAAGGGGCTACTCTCAAATTGATTTTTGAAGCCTTAGGTCATATTACAAAGCAAAAGCATCAAATTTCTTTGTTTCTGATATAAGAGTCTAAAAAAGACATTCACAGCTTGTGATTTTCACCCATTTTAGCATATTAAAAAATTATGAAAGCGGTAGGTCATCTTACCTTATTTTCTTAAAAATTGATTCAATATTTTTGTTGACCATAATTTAATAATTTAAAATAAAATACCAAGTAATAATACATCTTACTAATTTAAGCGTTGACTCTTTTTAGTTCCAAAAAAGAAGTTGAAAATTTTACTTTCTTCAATTCCTTTGCACAAATTGGTGGCATCACTACATAAATGATATATTTCAATATTATATTGGTGACACTATTTTGTTTTTTTTTAAATGATGCAAATTAAAAAAATTAGGTTTTTTTTTTTTTCGTTTTGGCTATGAGATTAGAAACTAAGTTTTTTTTTTTGGGCTACTAGATTAGGAAACTACATTTCATTGTTTTGACTATTAAATTAAGAAATCATGTTTTTTTTGTTTTGTTTTGACTAATAAATTAGAAAAAATAAATATTATTTAAGGATGAAAGTTATTTAAAAAATCAAATAAAAATATTGTTGAGTTAAGTAACTTTGGTTTCATCCCTTTCTATAAGGGGGTGAAATATTAATAATTAATGAACTAAATAAAAAATATTATGTAAAATTACATATGCAAGTAAAATTTTTTAAAATTCTAAACGGGTGTTTGGCCCCCCACGTTCTGCCCAAAGCCATCCCTAGATTGATCTCAAGTTACCATTGTTTAATTTGAGAGGAAATTGGTACTGAAAATTTCAACATTTTCATACATTAAAACGTAGAAACTGCAACAATAAAAGTATTATATTACACACAAAAAAGCCTCAGCCAAACCAAAAATATTGCACTATTATCTATAAACCGGTCTGTTATCACACATGTTCTCAAGTTTATACGCGTTACTCTGGACCAAAACTAACATATTCAAATCTATAAAATGCTCGTAATAAAATTTTAAAACATATCACGAATTTTTTAAAAAATAATTAATCGTATTCTATAGTTGTTAGATGATTTTTTTTATAGAAATTATCGACTAGAGTTGAGTGTTTTGCTGTGTACATTAGATATCGACTCTAGTCCCTGTTTCACGAGCTGACATGAGAATGGGACAGAGTTTTCCAAAAGAAAGATCCTCTAAGTCCTTAAGATAATTAAACCTTGAAGTTTGCCTAATTTTGCTGAATTTTTAAGATTGTATATATCATGATAAGGAAATTAATGTTTAACCTTTTAATTTTCAAGCATTTTTTTATAGCAAATTCATAATCTTATTATGAATATAAATAAGTCTTGAATTTATAGAAAATATAAAGCTTGTATGAAAAGTTTATACTTTCATATGACGACCAAAAGAAATTTAATGAATTGACGTTATAATAAAATAATTTATCAAGAAATACTATAAAAAATATAGACAACTCATCAAATTTTTTTTAAAAGAATTAATTTAAATTAAGAATTTATAAAAAAAATTTGTGTCAATAAAGGTATTGTAAAACCAATAAAATAATATAATAAAAGTAAAAAAAATTAAAAGAAAAAGAAAAATATTATTCTCATATTATATATATATATATATATATGCGCATAAATACACACTTATAACCTTTAACCTATAAAAATAGACATATATAAAATAACATAAATACAAACTAATTTATATGATTACGTAATATAAATTAATACTTTGACAGATATATAGTATATACTTTTAAACGTGGGAAAGAGAAACTAAAGAGCCATTCTTTAAAAGTTATAAACATTCATATAAATATATTATTTATAATAAGGGGAAATGTCTGTGTTTGAGTTTTCTTTCATTATTATTTCATACAGGCAGAGAATCGTTGAGTTCTGTGAGAGCTAGCAAGGGAAATTTAAAACGTTACCGTTTTAGGTGTCGGTTCCTCCACCTTGTCATGAATGTCAATGTCCTTACGGTTCACATTAAAACGTATATCTTCAGTCCGATCAACGTTCAGTATTGTGCCACCTCAGATGAAAGTCAATTTAATTAATATGCGGTGGCCCACAACATGTATCATGTCCTTCGCCTCTCCGGCATCACCAAATCTAATATAGAAATTACAAAATCTCTCTTTTCTCACACCACGTTTTCGGACTCATTGTCCTCTCTGCAAATCAGAGTCCGCCTAAGAGAGTGATGCAGCGAGCACGGAAATAGAAAGCTTGCAATTTTATCTCGGGATTGAAATTTGAAATCTGCTTTCGATCTTTGTTATTATTTTCACTTACCCTGATCCTAGAAATGAAAGTTGATGAAGCGCTTCCGACAACTACTGCCAATACGAAGAAGGAAAACGCGGATTCCGGTCTCTTCGGTAAAGGGAAGTATAAATTCTGGGCATTAGCTGCCATTTTGCTACTCGCATTTTGGTCCATGTTCACCGGCACAGTCTCTCTTCGGTGGTCAGGCAGTCTCAATAGTTTATCTAATGACCTTGATACTCCTATCATTGACGACCTCGACGTCCTTGTAAGTTTCTCTCTCTAAATTGGGTTCTTATATACTTGCTTATCTCCATCTGGGCTAATTTAATATTACGTGGATTGAATTGAAAATTGGTTTGGGCAACAGGAAATGGAGGAGAGGGAGAGGGTGGTGAAGCACATGTGGGATGTATACACCAATAGCCGTCGGATCAGGTTGCCGCGGTTCTGGCAGCAGGCATTCGAGGCTGCCTACGAAGAGTTGACTAGTGATGTGCCTGACATTAGAGACGCTGCCATCACGGAGATCGCCAAGATGTCTGTACGCTCCATCGTTTTCGATCCACCTCCCGTCCAGTCCACGGTGGGTCCTTAATCTTCGTCTGGATCTCTTTTGCACATTCCTATTCAAGTTTCTTTGCCGGGGTTGCTTCTTTTATTTTTCTTAATATCCCCCTTTTTTGTGTTATGTGCTTGTGGGCAAATTTAGGGTCTGCTGAATTGCACCATGGAAAGGGAATGATATGCAGCTTGGCTCGTTAGGAAAAGAACATAAAGATTTTCGTATGTTTTAAAACTAATGGAGTGGGGTGGGTTAGTCTAGCTTCCCAAATCCTTACTTCCCGCCCGATACGCCAAATCCCAGTTTCCTAACCCTGGCAATTAACTATTGGATAGTGACTAGTTTCATCTTTAATTTTGTCCTCGAATCAAGTAATCCATGAACTTCATCGCAAAAGCGTAGAATGGATAAATTTGAAAATTGGAATATAACGACTGGGTATAGACACTGCTACAATGGTGATGTGTGTGGGTTCTTTGCTTAATATGGCGAACTGATGAGTACAGATCCTGATGCATTTTATTATCTATGTTTACTACTGTGCTATTGTGTTGATAGTGACAGAGAGCAATAGCTGGTTAAATATAGGACTCTTATTATTTTCTTATTTTGATTGTTTGATATGAAGTTGTGTCAATAATATTGTTATTGTCAATCAGTTTGTTCAGACTATCGCATCAAACCTAAGGCCCTGCCATCTTTTTTTTGTTTTTTCCAAGAAATGTTCCTGAACGTGGTCTTGTAGTTGATATGGGTTTATTTACTTTCAACTTGTTTATCTTGTTGAAGTTTGTAATGTCTTTTGCTATTTGTTTCCTTAGCGACTAAAATTTGAGTTATTTGTGTTTAGGTCTGGCATCTATATATTTTCTTATGTATTTCTTTTTCAATGTTTGAGTTTCCTTGAAGAGAATTGTTTAGGAGTTTATATAACAAATTAAATATTTCTACTGTCAAATTTTGGTATGTTATATTAAGACTTGCTTTAGTATATATTTCGTAGTTCTTTCTTGGAACAAGAGCTACGCTAAACTTCTATACATAGTTGTGGAAGGAAAGACCGTGATTATAAGTGTTCCTAGCCCATGCAATTGCAAAATCCTGGTCATAAACTTGACTAGGATCTTTAATTCAACATGAAGTATACATACCGTTTGATAGCATCTAGATGAGTGCACATGAGTTAATCTTTTCTCAGCATTTCTGCTAGAGAAGGTCATGTCACGATGTTTGATGGCTGTTACCTTTTCCGCAGTCCTTCTCAACCTTTTGATAAATCAGACAAGGCAATTGCAGAAAGTGAGCATATCAAAGGAGCTTGTGTATTGTGACTTGTTTTGGCAGTTAAAACATTTCCTGATTCTTATATGAACCTTCTATGATCTATCCAACTGTAAGAACTAAGAACAAATTATGACTATAGAGTGCCTAATGATGCTAGTTTTCATATTATTTCTTAAAAATTAATGACCTCCGTAATTATTTATGTGCAACTCTTTTAAGATTATATATTTGTGAGGGTAGTTACCCTATAACATCCTTAGATTATGTCGAAGTAACCTATGAATAAGCCCATCATGATGAACTGAGATGAGTCCTTTTAGTAGTGCTTCTTCATTTAGATGGCTATTGACCCATCCTTGGAAATAGAACTGAGGAAGTGATGGTCTTGTTATTCTACTCTCTCCCATTCTATGTGATTAAAAGAAGCAAGACCCGTGATGGTGGGCATGTAGATTGCTGAACTTGGAAATTTGGTTAAGATGATTGGGAAATATTGTGGTTCAGAGGCTCAGAGGACCCTTTTTTTTTTTTGTCAAATAAATTATGGAAAGAAAGGATATTGGTAGTTGCTGAGATAACTTTTTCTGTGGCTTTCTGTGGCTCATTGACTATGTTGGCCTCTCTGTTTTACTTGCTCTGTTTTCATTTTGCAGTCATTACCTGTAATTCTAGTCTAATGTTATGCGATCGTCATGTAAATCTTGATAGTAGTAGCTTGGATGGAAAGCAGAGAGGAAATTGTATTGTAGTTGTAGTATAGTGTCGCTTGTCTAGGTATGCTGGTATTTTAATGTGAATCGGCTAATGCTTTCTTGTTAGAATATTTAATGGACATAACTATTAAAATTTTTGCTGATAAGGATGTCTTGTTTCAGATTTTGTTTCCATTATAAAGAATAAAATTAACAAAGAAAAGCTTTACTTGCAAACTTGTTTGTATACAATTGGGAGTCATTTGTAACATTGATATCTCACATTCCTTGGTATCTGGATTACCATAAGCATAAGATTCATGGTATTGAAGTTCCTCAATTTGGTTAAAATTGAAGGTTATAAAAAAATGACAACTAATATTATTTGATAGTGAGTAAATTTAAAAATTTGACAATGAGATCCCTGTAGTTTTTTGCTGTTCCTAAATGATGGCATCATGCGTGTCTAGCAATATACCAAAATCAAGATTCCTAGATGCCCCCATATCCTGGATGTAAGGATGAAGATGAAGGTACCAAATGACTCATAAATATAGGTGCTGCAGAAGACACAAATTTGGCTGATGCATCTAAATTGGAAATAATTTTAATAGTGAATTTAAATGTGTTATCATTGTTGATTCTTTCTAGAAAAGAGATTTCAACAATCCTTGTCATCTGTCCTTGATATAATTCTTTCCATTCATATACAAGCTCAGGGTTGGGTGAGAAAGGTGAATTATTTGATATTTTGGATCTGAGCTTGCTTGCCTCGAATATGACTGTAGGACTGGCATGGTCTTTTATTAACCGTTATAAATGTGGTGAAATGTCTGCTCGTTTCAAATTTAAATTGATGAAACTTGTGCATGTAATGATTGACAACCAAACATCTCCTAACGATTTTAACTTTTGTTAAATATATTTGATGATAAAAATTCTAATACTTGGCCTATGTAATTTTTCAGAGAGCAAGGGAGTTTAGTAAGAGCCTCATGCAAGTTTCAAAAGGCAAAGAAGCATCAACCTCTAGGCGCGCTTAAAGACGTGAAGAATTTGTGTAGCATCCAAGGGGTCTAATATGTACATGAAAGTGCTCATTACTGCAACCAGAAGTTTGTTAAGAGGTAGTAGTGATGGGCGTAGTATTACTCTGATTTACGTGCTTCCATAACTGAAAAAAAATTGTGTATTTTATTAGGATGCGGTTCATCCAAGTTTTGCAGTCAAATTCAGAATCTTCACAATGTGAGGGTAAGGGTAGTATGTTGAAATACTAGATTTTGGGAGTCATTCAACTGGAAGTATTATTACTTTTGTTTCATTTCATAACGAACCTAGTATAAGCAAGTTAGTTCAAAATTTCTTGTGTATTTTGTGTTACAAGGTAGCCAGTTGAATTGGTGGTTATGTAGCCAAGCGACCTGCTTATTAGACTGCTTCTGGGGGTGGTTATATATCAGTAAATTATACAGACTTATATTGCATTCTGTTAAAAATTATACAGATTTCATTCTTTATTATAAGAAATACATAAATTTTCTTAATTAAAAATTTTATGTACAAAGTTTAATTTTAAATTTTTATATTATAATATTTTTCATTAACTAAATAAATATTTAAGTGTGGGGTATATTTGTTTAAATAATAGAAGTTAGACTAAAGTGTATATTTTCAATATAGAGAAGCGGCTTGTGCAATTTTAATATACTAAAATTTTTTAAAAAAATTTATGTAATCTATTGTATATATAATGTGATGAAAAATATTGATAACCACTTTAAAACTTGATATGCTTTAAATTATTTTTAGTTTACAGAATCACATCATAGAAATCAAATATTTATTATAAGATTTTTTCCATTTAAACATAAAACAAGTATATTTTCTTAAGAGTTATTATATGTAAATAAATGAATACGTCTGTTTCTTAATTATCCAGTGGCTCACTTATCTGAAGGAACAAATTTGTTTATCTGGGTCACGAATCACGACTTATATCGTTTATTAGTGGATATGGAATTAACAAAAACTAAAAACAGAAGATGCTCTACTCAACCTCAGCCACCAGACCATAGTAAGTAAAAAGGCATATTGCACCGTTCTCTCTCTCTCTCTCTCTCTCTTTCTTGGACGCACGAACACACTCACATTTCCAGAAGAAATCAGATCAAGTAACGAGGCAAGTTCAGTATTCCAGGACCAGCATGGAAGCCTCAAGGATGATACTACTCTCTCCATTATCCAGCTCCATTTCACGAATGAGCCATTTTAGATCATCATCACTTACAACTACAAGGCCTAGGTCACCGACGCCGCTCAAAATCAGGGCCATGGCAAAGGAGGGCAGTGACGCCGCCGGCGAGGGCATAATAGAGAAAGCAGCCATAGCAGGTGGGCTGATATCGACCCCAGTCATCGCCTGGTCTCTCTACACCCTCAAAACCACGGGGTGCGGCTTGCCCCCTGGTCCTGGTGGCTCGGTCGGCGCACTGGAGGGCGTGAGCTACCTTGTGGTTGTTGGGATACTGGGTTGGTCCTTGTACACCAAAGCCAAGACTGGTTCGGGTCTGCCTAATGGTCCTTTTGGGTTGCTGGGCGCGGTTGAAGGGCTGTCGTACTTGGCGTTGGTGGCCATTGTGGTGGTGTTTGGGTTGCAGTATGTAGAGCAGGGATACATCCCTGGTCCTCTCCCAGCAGATCAGTGCTTCGGCTAGAGCCTGCAGGGTCATCGTCGTCTGTTGTCATTTATGGGTCACTACTACTCTATCTTCATCTTGTGGATATGGTTGCTCCGTCGTTTTAATCACTCTGCTTCTTGCTATGTAATACGCACAGCCCTCAGCTCAATTATAGTACTTTCCCGTTCCTAGGCTGGTTTTAGTTTCTTTTATTTTTATTTATTTTTTAAATTATGTTTAGACTTGGGACACCTGTCCAATTGGTCATAACATATTAGGTCGATGGTAATGCCCGCTATTTTTACATCAAATTCAGCTGCGTGTGACGGTTTAAATTTTATTAAATTTACTTGCATTTAAATTTAAATTTTATTAAATTCATTTGCGTGATAGCTAGGCAATTATGTATGATCATATAACATAAATTGCATTACGAGTCATATATGTATGGTAATTTCACTTCATTAATTACTTTATTCTTTTCTTTCTGAAGAATATGCATATTGAAATACTAAGACGGCACATTTTAGCTACATCAGCAAAATTTAACGAAACATTGACATAAGTTTAATGATAAAGACTAAACTAAAATTTGAGAAAACTTGAAGCAAAATTTATCCTAAAAGCATGTTTAGAATTTTGTTGTCATTTATATATTTAAAATAGTCATAATAGCAAGAGGGAGATTCGACACCAATCCCTCTTAGTTCAAGGCCTCACTCAAAAACTAAGGGATTTTCCTTCACCAAAATTTTCACTGAAGTCTTCTCTGTTAAAACTACACCAAATCAAAATTTTAATTATGTCAAACAACATCCATAAAAGAATTAGGCTATTTACCTTAGGAATTTCTATTGGATTTATATTGTGGACAAAGAGATGTCAGGGTTTAGACCTAACATAATTTTAAAAGCCCATATCATCAAATAAGTGTGAACACAAGGAAAATAGATATGAGTCTGGAAAATAAAATATAAGAACAAAAACTTGTTTAAAAAAATTTTATTTTGTAAAACGAGTCAAGCGAACTTAAAATGTTTGAATCAATATTTTTTATATAAAAACTATATTATTTAAAAGAAAATTTAATTTGATCATATAAAAAAGAATGTAGCTTCAGAATTAAGATATTATAAATAAAATTATCTTAATTTTAAAGATTTAAAATATAATTTTATTAATAATATTAACTCAATTTTAATTTAATATGATTATATATAACACCAAAATTTAATATGATGTCACATCTTGACAAGAAAATAATAAATATTTTTTTCCAAACAATTTATGTCAATATAATAATTAATTTATATTTATAATTTTTTAATATATAATTATACAAGTAATAATAATCATTAATTATATTATTTATCTGTTAAATGTACTTAACTCAATACTACTTGTTTTATCTCTTTCAAAAGCCAACCGTGAAAAAGTTACTCGAGCATCCTTGTCGTCCACAAAACTATCTAGCATACTTACATGAACTTTGCAGGAAACAGTGGCTTCAAAGAAAGCTTGTTCGGGTTATACCAATTGATAACAAAAACTAATACTATGAAAATAAAGTTGTACATTTTCTGAGTACGCATTTTGTCTCCATATTTAATATTCTTTTTTAATCCAAAATGGAAAAAAATCATCTTCATCTTTCTCTGTTACTACGTCTCCTGTAGAATGAATTGTGCAACGAAGTCCACGCATATAAAGCCTCAAATTGAACGTTAGGTGTCCCTGACATCTCAAACAACTGATGAAGATAAAGAGGCAGATGACTGGTTGAGAAGAATGATGTATTCAAAAGGAGAAACGAAGGCAAGAGATGGGTTCACTCTTGGCGCAAATGGAATTTTGAGCTTATAATACTATTGTAGAAAGTTCATTCAGAGCCCAATGTTTAGGTAAATTGTTAAAGGCAATTCGGTTCAATATCGGGTCCAAATTCCATTCTTTTCATTGACTTTAGGATATTTAAATTTGAAAAACTTGGCTTTGGGCATTGTACAAAAGACTAATGAAGATGGTTTGAAGTCAATATTACCTACAAGAATGGCAAATATACGAAGCCTAATAGTATCTATTTGGATGTTTTCTAATTTAAATAAACTTAGATATTAAAAGCATAATTAGTTTTATATTTTTGGCGGTCAATCACGCATTCACTGAAATAACACATCTAAAGTATTGATATTTACTTGCTCTTAGGCATGATTAAGTGACTCCACTTGCCATGAAAATCACCTATCGAAGGACCAATTGTAGAGGTGTTAGTTGATTAATTTAATCGAAACTTCCATTTTAAATTAATATTATATAATTATTGTTGGGTAAATTGTATTAACAGTGGATACACCTTATCAGTGTAGCATTAACAACGTGATTTGATATTATTGAGATTTAGTAAAATTGATGCCTTAATATTTCTAATACCCTATTAGTATGGAAATGTTAAAAACATTGGTTGTATGAGCCCTTTAATGTATAATGGGTTTTCTTGATTTATTGTAATTCGAGACCCTTAGGGGATTTTAATTAACAGTCTTACTAATATAGTTACATAAGTTGAGTCTTTTAATGGAAACTTTGTCTTATAATTATGTGTATACACATTATACATGTTTCCTAGTTTCATTACCTCAACTCTTATTTACAGCAACTATTAGCAGCGAAACTCTCTGTGGGATAAATTATAATGAATTGAAAAGTCCCTAAAATTTATTTTGGCAACTACATTGATGGCCCTGGTCCTGGGGTAGATACACTTATTACACTCAGTAACAATTTCTCTACTTTTAAGTAGCCTTTCTTAAGCTATATGTGTGAAAGAAGGCATTAATAAGAACAACAGTGGAAAATGTGATGACCACTAGGAAGAAGGTTTAGACTACTTGTTAAAGCTCAAGAAAGGTCATATCCTTTTCCAATTTGAAAGCATCCGATTTGAAGGAGTATTTGATGTTCAAAGAACATATATTGAAGCTTGTGTATGTTATCAAAGAGCTGAAATCCTTTAGTCATGTCTCAGGCGATAAACCTAGATCTGACATACTTTTGTGTATCTCCTATTATAGTTTAACTAATGAAGGCTTTATACTATACCAAGCTAAAAAAATGGATAGTCAATGAATCAGTTGAGGTTGTTTTTTAAAAGGATAAACTCAAAGGAAATATGTAATACTCCTATAGTGAATTCTTTGAATTTTGGATCCAATTGAGAGTTGAATGTAAGTTTGCAGAAAACTAAGAGCTCATGTCCTAATTAGTAATAAGAATAGTGGGTAGTGAGTTAATATAATATTTAAATTAGCTATTTTTGGGCCTTGTAAAGTCAAAAATTCTTTTATAGTAACTAGATCATGAACTATCCCTCTGGCTCTAACTAATTTGAATTCAATGTTATTAAGTTTTTGGTTCTTAATTGTTTTTTAAATCTTATGATTCTGTTACTAGATATGATATTATAATAAGTGTTGTAGGGCACATATTTTAAATCTAAACTATTTTTATTGCGACAATGACTCTTATCAAAAGCTTCTCTTAAAATTATAGAAATTTCAGTTACATTAAACTTTTGATACATAGTTCTTATTTATCGAAAAGAAGGATTATGAATCTAATACTCATATTGAACATTTTAAGTGATCTATTCACCAAAACTAACCCATTAGAGTTTTGAAAACAACAAACTCTTGGGTATTTTGAAAATTTGATATTTTGGTTCAGTGGTGATCTAAGTTATGTTCTTAAAGAACACTTTAGTGTATTTTGGCGTTTATCACATTTGTTTCCCTACCATATCCAAATTTTTGGTTGTCAAATTTTTTGATATAATTTAGAATTGAAACTTTGTAAGCATTTATAATATAATTTTTTTTATTGGATTTGATGTTTTTGATTTATGGTTTCATTTATGAACTTTTTCTTATCTCAAACTTGTATGGTTCATATTTATGGTAAACATATGCTAGTGGATCTATTGAATAAAGGCCTACCCACAGTAGTGTTTCAAAATCTTGTAAGTCATATGGGTCTTGTTGTATCTCTGATATTGTCTCGATCTAGTGGAATTATGAGTTGAGTTTTTAAGGAATTTTTGTGGTGTAATATGATACCTAAGCATCATTTTGTATTCAATTATGTTCGAATATTAAAAATAAGTGTATGACAATATTAATATCACTTGTTTCCCTATCGAATCCAGTAATCTTATGTAATTTCAAGTCTGAACATTGGTATGATTTGACATATATACATTTATGTATTCTGACAAATATTAATGGCTTAATTTTGTTGATTAATTATCCTAATAATAATTGATTAATGCCATTTAAGTTGAAAATTATTAGAATACTTTTAGTAGATTAACATTAATCAAATTATTAGAACAATTTTGTATAATAATTAATTAGACAATCAATATTAATTTAAACCAAGATGGATTGAGTCATGGTTGAACATGGGTAATCAATTAAGAGTTGGATTATCCATTAGCCCATTTGGTAGAGATTCCAACCCGCAACTCAAGTTTAATTAGTAATTATCTCATTAGATTACTAATTGAGAGTCAATGATTGAGAGATGAATTGAACTCATTTAAATAAGTCTTATTGATGAGCTTATTTTATAAAATATTAAAACCTAGTTTATTATATATATATATATATATATATATGAGACTTTTGGTCGTTATACGAATCCTTAATTTTCAATCTTTTTATCTCATTTTGAACAATAACTTTTTTTGAAAAAAATTAAAGTTTTGTAGATTGTTCCTCCCTTCTAATATTTTATTTTGAAGATTTACATCATATATGTCAAATTATTTTCCTCTCTTATGTCTCCCTATTCTATTATTAGTTGTCATGGGTGGAGGTTGGATTGGATAACAATAGGCATAACTAAACGAATACCATCGAAAAAATGGTAAAAACCCCTAACTGATTCAAACTAACCTTAAGGGGGCAGAGACAGAGGTCCTCCTTTGTAGGAGACCATTGAGGAATGACAAGAACAGTCAAGCATGATGAAATCTTATCATGCAGCGATTTTTCCTTTTCTTTCTATTGAGAACTCTTTTATTCCTGCATAGAGGTATCTTTTCCTTCATCCTTTAGATAATCATTCTTTCTTCAAAGAGATTTTAGTCCCACACTCCCACCTAATTCTTGATTAATTATATGATTCTCCCTAGGCTAGTTGTTTTTGTAGCGATTAATCTTGATCTACATTGATTTTGTTCTTTTTCTTCCTGTAATATTATTGCTGTTAGGGTTCTCAGTCGGAGCAGCAAGGGGAAAGGTGGAGCTTCCGGCGACGGGTAAACATTTGGCCGGAATTCTGAGGATCTTCATGTTTTGAATAACAAGAACATAATGTCTTCGTCGTCCCCTGCTCCATCTTCTGATTCTGATAATAACAGCAATAATAATAATAGTACTAATAATAACAATAATAATAATAATAATAATAAGAATAATAATAATAATAATAGTTCTTCACCATCAAGCCCCCCACCACCCGACTCATCTTCGAATTCCAATTCTACTTCAAATTCAAATTCAAATTCAAATTCATCATCAAGCAGTCCAACTCCATCACCCCCATCACCTGCTCAAAACTCTTCGAATTCGAATTCTTCTGACAGTAAATCGTCACCTCCAACTTCATCACCTTCACAGAACAATGGAAGCCGGGGATCATCTACACCGTCGAATTCTGATTCACCCTCCTCTGGGTCGTCACCGTCAACCCCTAATTTAACACCAAAATCTTCAGGCAACAAACCATCATCGACACCTACACTGTCTGATTCCGGCGGCAAAAAAAGCAGCGGCGGCGACAAGGATGACGACGGTAGAGCAGTTGTAGGGGGAGCGCTTGGGGTTGGATGTGTTCTTCTCATTATGATCGTCGTCTGTATCATTTGCCGCAGAAAGAAGAAGAGAAAGCAAATGTACTATTACAGCGATGATGGGAAAGGTGGCAAATCTGGTATGGATTTTATTATTATTATTATTTGATACAGTCATGATATGGATTTTAATTAATTCATTAAATTTATAATTTTAAGTTCATATGTTTCATGTGCGCCATTTTTAAGTTTCTTGTGTTCACTATCACTAGTAGTATTATGCGATTGGCTCAAGTAACTACTTTCTCTTTCAATTGTTTTGACTAATATATTTTTCAAAAATTAGGAAGTGTATAAATTAGATTTCGAAAATTATAAATTTATTGTATATTAATATTTTTTAATATTTTTGAGTTATATGAAAAAATTTTAAATATTATCTTATGTTCATAATTCATGAATTTTTTTAGGAATTGAAATTTAATGCGTAACAATTTAGGGAGCAAATTATATTAATTATTTCTACAACTTTTAGGCATTTACTTTCGTAATCTTTATAAAATAATTAAAAAGCAAATTATTTTTACACCTCATTACCTCCAAAAAAAAAAAAAGACATTTTATCTCTATATTAGAATTTTATTACTGAGACTAATAACAAACATTTAAAAGAATTTCACAACCTTCTTCACAGTTATTTTAAACAAGTCATTAACTACTGCCTGACATTATTGGACTTGTTTAGCCTCATAACTAAGCAATTAAGGCCCTTCATAAAACTTGCTTTCCTTGGTTCTTCTGCACAAAAATACAAGTAATTCCATGAAAAGTTCTGACTTTCATCTAAAGAAATCCTCAGAATGTGTGCATAAACACATGCCAACAGAGCCTGTTTGGCCATCCGGGGGCTTCAAAGATCAAGCACTCAAGGCTGTTTTCAAAGAACAACCCAACCAATATACGAATTGACAATTACATTTATCTAATGGTCCCATACACATATGTGCACAGGAAATGGTTATTACAACAATCGGCCAGGGCAAAACCATAATAACTGGCACGGTGGGAATGACCATGTTGTGAGGATGCAGCAATCACCAAATGGAATGGGTATGGGTATGGGTCCTAACAGTGACAGTAGTGGGTGGGGTCCTGTACCTCCACCTCCTCCTCCACACAGTACTGATATGAGCTCCAATTACTCCTTGGGACCACCCCCTCTTCCTCCTCCTTCCCCAGGCCTTGCTTTAGGGCTCAAGGGTGGTACCTTTTCCTATGAAGACTTGGCTGCTGCTACAGAGAATTTTGCAGATAAGAATTTGTTAGGACAAGGTGGCTTTGGGTATGTCCATAAGGGAGTTTTGCCGAATGGAAAGGAAATTGCTGTGAAGAGCTTGAAAGCAGGTAGTGGGCAAGGAGAGCGAGAGTTCCAAGCTGAGATTGATATCATTAGTCGTGTTCATCATCGCCATCTTGTGTCGCTCAATGGCTACTGTATTGCTGGTGGACAGAGAATGTTGGTTTATGAATTTGTCTCCAACAAGACTCTGGAGCATCACCTTCATGGTAACTTTAATGATATATACACTTCTTCTATTATAATTTTTATGTTAAATTACTCTATAAGAGTCTTGAATCATACATATTTTTAGATAGGAAAAATCAAATAATTGATCACACTGACAAAGGTTTAGTTGTAGGGGACTAAAGTAGGAATTTTTATAAATATAGGATTCAATTATAAACTTTTAAATTATAGAGTTGAATGTGTTGGAAACCATAGAGTAATTTACCTTGATTTTCTATTTGTTGAACACTTTTATCTTTCAAGATGTTGTAACATACATATTTGATGGTCACAGCAAAGGGTTTGCCTACCATGACCTGGCCTGATAGAATGCGAATTGCAGTAGGATCTGCCAAAGGGCTTGCATACCTTCATGAAGATTGTAAGTTTTTCATGATCTAATTTTCCATTTTGCTTCTGTCATAAGTAATTTCAATATTTTCATTATTGACAAATGCACTCTCAGGTCATCCTCGAATCATCCACCGTGACATCAAATCTGCTAATGTCCTCCTTGATGATAGCTACGAAGCTAAGGTTTATTTTGAAGCAATTCAACTAATAATCCACAGTTTACATATATCAGCAATATATGAATTGTTATAAATATAATCACACTATAACCAACTTACTATGCTACTGCATATATATATTACTCAGGTGGCTGATTTTGGATTGGCTAAGTTGACTACTGATAATAATACTCATGTCTCAACTCGAGTCATGGGAACATTCGGGTATAATCATTTCTTCAACACATCCTCTAATTACCTCCATTGGCAACTTCATTAATTTAATAAGCATATTAATCTTTTACGTACTCCTTACAGATAACGTTGCTTTGTATGTTAACATAGGTACTTGGCTCCCGAATATGCATCAAGTGGAAAATTGACTGAGAAGTCTGATGTGTTCTCTTTTGGAGTGATGTTATTAGAAATTATTACAGGAAAGCGACCCGTGGATGTCCTAAATGTCATGGATGATAGTTTAGTGGACTGGGTTAGTGCTATTCATGATCTATAGCAATACTTTGCTCTAGATTTTAATAAAGTATTTATTATCAGATTTTTCAATTAATTAAAATAAGCTGATCTATAGCAAAGCTGCAGATTCTAAATATATATGATGAATGTGTGTACCGAGCAGGCTCGACCACTTCTCACGAAAGGGCTGGAAAATGGCCACTTTGAAGAGCTGGTGGATCCATTTTTGGAAGGCAATTACAATAACCAGGAATTGGCTCGCATGGCTGCCTGTGCTTCTGCCAGCATTCGTCATTCTGCCAAGAAACGTCCTAAAATGAGCCAGGTACGTACTTTCACCGATCTACGTCGCAACATGCATGCTTTTAAGATTTATGAAACATGCAGTGCTGTTATTTCTCCTTTACGTTCTTTCTTTTGGTCATATCATCAGTATCATGCAAACATGTGGTCACATATCGATGCACGTTAATATGATTTACATGCAAACAGATCGTGAGAGCATTGGAAGGAGATGTGTCACTGGACGACTTAAATGACGGACAAAGGCCTGGGCACAGCAACCTTCTGGCTTCTTCATCAAGCTCAGAATATGATTCAGGAGCATACCAAGCTGATATGAAGAGGTTCAGACAGTTAGCTCTGTCGAGCCAAGAATTTGGAAGCAGCGAGGGATCTAGTGGTGAAATGCAGCATCGGCAGATTCCAAGGCAACACTTTTAGATATCCCAATTTATTGAGACCCCAAGCCTGATTGGATCGATGACCTTCGGGTCGTCGTGATTAATTGCTGATGATTGAGATGAGATCGAACGGCTTAATCATTTTTAGGGCACTCAGGGGAAAGATCTTGAGTAGACTGTGTTTATCTGAAAGTAAACTAAAACAACGGAGAAGAATCATGTGTAATTGTGAGAAATGAGGTACATTGAAGAACTCACATGATCATGTTCATGATTGTTTTACTTTGGTGACAATTCACCTGCTTTTAAATAGACACATTCTACTCCAGAAAATTTTCACATTTGATGTGTTCTAGACGGAGGATCATGTACAAAATTACCAATCAATGTGACTTATATATATTTTTTTAATCATTATTGTTTTGTGTTCTGTAATATAAAAATTTGTATTTATGGTATATTTATGCACCTACATTGGATTTGATGAAGGCATGGCATATTTATTGCTTTTTTATTACTCTATTTTTCTTTTGGAATTTGAATGATGTTTTCACAAAATTCGTTTGTGTCATTGAAAGACAAGGCAGAATATATATATATATGTAGACACACACACACTCAAGCCATTAAGAGAACTACGCTTCTATTGTATATAAATTATGATATAAAGATAATTAATCAAGCACCACCTAAGATAGTCAATTTTTTTGGCTCTCTACAGTATACACTGCGGTAGTCTCCAATGTATTGAATTTGATGGTAAACTGTGCTTCTTTACTTTCAAGAAGACAGCCAGGTTTTCCGAATAATTAATGATATATTGATAAAATAGGATCATAAAGGTAATTTTGACAGAATTTGAATTAGTTATCATTTTTAAAAAAAATATCTGAACTATTAAATAAAAAATAGTGACCACGTGCGATCAGAAAACTAAAATTTTTATTATGCATGGTAGTCAAATTATTCTAAATTATTAGATCGCATAATTTTTTTAATTAAACTATTAGATTCATATAATATCCTTCTAAATGCAACAAATCTAAATTACTCATCAAGGATACTTTTGCCATATGTCTGTCTTCCTAGAATCACGCTAATAATAGCAGTTGGTCACACAATATTGTTGAAAGGTGAACTTGTTATTAGAATACGTTTAAAGTATGGATTTTATTTTTATTTTTCCCATGACTATAGCATGGTGATGATGTTTGCCTAATCAAGGAGAAAGATTATAATCAATGTTCTTAAAATCATGATTACAAACATTCTTAAAAAAGGATGAACACGTAATATAAATTTATAATGTAGAATCGTAAGAGTTTACTTATACATATTATTAAATAACTATTTAGCATAACTTTATCATAAAATCACATTAAATTTCATATCTAATTAAATACTTATTTTATAGTCCGTAATTTATATTGTATACTTTTTATGCAAATCAATACACCTTTAAAGACTCTTATATCATTGAATATTTCCACCCAAAAATATAACATCATTACTAGCAAAATTGATTAGCTACGCAGCTTCAAATTTACCAAATATCACAAAATTTAAAGGTACATTATATACACGAAGTAGCGGAGAAAGGGATTTAAGAGGTAATATTTTGCAAAGTAAGTTTCTTTTTTTCTACTAATTAATCATTTGTCATCCTTTGATTAATTACTGAATAAAATTTAAAAGATTGTGATATAATTTTAATAGTATTTATTAATCATTATAATTAAGAAAATCCAACTACACGTAATATACTACTTAAATAATTTTTAAAAATGAAAATTCCTAAAAAACATATAAAATGACATTCACATAGAAATAAATTATGTATATGTATATATAAATTCGGATATCTATGAAGTTTTCTTATACTTTTAGATAATGATCAGTTACAACAATCGGAGAATTACAACATGTGATGCAACACTTCATGCTAAAGCAATCGTCAAAAACATAATCTCGTATAAATGTATGAAGTTATCTTTAATTACAACATGTAAAAAAAACAAGTATTAAAGAAAGAATCGTATAAAATACATATGAAAGATTATCTACGCACTTTCATAAGTTTTAATGGTTCAACTCGAAGAGGAAAAGCATAGGCTTTTTTTTGTTTGTCTAGGTCATGTGTGTTTTTGGGTTAGGCTTCCCTAATGGTGTCTAAAATAAACCAAGAAAAGTTGGGTTGCAAGATTTTGGGTTGAAAAAACTGAATCTTTCCTACTCGACTCACTCTTGTAAACTTGGTAATTTTACTGATTTTGGACAAGTAACCAACAACTCTGAATGAATTTGTATCAATTTCAATTCTATCATCGATTTAACTCGAAATCTCCATCTAAAATCGTTAAATTGGCAATTTATCGAACTAAATCACAATTTTGACAATATTAATTATGATAATAACTATCTTATAGGATTAATATGTTATTGCTAGGATTTTGTAAGCTTTAACCATATCTATATTTATAATATAAAGGATGATTAATTCATTTATCATTTGGTTTTTCTTAATTGATATGATTTAATTGTTTAAGACAAGGCATGCAAGAACTCAATTGACCTAGTTTGATTAATATAGTTTTATCTAATCATATCAACCAAGTTGGCCAACGCAAAGAAAAATTTGTTTAAATTAAATTAGGTCGAGTTTAGTGATTGAGTCAAGTCAAAATTTGAATTTATTTAATATGTATAACTCAACTTGGTTCTATTAGTTTCAATAATTTATTTTTATTTTAATTAAATAAATTTTATAGACAACATATTTATATTATTGATTCTCCAAGTGATATGTACTTTGGCTTCCCCGGACCTTCTTTCCCCTCCATCTTTTCAACAGCACTGAACATGAGAATTATTGTTTCTGGTCAAAGGAAGTGTATGCTGAAAAGCGACCCTGAGTATGAGTAAAAAAAAGCTAACAAGGCTGAACATTCTAAAGAACCACAAAAGGCCATAAAATCTAGGAATAACTTGACCCAACTCGATCTTTCTGAGCCAAGTAGGGCCAAGTTGTTATAAAAGCTAGCTAAGGATTCAGGAGGCCAGATTGAGTTTTGAGCTAATGTCTAAAGGTTCAATTTAGCTTCATTTATATTTTTGTCCAATTTTTTTTTTTTAATTTTCTTTTTCAAAAAGTCTACTTTTCTATTCTTTTAATTGAGTATGGATCATTTTAGTTAGTACATGATGCTTTATTTATTAAATATCATACCTTTTTTCTCGCAAAATTTTAAATTGAAATTAATAAAAAAAATGCTTTAAAAAATATAAAACTAAATTTTTTTTAATTAAGACGCGAGTATCACAACCCAGTCATGATTGTACTTATCAGGCCAATGGTTGAGTCCCAAAATAAAGCCAAAAACATTAGTTGGTGTTAAAATCAGGTTGAATTTCAAGTTGAATAAAATCCAACTCTCCCTAATATATGTTCACCACTAGTGAAATCTTTTCTCATTGATATTTTTTTGAATTTTTTTTATTTGGTACCATGGTTCTTATTATTTTACTTATTTTTATTACATAAATCCTTGTTTAAAACTTTCTTATCTACATCCAAAGAACATAGTATTCATAAATGATGCTATTTAACGTAATACCTTGATTACATTGGCGCATGAATTAAAATATATATATATATATATATATATATATGTAGGTATAATTTAAAACTAACATTAATTAGGGATATACGCTGCACAAAATAAGGAGATATTAAAATGAAAAAATAAAAAACGCAAAAACCTTCCGTTGCCGGGAATCGAACCCGGGTCTCCTGGGTGAAAGCCAGATATCCTAACCGCTGGACGACAACGGATTGTTGGTCAGATGCCTAAAATAACATAATAAGTAAATTTTATATCTTCCTTACTTAATACCTCTCTTAAGGGTCAAATGTCAAAGGTTTTAATTTTATTTAATCCTTTGACAGATTATGTTGATTTTGAATTTATCTTTTATAATTTTTTAATTTGATTTATTGTAAAATTGTTTCATAAATGAGCATTCCTTAATTTGATTATTTACAAATATAATAATTATTAATAAGAATTTCATGTCCATTTATTGGCCAAAAAAATGTCAAATTATAGTTATTAAAACTACATTAATGTGTTTATAATAGTGGCTAATACATAAATTATATTATATTCCCTTGAATGTAATTAAAGGTAAAATCTTTGATGCACTCATAATTTTGATTAAATGTATAATTGTAATATAACTATTTTTTGAATTGATATTATTACAGTTATGTTCCTACATTATTATTCTGTACACTAGTGTACTATTGTGAGTGCACCAAAAATAACACCATATAATTATTTTTTAAAATAAAATTCTATTTTACTCCCATAATTGGCAAAAGGGGGATTAATGGCAAAAATAAAATTTTAATCAAATTCACGTTTTTGTTTCTTAGAGAAAATGGTGGATTCACATATGTCCTTAACAATGAGTTTGTGTAAAAGATATTAAATAGTGATAGAATTAAGTAGGACACATAAAATTTATAATGTTACGGATTACCCTTAATCCTATATTCACTATCAAACTTGTTTAGCTAGGATTTCTACTAATCAGTATCAATAAATTTACAAGTCAACTTTAATCACTGAATTCAACTTATCAACTTTTACAATACACTTGGTAACCCAAAAACAAATATTTAATCTTATACAACTTTTATGGACTTTAAATAATACACAAAACATCTATCTGGGAACCAGACAACAAATTCAAAATAAATTTTCAGCAGAGAACAAATCCTCGCTCTAATAAAGTATAATCTGTTAGAATATTTTATTATTATATATATTAGTATTAATTATGTTATTAAATTAATTTATTGAGATGACTAATTAAATAATTAATATTATAATTGTAAACTAAGAATGAATTAAATTCATATTTCTTATGAGTAATTAGTGATAGATTGAATTATCCACAAGTTTATTGGACAGAGACCACAACATAAAACTATTTTAATATATATATATATATATATATGTGAGGGTTTAATTTTATTATTATAATTAATTATTATTATTAAAATAAACTCCTATTAGTTATCATAAAAGAAGCCTTAATTTTAATTTTGACAATAAGTTTCCTTTCGGTGGTTGTCTATTATAAAATTCTCTCTTGAATATCGTGGAATGACATCTCTTTACAAAAATTATATTATATCATATTTAGTATTAAGTTAAATCTTTATATCTTAATATTTTCTAATTCTGTGTTTATGTATTATGATAAATTTTACATAACTTCACACTAAGATTATGCTAATCTCACTCAAGGAAGATTTTACACAATAAGAGAATAATGATAAGCTTAAGATACACACAAAAGAATTTAAGAATTTCTTGCGCTTAATGGTTATCCCACAAAGAAAACTCGCAAATATATTTACAGCCAAAATATCAACGTAAAAAAACGATTATTTTTTTTTCCCTGTCATCTAGAAATGAATAGTTTAACATTTAAGAGTGACTGAATCGAGTAATTAAATAAAATAAAGGACTAAAGTTTCAAAAAGCTCTAGAAACATATTGAAAGAAGGAAACTGGAGAGACTATAATATAATTGCATTCACCAGTAAAAACAAAGTACGAGATGAATATGTCTTGGAAAGTAACTACATAACATTAAATACATCAATTTATGAGCAGTAAATATATTGAGAAATGAAGAGACAAATCAATATGGTAATTTTTTTTTTTTTCAATTTAAAACTTAAGCCCACGTCCAACTCTTAAGTACCACTTATAATTTTTTACCATATCAACAAGGTTATAGGCACTTACAAGTCACTATAGCAAACAACTTATGAATTTAAATTATAGGTTGACTGATGGCTAATTAATTAATAACATTGTAACAAATAGTTAGTAGCATATAAATTTAAGAAAAACTTAAAGGAGCTATCTAAAATGGTTGTAGTGCCATATTATGCTACAATCAACAAATTTTAAAGAGTTTTAAGAGTTCAAGTATCGTTCAACTCCTTTTACAAAACACTTTTAAGTCCTAGATTTAACTAATTAAATAAGTTTATTGTTCTTGGCTAGATTTTGTATAAAACACGATAAATTATCTAAATTATTTGTTATTATCAAAAGTTTTTGAATAGCAGTGGGATCAACCACGTTATTTTTAAAGGACAATTACTCTACAAAAAGTTTGTTTCATTGCCAAAAAAAATAAATTAGAAGAGAGTAACTTTTGTTTGTGTAACTTTTAAAATAAAGTATACCAAATATAATTTAGCTAAACCTAAGCATTATTAATGTAATTTATTTTTATTTGAATGTCACATGAACAATACAAAAAGATTTTTATAAGACCAAATTGACGTCTGGATTATATATTTTAGTGTACATCACTCTCTTATTTTATTTTTTGTTTTTTAAGATATTTAAATTATACAACTCTTTCAGTGTGAATATACACAAATTTCTTGAAGCAAAAAAGTAATAAAATACCTCACAAATGACACTAATTTCTTTTATTGAAAGTATAAATTATATAAAAAATAGATTTAAAATTTTTATTTCAATATTTTTTAATTTGATTAAAATTAAAAAATTAATTTATATAAACTTTTTTAAAGAATACTACTATTTTATATTTATCAAATATATAATATATTTCATGTTATATAAATAATAAATATACTAATATTGTATTCAAAATAAATATAATTATAATTTATCTTTCCTTGTTGAAGAGTAACTGTAATGAATTTTTATTTTTAAGAAGATATAATATAATTTTAAAATAAAGTATAATATAATTTGATTATCGCATTAAATAGAGAATGATTTAACATATATATATATATATATATATATATATTTTATTGCGATGGTGAAGGCAAATATATTTCATTCATGAATAAAAATTAAAAGCAAAACATATCAAACCTGGAATTTTCTCCCTGAAAATCCAGAAATTGCCTAAGACCAAAAGCTAACTTCCGAAAGAATTTATAATTTCATCGCAAGAATCCCCGGAAAAAAATAAATAAATAAAAAAGATAAAAATTTATCCTAAAATGTACCCTTCGCACGATTCCATCAGCTGGTGCATGCGCTCACAAATTGATCATTTTTTCGCTAATTCACCCGCTAAAGCTCAAAGATCGTATTCGCATCTACAAATCGCGGTTCAACATCACAAATCGCATATCACAATTGTTTTCTTTCTTATGCGAATTGATTTTGGGTATGGTTCGCACTCAGATAATTGAGCGCGCAGAAGTTTACTCCGTTTCAATTTCCAGTTTTATCGCTGTCTTCTAAATTTCAGTTTGAAAGTGACGGAAAAGGTAAATCCGTGGCTTGGAAATGATAACCCGGTCTAAACTTGTCGAGCAGCTCAGAGATTACCAGATCCGGTCCCAGCACAAGTATTCTGCTCTCACAGTCTTCTCTCCCAAACCCCATATCAATACTCGGTACCATTTTGTGCTCATTCACCCTTTTTTCTTTGTTTTTAAGTTTGTAATTAGATGCTACGGAAAGTTCTCATTTCGTTCTATACATTGTGTCAATGGAGATCGGAGATGGCATTTTTAACTGTCGCTTTATTCGCTTTTGAAGTTGTTGTATTTGATTGAAAAGTTGTGCCATTGATTGATTCAATGTATTTGTATACATATTTGTTCAATGATTGGAAATCTCGCATACTGCCTGGTATGATTACTTGTAGAGCTTATTTTGTGTCAGTTGCAAATTGTGATTGCCCATGAGGGAATTTTCCATATTGCTAGGGGCTGAGTTCAAGTAATTCAATCTAATTCCATTAATTAGGGACACTTTTTTGCTAGCTAGAACACAACTCTAATTCCATGACCCTCAATGACCAGCTATGGTTTGATCGCAAGAATTCATGGACATAGCCAAAAATTGTCTTTCCCACCTACGCCTTGGGGAACTGAACACTTGATCTCTATCTAATATCAATTATCAAGGTCAAGCGCTTAGCCGCTCACCAATTGCCACTAGGCCAAAGGCAAGTTGATAGAGGTGGCCAGCCTCTGATGTTTCAACAATTTCCCCAATTCCCTCTGACATCCTCAGGTTCAAAAATTAAAAATCATGACCTTAGTTTGACACCGATTGACAGGAATAAAAGCTCATTACTAAGCCAAAAGAAAGTTGATGGATGTAGCCAAACCCCAATTTCTCAACAATCTCTAGCTATAACTGAGGCGTTCAAACCATGGCCAGACTTTGGTCTTTCAACAATTTCCCCACTTACATCCTTCAGTTCAAAATTCAAACTCATGCCCCTTACTTTGACACCAATTGACTGGATTAAAAGCTTATTGCTAAGTGAAAGGCAAGTTGATGGACATAGCTAAACCCTTTTGCCAACAATCTCTAGCTACACCCATGGGGTTCCAAACATCACCTTACTCTAATGCTTACTATTAAGATCAAGTGTGTATTGGGCCAAAAGTTGTAGCTATTAATCAAGGCACAACTCAAATTTCAAAACCCATTGCAGATCATCTCCAAGCATTATGTTTCAAACATAAAGGAAATTGGTGAATACTTCTAACCTTTCATTTCCCATTGTTTCATCTAGACAAAATTGATCGTGGCACTAAGGATGTGCAATTTTGTGGGCTGAGCGATGGATTTGGGATTTTTACTTCTGAATGAATGCTTGGATGTGTTGTGGACTCCACCCCTTAGGGTTGATTTGTTTTGCATAAATATTTGCTGGAAGACATTGTCAGCTATTTCTGATATTTGGTATTGGTATATAAACGAAGGATTTTTTTTTTTTTTCCTGTTAATTTAGTAAAACAAACAACAGAAGTGAAGATTGAGCTATCCTCCAGAGAATATAATTTTTAAAAAATTCTAAATTTTACATGGAAGTAATTTAGAAAATCATGTATCTGTGTATGATACAAACAAAGCCCAAATTTATTCTTTGATACTCAGGTAGCCTATGTTTTTATTTATCAACCATTATTGGCAATAATGGGAAGGCAAACAAAATGTACACCATCTCTATTTTTTTTCTTTGTAATAAAAATCAAATTTGAAGAATGAATCTTCTGTTTTTGTATATATGTTTTATTGATGGCTATACACATTGTATGTTTCCATGACCTAAGGCTTTAAAGATTAAACTGAGGTTTTTGATGATACATTACCAAAGACTTGTAGCTGATAGTGAGTCTGCCATCTTCTCCGCATAATCTGTTAAAGAAGACCTAAGATTAAAACCTTATTGTACCTTAAGGACCTAGAGACATGTGGCATTCTGTGGGCCTATAGGTGGTAGTGAACCTAGTAGTAGCACACTTGTTGTCAAAAAAAATGTCATTTTGTAATGTGTTAAGCTGTTAAAAAGAAAAGAATTGTTTGTGTTGAGCTCTGTATTTTGAACTAAAAGTAATATTACTGTATAGATATACGGAGGGATATAACATTGAATTACAGACACAGGAGATGCTGACATTTTGCCAGTTTCTGGCCTTAATATTAATTGCCATGTTATATCTAGTTGTCAAATCACAAGAGAATCTGTCATAAGTAATTAAACCTAGCGTCTGCTTTAGATATAAAAGTGATTTGTTATTGATATTATTACTGCTTGGGTTTGCTTTAAATAAAATGGAAAATGGAATTCCTGTCTCTACTCGTGACATTACAGAAACTTTATATGCAGCTTGAGCTTCTTGGCTTTTATTTTTAAATTTTAGTTAATGAGTTATTCAGGATGTGTAATAGATGAGTAGTGTCTGTGATTATGGGTTACTGAGCTACTTGTGAGCTTCTCAGATTCAACTCATTTTGAACAAGATATTAAGTATATTTAGTTAAAGGAGCCAAGCTTAAAATTTGTTGCTTGGCTCATTAAGTTTAGAAATAACTCGTGCAAGCATCTTTGTGTATGTATTCAATAGTTCATATATATAAAATTGTTTGTAACTTCTTGAGCTTGGCTTAATTATAAATTTTAGCTTGATCAGAGTTCAGGCTTGATATATTGTAATTGAACAAGCATGAGTATAGTATTCTGCTCACGTTAGTGGATCCCACCCTAGCTTCCTAGAAAGGTGCTACAATTTCTAGTTGTGGAAAGGCACATGACAGCTAAAATCCTTTTATTGTGGGGAGGGGGGAAAGGGAAGCCAAATGTGGTTCTTTAGAAGGCTTACCATGACTCTCTTTGAATACATGTTAAATTCCTGTAAGTCTCAATATTCTTCTAGTGAAGAGCTGTCATTATTCTTGCAGCATTGAAGCCCTTAAATCACTTTTTCGGGTCCTGGATGCCAAAATGAGGATGCAGTTTATATATAAGAGAGTTGGACAAATTTAATAGCAGATGGATAGGATCAATGGAGCCTTAAAGCTGAGCTAAGTGGCTACTAATTTAGACAGAATCGGAAATAAACTCTGTGAGCGCAGAAAATTTACTTAAGTGGAATAGATAGATTAATTGAATTGAGATGTTAGATATCCTTTGCATTGAATTGGTTAGTGAAATTAATTCCTGATCAAATGCCTTGTGATTTATGGGGTCATAATTTTTTGAAAAAAATATCTTGGGCTGACAGTGCTGTCTTCCTTCTTTCTGTTTTAATTTGATTTGCAAAGGATATTATTTGTATCTTAATCCAGATTGTAATGTTTATTAAGGACCATGTAATCGTTGATGCCATTGTAGTTGACAATTATATTTTTAACTTCTTGCAGGGTTGATGCTGCTGTGGCAGTTGTTTTCGCCTTAATATTCTGCATGCTTGCAGTGTCATCTTGTCTGACCCTTTACTTCAGGCACTTTTGGCTTTTCTTGGTTGTGGTATGCCTCACTATATTTCTATTTATACGCCTAAAAGTGTCTAGGCAAATTTTGGCAAGAAAGAGAGAAAGAAGACTGCCATTGTCCATATGAACATTTATTGCGATGATATGTAGAGTAACATACCCTGATAGGCGGACAAGGACTTATTTATCAGCTTCTAGTTGTTTGGTGTTTCATGGATGTTTTTGGTACTAACAGTACTAGTTTACAGCAGAAAGGACTTTATCCTTGCCACTTTTAAAGAGATGGCAATCAGCTTCTGAATCTGTATACACAAGTCAAGTGAATTTGTCATACACTTTTTTAAATGTAATGATCTTACAGTTGAGCCCGGTCAACAAGCACAAGTTTCTCTTTATTCGTTTTCTCATCAGGTTGTAGATGTTCTCCATTTGAGAAATTTCAGGCCAAGATGTTCTGCAATTGAGTTGTCTCATATTTTTCAGCTTTGATAATTTAGAGCTGTATAGCTGTTTTTCTTTTGGATAAAAAGCTTAGATCTGTATGATTGGCAAATGTAGATAGTTGAAATGAAAAAAATAAATGGAAACGACCTATCTGAAATTTGCAGCCAAGCTGTTTAGGAATTAGGATAATATTTGTTAAGTCACTGTGACATTTTTATATACTCCTTTTATCATACTCGAGTTTTAGATTAATTTTGGCATGCTTTCCTGCCAAAGCTCAGAAAGCCATTTAGGAAGTCTAGAGATATGCACTCTGTGTCATTGATGATAAGAACAGTTTTCGAAGTGGGATTTATATTTGTTGAGGAAGAACTCTACTATCATAATTTATGATGCAGACAGAGCTTGTGATGGGAACTGGGGAGGATCTATCTGACTGATGTTGTTTGATCGTTTCCTAGGCGCTTTATATACTTTGTAGCAGCAAAGGGTTGAAGACATATGACACGTTGGAATGGTAAGCAAAATTAAGTAATTTGTTGTAGTGACAACAGATCTTCAACATCATTCTTCCCCGGGGGATGATATTGCATGAAGAATTTACGTTTGGCGGGTATGTTTTAATGTTTCAAAACAGGGTCCCCCTGCATCTCCATTAAGTACCCAAGTTTGTTCCAGATTTGGGAGTTTCAAGATATTCTTTATTATACGGATGAAAGTTATTCTTCCTCTTTTCCTTTTGTGACTGATTAAATTTTTATTTTTATGACAACTTCTTTTGGCATTTTGAAAATAGAAACTATGTGGGGAATGCTCTATATTTAGATCAACTTTAGTCGGTCATATTTATCAGTTTCTCACTGGCACTCTGCTTATTTGATATCTTCTATGTTTGATTCTGATAAAGAGAAAATAGGTATAACTTATGAAGTAGATGTTGGCAAACATAGTAAAGTCCGAAGTAAATGCATTCTTCGGTATCTATTTCTTAGTAATCTAAAAGTGCTGGTATGGTCCCCTAGAGGTCCATCTTGTTATGTGCCCTTTAGACATTGCTCAAGGCATCGATTATCAGAGCAAGAGAAGAAGAAAAAGAAAAAAGTAGCAAAAACTATAATCAAATGGGGTTGCACTTGGTGGCATACAGATGGCATGATTGCTCTAAAATAATGAGCATGTGGCCCTCCAACACATGTCTTCCAAATGTGCTTAGGGGCTTCTTTTGGGTAATAGACGAGTATGAATGATGTCCTAGAATTATTGCTGCACCACTGTGATCCTTTCTGCTTCATAACTTAGACTCAGTTGAGCACTAGGTAAGAAGAAACCCCATCTACCCAAAGATGTCAACCTCAAGAGTTTAGGCAAAACTGTTTAGGAAAAGTAAACTCATAATGGAAAATTATAAAAGTTTATCTATAAAAAAAATAATTATTAAAATATGTAATTTTATAATTTAAATCAATATTTTTAAATTTAGGCTAATAACTAAAACTACTTAAAGCAATGATTAATAGTTTATTAGTTTGATTATAGTTGAATAAGTGATAATTAAAGATAAATATTTTTTAAAATTTTCTATATTTAAATCTAAATATAATAACTACTAATAATCAAATACTAATAATTTTAAATTTGAATTAAAATGATTTATAGAGTAATAAATATAATTATTAAAGATTAATTTTATCAAAATAAATCAAAATATAATAATAAATAACTTTTCAAGCTATGATTAATGAAAAATTTTAAATAAAAATTTTCAAAAAAAAAAAAGCCAACAATATATATATATATATATATATATATAATATGCATTGTAGATGATGAACATGAAACTCCAATTGGTTATGTAGTAATAGGTGATGAAGTTATTCCTTAATGTTTGGGTTTGAGTCTAAGAAATTGTATTTGTTAAAATTAAGAAAATAAACTACAAATATATATAATACATTACACATGTATTATAAAAGACAAAGTTGGCTTGGTGGAAAAGCACATAAATTGCTGATTGGAGGTCCTTGGTTTGAGTCTTGGAGTATTTTTTTTTTTTTTAAACAATGAAAAAAGAGTCATTGAATCAACTCATCAAGTTAGATGAGTTAAGCACGAGTCAAAATGAGTTTAAATTAATTCCGAATCAACAATCGAATTGACTCAATTTTTATATAAGTGACAACACTGCATCTACCTATTTGTAACTTTTGGTTTTGTGATTGCCAGCTACAACCCAATGAAATGATTTCATATATCTTCTTTATAATTTTATGATGGTGGCTGAGTTGCTGCGAGATATTGTAACTCTCTATAGTAGGTGGGTTAGCTGAAAGCATGGTATAACTTTTTTGGCTTCATGCATATACACGCAAATATTGTGCACTATACATTTATATTATAACTGAAAAAGTTGTTTACAAATAATATTAACGCTTGGCACTTGTTTTGAATAGATATGCAAAAGGTAAAGGCAATGTAGTAGAAAGCACCTTTAGGAGACCGAAGTGTTATCATACACATGAATCACGATTTTGGATGTGCACTGGTAGTAGACAAGAAGTTCCATTTGTCTGTTTCCTATATTTGAAGGCAGGTTAAGGTTAAAGTAAAGATAGAGCTTGTTTTATATGTTCAATCTGATGAAAACCATTTCCTATATGGCTTGTAGATAGGTATGGAAAAGGAATATTTGAATCTCTATACAAAGTAGCTTCCTTCTCGCGTATTCTTATTGCTTTTTGCATAGCGATAGACGATCTACCCCATGTACATAAAAACAGCTCTTAAGCCAAAGCACTTCCTTAATCTAAAGCCTTAAACTCTTAATGGGACACTTAGCCATTCTTTTATTCTAGCTGATGAAGGAAGGACGACCTAATTACAACCCATAAAGTTTTCAGTGTCATTCAGTTTTGGTTGTATTGGCCTTGTGTAATTGTTTGATTCATTGTGAATTGTAATGTTTTGATTGCTCTATCTTGGGGCGGCTCAAACGTAAAGTAAGTAAATTTTTTGCCTTAGATTTGTCAAAATTTTAGGCCCCATATAATAGTATACCTACAATTTATATAATTATAATATTTTAATTTATAATTTTTAATGACAAAATAGTCAAACTTTATTCAATTTTTTTTTTGGCAAATGAAGGTCACAAATTGTCTTAAATGTCTAATAAATATTATTATTTCTCACTCATATCAATTTGTCAACCCAACCATTATCACACATTTCCTTTTTTTTTCTCCCAAATTTATTTTTCTATCAATATCTCATTTTCAACATACTAATAGTTACTTTTTTATATCTTTTACATGATCATGACCAGATACATTAAATTTTAACTATCAATTATTTCTCTTGGCTCCGTTTTTTCTCCCCTTCATTCCCAGCTAACTAATCTCTTATTCTAAATAAATTCAAACTCTTATTCATTGCATCCCTCCCATATGTGTCAAAAGCAAAGGAAAGTTATCTTACTTTTTGTTAAGAAGAAATAAGCAATATCATTCTATTAAAGAACTCCAATAAGTGATCTCTTATGAATTCAAGTTTGACACTCCAGTAAGTGATTATGTTGTTCTAACCTTTACTTACTTTTTTATTTTAATTTTTTGTTATATTTTTTAAATATATATTTGTAAATATTATCTTATTTTATTCAAATAAAGGAAGGAAGTAAAGGGTGGGGACTACAGTTAATGAGGTGTGGCCGAAAGCAAAAGTGAAGGAGGCCTGGTTTGTTTGCTTCCAACCCCACCCTCATCCTCCAAAGCCTTTGGTTTCATATTTTCATTATTTTCTTTTTAAGAGCAAAGGTCAACTTTTTTCATGCTCGTTTTAGTGCTGCCAGGGATTCTTTTGATATTTAAAGAGCAAAATTTTATTTTAATCCTTGATACATGTGTGAGCTTTCACTTTAATTCTTTATAAGTTATCTCTTTTAATGTTATCCCTCAAATATTAAAATAATTTGCATGTAGCCCTTCATCCTATCTTCATTCAAAAATTTGCCCTAAACCTCCCAAACTTCAAATTTGTATGACCTGAACTGAGATATATGTCTTTAGTATAGGTTTGAATGGATAACAAGAAATAAAATGATAAAGAACAAATAGTCAAAATCGGTTGAACTATTATTTAATAATTCTTTTAAAGATGTAATAAAATGGTAAAGGAAATATTTTAAGATACTTTTCTATTTCATTAAACTTCTAAACAATGGAATGACACTTGTTATTTTCCCCTAGTCCAATATAAACTTCTCAGCATGGCTTATAAGGGTGAACATGAGTCGTGCTATGCCAAGCTTTTACAATACCTAAGACTTGGCTTGGTTTTAAACCAAGTCTCGTTTTGGAGACTCGTGACTTGGCTGAATTGGGTTACACTGGGTTCGAATTGGGTCTATATATTAATTTTTAAAAAAATTATTGGATTAAAAAATAAAAAAAATTAAAATTTTGGAATAAATGAAATTTGAATGAAAAGAGAATTTAAGATTTGGAAGAAAAAGCTATTAAAATTTAAAAAGAATTAATATTTTAAAATTTTAGTTTAAATAAAATTTATTATAATCAAATAAAATAAAATATTTAAAAATAAAAATATAATACCATGCCGAGTCTTGTGTGGCCTCAAAACCCACCTCGACTTGATAAAAATTACAAATTTTTTATTTTAACTCAATCTTATCTAGTCTAATATGATCAGACCGAATTGAGTTGGTTGAGCTAACCACTTCCATGAAAATCCCTTACTCTAGCCAACGTATGTTAAGTATATGTTTGGTTTAGTATTACTTTTTGAATACAATGATAAAAGTGCTATATTGAAAGTATGAATGATTTACTAATTAAATTACATAATTATCTATGAACATCAAACTTAAAAATTCACATTTATCATATATGACGTAGGTTTTTTTCTTTATAATTTTAACATGTTAGAAAGAAAGAAAATTGGGATAGGAATTTGAATGAGACTGAGAGGCCACTAGTTGTTTGGGTTTTATGCCCATGATCCTCATTCTCTTTTTTACTTTCGCTCTACTAGCTTCCCAGAGCCCTAACATTGCCTGGATGCTTCAGTGTACCAAAAAAATAGACGTATTATACACTATTCTTAAAAGTGACTCTGGGATCTATACAGATTTTGGATCATTTATTGTCTAAAATTTGTAAGTGTTTATAAAGTTAAATAAAATAGAGAGAAAAGAGGGAGCCGGTAATAAGAGAGATATTAAGTCTCATACACATTTCTACTCATTATGCATTATCTTTCTAAGTTTAAAAAAGATTATTTGCACAGATTTGATATTGTTTATATGAAGCTTTTTTACCTCAAATATTTATACATTTTATACCAAAGTCTTCCTTGATTTGCTGATGGCCTAAACCCTAATCATAAGATTTATCTTCCTTTACTATTGTTTCGATTCAAAGATTGATTAGCTTGCCCACAAAATTGGATATCAGTGTGTTTAGATAAATCCAGATCATATGCTATAGAGCTAAATAAATATTTTTTTTGGTTAATTTACTTTTCTTTTTTAAATATAACACATACCTGCTGCAAGTGATTTAGGTACGTATTTAGGGATGGAGAAAATATTCCAATTTTATGAGTTTGAATAAAATTTGCTTATTTAAATTCAGGTAAGAGAGGACGAAAAATGAGTATTTGTTCAGAATCTTTTATTTTATTAAATATTTTTAGAAGTTTGAGTCTAAGTAGTATAATACCAAACCTGCTCCAACCTCATTGTGTGTGTGTTTTATCCAAAATATATATTGTGTATTTTGAATTATACAAATGGAATTTGAGATATTCACTTCTTGTTGTGATTTTATATGACTAAAATTTATGTAATTATTAAGTCTCAGTTCAAACATTTTTATTTTAAAATTTGTTGAATAAATGAGTTTGTGTCAAACAATTTAAAATTTTGAAGAAAAGAATGATGGAGCTTAAATTTATGTCTCGCAAGGATATAAATTTGAACATAAGAAAAAAAAATTCTATAAAACTAAAGAAAATTATAATATTCTAGTCATACTATATATACCCATTCATACACTCATATTAATAATTGAGATTCGAGAACTATGAAATTAACATTTCTTTTAAAAAAAATTTTTAGTGCACTTATAATTTTGAGTATATTAATGTACCCAATTATAATATAGGGATATAATTATAATATTATTATTTTTTTTGTTAATATTATTATAATTATATCTCTACATAATAACTAAGTATACTGATGCACTTAAAATTGTGAGACCGTCAAATATGATACCTTCTTTTAAATTATACTTTTGGTACTTTGAGAAAGTAATAGAAATAAAAAAAATTAAACAACTGTGTTTTTTTTTTCACTCTTATGCTCTCTGAAACATTCAAAAAGGCTTGTACAAATTTTAGTACAATCCACCTTCTAACTAAATTGAATTTTCTGCATTTTCCTACAAGTTGTCGAATAGTGCATTTTTTGTATTTTTTTAATTTGAATTATTGAGTTAAAATCTTGAACCACATGTAATTAAAATTAAAAAATTTTTACCGCTCACGACTATTAAGATTAATATAAACTATTAGATCATATATTTTTTTTAATATTAATTGTTGAATTCTTACATTTTCTAAAAAAAATGCAAGAAATCCATATTCCTTACTAAGAAAGGGGTAATAGGGAAGTAGAAACATCAACAAATAAAAAATAATAATAATTTAACCTTCTTATGGACCACAAAATTTAGAGTGGCAGTTTTATACTATGGAAAATTTGAGATTTACTTGACAGAGAAAAGTTTAAGACTTCTGATAAATTACCTTCAAAATGTCACCCATACATTGCTTCATCTGATCCAAAGTACATTGTCTTCTCAATCATAGAAACTTTGTAGGCAAAGACGCAAATATTTAAATTTATTTTTGTACAGAATAATATCTTATTTTATAAAGAGAAATAAAAAACTGAACAACTACATTTTATTCTTTGACAAAATAAAAATTTACATTTTATTCTAAGTACTTTACCATCTATTTTTCTTGTTACTATGTATAGAAAAAGCTCTAATCTATTAATATGTCTTTATATATAATAATAACTTTAAAAAATTAATATATATTGAAATAAAATTGATTTTTTCAATATTAATTAAAATATAAACTATTAAATTTTTAGTAAATAATTTATATGTTGTAACTCCAGCTACAATTAACAGTGTTAACTGTAACAAATCCAAATCCAAACTCAGCATGTGCAAAAGCATTAATCCTCCTTTCACCATTGAAACATTATATTATTCAGAGGACTTTATATCAAAAAAAAAAAAAAAAAGCCATTGGAATGCAATAGGCATTCTTTTCTTTTTGTCACCATTTGAAACAAATATTAATTGGTTCACATAGCAAATGCCTTAGTGTTTAATTAAAGGTGTTTCTCCTTGTAAAGGCAGCATTAGCCTCTCAATCTAAAAAGAGGATATTGATTCTAGAGAAGCACCCAACATGTTGACATGAAATAGTTACACGATGATCCCTTCGCGGCCTAATCGGGTTAACATTTAATTAATTAAATGCAATTTATCAAGTTACAATTTTTGAAAAACTAATTCGTATGAATCAATAAACTCAAATATTATAATGTAAAAAATTAAATATAAATAATAATGACTATATTATATGTTTATATTTAATTAATTAACAGAATATAATTTTTTTCTATATATGTATATATAGACACACACACACACTTCTATTACCGTCCTTTAATCTTACTTTTATATATTTCAGTGAGAGTAACAAGTAAAAATTTGTTTGAAGTTAATTAAATTATATAAAAGTATAATTAAATAATTAAAAGAAAATTTCCTCCATAATTAATCTACCAAACTTTATTTGATAGACATAGTATGACAATTTAAGCTCTTGGAAATTTAAATTATCTCATAATTATATAATTTATATAAAATAATTTATTAAAGTACAAAAAAAATCCATATTAATAAACCTTAATGAAACAGAAGAGAGATGGAGGAACGACTTTGAATTTTATTCATTTCAATCTCAAACACGTAGATTGAATTTTTGTATTAAAATAATTATACAAATCTAATCATTTATGTCTTAAAATTAAAAATTAAAATTAATAAAATTTAAAATTGTGATACAAAAAAATTAAATTTTAGAATTTAATAATACACAGTTCAACTGGTCAAAGATTGAGCCATGAAAAGAAGAGGGGCCTGCCTGGGAAGGCTATGATTATAGGCTGACAAATTGCCTTAGACGACTGTACATGAAGCATCGTGCGGCCACGTTTTCAGCAATCATTGAGGCCCCCCCTCCTTTCCTCACCTCAATCATGCTCTTCTTTTCCTTTCAAAAAATATTAATCCGTACTAATATATCTATATAAATTAATTTAGTATGCTATTTTTAATTAAATTATATATATATTTAAAATAATTTGATTAAGACGACATAAATATATTAATATTATCTAATCTGTTTTCCCTCGTGGATTTCCACTGTCGTCTTTGAAAGTTAATTTGTATCCTTTTGCTTTATTTTATTTCTTCCTTCCCATTCACTCACTGACCACACTTCTGTCTTCTCTCTCTCTCTCTGTCACCACATCACTATACTTGCTGACTCGTGCAGTGTGGACCAGATTATTCTTGGACTCAATTTGAAGGTCTTTACAATGCCACATTCACTTACATGAACAGTGAGATATATGACCAACGTCATGTAAATGAGCCTCACACTGTTCCAGTCAAACTGTTCTGCAGCTTTCCACAACGCACACTGCACTCCCAACACAGCTCTTCGTTCCCCTCGATAATCTCTATCCGTATAGATTGAATTCTCTTTGCTTTTGGTATGGAAGCACCATGAGAGACAAGAAGGTAGCTATGGAGGATGATGGTTAATAAAAAGCCGTACACAGTATCAGTATCGTCATGGCATGCGCATTTGTCCTTTTCCAGCAAAAGGAATATAAATGTCACTGCCCTTACTTTTTCTTTAAGTCTTCTTTGGTGCTAAGGGATCTTACCCACACGTGCTTTCGCCCTATCCTCCATTTTTTTCCTTCCTAGCTATTATTGCTGGCCCTACTACTCTGCATCTTCATCAAACAAGCAAGGAAGCACGGAACCAAAAGTCTTACAGAAAATTCAAACAGCTCAAAAGGTTTAGCTTAAAGTGGCTCTTTTTTCACACACTGTATTCTAAGCTACTCATCTCTTTTGTTACAAAAGGAAAAGTGAAACTAAGAAAAACTAAATTTTTCTTCGTTGCATTATGGAGGAGAGAATGAGAGAAGAAGATAAAGAAGTGGGATGGGTATGATGAATCCATTTTTATATTCGCTCAATGAAGTTCAAACTTTCTGCATGTTAAGTGTTTGTGTACCATTAGAATATATGTTTACGAGATAAAAATAATTAAACCAGGGTCAATAAAAGTACGTTACCTAACACACCTATCTTGCTCTTTTGGCTAGTGTTGTTGTTATTATTATTATTATTATCATAATAGTAACTTTTATGATTGACCAAAAGAATTATTAATGCGCAATTATGCATGTAGTAATTAAAGCATGGAAAAGTAAAATATTTTATCGGAAAGCATGGAAAGTAAAAGAAAGGAAAGAGAAATGAAAGGCTAAAGCGAGAAGAATTTTAAAGTTAAATATGATTTGTTTAAGCAAGTAAGAGGAGAAAGATTTGACTCCTATCCATAGAAAAAATACCTTATTTAATTCCAATGTAAATAATACTTTAAATTTGAAAGTTATAATGGCTTATACTAACGTATTTATATGACAGTATTAATTCTAATTAAATCAGAGTGAAGAGTGGAGTGATAAAGAGAATATAAGATTAAGATTAATAAGTGTATCAATACTAATTAATTTTGTGATATTTTGGCTGAAAAATCTGGAGTCCAATCAGAAGGTGGTGTAAAGGGAACAACCTCACTAGATATTGAAGTGTATGGAGTAGGTGTGGTCAATAAATCTTCATATGCATACGTCTTGTCAGATACACCTGGGATTATGCCACGTGGCAAGAAAGTATGATAGGGTTCGTGATCCTCAGTCATGTTAAAATGAGATAGAAATAAAACAAATGATATTTATTTTTTAACTACACGTAGAATTCTGCCACATGACAAGGAAATATGATAGGGTTCGTATTCTTCGATCATGTTAGAAAAGGATAAAAATAAAATGAATAATATTTATTTTTATTTAAATATGCGAGACTCATATTCTATATATATATATATATATATATATGTATATGTGTCTATCTCTTGTGACAATAATATAAAAAAATATAAACATGGAAGGATCCGATTCGGGAGAAATTATATAGGAAGGGTGTGGGGGCAATGATTGTAATGTTGCACAGCCGCACGAGTGGGTTAGTGATGGGCCTTACGCTTCGTTTTCGTCTCTCGGTTTTCGAGTTAGTTCAACGTCAACTGGGTTGTCATTATATTATAGGGCCACTACTTTCTTTGATTTCATGTTTAGTTTTTTAAATCATTTCGTTTACTTTAGCATAAATTATCATCAAGTAATTATAAATTATATTAATTTAAAGTTAATTTTCTTACAACTTTCTTGCAACTGACCCCATTATTTCTCTTTAAAGAAAGCAAAATTTTATAAGCACAAAACATGGATTTAATGTTTTAGCCTGGTCATATATAGTTCAAATTCAAGTCATTTGGGTTGTGTTGATGTTTACAATAAATAATATTCTATTATCATACATAAATTTAAAAATATAAAAATGAAAAATTGTATCATTTTAAAGGGTTTAAACTCAAACTATAAAATTTTCGATAAAATATGATATTTGAATTTTGTTATAATTTAATGGTATATAAGTTTCTGGAACTTTTTTCAAAGACACTGTCTTTTTTTTTATATAGAAACCGCTATCTGCAACCATATAATTAAAATAATAATAATAAATGCTTAAAACAATTATATTATGTCCTCTCCATTAATTAATTCACCATAAATTTCTCCTTTTCTTGGCAAAAATAACATCATTAAGTTTTAATAATTAAACGTACCATTAGTTTTTGAATATGACAATCTTTTACAATTTTTTAATTAATAACTTAGAAAGGAGTGTACATAGGATTTGTTCTTTTCATAAATTGTTGATAATCTAAATTTTGTAGTTTTTTTTAGATCTCACATCTTGTAAAGTTTGAGGGTCCTATAAACCCTTGTTTCATCAAAATTAAGTACACATTCTAAAACAAATTGAATACTATTGAAATCAAATGTGAGTGAAAGTGGGATAAAATTTTACATTGATAGAATTATACTATGTAAGAAATACATATTTACAAAATGACCCATAGACTTAATATTTAAGGTTGTGAATCAACACATGATGTTATGTTAATATATAAATGTATAAAATCTCCTCCTTATTATAGGCTCATAGGCCATCGACCCCTAACTAGGCCGTTGATCCAATAGATATTAGTAAGTGGGATGTATGCTTGAAAATATATATTTAATTTAAGTTTAGGGGTGGCAATGGCAATTGGCAATATGTCCTTCATTCTATTCTACCTCTCCCATGTTCATGCTCTTTAATAAAGTTAAGACAAATGCAAGTTGGCAAATGAGACCTAAAAGAAAGAAAAGGCGTGTGAAGGGGCTATATTTTAATCATGCCATATAAAATGAAACATATGATGCACTAAACCTTTTTCCCCCTTCCAATTTTAGAGTTTCAAAACATTAAATACACGTATATAGAAGTATTATGAGCTATATATTTTAACAATTCATTTTGATGTTAAAGTTAAAAGCGATTATATTCTATTGTCAGAAAGGTGATTCTATTTATCTATTTATTTTATTATTTATGTTTTTTTAAATGCTTTAGAGAGAGATTAAATCAGATCTTGTTGGTATAACGATAAGATTTTGTGAATAGAATTATGTAATAAGAAAAACAATGGACCACTTTTTTTTAATAAAAAATATGCAGCATTATAGTTGACGTTGTGTGGAATTGTATTGGACTTGCAATTAGACAAATGATCATGTGAATTTTAAATTATTATCATTTCGTTTGGTAGAAATATCAAATTATTTTCATCCATCGAATGCATATCTTTCATTTCGTTTGGATACGCAAGATCCCATCCGTTGTTTTAAATTAATCTTAAAAAGAAAACTCAGCAATCCAATTTAGTCTCAGAAGTTTTAGTAATATATGAATTACTCTTCAAAGATTGTGTTTGTTTGAATTAGAATTGCACAAATCTGATTTTAAAAAATTGATTTAAGTGGAACATAATTTTGTACAATTATTATTTATATTTAAAAATTAAGTTTTGTTATCAATTTATTTAATATAAAAGTATTTTTTTTTATTTTCACTTTTACATACACAAATTGAGTTTAGAAAAGAACATAACTAATTTAAAAAGAAAAATTAGCATCAAATAAAAAAAAATTGTTTCATAGGCGAACCTTTTTTAATGTACACACAAACTTTTTATATCACAAGAAACATACTAATATAAATTAGGTGTCATCTCTGGTACATTTATAATTTTAAGTGTATCAGTATACCCAATTATAATATAATAACATAGTTGTAATAATATTAATATAAAAAATAGTAATATTATAATTATGTCTATATATTATAAATGAATGTATTAGTATATTTAAAATTATTAGTACACAAAAAATTTTATCTATAAATTATTGTTAATTGGTCTTGCTGTGAAAATATCTTATACTTGAAGTGTCATGTGAGAAGCATGAAAATTGGGTGAAAAAAAATTATCTTAATAGAAGCTAGATATTTTTTATGAGAGTTAATTTATACACTCCAAAACATTAAAAATGAAAAACAAAGTATATGTATTTACAAATTTAAAGACCAATATATATGTTAGTTCACTCCAAAAGTTAACTTTTGTGAAATGCGTTTTCATTTTTTTTTTTAGATAATATGATTGAGTGGACTGAATAATAAACAATATATATACATGGAACACGTACGTTTGTGTTTTTCTTTTCTTTTCATTTGTCTATTTAAAAACTGAAAACACTCAACATAATCAAGACTTAACAGTGGTCCACAAGTATAGAAAAGGTGAAATTGCTTTCTTACTTCCTTAATTTTATTAGAAGTTTTGTTTTTGTTTTTCTGTAAACTTTATTTAATTATAATTTAGTATTTTAATTTCACTTTAAGTTTTATTTTTATCCCTTATTTTTATTTGGTTTTAAGAAAATGAGACGTCTCTTTTCTAGATTTTGCTTTTCCCTAAACTCTTCTAGCCTCTAACCCTCTTCTGATGCATTATGATGACTCTTCGAACTTCTCAAATTGTTTTGTAAAATTCTTTCAAACATTTTTAAATTTTCCTTCTTTTATGCCTCTAATCCTCAGTTATCATTCATGCATGCATGCAATTCACTTATAATTTACATCAAAATAAAGCAATTGATCAGTTTCATCCAAGTTAGCAATAAAATATTTTGAACCATAAAATACATGAAACATATATGCTTTTGTAAATAAATCAAGAGAATTATCCGAAATATGTAATAAATTGTCAGTAAAAACAAATGAAAATATAATACAATTAGAGATTTATCAATCTCCTAAATTCATTGATTCAAATTTTGTTTCGTAACTTCATTACAAAGTTTAATCTCACTATTTTATTTAGTTCCAAATTTGCCGTTAGTTTAAAAAAATTACTCAAATATTTTTTCTCCAACACTATAAAATTAAATTGCTTTAAATACATAGTCAGTATTTGTATGAACTAAAAGTTAAGACTACCGAAAATCATATCAAACTAATAATATAAAATGAGGAAAGCAAAGATAAAAACAAAATTGTCTACTTAATACTATCAATTTAGTTTATAGAAGAAAATAAAGCATAGAATTAAACCTCTAAACGGAAATTATTATGTTTCATAGGGGCTTAGTCATATGATCAATATTAGATGAAAAAAAAAAAAGGGAGGAAAATTAGTTCAGTAATTTTTGGACAAAACTAAAAAAAGTGAAATTAAAGGACAAAATTAAAATTTGAGATAAATTTAAAGAATCAAATTAGAAGCATATGAAATTAAAAAATAGAAATAAATATAAAGTAAAGTCATTGAACTAAATTAGAATTAAATAGATTAAGAAAAAAGTGAATTCAAATATAAAATAAAAATTAAAGAAATGAAAGTAAAACTTTAAATAAAAATAAAGAAGAAAAATGTATTTTTGCCTACATAATAACATATACTAAACAACATTATTGGCCACACTAGCCAAACTAAAAGAAAGGAATAAACACATAACTAAATAACTAAGAACTAAAATTTGATAGAGTGGCGTTCTATTATAAGTTGGTTGCTAGCAAAGTTAGGGATTAAAACTCAACTAAACATGTACATTCTTTATCAAAAATTAAAAAATTCGAATTCTACTTGGTACATCACCACTTCATCGTGTAAATAGATAACACAGCCTTCCCAAAGATCCTTGAACTGAAGAATAAGATCGTTCCTGACCCACAAGTGGCACGGTGGCGAACGTGGCTATCATGCTATAAATTCAAGGTGAAACATATCAAAGAAGTCACAAATCATCTTGCAGACATTCTTTCCAAACCAAAGCCAAATACTGTCTCACTCATTACTCCCATTACTTCTATCCCTTGGCTCCTCATGATTAATCTATAAATTCTTTCCTTAAACAGATCTGCCATAACCAAAAAGGCCTTTCCTCCAACCATCCAAATTCCTGCTAGACCAACTAAAGTCATGAAACTAGGCAAGTCTTCCCTATTCTTATACCTTCACAAATACCTCCGTGACATTCCATTCTCCCACTAATACCGCATGTTCCACCTAGATTCTTTTCTAACTTTGTTTCGTCTCAATGTAGGTACCTTTAATGAAGATGCACAATGGTTTATTTAGTCTCTCACAGTTCTTTACACTACAGCAATTAAGTTCAATCCCATGGACATGTTCCAACACTTGAATAATGAGACAAACCACAAGTCCCTTGTCTAGACCTTCTTGGAATGGTACTCTCCACTACCATGGTGGCACAAGCTGATTCCATTAAATTGTTGAACCTTTAGAACAAACCTGATCTATGCTTAACAGTTTCATCCGTTTACATAATTCACAAGCCATACTGGAAAAACCAAGCTAGATTACTTTATTCTTAGGACCATGTATATGAATGGAACACATTCCCAAAATTTAAGAAAGATCATAAAATAATCCTAAAATCATTAAAGATGTTCCTTTGTGATTTAAATAATTATCATAAACCACCTCCAATTGAATGCACTACTATAGGTCCATACCCTGGAGAATTTATCCCTGGTGAACCTATGTTCCTTGAGATAGACATCCCAGATCAAGATCAAGCCCCTAAGCACTCTCCAGTTCCAATTATTCCATCATATGATCCTACTGTGTCTCTAAACAAACAGTCATGGATTGCCCTTCCTAGACCTGATTTCCCATTATCTTTAGCAAGCTCATCTTCCTTCCAAGCTTTTAAAGAATAAGAAGCCATCAAAGCTACAAAAGAAGCCGGGTACTATGAAAACATTTATGCCCAGCCTGAATTCCAAAATTCCTAAGACCCAGATGCTAACATTGACAGTCCACTTTATCTAAGCCACGACAGTCCTTCTCTTGATGACCAGAATCCCTCTCTTGATCACGAGCCTATCTTGTGGCGTAACAAAGACTAAAGCATGTCATGCATCTCTAGCTTTATTCAAAGTTTGTTTTGTCATTTTCTAGGTGTGCGTTGTAAAAGTGACCCATCACCTCTGCTTTTCCTTTATCAATTGTATTATTAGTTTAGCTTTTGTTTTGATGTCGAAAACACTTTTAGGCCTTATATCTTTGGTTGGTTGCTTTGTGTAACATCATAAAATTTTTAAATCTATGTTAATTAAAAATATATATATTTGGATAATTTAAAATATATATACGAGGCCCAATTAAGTGAAAATTAATTTTGGAAAATTAGCATATAATTATTAGTTGGCTTGTAAGAATTTAATGTGTCAAGAAAATAGAATTAAAATAAAATTTTAAGGACTAAAATGAAAGGATAAAAAATATTTGGGGTAGAAATTATAATTTTTAAGGACTAAAATGAAGAGAAAATAATATTGTCTTGGATGAAATTATAGTTTAAGTTTTTTATAAAAGAAACAAAAAAGATTAAAAAAGAGTGTGGGCAGTGAAATTATTGCATAAGGATCAAATTGAAAAAAAGTAATATTTAGGGTAGAAAATATAATTTTAATAGGGACTAAAGTGAAAAAAAAAATATTGTCTAGATAAAAATATAATTTTAGCCATTTCATAGTAACTACATAGTATACAGCGGCTAACATGTTGAAAATGTGTTTTTTACACTATTTGCATAATAACTTGCATAGTAACTTAAAAAATTTCTATAAATAGGATGAATATTTTTAAAATTTTTCATTCAAAGTTAAGAAAAATGGAGAGATAGTAGAGGAAGTGCTCGTAGGAAATTCAAATTTCAAACTCACGTTAAAGGTAGTCTATAATTTTATTATCTATATACCTGTTTAAGAATTGGTTTATTAATATTTTTCATTATATCTTGCTATGCATGCATTTTGTTTGTTTTATTTATCTATAAATTATTACATGGTAATTTTTAAAGGCAAAATGAACTCTTGAGTTTTTAAACTCACCACGATCATGAATTGGCCAATATTTAGACATGATGACAATTATGAGAATGATAATATAATGAGGTAGTCATAAGTATAGGATTATGGTTACAAAAGAAACCAAATGTGCATTCATGCATTATCATACGTGGCCTATATTAATGTTCCTAGTTCTTACAGTAGGTATGTTAATGACGCCTGTATGTTCTGAATAAAATATATACTTACTGAGATTTGTAATCTCATCTAAGTTGAATTACATTTTTCAGGTGAAAACTCCCAAGTAGATAAAAGAAAGCAAACTATGTAATAAACTTTACGAACATGTCTTTTTTTTGTAATTTTATAAGAAAATAATGTGTATAATATGTTTGAATTATATGACTACTACAAACTTATTTGTATTTATAAATAAGATGTGTGTTGTCATATAAGATGTTCGGTATACAGACCTTAGATATGAATAATTAGAATTGATTTATGTTATGCCAAGTATTATTATTATTATTATTATTGTTGTTGTTGTTGTTATTATTATTATTATTAATATTAATTTTGCATGGGGCCTAGTCATTTCAGAGTACTAAGCTAGTTCTTTTATATAAATTTTTACATGTTAGGTACATGGTAGTGGTGGAATTCCAATTAGTGTAATAAGTAAAATAAAACATTAAATTGAAATTAAATAGTCCCTTTAAGGAGCCTTATGGACCTTGTACCTATAAGATTATGAAAGGCTACGCCGCCTAAATGATTAATTCAAATCTCATAACTCCTGAAATCTACAGCAGGTTTTTCATTTACTGCCTAAATGGTCACTGGAAAGTGTGGTTACTATTTTTCTCTGTTAGAAACATCCTGAAACATGAATCATGTTAAAGGCTCCTGGACCAATTTGGACATAGAAAAGTGGAAACTAAATACATTGTAAAGTTTAAGAAAATAAATAGGATTCCTATCTACCATGATTACTATTACTATTACTATTATTATTATTATTATTATTATTATTATTATTATTATTATTTTAAAAGGTCTAGATAGTCATAAAGTTTTAAATTATAGAAAAGATGTATTTAATTTTTTTTTTTTTTTAGACATTACACTTTGCTTCTTGCTCCGCCTATATAAGGAGCCCTTTTCCTCTTTGTAAGGCATTCGAAAGCTTGTATTTTCTTCCCCAATTTGAATATTAAGAGTGTTTCCATGAATTTCTTTTAAGTTCTCTCGTTTCTCTGAAATCTTCTCCATAATTTCATAAGTGTCTTCTCATTCAAGAGATCATAACATGCTTTGCACTTGCCTCTGATGAGGATCTTGCGTATCAAATAGGATTAGTCTACAATTATCTATGTTGAGATAGATCTATATATGATGTATTTGGATTAGCCTTTATCTCTCAGGTGAATATTAATGAGTTAATTTCGTATGATCATTATAGTGGCCTTGAGGTATTATTACCCAGAAGAGGCGTTTATGTTCCTCAGCCTTACCTTGGTCTTATAATTACTAATTCTTGAGATCTTCGTTTAAAAGATAATCATTTGTATATTTATGTTATAGCTTATTGATTGGTATATTGGCTGGAAACCTAGAATTGCTGGACTACTGGTCCTAAGATATTTGAATCTCAAGTCTGTGTTCTTGGTCTAACAACACTATGTACAGGATCCTACCTCTCACATGGTATTAGAGCCACACATGGTTATGAGAAACGTTTGTGAGATTAAATGAGATAGAGGGTAAAAGAAACACTTTCTACACCATAGATTTTGGAACATCTACTTCCACTCAACCCATCCAACCATCCATATCCCTTGTTCCTTATCCTTCCCTAATATCTGCCTCCGAGCCAACTCAACACTTTGAGGACACTCACCTTCCTCTCATAAACCCATACCAACTCTATATCCAAAATAGCTCTTAGACCTGCTTTATCAAACACCTTATCTCTAAACCCAAGATCCTGATTAAAAAGTATGTTTACTCTTCTAACCTTAACCATGCCGAACTTCCCTCTTGCACCATAGAACAATATGTGAAGCTAGAAATCCCTCGATAATTCATAAATCACTGGATTGATTTAAGATACACCCATATTCATGTTAAAGTCATCCAATTCTATATCACATATCACGACTGTAAAAGTTTTCTTGTCACTACAAGACTAGCCATCTTTGAGACTACCTATCTTACCTACTAGCAAGCCCTCATTGGCACTATTCCAACTACCTTAAATGCAAGCACAATTATTTTAACTATTTGCCTAGATTTTAGCCTTAAACTTTCATATTTGACTTTAAAAGATAGATTACAACTTTATATCTTAATCATTGGTGCTCCTAAAGCCACTATGGCTACACTCCATCACTAAATGGCCTTCCAGGTACAAAATCATACCATAGATCTTCATCTTCCAACCCACACAGAGGATGCCCTCATGATTGTGACTGAAAGACAAGATGTGCTTACTATCATACACATCTCTAACTAGATCTCTCGAGGAGATCTCCTCTAACTCATACCAATTGACTGGGTTACCAACTACAAACAGAGGCATGTCCACAACAAGCCTTTTGTAACTACTGAGCCACCAAGGCTTATTTGCCTTCTTGGCAGACAAGTTAAGCTGGTCTATAAGAAGCCCGAAGAGTCTTCTTTCCAAGCACCACAAGTTCCACCCTTTTTACAATAAATCATGACTATCGCTCTAGTTTTGACCCATGAGATCAAGAAAAGGACCATCCCAATTCATCCTTTTAAGACAGATGGAAAGTCAATTTATGTCTTCCACATCCATGATTATTTCATATGGGATGTTGCACCTAAGATGTGTAAACTAGGATGCTTTTGCCATGACCCATCCTACTTTTCCAATAATGACAATAGTGAAATCGATCTCTCCTCATATAATAGTAGCTTTGAGGTGTTCTCCTGCACCTATGCCTGCAACACTCCTATAAAATACAAAAGATGGATGAAAAGGCGTGCCCTGAAAAAGCAGTAGTTGATTGATGAAGAAGAAAAGAAAAAAAAAAAAAACTTGTTAACCAACTCACCATTTCAAATTATACCGAAAGAAATAAGGTCTAGATTGGAAGTTGTGATCTATCCCAAATCCTATAACAACTTTCTCTCAAGAAGAAGTTCTTATCAAACTCATAAAAAAAGCAAGTTGTTATCGAGAACCATAAGAGACTGTTGTTAATGTGTCTCCATACTTTGCCAAACCACCACCATCCTTCTGTAAGCCTGAACCTATGGGAACTTCAGCAAATCCCATTCCTTGCATGATGGTGTTTCCATATGAATTTTCCTATGATGACTTCTTTCCCCCTCTAAAAAGGCACATAGATGAAAACAGAGTTGTCACCCGACCTTATGTCACCTCTACCAAAGTCTTAGTCTCAGGAAGTCTTGAGCCAATACATTCTTTTGAAGAAGTTTTAAACTGGCATACTAAGAATGCCTTTGCCAAGAATCAGGTTCTCAAAACCATTGATTCCAAGTTGACTCATATGTTTCAGTCACATCTGCAGATGCATCAGAGAGTAGATCACCTTTCTTAATAGGTCGAGCAACTTTGTCTAAAGACTTAATAGAAAATCTATACCTTAGACCACGAACTCTATAGTTTGATTACCCATAACTACTTTGGTCTAGAATTCACCAAGGAAGAAATTGAGATTCAATATCTTAAAGACCAACTTGACCAAATTAAAACAGACATGAGATCTAAGCAACCACTTCCATCAATATCATCCACTCCCACAATTACTCCCTCAATTTATGATTCCTTTATTCCCCACTTGTTTACCAAACCCATTACATGCCTTCCCGTTTTGAAGCTGATTACACAAATCATTTCAAAATGACTCACCAGATCTTCTAAAAGGCAATTCCAAGACCATATCCCATATTTCCACAACCACTTCATTTCCTAAGGAAATAAACTGCATCCCCATCATATACAAAATCTATCCCCTCACAAGGAGTTTCCTTTAGAGAGCCTCCAAAATCACCTGAGCCACCTCTTCTACCTGATGACCATGATAACCAGAGACTTAAAAGCCTTCTCTTCCCTCCAAACCCCTCCCATGGCTATAGTTGAACCCTATGATTATGTTCAGTTTGACCATTCATGTTCAAACTTATGCTCAGGAAATGACTCAGACACTTATGTCTCTGTCACGAACTCATAAGATTCTAAGCACTTCGCTGATATTTCTGCCTTATACATGGTAGAGCCAGCTGGCCATTACAGTGACAATGAAGAGGAAGCAGAGCAGTATTACATTGTTAATGACAATGATGATTATGAAGTTCCAACAACACACCCTGTACCAAATAATCCAACTCCTCCTAAGCCTTCTAATGGACCTTGGTTTACTTTTGATGATGTCCAATCTTACCAACGGAGAGATAAACTCCATAAGTTTGGAACATTGGCTTATGTTGTTCCTGAATTTGTTTTGAGATTCATGAGAACCCTTTGTGAATAGCTCCAATCCTTTGAAGAATATCATCAGTTACAGATTTTATAGTTAAACAACCTGGTCTCTTTACTGGATGCAATTCATAAAGAGTTTATCAGTGATTTTCAACTCATTGATAAACAGAAACATAAAAAATAGTTCGAGATGAAGTGTTGTTCATTAAAGAAACATGATCTTGATAAGCACATGAAGCAGATGACAGAGAGATACTATTTGGAAATGTCGAGATAAGCAATCTTACGATTTTAAGCCTAAGAAGAAGTCACACTTCCTTTGAACCTAATTCTTTTAGAAGAAAGTATTGCCCTCTGTAATACTTTAAGAAGCACCGTCAGAAGAAATCTTGGAAACAAAAGTCTGATGCTTGCTATATTTGCAAAAAAAAAAAATGGGCATTTTGCTAGACAATGTACAAACAAGCCTTAGTAGGTAGTATGAATGATTGAGCAGATTGAGATGCAACTCCCTCTTGAGGACAAAGATCTTAAAGAAATCCTCTCAGAGCAAAGTGAGCCTGATAGTGATACCATCTTTGCTTTTCCATATTTCTACCTTAGTCCAAAATCTAGATCCGACTATGATAACCCATTTACCCATCTCTATGGCCATATTTATAAGATTGACCACTACCAACCTCCCCAACACTAGACTTCCAACTCTTTTCCATATCTCCACCTTTTCATCCTTTTTGAAAAATATGCCAAACCTCTTCCAACCATTGCCTTCATAGATACGAGTTTCCAAGTCACTGTGATGAATCCCTATTTGCTTCCTATTAAAGCTTGGAGAAAGCATGGCTCCTATTTCAAGACCGCAAATCATTCAATGTTCAAAGTTTCTTTAATTACCAGACATAAGATTGGCATCAAGTTATTCCCTAAATGCATTATTTGGACTTATGTCCTTGGCAGTCACATTGTTAGTAAAGACATTCTCATTGGAATGGATGTTTTCTAAAAATCCCAGGGTTTACAAATTAAAGCCAAAAGAGTACGTTACAAATATAGATTCAGTCTATACATGAACATTCCTAAGCTCTACTTATTGCATGTTGCTCTACCTCGTTATGAAAGTATAAAGCAACAACTCCTAGAACATTGCCTAGAGTCTTATTCAAAGTTTAATCATCCTCACCTGCTGTGAAAAAACAAAGCTTTCTTCATGAAGCTTCCTTTCAAGAAGAATGAAGATATTAACCCTACAAAGGCTACACATCCAGGAATGAATCCTAATGATCTAAAGCTTACCAAAGAAGAATGTGACAAGCCCCTTAATGTCTTTCTTGAAGATGATAAATTCCAAATTCCTAATCCTGCCATACAAAAAGTCCAATTGCAAGGAGTTCAATTGTTCTCAAAATTTGATTTGAAGGTTGGATTCTGACAGCTCGGCATTCATCTTAGTGAGCATAACAAAATAGCATTCTATATCCTTGATACTCAGTACCAATGGACAGTTATGCCATTTCAACTCAAGACAGCCCCATTACTATTTTAAAAGACTATGGTTGAAATCTTTAAGCCCATTTGGAATAATGCCTTAATCTATATTGATGATATTTTACTATTTTCCTAAACTGAATTTGAGCACCTTGAGCTATTGAACTAGTTCATAGGCCTTGTCAAAAAATATGGCTTCATGTTTTTAGCCTAAAAAAGCCAACTAACCTAAGCCCAGATTTATTTTTTGGGAACGCTCTTTGAAAATGGTTCGTATAAGCCCGAGCCACACCTCATAGAACAAGTAGCCTAATTTTTTGATAGAGATCTCTCACTAAAACAAATTCAACAGTTCCTCAAAATTGTTAATTTTATCAGAGATTTTATTCCTAAGTGTTTTCATTACACGAGCCAATTGTCAAAGCTTCTCCGCAAAGGAACCCCCTACTTATGGGACCCAGAACAAACCTCAACTATCAAATACCTCAAGGAAGTCTCCAAAGAGCCACCACTTTTGAAAAACCCTGACTTGGATTTTACTTTGATTTTACAAACAAATGCTAGTAATTACCATTAGGGGTACTGTTCTTATTGAACAAAAAGGTAGAAAACAATATTACAATGGCCACGCTAGTGGTTCATTCATACCTTTAAAAGCTCATTATCATACCATATACAAAGAGATCCTTGCCTTGAAAAATTATCAATGAATAGAGGAACAAAAGCTTTCATAAAGCTATCTATAACTTACTATATAGGCCACAGTTCCACATGTCATTCAAACCAGACCTTCTAATCAAAGACAACCCAACTTCAATCTAGTTTTGTGATGTAGGAAATATATATTATTAGATTTTTATTTGATAATTTTATTTATTTTAATAAACATTTTATTTGAAAATTTTTATCATAATATATAATGACTACTTGTTAGGGCTAAGATGTCGAAATTGTTGTTACGGATGTACTTGGTTCGCTTAGTCGAGTTAGATTGAGTAAAAATAGAAAAATAATTGTTTTGATTGGATGAAGTTGAATTTCAAATATATTTTATATTTTATTGATTCGGCTGATTTTTATATTTTTTTTAGTAATTTATTTTTATTTTATTGAAGATAAATGTTATTAAAAATATTTGTAGTCATGATATTTTTCATATCATAATTTATTTTTTCATTTTCAATATTAAATTTTTACCTTCTACCTTCAAGAAATAATTTTTCATTAATTAATTTTTTGTGTGGGTCGACACATTAATTTGTCCAAAATAAGAAGGAGACTTGGCCAAATCCAATCACTAGACAGCTTGGGTGAGGTTGAATTTCAAGTCTTGCCCAAATTCAACTTGGCTTATATATAACCTTATAAATTATACGGCCAATATACACACCTTCAAATTTAAATAATAACCAAAATATCATAGAAAATAATATTGATTTATATTTTAAAAAATATAACTTAATAAAAATTATTTGTAAATTTTTTTAATGTTATTAATTATGTATTAAAAATATAAATTTATAATTTATTCTGAATTTTTTAAAATAAATTATTTTTACAAGGGACAAACACATGTTTAATACTTATTATATTATCTAAATAGGGAAGACTTAAATAGCATATATTTCAATTTTAAAGGAGTGTCTACATATATTTTCAAAATAAAAACTAGTCGTGTAATTTTTTTTGGAGAAATAGTATAATTTATTCTAAAATAATGAATCAAACTAAAACAATGGCATGGCAAGACAGGTGTGAAACAAATTTATTTAATTGTTCCCAGCAGAATATATAAGTCAAGCCACCAACCAGAAAATATAAAAATTAAGTCAATCATGAATTATTTTAAATTCAATTATGGAAAGGTTAAAAATCACATTAAAACTTCAAATCCAATTTTAAATTTACACTATTTGACATAATCGAAAGCATTCAAAGTTGCTTGGGACCCACAATTTCCATGATTGAAACACCAGGGACGCTGAAATTGAACAATCATAAAGAAAATATAATTGTGATTAGTCATAATCATGGAACATGTATGAACCATCTTTTGAATTTTCAAATTTTGATTATTTTGTTCGGGCGTACACCGTGGACAATAGACACTCGCAGTATTAATTCATGCATGTGGAGTATAATTAGTTGCAGCTTAAGTCACAAATTAATTTTAATTAGCTGATAATCACTATTTTATATTGCAACATATGGATGGATGACTGATTAAGAGTGGACATTCCAGAATATTAAAAGGATAATGTAGTCAAAGAAATTGATATAAAGATAAATTAACAAATTATCAACGTGAAAAATGGCATATCATTTTAGAGGGAAGATCCATCCCAGATTTTAATTAGGTGACATTCGAATATAAGATATGCAAATCCCCAAATTTAATATACGAGCATCCAACTGTTATATACTTTGCCATAATAGGTCCAAACAATCGAAATTTGGTGTCCTGAATTGTTTAATTATTTTATATATTAAAGACTTAATCAATATTTTATCTGTGTTTTTCTGGAAGTGCATATTATTTTTTAAGTTACTTGGGCCTTATAAATTATTCAGGATATTAAAAAAAATAAGCTAGTTAATGTAGTATACTATATCACGCGACGTGATCATAAACTTTTAATGTTAATGCCTCTCCTCTTGGCCAACTTTAGAAAGTTCGTATGAGTGGAGGTGAGTTAATTAGAATATAGATTGAATTCATATTAATGACCTCCTATTGTATAAAAATTAGATTAAATTACATTTATTCAGTCTAATTATTACCTTTTATTGCCGTGTCTTCTATACAAAATCTCAACTTTCAAATCTATTATCCCAATCTACAAATGTTTCTCATAGTCTAAATTAGAACATAAGTCTAATTTTAATTTTTTGAGATTAGAGTTGTTCATAGGTTTGGTTTTTATATTTTTAATTTTAATTTTAATTACACCCCTTATTTGAAATCATTAAATTATCTTTTTTTTTAATACCTGTTTTACTCTATCTTTATAGTGTCAATGAAGGATTTATATCCTTCTTATATAACTGAACTTTATTTATTCTGTATCTATTTATTTTTAATACAATAATAATAATTCAAATCGAGTGCCTAGAATTGAGGAAGGCCATGCGATTAATTATTAGACTTAAAATGAAGTGATTAAAATTTGAAAGTGAATGCATTGTTGACAAACTTGATGAGAAAGTGAAATGGCTTTCGTCTCATTAAGTGACTGCAATTCAAATACTAATGCTATGAAGAAGAAAGTGATATAGCATCATTCCTATCATTTTCAATTTGTATTTTTCTGTTTTGGATTATTCTTCAATCATTTCAGATGCCATTTTTCTTTCTTTGTGATTTTGATTTCTGATTAACTGTGGAGATATAACATTTTCTTCTTAATGCAGATTGATAAGCATGTACAAAGAAATCATTGGCTATGGAGGTTTGATGGAGAAGATAAAAAAATGGGCATTAAATAATAATTTGGCATAATTAAAATCAAACTTAATCAAGACGATATGGGATTACTATAATGAGATTAATGGATCACGCGGTCATTCTGATTTCTTTTTTTTAAAAAAAAAAAAATCCATGAAATTACAATTCGAAGCAAAATTTAATATGAACTATCACAATTTCTCCTAAAAATTATTCAAAACTAAATAATATCACATATATTTACACATGTATGAGCTTCCAAATTTAAATCTAATTTTGCTTTAAATTCCCCATAATGATTGTTGAAAACAAAAGTTAGAGCTAGTAAATTCTTTATCTAAAATCAAATTTTGCATGTGCAAATGCTCCATACTTTTAATGACAATAATAATACTTATTTCTAATATATATATATATATAAAACATTTTTCTAAAATAATTCTAAATGATTGACTTATGGTGAAGATGGACATGTGATAGGCGTGCTTTTGATCGTATCAGAGATATTATTTTATGATGTTTGCGCAAGTTGGTTTTAATACTAATTATTATGTGGCTATCTTATTAACATTAATTTAATTAATAACTTTAGTGACCATGAGAAATAAATTCAGAGTCTTATATGGATTTTCGACATTTAGATTATTAAATATAGATAAATTTGATGGAATATGAACTATTAATTTTATTTTAATAAGTATTAAAAATAAATAAATAATTTTTAAACATTTACTAATATTTAAATTATTATATTTTTATTTAATAATTCAGATTCCATTAAATTCATTGCATTCACAAACAGAAATCCATCTCTGTCCTACTAGGCTCTTTGCACTTGACAAAAAATTTACATGCTCGAAGTCAGAGTAATCATGTTATGACAATTCAACTGTTTTCTCTTAATTTTCAGTATTAAATAAGGAAAATTTCTCTTAATTGATAATAGCATTTTGATTTTTTAGATTTCTTGAAATTTTACAAATTTGATAATTAATATTAAATGAATTACCAGATTTAATGATTTATATTGGAATATAAATTATTAAGATTAGTAATTTTTAGTTTTTTAAATTAATAAAATCAAAAAATTTTAATATAACCATCCACATCAAACGAAATTAATAGTAGAAAACTCCTTGAAAAACTCCAAAAGATTTGAAAACTAATTTAACTACCTTCTTTTTTGCCTGTACCAAAAAGAAAAGCTTAAATATTATAATAAACTAATTGATTATTCGTTTTTTAAATTAATTATTTGGTCCCATAATTTATCCAAGTTTTAAAGTTGATTTCTATAGTTTTTTTTCCTTCAAATTGATCCCTATACTTTCTACACATTTAATATCTGGTTTCGTTAGCCACAAACAACCTGAGTTATAACAAAATCAATGGGGATCAAATCTTCTAGAAATTATAATGATCAATTAAAAAAATAGAAACTATAAATACCAAATTGTTGAAAGCTCAAATAAATTATAGAAACCAAATAATAAAAGTGTCATCTTTAATGCACCTATAATTCTAATTGGACCAATGCATCCAATTACAATGTAGTAATATAATTGTAATAATATCAACATAAATAATAACAATATTACAATTATATCTCTATATTATAATTGGATGTACTCAATATTGTGAGTACACTAAATATTTTACTAATAATAAAATCTTTTCATAAAACATCTAAAACTTGTATTTGCAAAGTATACAATCAAGTTTGATGCATTTAAGAGTGTAGTAAGTCTTGACTTGCACAATAATATATGGTAATATTTTTAAGTAAATTAGTTAAACAAATTATATAAGTAATAATCAATTTTTTAACATAAAAAATAAAAAAATTATGGAAACCTCTCCTTTTATTTTAATATAACGACCTATTTATTAGTTCATATTTATTTAAATTTATTTTATTTTACTAATATACAATTTGAGACCCAATAAGATGTTAATATCATATATATTAATTGTAGTTTGGCATATATAATATTACATGTTATTTTAAAACAATTTCTTTAATATTATAGTAACTTTTACTTTTTGGTATTAATTTAATCTTTATAATTTACAATATATATATATATATATATATATATAGATAGATAGAAGGTTCCTTTTCTTAAGACATGGCCCCTACCATTTGGTTCTATTAATTTGCTTGTAACTAACAATGAGGACTAAACCTTAAATATTTAGAAAGTATAAAAACTTAAATTTCGAAAAAAATATTATACGGACCAAATTTAAAAGTCGAATAAACTATAGAAGCTAAATAATTTACTTTCCTTTCCTTCTCTTAAACTAAATAATTTTCAGCTACAAACTATTAATACTAATATATATATATACAATAAAATTTTATGTTATCTTATTTTTACTCCAAAAAAATATAGATCTCACAGTTATTTCAAATTATCCTATCTTTGAGAATGTGGATTTGATTGATACCAGATTGAAAGATGAAAGCAATGAATTTCATTGTCACTAGAGAAATAGCAGTCTACGACAAAACTCACAAATTGAAGTCCTATACGAATGTCCTTCATTAGTGTCACAGGCTTTGACAATTTTCAGAGTCACACTTTCCATTATCTTAATTTTGATGTCTCAACGAGACGATAAGTCAACCAACCCCCAGCTACTTGCCACTCAATGCCCATTGTGGATATGATTTTTTCCCTCATAAGCTTTAATTATACCAAGAGCCCAATTTTTTTTGAACATTCCCAATGTTATTGAACATTATCTTCTTTCTATAATGAAAATGATTTTGGATGAGGGCAAATGAGGGACAAACAGAGACGTGTGGGAACCTGTTTATGTGTATATTATTAGGTTTCATACTCTCTTGTTTCTCCTAATTGAATTTCATGGATCTCTTGCATTGTATTTTTTGTAGTGAGAATTATAAACAAATCTAACAATTTATAATTAAAATTGAGTTATCAAAACTAGTAATGTTAATAATCAAAATTTACTGACAAATAAATTGAACCGTTCATTTATATTATTGCAAATTTTGCAACAATATTTGCTACTGTAAAAAAATATGAATTTGTTATATTAGAGACTCATTTGATTATTAGAATTATAAAAAAAAAAAAAAGAATAAGATACATTCATTTTCTCATGTTTGATTAAAAAATTAAGTTCTTATTCTTATTTTTTACAAAATTAGACTTTCTCTCTTATACAGAGAAAACTTTTTCTTTAGTTAAAAATAAAGAATAAAATTGATTTTTTTAAAATAAAAATGTTTATGACAAAAATATTTTCATTTATAATAAATTTCAAACAAAAGTACCATTTTTACATCAAAACCCTAATTAGCCATTAAACCTTAATTTATATAAATCATGACGATTGGGGATGAGGAAAATAGAAATATGGGTGAGAGATGGTGCATTTGTTTCTGAAGATAAGAAACAAGATAGCCATAGATGAGTTCAAGAGATATCAAAATAAGCCACAAAGGAAGAAATCATAAAGGAAGAAACAAACAACAGAACATAGCAGCAAACACAAACAAGAGGATGCAGCACCCAATCGACTACCTGGTAATAGCTTATAATTTAGTCCCTTTATTCTTATTTTCTCTCCCTTTCCCAATATCAGAATATTATGTATTTGATGTTTAATTAAGTTGGAGCGGGCACAGCCAAAAATCCAAAGTACAGGGGACATTCATTCATGGAAAGAAGGAACGTAGCACATAGAAATACAAACATACATAATTTAATTAAAGTGAAGAGTTAATGAAACTCGGTTTAAAGCTTAAACATAAATTACAAATATTGATTGGTGAAGGGCATCATTTTCCAAGTGTAAAGCCAATTTGGTTGTTGCTTTCTGCTGTTTTCCCTTAACGACAGAAGAGAAGCTTATAAAAGCAGCCTATTGGCTTCACGCTTTCATTAGGTTCGATCTCATTGAAGCCACCTGCTTTACTTGATTTTATTACTCCACAAAACGGAAACCCCTTTTCAGAAGCAGATGTAAAAAACCCCCCTGCTTTTCTTTTTCTCATAGAAAACTGCACAATTTCGAGTTTTTGTTTTTGCTTAGAACAGAGAGATATCAGAAGATACATACATAGAATACACAGCAACATCAGACAAGGCTAGCTCCATGTCTGACTCACATCTGACCCTCTGTTCTATTATATCCCTCCTTCCTCTTCTTCTCATCTTCATCCTCTTCAAGAGAAAACAACCCAGGCTTAATCTCCCCCCTGGAAGAATGGGTTGGCCTTTTCTTGGTGAGACTATTGGGTATTTGAAGCCTTACTCTGCTACTACAGTTGGAGAATACATGGAGCAGCACATAGCAAGGTATGGAATCTGCAATAGCTTATCTTCACAACTTTATATTCATTTTTTATACAGTGTAATCAATTGAACTTGCCTTGTGTTTTCAGGTATGGTAAGATTTACAAGTCGAAGTTGTTTGGGGAGCCGGCTATAGTGTCAGCAGATGCAGGGCTAAACAGGTTCATATTACAGAACGAAGGGAAGTTGTTTGAATGTAGCTATCCAAGAAGCATTGGAGGAATACTAGGAAAATGGTCTATGTTAGTGTTAGTGGGTGACATGCATAGAGACATGAGGGTTATATCTCTGAACTTTCTCAGCCATGCGAGGCTACGAACACATCTGTTGAAAGAGGTCGAGAAGCATACCCTGCTTGTTCTAAGCTCCTGGAGGGAAAATTGTACATTCTCTGCTCAAGATGAAGCCAAGAAGGTAAATTTTTTACACTAAATCTGATGGTTTAGAGTCGAATAAAGAACTAAAAAGTAAAGAGTGTTTTGTTTGAATTGCAGTTCACCTTCAATTTGATGGCGAAGCATATTATGTCTATGGATCCTGGGAATCTTGAAACAGAGCAATTAAAGAAAGAGTATGTGACTTTCATGAAGGGGGTGGTTTCAGCGCCTTTGAATTTTCCTGGAACTGCGTATAGGAAGGCTCTAAAGGTAAGAATATCGATAGTCGAAGTTTTAAGAGAACCCCAGAGAGGCACTAATTGTTATTATTATTATTAATTTTATATTTTACAGTCTCGGTCCACCATTCTGAATTTCATCGAGGGGAAAATGGAAGAAAGATTGAAGAGAATCAAGGAGGGGAATGAAAGTTTGGAGGAAGATGATCTTCTAAACTGGGTTTTGAAGCATTCGAATCTTTCAACAGAGCAGATTCTTGACTTGATTCTGAGCTTGCTCTTCGCTGGACATGAAACATCATCGGTGGCCATAGCTCTTGCTATTTACTTCTTGCCTACTTGTCCTCGAGCTGTACGACAGTTAAGGGTAAGCAAGTACGAAGATACTACCTAAAATTATGGAATTACCTCTCCGTTTTCTGAGTTTTTTTTTTTAAAAAAAAAAATTTTGAAGTCATTTGTTTTGTAATTGTATTTCTGGGAAATAATAGGAAGAGCACAAAGAAATAGCCAAAGCCAAGAAGGAAGCAGGGGAGGTGGAATTGACTTGGGATGACTACAAAAGGATGGAATTTACTCACTGTGTAAGTTCTCTCTCATTTCTTTTTTGTTTTGTTTTTTTTGTAGCTTACTACTGATTAGTCAAAAATATTGATTAGTAAATTCATATCTTGATTGTGAAGGTTGTGAACGAGACACTTCGGCTGGGAAATGTTGTGAGGTTCCTTCACAGGAAGGCCCTCAAAGATGTTCGGTATAAAGGTAGGAGGATTCAATCTCTTTTATTTCTATATATATTAAAAAAAAAATAGCAATTCTTTTGTTAGTTTAATTAATTGTTATAGGGAAGGAAAAAGTCGCCGGAAATCCAAGGGCTTTTGGAATTGAAAATGTTAATTAATAAATTGCATTTGTGCTTTTGAAAGGTTATGACATTCCATGTGGGTGGAAAGTCCTGCCTGTGATTGCAGCCGTGCATCTGGATCCTTCACTTTTTGACCAACCTCAACACTTCAATCCATGGAGATGGCAGGTCTGTTCTCTTCTTTAATTAATCTCTCTCTCTGCTTATATCTCTAGACAGCACGCCTTCTCTATAATTATTATCCCTTTTCCTAAAGCCATCTCTTAAAAACCAAAAAAAAAAAACAGAACAAAATCATGGGAATAAAAAGAGGAAGCAAGGTCCCCTAGCACTTCAATTGGTCCTTCCCCTGTGGATCCCCACATGAAATCACTGCCTCTCTTTCTTTCTTTTCTCTTTTGCCTTGTGGGGGCCGTGAACCCAGTACTCAAATAGGAAGAGTTGGGGGTTGGGGTTTTGCCAAAAAAGTAGTTGTAGTCTTTCCCTCTAGTTATCTTCCATTCTTCCTTTCTAGAACACAACACCATTTTTATTAAGGTACGGCGTTTCATACTCCCCCACGTAGGTACACACACTGTACGGCGTTGAAAAATCCCAAAAACAATGCTTTGCTACTTGATCCTTGTCGCTAACCTTGTTGAATATTCAATCCTATTCCTACAATGTTACCACTTCCCTAATACTCACTTCACATACTAAAGGGCATGATCAAATGATTAATGCCTCTCAAAAAGTATCTGCTTCAAAAATGCCCAAGCCATGATTAGAGCTCGTCTTTATATTAGTTTATATATGGCGAAAAAAACACGTCCACTCGATGTGGGACTTGCGGTAATGAATCATTGTTCCAATGGTGAGGAAGGATCAAGTGGGGTCCAGGGGCGGCCATCTCCGTCGAAGCCGTTAGGGTTAGTGTATCAGAAATAGAAAGGTGATAAGAGGTTAAATACATACAACATAAGTGAATAGGTGGTGTGGTCGTGAGATTAACGTTGTGCTGGTGGTGGGATGGAATATCATATATAGGAGATGAACTGTCATGATCGGAGATGGAGGACTTTATGAAGACTTATAAGGATGTGGCCATGTGGGTCCCGGAGGATGCGCTGCTACGATGATGATGATGATGATCAATGATCATGGCTCTTTTTGTGAACGTGTGGGCAAGGGCCACGGGAGGTTCAGATTATCATTAATGCCCATGTGGAAGTGGGGTTCTCACATGCACGTGCATTTGTGCTTTTTCCTCTTTTTCTCTGCCTGGTCCTAACCCTAATTTATTACTTTTTTTTTATATACTACAGTACTACTGCTGCTATTATTACGTTAAATAAAATGAAATTGAAAGTAATGACCGAGCAAGTTGAAGTAGCTAGCCATAGCCGAGCGTGAAAGGGACTAAACCAATCTTTATGTCAATTTAAGAGGATAACAAATAACTATATGATAGTGACTGGTACCACCACCACCACAAGAAAACAGCAATCTAAAACCAAATCTACTATCTATCCTCTGCCTCAGATTGTGGGATATGGCCTTTGTCTTGTTTGCTATGTTAGAGAACCATCTGAATCTGTAATAGAATAGACAATATGCATATATATAATTGTTGATTTGATTGGTGCAGAACAATAATACTGATAATATGAATAATGGGAGTCGTGGAAGCTCATGCCCAAGTGGGAGCAGTACTACGAGCCACAACTTCATGCCGTTCGGTGGAGGACCTAGGCTATGTGCAGGATCAGAGTTGGCTAAGCTGGAAATGGCTGTTTTCATTCACCATCTCATCCTCAACTTTCAGTGGGATTTGGCTGATGAGACCGATCAAGCTTATGCCTACCCTTTTGTCGATTTTCCTAAAGGCCTACCCATCACAGTGCAACGACACTCTTTGATCTGATCATAAACTCCAATAACCTCAATTGGATAAGGTTATAGGTGAAGTTTCTTAGGCGTTTGTTATCAGGTTTTTAAATAAAAACACACGGCATGTGAATAAATGTTCAAAAATTTTTACATGTCGTGTTTTTATTTCAAAATCTAATGACAAATATCTAACAGTCTCTCAGGATTATTTTGCCGCAGCTGTATATATACATATATATAGCTAGACTAGCTAGGAAGAGAGACAAGTCAAGGGCTCGATCGTGATCATTCATATTTTGGATGTTTCAACAGCATAGCGTACAAATTGAAGTCCTTTCGACCTTTTCTCCTAACCGGACAATGAACAAATGGGAAAACAAAGGAAAACTAAATGCACAGGCATGCATGCATAAGCGTTAGGACCACTTCTACTTATTCTCCAGCTCTACATTTTCTTTTTCCTCTATAATTTTTACTCCCTCGTACCCCACCATGCACCTATATTGTACATTTTATATATCCCTCCCAAAAGCCAGGACATGCGAATATTTATTCATTTATATATATGATTATGGTATTTGTTTTCTCCATCCTCACTGTAATCTACCTTTACCTTTTGTACAATATATAATGCAGTTATCTTTTGTGCATGATATCCGTTACGTATACGTTCTATGTATGTTGCTTTAGTTTAATTTATCCTTCCGGCGAGAATAGATCTTGTCCCCAGCTAGCCTCACTGTCTCAGTAAAAGGAACACATGGTTACTAGTACTGAGAATCAACAGAAATATTAATCTGGGATTGTTTTTCACATTAGAGATAAAAGTCCACAATTTACAATTAATCCCCTACTCATTAGTTAATTTTCAATATAAGTAAATTAAGAATGTAGTTATAAGAGATATATTGAGAATGGAAATAAGTTAAAGGCAAAATTAAAAATTAATTAATAAGCAAAGGATTAAATAGTAGGTGTCAATTTACATTATATATCTATACCTACCAACATATAGTACTGTACTCTGATTTAGACAGTTTTATATAGAAGAGGCAAAGAAGGAATAGGGGAAGACTGAAATGATTTCATGGAATACTTGTGCAAGTTGGGGTAGAAATACTCAAACGACTGAGAATGGAGGTTTACGATGTAGGAGACCTAGTTTTGTTGAGGGGTTTTTGAGGGAACAGTGCCACGTTCATGGTTAATTATTGCAAACTAGAAAACCAAAATTATATATTACTACTGGACCTTTTTTTTTTTAATTTTTTGGGGATGAGACCCGACTCAGTAATGATACTGTCGCGGGCACAAGTTGCAAATCATTTTGACTTTGCTATAATTTGATTAATTAAAGTAGATACAGGGAAGGAGGATTTCATCAAATCCTCCACTTGAAGAATCCTTCATTAGTTCATCGGTATTCAGAATGTCGGGCACTCCATTTCTCCCGTTCTTTTTTTTTTTTTTGGTTTTGGATAAACCTTTTCTCCCCATACTTAATATTGTATTCAACATCACTCTTCCCTTCTTGAAAACCATTTTTTATATAAAAATAGTTTTTGAATAGTTCAATAAAAATAATAATAAATTAATTAATTAACTTTCTTTTAAATTTTATAATAAATGACTCTAAATATAATTTGATATAATTTAAAATTAAAATAAAAATAAATGATATATGAATCCATCAGTTTTAAATATTCAAGAATTTATCAGAACAAGTAATAATGACATATGTTTCGCATGTTAAAAAAGATCTTTTGTGATAGTGTTTTATTAATAAATCTAATAATTTAAAATATATTAGCATATAATAATATAAACTAATTCTTTCTAAAGCTTGTACATTTCTAATAATGAAAAACAAAAATAATTATTCCCGAGAAAAAACACTTTGAGTTTAATGATTTTATCATTCTTAAACTTTGGGCAAATTGCATTTATCCTCCTACTTTTCCCTCAAATTATTATGCCGGCAAAGTCATAAAAAATTGCAATTGCTTCCTACTCGTTTGTTTCATGTAATTGGTTCCTTTTGTATGAATTAAACGCTAAGTCTAATTAATTCCAACTGTGTAACATTACTAAAAATTAATCGCAGTTGAAGGTAATAAATCCCAAGTTAAATCATTTGCTGTTATGGATATCAAAACAAACGAATTTGGATTTTCTATATTTATACTCTCTGCATTTAAAATCTAAATTATTAAATTTTTATCTAATAATTTTGATTTCAATAAATATTAAATAATATCTATCAACTTTATAAAATATATCTAACAATTTAAATTTCATTAACTGTATTTAAAATTCTCACATTTCTCACAACAAACTGCTGTGCTTCAAATCTGATGTGTTCTTTCCATCCATCGGCTCCATCGCAGCCACATGTACCATGCTCAAATCAATAACAAAGCACCGGATCACCCCTCACCTCCCACTACTGATCCATCTAGCCTGCTTTTGGCAAGACGCATTCCACCAACTTCAACAGCAATGAAGGATGTCGTCGATTTGCGAAGGATGCCATCGATCAGCGGAGGATGTCGTCGATCTGAGCGCACCGCCGTCTGCACTGCTGAAGCTCAACTCTAATTTCAAGGTTGTTGAACAGGAGCTTCTTATACTTTTTTTGTCTGTAGTTGCCCTTTAACAATGTAATTGATTTTACTTCATTTTCTTGCCTTGATTCATTTAGGTATCTTTTTCTTGTACTTTAAGAAACTGAATGCTTTTATTCTCAAGGAAGCACGATTGAGATAGCAAGATTCTAATGTTTTGATTTTGGGTGTCATTTGTTTGAGATGTGGTGACTGATCTGTAGTGGGAGGTGAGGGAAGATCCAGTGCTTTGTTGATAATTTGGGGATGGACAAATGGCAGCATAAGAGCCGATGGATGGAATTCAAGCCAGGGTGCTGTAATATTGGTGACAACAGACGATTTAAATTCAAGCCAATTGCAGATTTTCATAGATTGGAGGAATGTTACAATTGGAGACAATGATTAAAGAAAAAAAAATGTATTTATTTTTTTCAATAGACGTTTAACAATGAAGTGGATATTTTAGTAATTTTGCATAACTAGACTTAGACCTAATGTTTAATATAATGTAGCCAATTGACTAGTTATTACTTATTACATTGTTGTGTCTGATATGTTAGGATAATATTGCTTTTTTCTTATAAATTAGAATGACATTATAATTGAAAGCAAATATCAGAATGAGTAAAATTTCCCCAGAACTCTTGAATTAATGACACAATTTGCTGTAAGTTAAACAATCAAATTGTTTATGGCCAGTATATCTAAACTGATAATGAGTTTATTCACATTATGTGTTAGTTTTTATTCTTTATTAATAGAAATGCTGACTTTATTTATCAAAAACAATCTAATCACCCATAGAGCTCATATTTTAAATCTTTACGGCCATAGTGGTAGGCACCCATGACCAAATGCATTTAATAGAATTTCGAATGATGAGGCCTTATAATACTTAGTTATGTCTAGGAATTTATCATTAATGAAATGGAATAATTTATATATCATTTTTATTATATTATCTTTTTAAATAAAATGCTAGTATGGTAATTTTTTAACTGAAAAAAATATTATACTAACTATAACATTAGGTCCTTTTATTTTATCCTTAATTCTTAATTTAGATAAACTTTTGGATGGCAAGGAAAAACTTTATATCAAACTAAACTTTTAAATATGTATTTACATTAATTTAGTTATTTCATTCATTGTCAATTCCCATCTTGGTCATCCATTCAAATATATCATTATATTTAGTTGGACAAAAATTTATGTTCCATATACAAAAAGAGGAGAGGAAAAAAAAATGCAGGAACAAAAACAAAGGTTCCTAATGCCCATCGATCTTACGAGTCTCTGAAACCTGACGAAATGTAGAGGCAACAATAACACAGGTGAATGGATGATGGTCTCCTTGTCAGAAGCGTCGTTGTTAGGTTAACTTTCGCTGTCCGATTCAATTATCTAATTTCTGTGTTGCGTCCCAGTGATGCAGGTTCTTCTGTGGTCTATGAAGCTGCACGTTATGGTTTGAACATGAAGTGTGTATTCTCCTACAAAAGATAAATACCAACTTACGTGTCGTTGAATATATATATATATGCAAGATAAAATGGGAATTGTTGAGTTTGATGCTAGCTGCTGCCAATTACCATCGTATTCAACCCCATACAATCCACATATTTGGCTTCTCCATAATGTCACTCTCGAGACAATAATTGTAATGTCAAGCTCACTACTGTTAACAGGCGAAGGTATCTTTATTTTTATGAAATATCCAACCTGATAATCAAAGTCAACTATTTTGGAAATGTCATGTTTGTGTTTAACATGGTCACATTGGGTTATGTTTAGGATTTAGGGTTTTGATTGAACATGGGTCAAGTTGCGTGTATACTGAATCAAAGAATTCAAGCTAAGGAAGATATATGGCCCAACTTTATTTATTATTTTCATTTTTTTTTGTTTGGTATGTTATTTTTTTTTTCTTTAATAAAGCTACTTCTATGTTTTGATCAAATATCGATCATTTTTATTAATATGATATTCCAAACCACCAAGTTTGATCAAATCGAGTTTTAAAAGGTGGCTTAATGCCAAAATGGCATTAGAGCTTAGTTAAGCAAAAAACTTAGCCGAATCTAATATATATATATATATATATATATATATATATATATATATATGTTTACTTGTCACGGGTAACCTTATGGCTTGATAGAAAATCTATACCATTGTTGGCGTGAGGATTGAAGTGTAAAATGCATGTAAGGCTTTTTATAAATTTTAATTACATGGTTACTTTTTAAAATTTATTTTAATTTATATAATTTAAAATTTTCTGAATTAATTTGATAATTTTTTGATTTAATCTCTATCATATATTTAAGTTAATTATATTAATATAATCAATCATGTGTTATTTAAAACCTCCAAATATACACCATATATGTTAATAATATAAAAACAAAAAATGGATTAAAATTCACTGTCTCTCATGTAATTCTTAAGATACTACCTAGATAAAATAACTTCAGTGAATTAGTATACATTATACATATTCCGTACGTGATAATGGCACATGATAGCATATCATTACATTGACAAAAGTCTAATATCATATACAAAATTTAATTTGTTTAAAACTATAGAGTCCTACTTTGAACTTTTAAACTGTAGGTATTAAGTTAAAATTTAAGAGAAAGATTTAATCCCTTTTAATAACATATTCAAGTTTTTTGAACCACTATATCATTAAATAAATTATGACATAATTTTTTTAAAAAAATAGTAATATGCTATTAAGTTATAAAAATTCAATATATACTTTTTTAAAAAATTTAATCTAAAGCACTTACAAATTTGTACATATCCATTTACATATTTTTCAATATATATATATAATATTCCTTGTAATACTATACTATTAGGTTTTCCAATTAAAATGAGATAAATGCATACTTTTTCAATTTTTTTTAAAACATTTATATAGTTCTTCAATTAAATATACACTTATCATACTTAATTATATTTTAATGTGCATAGTAAGAATAGCCAGTGAGGCTCCTTATGCTCATCTGAATGATTTCAGACTCAAATTCTAGTATGGACAGATATTATAAATTATGATATAATAGTATATAAAAAAACTATATTTAAATCTAATTCATGTTCAACCGTCTTCATGTGATCATAGTAACTTCTTCCTTAATCTAGTAATCCACAGACTTCACTGTTATGTCTTTTGAAGTGCACTATGGTTCAAGCTTTGATATTTAGAGAGGCTTGATCGTTTTATATTTTTTGTTAGAAGGATTGATCTTATAGGACTCCTTTTGTGTAAATCTGGACTTTGATAACATTGGGCTGTACAGGCCCATTTCGTTTTGGGCTAGAGCCCTTAGACTAATACGTAGCCGAAAGTAATACTTACAAATGAATTCATTTCAGTCATTATTTTTGTTAGGGATATGTGAACCCTTCGGTTATTTTTTCGTCGTATATATATATATATACACACACACACACACAAAATAGAGAAATTTCTGTCTCCAACAGTTTAATTGATTCAATTTCTTTCAATATGTTTTGTAAATTTTACAATGTTATTTTAACATATGATTCAATCTGAATAGTTAACAAAAAATGCTGAGTTGTATGCAGAAGTACAAAATAGGGGAATTTATTGTAAAATTTTGGAATGCAAGATTTCAAGATGAAGTCTTTCATAGTGTGAAAATTTATTCTGGGTCTTTCAAAATTAAAATTCTGTTTAGTAAATATTTTAAATTTATAATTCTTAATTCTAATTCTAATTCTGCCCCAACAAAAACACCATGCGACTTTGGACGCTTGATCAATTGAATTTCTTAATTTTGTATTCCTCTTCGAAAACACTAACAGTGTCACTAATGAATGTAAAAAAAATTTTCAGACAAAAAAACTTACATTATAAGTATATAGCTATTTAATTATATTCCGATATGTGTATGATCAGTGTAGATATATGTATAATTTTTAAATTAAATTATATATATCTTATATTAATATTGATTAACTATATATTTATTATGTGTCAACTAAAAAAATTTAACAATTAAAATATAAAAAACTGTATCCATATCTTTTCTTAAAAACGGACAAAAGCTAGGGCATATGGAGTGCTTCTTTCATAAAAAGTTGTGTAAATGCCCAAGCAGGAAGGCTTTCATACACTGAATGGTTTGAATGAGCTCAACGAGATTGAGCTTCTTTGAAGTCAGAAGAAAATGCTAAGTTGTATGCCATGTAGATTATTAGAATTTATGAAAATACTAACACGTGTCACTAATGAATTTAAAATAAAAAGTAAAAGGAGGCAAAAGTAAAATGAATAAATTTAAAAATTTTAAAACAAAATAGGATTTATAAATAAAATTTAAAAATAATAAAATCAATATATACATAATTAACATTATTTGACATATTGTTGTCATATGTGTTTTATTTAGCGTACCACATATTAGTATAAATAATTTTGTAATTACATTAAAAAATTTACCATTATTAAAATATCATCTTAACTTTTTATAAGACATGAGATAAATTTTAAGTCAAATAATATAGTTGAAAAACGTTAAATTTAATCTAAGCTTTGACATTAATAATAGTATTGTCTGTAAATTAGAGTAATACCTAGTATTCAATATTGCAAGGTATAGATGAACTCCTGGGAATGGCTTCAATTAGTTTCCAAAGTGGACAAAGAATATAAAAGGAAACGAGGAAAACCAGGATCACACCGTCAGAATCGGACACCATTGATGACCTTGGTCTCCCATTTCCTGCTTTAATATTAGCATCCGATAAATTCGATGTATTATTGAATACACACATACGTAATGGTCAGAATTTAATTCATAGATGTATAAGATTGATGGTACACATTAAATTTTGGTCATTATATGTATGTGTACATTTTTAGTCACGCCAATAAAAAGTTCTTACATAATTTCAATCAAGACAGCTAGCTAGAAGTTTGAACATACTAAACGAAGCATATGGCTCAAAACCAGAGAGAGAAACCTGGGTGAGTTCAATTTTAAACTTGCATGACTTTTTATGTAAAACTTTCTGGAATTTAATAATTCAGAAGGGATAAAAATGATGTGACGAAATGAAATGAAATGAAATTGTGAAGGGATGCGATGTCTCATTCGTTCGGGGAAGGGTATGCTACGAGGTGTGATGACGAAGGATTTGGTGGGACATATAGTGGGAACCAATTCTTCTCCTCCAAGGCTCAAACGGATCAACTCACTCCAGAGAATCACCCAGGTTAATTTGCTTCCCAAATTCTTAAATCTCTTGGTTTTCTCATTTACTTTTTTAGACTGGGGTGAATTTTAATTTTTTTACTCATTAAAATGTTTAAAATAATTATTTATTTATTAAAAATAAAAAAAATATTTTAATTCTCTAAATTTAAGATTTAAATTTTGATGAAATGATTGAATTTGGTTTATTTTTTTAAAATAAAAAATTAAATGTGATATTTTTAATGAATTGCGAATCATTTTAAAATTGTTAATGAGTTTTTGCAAAGAACAAAAAAAAAAAAATTTCTCTTTTAAAGTAGTGGGTATTAAATCAGACACTAATTTTTGTTCTGTTGTGATTGTGATTGTGATTGGGCTTGGGATAATGAAGCATATGACAAGACGCAGGGAAGTGAGGTGAAGGAGAAGGAAAAATCAAGGAACCAAACAGGCGCCAACACCTAGATTGCTCCTGTCAATGAGTTAAGAGTTATATGTGCCCTTGAGTCTCTTTTTCATGCAAATGGTTCTTCGTCTCTATTAAGAGCAAGTCTCCCTGTAGTGCACCATTACTATCTTCCATGAAACGATTTTGTCGATTTAAGTTCACGAATGTTGTTTTATTCTTCAGTATAATGATTGAATTGTGGGATTTCCTTTGAATTCTTGAAATGTAGAGAATACGAACATCTAAAAGTTGGAGCAAGGAGACGAATTCCCTCCAATAATTGGAGGAGATGGATTTTTATAGTAAAAGAAATGGTCATTTGATTGAGATTTAATTGTCCTAAATGTGTTATAAAAAGTTTTTAAAAATAAAAATTAACTACTTTTTAAAACAAAGAAATATTAATATTTTAAATTTTATATTATATGTAATGATACCCCATTGAAGAAAAAAATTGAACTATTAATAATATTTTATAATTTATTTCATATATTTTACCGTCTATTATTTTTTAACAAGATACTATTTTGTATTAAAAAACTATAATAATAACACATTACGCATGAAAGAAAAAAATTATTTTGTTATGGCCGAAATTATAAATTATAATATATAATGTATTTTTGAGTATGTTACAACTAATATAATTTTGGCTTACCCATTTAAGAGTTAGAGAAAAGGTTAAATGAAGTAATTCCCAAAAAGAAAAATTTTGAAAAGTTATTTTTACAGTAAATACTATTTGTAAATTAATGACGGGTTTATAAGTATATTTATACATAAATTGTTACATCTTATTGCATCCATTCTTAGGAATGATTAATTACCCAAAGTCAACTATATAAAATTAATATAGCTTTTTTTATTTTAAAATTATTTACCAAAAACAAAAAAAATTAAATTAAAGGAGTTAAAGTACAAAGATAGATAAATACAAAAAAAAAACCCAATGATTAAAACAAAATATTAATAAAAAATAATAAAACATTTATCCAAAGCAAATGAAGGCTAAATAGTTGCCAATGTTAAAAAAATATTTATAAAAGTGAATTTAAACTATAAAAATAACATATGTATCCTATGATATAGGTCAAAGTTTAAAAATTCAAAAGGAGTAAAAAGTTATGTTATTGTATTAGTGAATTTTATTTGTTATTTACTAAAGGGAAGAAAAGTAAAAATAAGCTTAATTTCATAAATGAAACAAATTTGAAGTTGGCTGTTGAATCTTAATTCATTTGTTTTGGAGTGACTTGAATCTTTTTTTGGGTCAAGGAACACAATTTGACATATCCAACTAATGTATAGTGTTTATAATCGTGTGTACATTATATATTCACACACACAGACACACGTTCAATTCCTATTGATATATAGGATCGAAAGCAGTAGTAAGGGCATGCCTTAAGCAACGTAGGATTGACTTGAATCTTAATTCATGAAATTTTACTTAATATCACTTTCTTTGCTCTTTTCATTTTGCCTTTTCCTTTCAAATTTTTTTGAAATAAATAATGTTTTATTGTAGAAAGAAGTGCCAAACACACATTCACATTCAAAAAAAAAGAAGAAGAATAAAATAAAGTAAAATAACAATAAAAGTGGAATAAAGAGCTCTCTTTAAAACAAGAAAGTGTTGACTCTTGGCCGAAACCTCCTTCAAATTAACGTTGAATTCATTCAAATTTCCATGTCTAACAGCTTAGAGAGTTAACAAGGAATCTAGGGTTAGTCAGTTATTGTCATCTTACATAAATGAGAATTTGGAGCTATGTTTATGGCTAGAAGAAGTGAACCATGTCTAACCATTTATAGTGCATTCAAAGGGGATGAATAAGTGATAGAAAATTTTGCCTTTTTAAAATTGTTATTTTGAAGTTATAATAGAAATTGAGAAAATAATTAATTATAACAAAATATAGTTGACTGAATTTTAAAAAATAGATTTAGAAGTATTAAAACCAAACAATAATATAATTCATAGTACATTGAAAATTTTAAAAGGGTTTAAAATATTCTATGAAATAGTTGATTATAAAATTTAGCAATTAACTAAAAGTGTTCATAAAAAAACTGTAAAGATAAGGAAGGGAAAAGAAGACACAAAAAATTATATTGGCTCGACAATATATGCCTATGTCTAGTCCCTTCAACTTCTACAAGAAATTTTTCATTAACTCAACAACTTCTTTACAAATATCAAGATAATCACAAAACCAAATGAAAAAAAGCAGCAAACTTCCCTTGAAACAATGATTAGTCTAGTTTAAACAAATCGTGTAATAACAATACCCATTCAAATAAACAAAACACATTCGTATTTAAAATAAGAAATCATCCAAGATATTCAAACAGATAATTTAACATTCATAATTAAGATAAATTCATCAAATCATGTTTCTAGTCACGCATTCATATGACAAAAATTGTAAATAGTCCAACAAAAGAGATAAAACTAGTTAACTGAAAATAGTTAAAGCATAAAGAGTTAACTGAATATTACTTCCCTTTATTGTCATCACTAAAAAAGGTGATAAGCAAAGAAAGGGACCATCACTAGCTAATGCCTATTGTTAGAGAGGACCCAAAACACTAATGACGTTGTTGAAGGCCCATGTGGGATTAAAGAATAGTGTGACATAACTACTGAAATTGGCGTTCAAGTTGGGTTTCTCTTTGTTAAAAGGCAGTCGCGGCATCTTGTAGCTTTATATTTATGGCTTCTTGTGTTTGATTTTGGATTATTAGTTGCCTTCTTACAATAGCAGGTTTAGATTTTATCTCAATTATCCAACACTACATAGAAGTAATATCCAGAGCTATTTGTTTATTATTATTCGAAATCTCAACTAGGAGTTAAATTGGATTCGAGAGAAATGCTCCAAAAGTTATGGAAGAGGATAAAGCTTCATGAATAAGAGTTTCAAAGGGAGGTTAAAAGGAAGCATGACCTTCAAAGATTGAAGCAGCAAAGAGATCAAAAAATCTTGTCCACTGAATATTGACAAAACTAAACTTTATGAGCTTAAAGAAGGCTATATCATATGTGGCTTTTATCTAAGAGAAGGGATAACTAATCAAATCCCGACCTTAAGCTTTAAAGATTTTCATTAGGAGCATTCTATTAGGAAAGTTGGAAAATGAATCAAGGTGTTCGTTACTTTCTAACATATATAGAAAAATCTAGTAAAGGATATTGATAAGCTGTTATGCATGAATGTAGAAAAGTAGAAGTAATTCCCTTACTAAGGACCTCCTAAGAACATATTCATAGGACGACACATATTGCAATGATGTTGTAAGAAACCTCTTATTAAATGGAAGAGCTAGAACAGTGAACTTGCCTTTTTGTAATTGATTATATATTTTCAAATAGTTCTTTTTAATTCCTCAAAGGTAAAGTTGAGGCACCTAGGCTAATTACTTTTAAAGAAGAATCTATCAAAGGCCTAAATTTGATTATGAAGTGTTTCAGCTAGGGTGCCCAACCTAGGTTGTTGATTTCAGGTTCAATAGGACATCTCAGTTCACTGAGTTTGGCAAAAAAGACAAACTTTGTAAAAGCAATGAGCCTTTGGGAGAAGTGATTGTTGAACTTGACTTCATGTTTAGGGACCCTGAAGTGCTTGAGAAGATGATAACTCTATTCTTGAAGAATTTTCCTTAAGTTATGGGTTTTTCAATTCAATCATAGTCTTTGTTGTTCCTTATATGCTTGTGGGTTGTCAAGTGCTTGAGGAGATGCATCCATGGGAGAGACACACATGTGAGTAGGTTAATGAGGAGTAATAAAGATAGTTTCTTTGTCTTCTTTGATGAAAAAAATCACTTAGCGCCTTTTTCCATTCAAAAAGGCTACCATTAGTGCTTCCTTTGGTGGTTTTGGCATGGAAATCACTGAATTCACTTCATCCATAATTATTAATGGGATCTTATTTTCAAGGATAATTGAAGAAATACTATGCACTATTACTGTCATAGAATATTGGAATTTGGGATACAGATAGTATGTCATCTTCAAAGGCCATATATTATGCCTCAACAGTGAATAGTGTCATTAAAGTTTACTTCTTGCTAAACCAAAAGACTAAAGCTTTGCCAGGTAATTGGCAAGTGTCACTAGTGCTCTTTCTATCTAATTTAACACATGCAAAATCTAGGTCTACATATCCAACTAGTTCAAAACTATTAGTTTTATGACACTTTAGTCTAAAATTTTGTGTTCCCACTATATAACAAAATATTCTTTTAATAGCTACATAATGTGATTTTTTAGGATTAGCTTGATATATAGTTCATTTACAAGCACTTTTCATGATGTTAGGATGACTAGCAGTGAGATAGAGAAGAAAACCTATCATACCTCTGTAGAACTTTTGATGAAAGTCCTTACCCAAGTTCATCTTTATTCAACAAGGTGGAAGGATTCATGGATGTACCCATGGGTTTGTTATTCTCATATCCAAATATTGAAAAAAGCCCTTTAGTATACTTGACTTATGAAGTTTCCTCTATAAGTTTGTTAAATTTGAAGTCCAAGGAAGAATCCTTGCACTTTGTATTAGTTTTGAAAAATCATTGCCTAAATCATCATTAGTACTTCCAAAGATAATATCATCATTATATACTTGCACAAGAATAACATTCTTGTTCGTTTTTTCATAAATAGTGTAGTATCTAACATTTCCTCTTTTAAAACCATTAGAGATGAGAAAACATCACATCTTCATTACTTTTAGAAAAATACCACTCATATTTTCTAATAGGTGGTACTTTTCTAATGATTTATGATAGTCTTGCACTCATTAGAAAATATCACATCTCTTTTACTTTTTTTTAAAAAATTCAGATTTAGTCTCTTAAATTTAAGGTTTAGAGTTTAGTAAAAAGACTAAATTTAGTAATTTTTTAAAAGTAGAGGGACAAGTATGATATTTTTCAGTGAGCAAGTAATTATTTTGGATATTTTGATAAGTAAGGAACCAAAATAATAATTTTATGATAAGTGAATAGACCAAAAGTATATTTTTCTCTATTTTATTTCATTTTGAAATATTAAAATCAAAATAATTTTTATTAAAATATACTTTATTTTAAAAATATTTGTCTTTATTTAATACTCATATACTACTAATCTCTCTCTCTTTCTCTCTCTTTCCTTCCCTCTCTCTTTCTCTCTCTCCTTCCTTATCTTTATTTCTCTCTCTCTTTGTCCCCCTATTTCTTTCACAGTTACTTTCTTTTCTTCCCTATCTCTCTTTCTCTCCCTCTCTTTCTGTCTCTCTTTTTCTCTTTCTCTGTCCCTTCAATTTTTTGTTTTTTTATTTTTAAATTATAGTTCACTCTGAGTCCTTTTAATTTTTTACTTTTTTTAAAAATGATGGTGTCCCAAAAAAAGTACAATGTCAAATTTATAGTATCTTGATGTGATACTTATACACTGTAGCATTTTAAAAATAAAATTTTTTTATGCATTTAAATCAAAAAGCCCATTTTATAATGTTGAAATTGTCTTTGGATATTGTTTAAATTATAATGCTGTTATAATTTAGGCATCTTATAATGTTGAAATGTTTTTGTTAAATTGTTCAAATTATAATATTGTTGAAATGTTATATATAATGGAATTGAATATTATGATAGAATGATATTGAAATTTAGTATTTGATCATTTAATTTGACTTGACTATAATTTATTTGTTTATTTGAGAACATGATTGCAGGGTAAGAAATAGACAACATGAATAAACTTGTATGTATATATGCAAATGGAAGAATTTACAAAAGTAATCATGGCGTGATGTTTGAATGTATCGATGTGAAGATGCTTATGGTAGACACAAACATCAACTTAGTGGACTTAAAACAGGTAGTTAGGCAGAAGCTACGACTTTTCCAAAATTAGTTCATATCCCAAGTTTTTCATGAAGCATTAAACAACAGGATGAATGCAAATTTGCGTACGGCTACTGCTTGTTTTGTGAGGGCATTTGATTGACATAATGCCTTGTTCGAAGTGGAATATGATTGTCAAAACTGCCAATATGGTTGGTGTTGTAAAGTAAACCTTAGTTATTAGCTTTGCAATTATAGGCAATTTCAAGCTAAAAAATACTCGTGCTAACATGTTCTTATTACGTGTGCAAAAGTAGCGATTGATTGACGCCAGTATGTTGAACCTATATTTTGCTTAAAGACAATGCGTAATGCATATAGTAGTGAGTTTCACCCACTAAGAGCACAAGCATATTGGCCATAACTTAATGTTACAAAGTTAGTGCCTAACCCATCAATGATACGTGAGAAAGGGCAACCTAGGTATAGTCGAATATGCAATGAAATGGATTGGAGAACACCAGGGAAATCGAATAGATGCAGGTTATGCAAGCAAACTGGACATAATCGTGCCACTTGTCCACATAGTCGCGTTAACCTATAATCTATAGAGTTGACCCATTATATTGTTATATTTGTGTTTCATGTGTTGAACAAAATAATAACAATTTTTTGGCCATACCATGTATTATATGCATGTACTTTTCTTTTTGTCCATTTGTACATTTCATACAATGTTTCAACATATGTCCATTTTATTGACAACGTGCATCCATAGTTAAGCAATGACCAAGTAACAAAAAGTTGTCAATCTTAGCCTAAAGGACCAATCCATGTTGTACCTGCAGGCATAACATATCTCATAAGCCACTTGGCTTGAACATGTATGGCATTCTTTTATAATTTGTTAACTAACAACTTATATGTAATTATTCCTAACGTGTACTTAACTGTGTAGGGAGATTGGCTTCTATGTAGTCGACATGTTTTATAAGCTAATTGACTACAGGACCCACCTGTTGCCAATTAGGTCATCCCACCAAGTTTACTTGATGTACCTGTCCTTACTTGTAAACTTCAAAAAGGTTGGTCAACTAAGTTGGGGATCTGCAATTTTAACACACTTGTACCGGGAGCTATGTAACTCTACAAATCCTGAGGAGCGTGGCATAGGTGGGTGCTTGATGTTATTGCATCTTTGGGTATGGGATCGCTTTCCAATGCTTGCCCTAGAGCGACAATGAAAAACTAGCAGTAGGAGCACGCACAACTCATAGACATGTAGGATAAACAACACGATTCTTTGGTACATGCACCTATGTTTACCGCACTCACCGATTGTAACTCAGCATACATGTAATGGTACTGGCAACATATATGTCAATGGATCCATCCTACGAGCAGTGTAGCGAGTTATGTCATAACTTATATAGTTTCTTAACATTTTTAAAATATTCACTGGACTTCAAAATTTAATTTTGTGCCTTTGTTTGTAGGTTGACATTGCAGAGGACCTTTATAGGTTGAGCTTGCATGACCCTCCATATATGGAATACCTTCAATTTTGTGGTACTGTTGGTCAGGATTGCCAAGATATCTTGAAAGCACTTAGGGAACAATGTTTCTCAATAGTTAACTAGCTAGCTACACTAGCGCTAGACTCTCCCATGCGATCCCACATACCAGAAGGTGGACCCAGTAAGCGAGCACATAGGTACATGTCATTTCAGACATCACTTATTGTTGAGAAAGGCCTAGGACATAGCCAGTCTAAAGCTACAGTTTCATCCACAGTTGTTGCAGGTACATCTCCCTCTTCTTTCACCTCAGATGCATTACATCAAGACTTTAACACTGCTGGTCCTTCCACAAGTACCACAAACTATTAATATGGTAATTTTGATGGTATTGGACCATTGTATTATGTTCCATTTCCAAGGACATCAAGTTACACACATACTATGCCATCATCATTTTCATTCACCCCATAACAAATGCCTTTTGATATTTACTCAACATTTTTCACTAAGTATGGTCATGTCTTATTCAAATTTGGTGATTTATCCTAATAGTGGTTTTTCACACCACAACAACTAATTCTTTTGGATCAGTCACCGATTTTTTATTTAAATACACCACCAGTTGTACCACAAGTTGCACAAAAAGAAGAGTAACAAGAAGAAGAGACTGCACAGTTAAAGCCGCAATGACCACAACGTGCAAAGAAAAGGTGTCGTTGCAGAACCGGTAACCATCATTTTGATGAATAGGCCTTTGCATCTAATTCCTATTATTATTTGCTTAAAACATTATACTCATGACATGTAGTTTAGATTTTTTTTTTTTTAACTAGTGTACTCTTTCCATAATCTACCTAATATATTTATTATTATTTTTTATTTTCATAATTTTCTAACATGCGTTTTATTATTCACACTTAAACACTTTTTCCCCCTTTTTTCACTATACAACAAATTATGTTTTTATTAATCATACTTCTTCTTTCATGTCAAATTATTTAAAAAATTATATTAAAAACAAAAGAAATTGCGTGAATAGTAAAAAAATTCTCATTGAATTTTTTTAAAGTGACTCAAAATAATCATTTTTAAATCTAAGAAAAATTATTTACAGGACTCAGAATGATATTTCAAATCCTAATTTATATTTTCTAAAAAAAAATGACCAAATCAAAATTATTGGTTTTGATTTATGCTTAAATATATATTTTTTAAAATTTATGGTTGAATTGAAATGAATGACAATGAGGTGTAATACTTTATAATGCCTTCTATTTTAACAAAAAATTATTTCATGTGTATGTCTCAAAAATTTATTCACATAATCATTTTTTGACTTATTAATTTTTTTTAAAATTTTATTGAGGAATATGTTTACTAATTAAAAATTATTTATCATATACAATAAATAAAAAATTATTTATTTTATTTATTATTAATATATAAATATTTATTATTATTGATCATAAATATAATAAATATTTTTTAAATAATATTCAAATAATTTTTTTATGGGGCCCATTATTACTTTTCTTAAAAATCTTCTTTTCTTAATGAGAGCTTCTTGGAAAATTCATTCTGTCTTTAACGTACACGTCGGCCACGATGCAAAGAGATAGAGTCGTGTTGGAAACGGTCGGCAACGTTGAGCGTAAAACCAACGCAAAAGTAGACATCACAGCAATGCCGTCTATTTTCAAAACACCGCAATTAAAATATTTTTTAAAATTAAAAAGAAGCTAATAAATCAACTACCCTTTACCGAAGGATTAGGATAGGCACCTAACATTACACGTCACAGAATCTGCACCGTCCACAACAATCATCTTAGCCGTCCGATTCTCTAAGCCTATTATAAATAATAGGTTTTGATCATCATTCTTATCTCGTTCAATGCTTTCCTCGTTCTTCATATTTCTTTCTCGGAAATCGTAGATCTTGATTCGAGATTTCTTTGGTGCTGCCTGTGGCGGCCGGATCCGTATGGGTCGGATCGAGATCTACACGCCGATGGTGGTTTCTGTGCGGTACGGGCGCCCTCCAGTTGAAGATTCGTTTCAGATAGGTTCGGTTTTTAGCTTTTCTTTCTCTGATTTGTTATTTTCCATCTTCTGTTTTAGGTTTCCCGCACATATAAAGCTTCTTGCCTCTGATCTACCGTTCCGAGGTGTGAGCTTATTGTTCTTGTCGCTTTTGGAATCTGGTTTGTAGATATTAGCTGGTTCTTGCCTCTGTCGAGGCTCTCGAGATATTAACTCCGCAGGTATGGTGGAAGGTTGATCAGGTGAACGTGGATAGTTTGAAGTTTGGCTGCTCTGCTCTCTGGCTTACATCCCATAGTTGCTCCAGCGTTGGATCTTGTGTGACTGACTTTTCATCATGATTGTTGTGGTGTTCTCCACTAGGTTCTTCGGTTGCCGATCTCGGATATATGTAACTTTAGTTATTGCTGTGAGGGGATCTATGGATGTATAAGATTTCGGGATGAAGGGCCTCGGTGCTGTGGGGTTTGATTCCTGAATAATCTTTGTCATCCGACCTTTGCCATGACAGGTGCGCTTGCATGGCAGGTCACGCAAAATCTTAATAAAAAAAATAATTTTTTGGTTTCGGGGGAGATCGCACGGGAGTTGCCCGGGATCTCCCTCGGGTGTGGTGTGTGCCTGCTTTTCTTTCTTCGTCTATTATTACCTATCGATTGCTCTTCCGCTTATAACAACTGGTCGCGAAGGAAACACCACCAGCAGATTTGCCCCGACCCTTCCAATAAAGAGGTATCATCTATCGATATAGTCTCTTAATTATCATTCATAGCGGACTTATTTTCAACAAGGCATATTTTGATAACACGAAAGAAAATAATGATGCTATTTAACAACTCACAAACACTATTTAAGTCTTTCGATATTTCAACATTTGGCCTCCAGGAGCAAGTCGGTCCTATCTTCTAGATTTCTAATATTGTCGTTCATTCAGTGAAGTGGCAATGATAATTGTATTAATTTGAATTTTTGGAAATATTTTTATTGGCAGAATGCTTAATGGAGTTCTTCAATAATATGTGCGGAGGTAATTTGGTTTTGGGCTATAATTCTGTATCTCTAATATGTGTAAGTTTTATATTTCAATAACTAAAATGTTGAAGTGAAAAGAGATGGTTAAAACATTTAATGTTTCCTACGTAAAAAATGTACTGGATTAAGTTGCTTACTATGCAACAGCTTGCCCGCAATGGTTAAAATATTGATAGTTTATAATTATTTTTGACTCGGTATCTCGATGAAAATGTGTCAGGGTCTTGTTCTCTATTATCCAACTTTATAGCGCAAGTCATGCAATTCTGTCTATATTATATATTTTATATTATGACTTGTTCAAAGAGCTGTATGAATTTATAGATTTCCGGATGTTATATAGCTGCGTGTGAGAATTGTACTATGGTTTGTAATAAAGTATTTCGTTGATCTATTTATGTGACTTGAGAGCTCATCTTACTCTAGTAAGGCAAGTTTGTAATGCAAAACTTAGTGAATTGGAAGCATGTACTTTGTATTTTATTTTTAGCCAATGCTTGAACATTGTAGTCATCTTGGAAGAATAGTTGCCTCTCTGCTGGAATGTCGGCGATTGCTCTGGAGCACGGTGAGCTGTGAGATGCCATACTCCTTGATAAAGGCAATAGGGGGATGCTCAGGGTTGCATTCAAGTTATATTGTAGTCTTCTAGTACTCTAAAATTGAGGTGATATTATCTCTTTCGAGAGTTATGAGATGTTCATTTTTTCTAAAAAATTCAATATCTTATGTTTCGGGGAATCATTACTCGCTACTGCTTGTCCTTTATAATTTCGAATTATGTGACCGTTGCCGTGGATGAGTTAAGTTTACGCTTGAAGACTTAATTGTTTGTTGAATTACGTATGATTTGTATCTGTTCTTTGTTTTCGATATGCCAGTGAAATATTCAGTGGTTCTAGTACTTATATTAATGTAATCTCTGCTTCACTACCGTTAATTTCTCTGACTACTTTCTTATTTAGTAGATATTGGTGTCAAAACCATGAGAATGGATCCTGTAAGTTTTCGATAAATGACACATAAGAGTGTATGTGGTTTAATTTTTTCCTTTCCACTTGTTTCTAAAATTATGGGATTTTCTGGGCAATTTTTCTATACAATTCAAATTAATTTTAAGAAATTTGGGGTATTGAAGCCCGTAGCTGCGTTTACTCTGGCTCTTATTCTTGTTGGGGCATGATCGTTATACGATGAGCTCAAATTTTGAAAAATATTATTAAAGTTTATAACTATTCATCTAGTTGTTTCTTGTCATTACTAGTAGGCATTCCTAATTTATGATCTGGGCGCATAGATATGTCTTTTAATGTCTTGCTTTGACTATTGGTCTACTATATTGTGAAATCTTAATTTCTATAGTAATTTTCAAGTCAACATATTTATTATACGAGATTTCTGGAGTATAGTATTTTGATCCCTTGTTATTGGAGGTTCTGAAGTGAATTTACTTCAGCGTTGTTTGGTGATTTAAATATTTTCTTGTCATGCGCATGCTAGAACGAGTTATTGGAATTTAAAATTGAGCCATGGCTAGTGCAATGGGATATTTTCCTCCTTTCCTATACCAAAAGGTCCGTAAGCATATGACGGTAGTGCGCTTGAAGCCCTTATAATGAATTATCGAGGTCTTAGTATTACTAAAGTTGGGTAGACTAATTTTGAAGAATTGATTAAACTTTGTTACACTATTTGTGGGACAGTTTACTCGATTCTAGTATACTAAGCCTATAATGTGCTTCAGGTGCATGGTGGTTCAAATCCACCCGGATCTACCAAGGTTTTTATTAGATGAAAACAAACTGTGAATTAGAGTTATAATTAATTTTTTTCATGTGAATAGTTTTAAAGATGACAAGTAGTGTCAATGAGCTTGTCTGACGAGATTTTGTTACGCGTTCGCATTATTTTCGAAGAATATCTACGGGGATTTTTTTGTTTTAAAATCTTTAATTTATTACTATCAAATAAGTTTTTGGGAAAGTAATTTGCTTTTGTAGAACATATTCAAGCTGGCTATAAATATTGTATTCACTTTCTCACATGACTTGATATTTTTATTTTTTTATGAAGTAGTCGAATGTTACACCTTGTGTCTGTAAAGTTTAAGCATATCTGGGGGTTGATTTCTCTGTTTCATGCCCAGGGGAAGGTAGGCGCCGATGTAGTTAAAATGGTGAATTTGGTGTTTTATTGAGATAAATATTATTTTGATTTCTTTATATATCAAATTATTTTCATTTTAATTTTAAGTTTTAAAAGTAATATTATTTTTAGATGTTATTTTATCTTGATTCGTTATATTGAAATTCTTATAATAAATTATTTTTAAAAATTTAATTCAAAATGTTTTCTGTTAACAATATTTATAAAATATTAGTTTGAGTTAAATATTAAAAAGCGTACGATTATTTTAAAAATTGAAATTAAATTGATTAAAAAGTATTAGTTTATTTTGAAAATTTAAAATTACGAAAGATTAAAATAATAGATTTAATATGTTATTTCTCTAATGTAGCTTAGAAATGTTTTCCACTGAAAGTCCTCTCCTTTTTTCTCCTGTCTTATTTCTCTTTCATTCAAGGCCTTCTCGCTACTTTTTATGAAGTTATTCTTTTGTGGCAAGAGGGTTTCGAATTTACAGTTTCATAGATATTTTTCAAATTTCTTGTTTATTTTCATAATGTTTGTAATTCTGCAACCGTGTTATAAAATTTTTATTTTTGAAAAAATGCTCTAGGCGTTTTGCTGTTTGAGATAGGGTGGCTGGTGGTAAAGGTAGTGCCATAATTTTAAATTGAGAATAATATATTTTTGGTCCATTATTTATTTAATTTATTGAATATTTAAAATAATTTTTTATTTATTAAAAAATGTTATATTTAGTCATTTTTTTAAAAAAATTATTAAATTTAGTCATGTAATCAAAATTTAAATCTTATATTTAAGGAATTAAATTTGATTTTTTTTAAAAAAGGTGATAGATTAAATATGAAATTTTTTAATAAATAAAAAATTATTTTAAACATTTTAATGAATGAAAGATTAAAATAATAATTTTGTATTAAGTGAGGTAACAAAATGTATTTTACTCATTTCAAATCCTCTAACATTCCTACCAAAAATGGAAAAGCCGTGTTGTCCCCAATTTTCTTGGTTTGAAGTTAATTCTCATCTATCGTATTTTTGGTTTGCATGCGTACATTACATTTGTTTGCATGCTTGTGATAGTAATGATTATCTATGCATTAAGCTAAAGTTCATTTGTTAGTCGTGTTTATAGGGTGATCAAAGGTGACTCAGCATATGGTTAGGGTAAAAAAAATTTATCTTGAGACCGACACGACTCGATATATGTAAATGATTGGTTATATTAAATTTGATTAAATTTGATTAGATTGGATCGAGTTTATATTTGTTGTTTATTAATAAAAATAATTTAAAAAAAAAAATAAAAAAAATTAATATTTGAATGTGAAAAAAATATAATAAATAAAAATTAAGATTTTGAATTAAAAAAATTAATATTTGAAAATAATTAATATATTAAAAGCTTATTATAAATAAAAAATAAATCAAATTAAATTATAAAAATAATATCTAAAAAAGAAAAAATATAATCAAGTTGGATTGGATTGACAATATTCTTGAGATCTAATTTAATCTCGATTATGAATTTAGTCCGTCTGGATGAATTTGTAAATTTTTTTATTATAATTTAATATAACTTAACTCAATATGACTAAGCTAGACTAAATTAATCACGTTTTTAGGTCATAAGCTCACCCAACATGTTTCCCATGATGATAAGAATGCTGTGTAAACTCGCATTGTGATTTGGCATACATTTGAGAACTTAGATCAGTTATTTTGAACCACTTTCAAGGATGATCTTAGTATAGCGCGAGATATCTGACGTTAAGCCATTATTTTTGGTGTCGTCACTTGCATTTTATTAGTATTTGTGAACATCGTCTTACTAACTACTATATATGTGCAGTAGCTGGAACTCAAAATCCAATGTGTAGCAGTTAAAGGAAAAAGAAAAAAGAAAGTTCAACAGAAAAGACACAGATGTCACACCCCTGCTTTTGATTTGATGCATGTGAAATGCACCATTTAGTTGCTTTAAAACGGTGCATTATGGTCGAAAGTGGCAGCCATATGAGCCCGCTTCAAAACACACCTTTCAAGAAATGGTGTGTTTTGGAAGGTGACATCAAGGAGGACAAGTTACAACCATTGATCAAATGACATGGAAGGTAATTTTGAATTAAAGTGATTTTGCAAACTTAAATCTTTACTGTAAATAAGTTTGTATGGCTAGATTTATGTTTGAAATTCTTTTTTTACAAAATAAATAGTGTTGTTAATACAACTCATTTAATGTAGACGTACATTCTTTTTTTTTTTTTTTTCTCCGAAATTTTAGTGCAAATAAGAACTCAAATGACAAAAGTAATTTTAGAGAAAAAGTATTGAATCAAATAAAATTATTTATAAGGTAAACCTTAGTTTTAGTATGTAAACTTTTCAAAAATCAAATTAAGTACAATAGCATAAAGGAAAAATTAACAGGAGATTTATGCTTAATAAACCAGAGAGTGTTTGCTATCACGTCAATTATATTGATTATGTGTAAGTTTCCTTTTCAAAATTTAACTAATGAGAGTTAACACTTAACACCACAATTATTGAGCGAAAATAAATAAAAAAAAAATCATTATCAAGCTTTGTTTACTGCATCAAACTTGAACGAAATGCGAGGATTGCGTTTTGACAAAAAATTGTGGGCATTGATTAATTTTGTATTGGCTATTATTATTAGTTTTTTACTAACAGCCAGAGCCTTTTGAAACTTCATATTTTGTTAAGCTAACCATTGGTTTTGGGATAATCTTAAAAACTTACCCTGAAGGGCCAGAATGCTCTCTCAAACTATTAGATTTATATTGACGAAGTTTGGGTTTGACTATATTTTAACTAGTTTCTTTGTTTGCATGTTGTACAAGTCTTAAATTTTTATTTTATTTTATTATATGTTAATATATTTTAATTCAATAGTATTTGTAAATATTAGTAAAAATTTGAATTTAATAATATATTATAATATAAAAATCATAATAAATTTGAAAAAATTCATAAAATTAATTATATGAAATTAGTGAGTGAGAAATGACGAGAATAAACTTGGGCACTATTATAAACCATTCAACCGTATATTTTTTTCTCTCATTTTAACTTTTTTCAACTATATCAAGTTATATTCATAATTTTTTATTAGAATACTTAAGAAATAGTAAATTAATTAATTCATTATTTTTTATTGAATTCAAAAAAATATTCAAAATTTTAAAAATTCCTGATTTAAGAGATAGTTAATTAATTCATTATTTTTCTTGTTTACTCTAAATAAATTCTCACAAATCACAAAAATGTCCGATTTAAGAGATAGTTAATTAATTTATTACTTCATTATTTTTCTTGTTAATTACAAAAAATTTACACAAATTTATGATTTTATTATTTTTCTTGTTGATTATATAGAATTTACTGACTTCAAAATTTTTTTAATATATATACAAAAAATGTGAAAAGTAATCACACGAAGAGTTGATAGTTTGTTTAACAGAGTCACATAAGCATACTTTACTTATATATAATAAATTTGACTGAGCCATTTGTTTTGTATCACTAACTTATTTATTATACCAATTTAGTCATTCAACTTTTATGTGAAGCAATGTTTCTCTTTACCTATTTAACCAAATGAATTAAGAACAATAATTAGATAAATCGATATTTAAACATTACATAAACCAGCAACTATTAATCATAGGTAAAAATATTTTTATATAAAGATAATCTATATCCACAGTTTTTTTAAATTGTTCGTATATGAAAATTATTTACACCTACCGTCTCTAATTGGTCGCTCAAAATAATTGTGGATATATGGCATTTTGTTGCGGTAAATGGGTTGCAAGATTGATTTGATTGGAATTGTAAACTAGATAAACTAGAGGAATACCATATAGTTCTAACTGAAAAAAAAACAGATCTATGTTGCTTTTTTTTTTATTATTATTAAATTAATGTCAAAAAGTACAGTTAAATTTTTTTTATTTTAATTTTATTTTTTTGGCCAAACAGTTCAAAACTTTTTATTACATAATTAAATTCAAGTAAATTCTTTGGTACATTTATAAAATTAGCTGCATGGGTGCAATTTTTATGTAGTACATTATGAAAAAGATACGTGACAATGATGGTCATACTATATTGACTGTATAATAATATAAAATAACTTGTTGTATTTATATTTTGACCATATTAGTTTTAGATTTTATTCATAAATCCTTTTTTTTTTTTTAATCTTTGAATTTACTTCTTTACTTTCTATTTTTTAGTAATTCACATGAAAATATTAGTTTATAACTTTGTTAACTGTTAAGTCTTAATAATTTAATTATTTTGTTATGTTTTTAGGAGTTAAGAATTATTTTGTTTTGAGTTTATGTAATAAAAATAATATTTTAGTTCTAGTTACAATTAAGTTTAGTTAGTAGGTTTAGTTATGTTTTTTTTAGTAGTTTTGGTGTTAATTTTTGGATGGATATTTAATAATTTGTAACTAATCAATTTCATGTGTTTTTAAGTTTTAACGCAAGGAAATACAAGTCAAAGGGGTCTCAAAGCTTGACCAATGAAAACCTGAATCAAGGTGATATAATAATTGGTTTCAAGCCTTTTTGCTAAATCAACACCATGGGCCATGACCTAAAAGGAGAATTTCTTGACAGAATGAAATGTCACTGTGATTAGTTAGTCATGGTGCCATATCATAATTAAGCAAAATGAATGTGTTCTGCAATCTGATTTTTACTGATTTATAAAGGGAATTTTGAAGGTTTAGATAGGAGGCTCTCATTCTAGGTTGTTTTGGAGGTTGAAAGGGCTGGAGAAAGTCTTAAGGAGTTCCAAAGGCAAGGGGAAAGCTTGGGTTTGAAGGATATTCACCGATTAAATCAGTTTTTCTCTTCTTCCCTTGCTTTTCTTTCTATTTCTATTCTCATTAGACTTGTGCTCTTTTTTAATGTTGATTTTTCCAATATTCTTAAGCAAACTTGTTGATTTGGGATTATGATGAACCTTAGTATGTAATAAGACTCTTTTACACTCTTTACTTGCAATTAATAATATTATTTGTTTACTCAATCTTGCTCTTGATGCTTTTAAGAGTATGGAAATCATTAGATGATTTGGGTAACCTAAATGAACTTGGGAAAAGGAATTTAGGGCTAGACCATGAATTGGGTAGTGTGAGTTCATGAAAGTTGCAATGTTGAGTGGACTGATTCACTTGTAGAATAGGAATATATCTACTGGCCTCACATAGTCACATTAGGACTCGTTTTTCATTAAGTCTCTTAATCAATTGCGTAAGGAATTACAGATTGTTATAAAGGGAATGTTTATTAATAATTCAAAAGATGCTTATAAGTAATTGAGAGTCTTAGACTAGTAAATTATACTATTAAGCGTAATTTTAAAGATGGTATGTTAGATTTCTAGGAAATGTTAAGGGAATAATAATCCTAAGGCTTTCACTGCTAAAATTTGTCTAGATTGTTGTCTTCATTTTTTTTTAAAAAAATGTTTTTCATTTCCTTTTCCTTGGTTATAATTTATCTTTGGCTTGATTTAGATTAAGGTGCTAATTTTAATATTTAGCAATTATCTTAATGTTAAATCCTCGTGGAAACGATACACTACTTATCATTATATTACTTATGTGATATGTATACTTACGTGTATGCTTTTGTAGCGTAACAAGTTATTTGATGTTGACATACAATGAGCATATATTGATTTTTGACATGTCATTCTCATACCTAGTCTTCTTAATATGTTATATAATAATTATATCAGTATAATCAATTTTATAGTTATACAAAAGATGAAACCTTAAATTCATTATTTTTTAAGATAGAATGGATGGATATATATACAATGGGGTGTTAAAATTGATTAAAGAAACCTACATACTATAGGATTATATAATGGGCATGGGTCATAAATAAGATGATGACAATGAACATTTGAGTAAGATTTCACTTAAATCTTAGTTATCACACAAAAGCATGAAAAACAATGAAAGTTAAATAGCTTGAAACTCCAAAAAACACGAGTCCATTAATATATATGTGTGTGCAATAGAAAGATAATATTTGATTATCAATTTAGTCCAAAACATTTTCTATAGCCCACAATTTTTTTTCTCTTGTCTTGTGTCTTCTATCAAAAGATTTTGCCACCAAAAATATATTGTCATCATATTATTTTGATTTATCATACCATAAAAGTATTTGTAAATTAGTGTGTGAGTTAATTAAAATTAATTTTTTAAACAATATAAAAATAATCTCCTACATCAACATTTTATATTTTAGAAATAAGTTTTTATTATATTATTATGAAATTATCTTGCAACTTATCACTTTGTAGGGTTCTTTCCACTGCATAAATTTCATAGGCATATATCACATTAATTGACAACTAGTGATTCTTTTTATTTTTACTTTTGTGGTTGATAAAAGCTTGTGCATGTGTTGCAAAAAATATAAGTGGTAGAGTACAAATACCCACATATACTAAAAATATAGATATAATTATTTGTAATAAGTTTTCTTATTTAAAAAAGAGAAGGGAATAATATTCATTCTATAATTTACATCACATTCATCTATTGAAACACTCAAGGTTTTTTAATATCATAATATTATAATTTAAATTATTAAAAATCAAGATCCTTCTTTGACTAAAGTATTTATTCAATATGCTTAAAACTTTTTTTTTTTGGTCAACTCACTATGGTTGGTGACAAATCAAAGGAGGGAATATTTTTTTTTATTTCCTACCCTAATTCACCATTATTGGTGACAAAGCATGGGCAATTTGTTGTTCTTTTTTTTAGTGCTGATGCTAACTAGCCTTTCTTAATGACTAATTAGGAAGTAAATTTTTTTCCCTAAGCTAAATCACCATTCATGGGGAATCACAAGAAATATAAATTCCTTCCATCACCAAGAAAGGTGGTGAATTCCATATAAATATTGCAACAATTAATACAAAACATTACGTTTAGGTAAGTATGGTTTGAAAAAAGACACAATATATTGTACACAAAGGAAAATTACGCATCAAAATAATGACTTCCTGTTTTGTAACAGAGTTTTCTGATCATCCTTCAAGGTTTACATTGAGCCAAAAGCAGAATGTCATTGTTGTCGTCATCATCATTATTCTCCTTAGCTGGTTGCGGAATAGTAGCTGGGAGAGGATTCAGACCAAATGTCAAAGATTGGGTAAGAGGAATTGGTTATTGCAGAGTGACAAACTCATATTGCACTGGATGTTATGATATGAAAGGCTTAAAGAACAGAGTGGAATATGCAGCAGAGAATGCGAATAGACCAATGAATAATGATGTGAATGATCCATGTCTGAAATCTTGATGCAGAGGCATAAAGTGAGACTGTGTAGGACATGAGAAATGATGTTAGTTCATGTCATTAATAATAAGCTCACATAAAGACATGTATCGATGTACATGTTTCCCTCGCCTCCCCTCTAGTATATATGAATGAGGCAATTAAGTTGCTGGTGGAGCAAGCTGGAAGATCAAGGACTCACGTTGTTCCCCAAGAGTTGGTAGTACGTTCCTACAGTCTTGATTAATAGTTTGAAGAAATTTTGTGATAGTATATGGTGGAAGGTTGTAGAAGCAGAGCCAATATAATTCTTTAACTACATCAGCCTGAAAAAGTTAAAAATGCACAAGATGAAAATGAAGAAAAGAGATTGAAAAATATATAGGGGCCACAAGGATGTAATTGTATGTCACAAAGCTAGCAGCACCACTAGTTAGATGGATCCATCATTGTATGTGTTTCTACTACCACTACATGTACTCAGGTGTTGTATCCAAAGGCTCGATAGACATAGGGGCATCAACAACCACAACGCGCCATCTGTCCCAAAGTACAATAAAGCTAGCGAGCTATTGCAACTAGTATTTCATGGTTTTTACCTTAAGTTGCAAGGTATGACATACCCCCGTATTGATTGGTTCAATTAGAACTGGTTGTAGCATGTTAAATTGACAAAGCACACGATCAAGCTGATGCTACTTAATGATATGGAAACAAATACAGGGAATGAATGCTCACTAGATATCTAGGGATATCAAACAATATTTTAGTATAATCTAGTAGACACTTGCTAAGTTATACAAGTGCCAAATTATTTGCATTCATCACGTTGAAGAATAATTAATTGTAGTTGCTAGATACTTTATGTATAATTAAAAAGTATGTTAGGAAACCCATCTCATCCAATATTTCTTTATACTGGCATAAGGCTTGCTCATTTGATCTAAGCGGTTGTCCGACATTACTACACCTTAATCCCAACAAGGGTAGTAGAGGAAATTACTTTATGTTATGGGAAGCAATCCCATGCCCACAGGTGAAGTAGTGCCAAGCAACCACCAATATTCTATTCATTGTAATTGGTGGCATTGCATAATTCTCTGTATAGGTGTACCAAGATCGTGGACCCCTAATTGCACTCGCTAAATACATCCATATCTATTAAGTGTGGAAGGTACATGAGATAAACCTTAGATCCATATCTATCAGGAATCCATCTCCATTATGTCATTTGTTGTTTCTTAAATTTTATATTTTAAAATATCAGCAATAACATTTTTTAATCATTACTTATTACTTGTATTAATATTTATTTAAATATTGTGTATACCAAATTATGAAAATTATTCTTCAAGTCCTTATTTTTCCTCCTCTAAATTATTAATTTTTTTATTATTCCAAAAATTAGTTCTAAATATTTTAAATCCTTAATATACATTTTCTTATACATTATTTTTCAAATTTGACAATTTATTTTTTTTCTCAAATTTTCCCTTTTTCTTTTTACATTTATACAAAACATGACATCAAGTGAATTATTATCTAACAACATAAACAACCAAAATTAATTTTAAAACAACTACAACATAAAATAAATTTGTATATATAAAGCATGTTAACCAATATATAATTATACAACAGAAAAAATGTAAAAAAAGTTTAAATTTACAAGAATGCTATAATTTATGTATCAAGAAAGCTTCCAACTTTAGTGGGATTGAGATAAAATTTTCTCCTTTATAATTCCAAGTTTCAAAAGCAAGGAAAGGATGGATTAAAGCAAAAAATAATTTCTCCCAACACAAACTCATCAATGCAACAGACCAAATCGTGGAGATAGAAAATGGGACCATTGTGTAATTTTCTCTTACACAAATCCAACTTTCAAATGCAAAGGAATGCTAGACTAGGGCTAAAAATAATTTCCCCCAACATAAAGACACTCCAACACTGCTTTAGATGGGCCACAAAATAATATTCTTCAAACCAAAATATCAACATTTAGCATAGCAATATGTATGAGGTAGACAATGGGATCATTAGATAATTTTTTTCAACATAGGTGATCCACAAGAATAGAGAAAGATAGAAAAAGTGGGGTCGAACTACAATTTCACCCACCTTCTTTTGAACACTTAAGAGGAAGGCTTGAAGAAGTTGAACAGATAAAATGACAGATGAAATGAATCCATGGCAATTTGTAGAAAAATTCGAAGGGTAAAGATGTAATTTCTCACATTGGATCTTATCCTATCTAACCAATCAAGCTTCACTAAAATCTCTCTCACCTAATCAGAGCTCTCCATGTTGCTCTCATCCTAACATCTCTTTGATTTGACCACTAAAATCTCTCTCACCTAATCAGAGCTCTCCATGTTGCTCTCATCCCAACATCTCTTTGATTTGACCACTACCTCTTATTAAGAGGCAAGGAGTAATTTGCCCATTAGAGGGCGAATTAGGCACTCTGCCTAAAGCCTGATTCACCTCAATTGTAGGCAAATTAGTCCATATTAATATATATGTGTGTGCGTGCTAGTTAATTCATCGTCATTATAGGCGAATCAGTCAGCCCAACTGAGAAAAAAAAAATTGTTTTTGCATGAAAAATGAGGCTAATTCGTCTCCAAATAGGGTGAATAAGATTTGATTAAATAAATCAAATTATTTTAGTATAAAATTGTGTGAGAAGAGGATATGGAAAAATATATATTTTTTATAATATTAGGCTAAATTTTCCAAAACACGTAATACACACTTTCTCGTTTGTTCTTATGGACAAATTATATATTTCTAGGTTGCTACCACAATTTGCATGGCATAGTATAAACACTTTTGAAGGTACATCAAAGAACGATGACATAAAGGTACTCTTTCAGCACGTTTGGTTTACTGCACCCAAGCGATGTAAAGGGAGTGACATTCTGTCAACCTCATTTGGTTTACTTCAAACCATTTGACTCCTTCTCTCGTGGGTGACTTCTTTCCCTCACTCATGGGAAAGCTACTTCCCTCAAAATATCGATGGAATGGGTGGGTGTGCATTGAAAAGAAAAGAGAGATTACCATAATGTCCTTATCCATACTGAGATCGTGTGTGACTTTTATTCACGAAGGTGAAGTTGCTAATTAATGCACCCTTCCACCCTTTGAGAAGGTTTCTCTATAGTAAATTAAATTGACTGTAAAGTGCAATACATATAAAAGAAAAGTATTTCAATTTTTTTTTTCTAATTTTAATATATTTTTTAGGACCCACATATTTAGAATTTTGCTTGAAAATTTACTCTACAGTTGGATTATGCAATGTAAAGAATCCTCTCCCACCATTCTTGTACTTGTCGACAAGTGGAAGAGAAGATAACATCTGGCAGACAATATCAAGGCAAGTACACTGACCAAGCATACATGCAAATGGGAACCTGGAGTATGGATCCCCTCCATTACTACTAAAAGGGATTTTCTCTAGTAAACCGTGAGGGCCATTGGATCTCGATCTAATGGCCTTCAATTTTTTATAAAATAATTTTTATAAAAATTAAAAAATAATTATTTTATAAATAATATATATTAATATTTCAAATTTTTTATAAAAAAAGATATGTAGTTAAAAAATTTAAAGACTTAACTGTTTTTAATATCTCACAATTTATTATGTATATCTTAAAGTCTATTATGTTTTAACTAGATATCATTTTGTATAAAAATAATTATTTTTTGTCTTTTTAAAAATATATTTTATGAAAATGTTGAAGACCATTGGATTGGATCTCACTGATACTGGAGAAAATCCCCTTTAATAGTACTGGAAGGGATGCATACTCAAGGAACCTAATGGGTTTATCTTCACTATAATCCTAAGAGGTAGACGTGTTGTAAGGAGGTTTATCTGGCTAGCTCCCAGGAAAGCACAGATGAATGATGATGAATTTTCCTGAAGAAGCCATGTGTTGAAAATGGGACATGATTCTTCTTTTTTTTTTTTTTTATCTAAATACCATTTCATTTTTTTTTCAGGTCAAATCTAAATACCATTTCTTTAATCTAGAAGTGTCAAAATGGGTCAAACCCATTTAACCCTACAAAAAGGTGGGTTGAGTTGGGGGAGTTCTTATATAACCTATTTAGTATAATACTTTCAACCTGACCCGTTTAACCCGTGAATTAAATGAGTCAACTCGCGAGTTAAACAGACAGCCTATTTTTTTTTTTTAAATAAGTCTCCAGCCCAATAATTCTGCTTCAACCCATTTGCACTTTACTATATATATATATATATATATATATATATATATATAAGACCAGTCTCATTCTCCACTGTACAGTACACTCCACTCCACTTTGAGCTACATAGTGATAATCAAATTTCAAACACTGTATATCTCACCTCACTTTCTATTATTCTAATCTAACCTAATTTCAATCTTCAGAAATCAATCCCAGTATCCCATTGTCACAGACACCCACCCACTTGACTTGATCAATCTCAAATTCTCAAATCTTAATCTGTGAATCTTATTAGCCGTTGCTCAGACTCAGAAGCTGAAATCTCAGTGTAGGCTACCAAACCAGAGCTTGGACACTGATTGCTTATTGTTCTCCTCCACAGCCAGCTCAATCCCTATTTGCTCCATTCATTTCTGATTTGTTGTTCGTTCGCCAGTCCCTGTTAAATCGCTAGCTTCTATTGTCAGTGTTGCATACTTGCATTCCTCCATTCATCTTTCATCTTTGATTTGTCGATCCCTATTTGAATAGCTTGTAAAAAAAATGTTAGTTGAATAATATTGTTAACTAATAATATAGTAGTTGAACTTGAATATCTTAAAAAATATATAGTAGTTGAATTGTAAATTATGTTTTGTTTGTTTATACATAAATAGAAACTTAGCAAGACATATGGTTAAACAAAATCAATTGTTTTATTTGTATAAGTGCATACTGAAATCAATTCATAATCAAAGTGTTAATATGATGGGCAGTGATGATGTTGAGGCTTTGAATGAATCAATTCCTTCAAACTCTAACCATGATGATAGTTTGGACAGAGGAAAAGAACCTCTAAGTAAGAAGATTAGAACTTATACCTCATATGTTTGGAAATCTTTGACTAAGATAAGTTTAATTGATGGTATAGAGAAAGCAAAATGTAATGGATGTGGGCAAACATATGTGTGTGGAGGCTCGAAGATGGGTACTTCAAGTCTTCTTCGTCATATTCCTAAGTGTCTAGAGCTTTCTACGTATCATAATGTTGTCACCATGATGTTAGATTGATCAGGAAAATTAAGGGCCTGACAAATTGATCATAAACGTACGATGGACGTTATGGCCATAACTATTATTGAGCATGATCTTCCATATACTTTTGTTGAATATAGGTGGATTAGAGAATTTAACAAGATTTTAAATCCATATGTGAAGAACATTAGTAAGAATATTGCAATGTCTATTGTATGGAAATACTATATTCAGCAAAAGGAAAAATCAAAAGAATCTCTATTAAGGAGTCCTAATAGAATATGTTTAACTTCTAATTGTTGGACTGCTTGCACGTACAAAGGATATATTTGTTTAACTTCACATTTTGTTGATGAACATAGGAAGTTTAATAGTAAAATTCTCTCCTTTTGTAAAATAGAACTTTCATACACTAGTATTGAGTTAGCTAACAAAGTATTTGAATGTTTGAAAGAATGGGCAACAGAAATGAAAGTGCTTTCAATCACTTTGGATAATGCTTTTGCAAATGACAATATGCAAGGGATATTGAAAGATCTATTGTGTTTGCAAAATGATTTGTTATGTGATGGTAAGTTTTTCCATGTGAGATATTGTACCCATATCTTGAACCTTATAGTTCAAAATAGCTTAAAAGTGATTAGTGGTGCTTTGCACATGATTAGGGATAACATTAAATATGTTAAAGCATTAGAGGTGAGGATGATTGCTTTCAAGGAGTGTGTGAATGCTATTGGTAACATTGACACTACAGTGGGTTTGCGGTTGGATGCTCCCACTAGATGGAATTTCACCTTCACAATACTTGAAAGTGCAATTAGGTATCATCATGCCTTGTGTAGACTATCCATGATTGATATGAATTTCAAGACATGTCATTCAAATGAAGAGTGGACAAGAAGAGAGCATATGTGTAAGTTCCTTCGTCCATTCAATTTCATAATTAATTTGTTTTCTGGTTCAAGTTACCCCATATTGAACACATATTTCTTGCAAGTGTGGAAAATTGAATGTTGATGAAAATTTGGATAATACTGACATAGTAATCAAAGAAATGGCACTAAAGATGAAAACAAAGTTTGACAAGTATTAGGGTGATTATAGTGTTATCTTTGCCATGGTTGTTGTTCTTAATCCTCGCCTGAAGTTTGAGGTGTTGCATTTTAATGAGCTTGATCCTATAACTTGTCAAGACAAGCTAGACAATATTAAGACTAAGTTATATCACCTTTATGCCCAAATGAAAAGAATGCAACATCATCAATGTTAATGGGTGAAATAAATGGTTCAATTGTGTCCACTAACTTTAACCAATATGCTCTTACTATCAGAAGGGATGCAGATACTACTGGTAGTTTTGATATTCTTGATGTAAGTTTCTTTTGTTCCATTAATAGTTTAACTATGTTTTGTTTATTATTTGATGTCTTTATAATAACTCATTATTTCTTACATGTACTTGGAATATAGGAGTATATTGATTTTGTTAGTGAAGTCATTTCTTCTACTGGAAAATTTGAATTTGATCATTACCTGGATGAGGGAAAGTTATACCCTAAATATGCTAAAAAATTAGATGTCTTGAAATATTATAAGGAGAATCAATATTGATAATCTACCCTATCAAAAATGGCATGTGATATACTTAGCATTCTAATCACTACCATTGCTGGTGAATCATTCTTCAACATTAGCTCATAGATTTTGAACAAGTATAGATTACTCTTCTTCCAGAAAATGTCAAAGCTCTTATTTGTACACGCAATTGGCTACATGGTTTTAACAGTATTAATTTACCATTAATGACTTTCTTATGTTGTAATATACGGGTGTTTGATGGAAATTTAATTATTTCCTACTTTAGTTGATATAGATGTTTATTGTGAAGGTGGAGAGATTGATGGTGGCAATGACGATGAAGTTTTAACTTTGGCTACAAGTCAAGACTCCAATATATTGATGTTTAGTGAAACTTTAAAATAATTATGTATCTGTAATTTGTCATATTTGAATTTTTTTTGTAATTTTTTAAGTATATTAAAGAAATAAGAGAATGATAATTCTAAATTTTTTTCATTTTTTGGTGGGTTAAAAGATTTTCAACCTACGAGCTCAGGTGAGTTAATTTAGGTGGGCTAGGTTGGTCCACTTTGACAGCTATACTTTAGTCTCATTCTACTGACCGTGGATCAACCCACACAATTAATTACATACTCGCAATGCTAATCAATCAAGCATTTTTGGGTGACAAAATCAAATACTACAGTCAATTAAGATTTACAGTTATCCTTTTATTTTTAAAAGATATTAGACAAACAAAAGTCATTTTCTTTAAGAAAAATGACATTGTTGTTCTTGTAGTTTTATTTAATTTTTAATTGAATCCTTAAGTATAAAAATTTTTAAATTATAAGAACTAAAATAAAAACTAATTGAAACTATAAGGACTGAAAATATAATATAATTTAGCAAGGGTAAAATCATAACTTGACAACATCTGCTTTCCATTTATTTCTTTAAGTCATCCAACCAAACAAAACTTTGAGGTACCTTTTCCATTCTTTTCTATTCTATGTGCAACTAAATGAATTTATTTGGTTTCCCTCTGACCCTATTATTTTTATTTCCATTCCGTCACACACATTTTTACAATCAAATGAGCCATTTGTATTTTAGTACTTGAAAAAATATACTTAAAAATTTCACGTTAAAAATATCTTCCAATTAAATTAAATTTCATATATTACTCACTGAATTTAAATTTTTAGTAATTAGTATATTCAAGATCTTTTGTCTAAAAGGAAAAGCGCACAGTGACCAAAAAAGGAAAGAAGGAAAAGCGCACGTTAAATGAATGGGCATTATGCTTGGTAAGGTGTACCGACTCTAGACCCTTCATATAATGCTATCATAGTCTTCTAGATGGGCCTAATCTGGACTGAAGTTATACGTTTTAACTACCATTGTACCAATTTTTAATTCACTTCATTAATGAGGTGGGTCTTGTACTTTGTACAAAAATAAATAATAAATAAAAAATAAAACATAATTATAAACAGTAACATTAAAGTGTATGGATATATTTTTTAAAATAGGATAGAATATTATAAAATTCTCATTTACACATATTAACGGTTGAGCGTAATTTTAGTTTGACCCATCGTTGAGGGGTAACGATGGGTTCCTGACAAAGAAAATCGCTTCTAAAAAGTCATCATTACTGAGGTTGGAATTAATAAGATAATTGCTTTTGAAAATTTCTCTTCTCTTCTCATTATCGTATTTTAGGCATTTAGAATTGTTGATTTTGAAATTGAATAACTGACCAAATAATAAATACTTATGCCGAACATGGTACGGCAGATTAATGGAGTGAGTCTGGTTAACATTGTCATTTCCATTTAAATTATAATAATCTCTCCGATCCGTTGTCCCATAAATGCTATCTAAATTTGGTTAATTGTCCCATAAAAAGGTATTTCTAGAGTTCCATTAGTCTTCGTAAAGCAATAAATTTTGTTTAATCAAATCTTGTCATATAGTTCATGATGTGCCAACCGAATTAATTAACAGCCCAAAAAAAATTGGATATTAACTACCATGTTAAAATGACTAAAATTAAATATTTAAAATTTAATTACTTGTACACTCTAAAAAATTGAAGGTCCCAAACAAAATAGACTTATAAATATTGCAAATACTAATTTGTTAGGTTGCTTTAAAAAAAAAAAAAGGAAAAACTAATATTTACTAACTTGAATTAACGTTTGTTACTCATTAAAATTTTATTAACTTTTAGAATCATTTTCAACGCATCAGTATATCTAACAATTTATTCATTTTAGGAATAAAATATTATTTTATTATTAATTAATTAATTAATTCTTAATTTAGTTCCTTAATAATTTTTATTTTAATTTGGTTCCTTATAAATTTTTTATTAATTTAATCCTTTAGTTATGAGCTCATCCTTAATTTAGTTCCTTACTCATATAAAAATTAACATATTTTATTATCACTAAGCTATGAACTAAAATTAAATTATATATATTAACATTCATATTAATATATGAACAAATTTACAAATTAAATTGAGACAATATTAAAAATAAAAATCAACCAAGAATCAAGTTAAGAATGATTAGAATAATATTTGTCGGTTTCTTTTAGTCTATACGATTGCCAAATTAGATGCTATTCTTACGTAATGGGATTTGCTGTACGTCAAACTTGAATGATATGCAATTTTATTTTCAACGTGGAGGCCAGGCCGTGTCGTTGGACCATTGGTGCGTAGACTTCATAGTAATAAACAATTGGCCAGAAAGTATATATGCGTGATTCGTGAGCTCATTTAATTATATCATCCTGCATAAGAGACACATTAAAACAGTATAAAAAGTTATTTCCTTTGAAAGAATTCTTTTCTAGGAAAATATACAAATTTATTTCAAAACTATCAACCTTAACAATAATTAATGAATAATTAAAATTCTTTTTATTGAACTAAAATGTGAATAATATTTTTTTATTGATTCTTGAACTACATTTTGAGATGAATATGTTATTACTCAAGATAATCATGTCTATTCATTTAAAGTAAAAAAAAATATAATTTTAGTCATTATTTATTAAAAATTATTATTTTAATCTTTTATTTATTAAAATGTTTAATATAGTCTTCCACTCATTAAAAATGTTAATATTAATCTTTTATTTTTTAAAAAATTATCAAATTTAATTAACTTTTTAAACCTTAAACTCTAAATTTAATGAAATAAATTTAATTTCGTTTTAAGCAAGAGACTAAATATAATGTTTTTTTAATGAGTGAGGGGTATTTTTTGTATTTTAATAAACAAGGTATCAAAATAATAATTTTATGATAAGTGAAAAATATAAAATATAAAATAATATTAATTTGCTTACAACTTACACAACCCAAAAGAAAAGGACTATAAACTGTGATTAATCAAAAATAATAACACCAATAAAAGTGAATGTATGAAATTTTCCGATCTAGCTAGAATTGAAGACATATTGAAAAACAACAAAAAAAATATATATATATATATATATATTTTTTTTTTTTTAAGTTGTCATGAATGGATTGGAGATAGAAGATAAGACTTTTTTAGATTTTCCGTAAAAGATAAATTTAAAGAGATTTATTTGTTAGAAGAAAAATAACAGGAAAAGAAAAAAAAAAAAAGAAGAGACGATAAAATCGAGAGTTAATTTTGTGAAGAGAAATTAACTATGTGGCAGCAAAAGGCAAAATATTGTTCAACAATAAGCTTAATAGCTAATAAAATAAGATAGAATTCTTAACTTTAATTCCTTATAATATTTAAAACAACCGTTTTAGACTTTTTTTTCTTCTTCTTTCGAATCATACTATAATCAACATGCTTTGGATCAAACTTCATTTTAATCTAAAATTTAATACTCAGGTTAAAATAGATTCTACTCTCAAAAACTTATAGGATCATGATTTATGGGAGAGTTGCAATCAAATCAATGGAGATATTAGTAGGAAATATATATATATATATATATATATATATGAACTTATATTTTCTTTCGAGTCATATAACTTGATTTTTAAAATTAAATTGAATATAAATATACGAGTTTTATTCTATATATGCTTTCTTTTAGTAGTGATACTAAATGCCTTTTTTTTTTTCTCTTAAAAAAAATATTCACCTCTCTTCCAAGCCTGCCACCGAACATCAATAAAAGCATATGTTATTTTAATTTTAATTTCTTAAATGATAATTATATTTTAAGATATTTGTATTAAATACGTTAGTATTCAACATTGAGAGGGTCCAAATTGTAATTAACATTTTAAAAATTAGGAGTATCCAGATTATTCAAGAATATGAGTATTATATAAAATGTCATGATATTATACAGTTAAATTATTTTTTGTGTACCTCATGCGAATAAATGGCTGTAGACATTTGGCATCATAATCATTTTAACTTTTTTAATTGATATATTAAATATCACAAATAATTTTCAATTATTATATCATGTATAAGTTTCAAATATTATTGTAATCTCATATCGTAGTACCTCATATCATAATAATATTTAAAATGCCATAGAGTATAAAATAATAACACATTAAACACCTCCTCAATTGAACAAAATTAAAAAAAAAAATTAGTGAATGCACTCGGTAAGGGAATATTATATGCTTCCATTTAAAGGTTTATATTTTGTAATCACCAATCATACTTTTGATAAGATTCGTATCATATGCGTATATTTGCATATAATTGGTTAGTGAAGGAGAATAAATCAACACAAATATAAATTCAGAATTTTAGGTAGAAGACTTACATTAATCTCCTAATTGCAGAAGTTTATTAATTTATGATTAGAATCACTGATCGAATGAGATACCTATAGTGTATTGAGTGTATCTCGGGTTTTCACAGCCTAAATCCCCTCTCAAATGTGACTGCAGAATACTCGCAGGTATTCTATTCAGAGCGTCTCAAGTTTCACTCTCTAATGAGTTCATACTCTTTGTACACTAGTCTACCCCTATTTATAGAAAGTTAGTTAGAGTTAGGGTTTAATAGTAATTTTTATAATTATTATTTTACCTTTATTTCAATTAGTACCTCTTATGAGTGCACACAGTATAATATCTTAACAGACTTATTTTTTATATATTATACGATATTCTAACAGTTAGAAATCAAGCAATCTGCATGGTAAAAAACTAGGGTTAATTTTTCACTATATATAAAGGCATTCATCACTTGTAAAAGATTCAGCAAATGATATCTAATTGTCAATTTCCGAATCTAAATTTCATATTCGTTTTGCCCTTTATACAGGGGAACAAAGCTAATATGATTATAACGTTTTTCTAAAATTCTTCAAGGTCTTTAATTTATAACTTGGACTCTTGATTTTTGTTTTGATTCAAAGACAATTCAATCTATAAATATATGTGTATATAAATGATCGCATAAAACGCGTGCATGTATATTTTAGATGTTCTTGACAACGTTGACTTTGATTTATATGAGAAATATAGGTTCAATACTTTTATTAATGATTTTATGAAATAACGATGTAACATGTGGTTTGTATATATAGACAGACATTATTCATTTATTCACTTGATTTTTTGCTTTCATATATATATGTGTACATAATAAAAATAATATACTAGATATATTGTAAAAAGTTAAATTATATAAGTTTATATAGTGCAATAAATCTTATTTAAAAATATTTTATTTAACTTTTCATGATAAAATTCCCGTAATGGAGAGAATTATATTTTGGTACAGAGTCTCAATCCTTCTAGTGCAGTGCTTGTTGAGATATTTTTTTCTCTCTACCAAAACCATCAATAAAAAATTTCCTACATCTTGACCACAAATAATAAAAGAATAAATAAATTCAATGACTAGTAATTTTACAATAAAATAAATTGATATCACTTGAGACAAAAAAAAAATCATATAAGAAATACAATCTCACTCTATTTTTATTCAATTCCACTATAACAAGATATTAATTAATTAAATTAAACATATTTTAATTAACTTGTCCAACCATTATAGTAAAACATAACAATACATTTCATCAAACTTTAAAATATAATAAAACACTATTTCAGATGATAATATATAATTTTTTTTTACGGTCCATTATAATTCCTTCACCATGTGATTCTATGATATTATCGAATTAATTGCCCAGAAGATTATAACCTGGAATTTTACGCTATAATAGTCTTCCGTCCTTCTCGTTTAAAGAGACACTTTGATTAATGCAGAAACCCTACATGGAGCATAAAAAAATCCAGATTTTCCATAGTTATTTATATTAATCACATCATTTGAATCCTGTTCGTTACTTTATAATTCTTTTTCTTTTTCTTTGTGGCTGGGAATCACAAAGTAGAAATTTTCTATCAACTAATCAATAAAATAAAATAAAACAATTCCTCTATGAGGCATTAAATGTACCAAAAAATATTTAAGTGTACGAATTTGGTGCTGCACATAACACTATGTGTTATATATAACCCGTCAGATTAAAATAATTTAGGATCATTATATGATTCAAACTCATCTACATGGGCCATAGTTAATAAAGTGTTAATAGAAATGAAATATATATATATATATATGATGAAAGATCAATCAATATTAAGTTCTTAACTTATTTTGGAAATATTATGGGGTTTCATTGTCGAAGATTTATAGCGATTCAATATGAAATGACCTGTTTCGTCAGACTTTAATACATTGAGCTAGTACAGCAAGTGGCATATTTATGTTACTCTGAAAAAAATATGGCAAGCCACCTATTCAAAGGATAATTTTAATTTCAAGGCTATCATATCAGTAACATTTTCTCATTCTCTTTCGCAATGCGATTTCATCTCTTTCACATGCGACTCCATTCTGCTTGTATCAGAGATCACCCAAATCGAAACATTAATTTGATGAAATATTATTCTTGTTTTTCCAGTTAACTCCTAAGTCAACAATGAATTTTGAAATTATAATAATATCAATTAAATTCTACCAATAAACATTAGCTCTATTCGTAATAACTTTTAAAAAATATGGTGAAAATAAATTATTCTTAATTTTTCCATGTAAATAATCCTTTGGAAAAATTTTCTATGTGGTCCATATTTTCCCGCCATATGTGATTGTAGATTATTTTTTCAGTCGGCCAGTGAAATTTGCACAAAATTTTTTTAATGTTTGTCTCTATCGGTACAACTTCATGTTAGGAAGACACTATAAATGAAGCAGTAATGTCAACAATTATTTCTTCCTTATCTAAATAGTATTTGAGAAAAATAAAAATAAATTGCCTCCATCATGGACCAACAAAATAGCCTTGTTTTTTCTTCAAGATATTATTAATAAATTTATTTCACCCAATTGATGAATTATTTTTATCTTTCCAACCAATTAACAATTCAGATTATTTAAAAGTTAAAAAAAAAAAAATCAAAGTTATCTTTCCAGCTAACAATTTTGAATTTGGGTCACCATGCATTAAACGCAATAATAATAATTATATGCATAGAATAGTATTTTATTATTTTATCAAATAATTACTTAAATATTAACTTATTTAATAATTTATAACTCTTTAAAGTATTAGTTTAATATTTTTTCTAATTAATGTAATTATCACAATTTATTTATTAAAATAAAAAATATTATCGTATATAATAATATATAAAAATTATTATTGCAAAATTTGAAAATGTAACTTTTTTTTTTTTCAGATTCATAATAATATCACTATAAAATGAAATTATTTTTTGAAATATCTCGTGCCATTAGAAATCTATATAAATTTCACATCATACCAATTTTAATTTTGGTTATTTATATGAAAAAAAAAAACTTAACATTTATATCATTATATCTTCTTTTGAAATAATTTTTTATTGTCATATCAGCACATAAATATGTTAAATTATCATAACATCTAAAATGTGATAGAATGTAAAATCCTTAGTGTTAAGAAATCAAGTGAATGCATCCGGCAAGGGAATATTCTTACATTTAAAGGTAAATCATTTTGTGATCATTAATTAGACTTTTAATTAGATTCGTATCGTATTGAATTACTTATATAGTAGGTTGAGCATCAAAGCGTCCACATTATAGCGATCGCCAATTGTGGTAACCTTTTCACACTTTGTTTTGCTTTCTTTATTTGAAAAGACACACTTGGAGTGATTTTAACGTTTTTATGTAAATAAGTGGTGAACAAGGGATTGCTTCGTTTTTCCTCAATTTTTCATTTTTATCATTTTTCTTGTTTTACTATCTTGGTTGAAATGAGATAAATGCAAGGTTAATAAAGTTTATTATTCAAATGAGTCAAATATATTTAAATAAGTTTCATTCACTCTCTATTTATTTCTTTTTAATATGTTAGTATAATAAAAGAGGAATAAAAAAAAATTATTTTATATCAATAAATATAATGGAATGAATCCCTTATTTGTTTATAAAATTATTATTTTAATTCTCTCATTTATTGAAATATGTAAAATAATTATTTAGTTATTAAAAAAATACTATAATTAGTCTTTCATTTTTTTTAAAATTAATAAATTTAATTTTTTTAATAAATTTTAAATTTTAAATTTATTGTATTAAACATGATATTTTTTTTTTAAAATAAATAACAAAATATGACATTATCTAATTAATAAAAAGTCATTATGAGCATTTTAACAAATGAGATAATAAAATAATAATTTTTTTATAAATAGGAAGAAATATTTTACTCTAATATTTTATATTGGATAACAGCTCATAATTATTGTACCATAGTTAATCTGATAATGGCATCGCTCATATAATTGATTGCACATGCACTGTAATGGTCCACTTTTTCGGTGGGAAGAAGCGAAACAGTAACGAATATAGTAATATAACAGCCCGAAGTCAAAAAATTTTCCGAAATTTATGTAAAATAATTTTTTATTATTGTAAATAAATTTTTAAATGATACAATTATAAAACTATAATTCTAAAAAAGGACTCTCCAATATATCATAATACAAATGAAAGTATCAATACTTGCTTGTTAGGGATATGTTTCCACACAATTAGAAATAAAGTTGCCACGCAATCTCTCACGCTACTTTAAATTGTTTCACTTACCACTATGTTCACGAGGCCCATATCTTAAAACGGGTGGGTATTCTGGTGTATTATTAGAAAAAAATTTAATGAATTAAATTTATATAATTATTTATAATTATATTTTTAATTTATAAATTTAAATCATTAAATTTTTATTTATTGATAATTAAATATATTTTTATGTTCTTATTACAATATGAGAGAATCAAAACTGATACTCTATCTCAAAACATAAGTCAATTAATTGACAAGAAATAATAAATATGAATAAATTCAGTTATGATAAAATAAGAATTAACACCACTTCAGATAAAAAAAAAAATATTTGTGCCCATAAAGGAATAAATGATACTATCACTTATTTTGTTTAAAAAAGAAATCTAATTATTTAATTATTTTTATGATCGTATTTTAAAAAATTACTGTCTCGTATTGTGTATATAGTAAACTTTCTTACAAGAAATAGACTAAAAGATACCAAAAATGAAAAGAAATTAAATAAATATAATAATAAAAATATAAAGTATTATTTAACCTTAGCATAATTTTCTTTTTTAGAAATATCGGTCATTGTTCCTTCGCAGGTGAGATTACACAATTACATGCACGCCACCTGGCCTTGGCCTTTAGAACGGCATTTTTCACAATCCAGAAACCCACATGTGGGAATAAAAAGAATCCTCATGGTCCATTGTATTGTCCCGAGACAAGTCTAAATTTGATTCTGTATAATATTATTAGACGTAATTAGTAATATTTAAAAAACTATATGATTTGACGATTTAAATTTAATTTAATAATTAAAAAGATAAAAAATTTTAAATTTTAATCATATACCCTCTAAAATTTTAATATAATAATTCAAATTTAAAAAATTACATAATTTAACAATAAATGATTCTTTTAGGAATACTACAAAATTCAAACTTCATGCTATTAGACTTATTATTGTCATTTACATGTTCTTACTTTCAAGTTTGAATTTTGTGTATACAGAGAATCAAAATTTTATTCCCTCATGTGGGTTTCTGGACTTTTGAAAAATGCCATTCCAAAGTTGAAGGCCAGATGGCGTGAGTATCTCCGTCCAACTTGATGCTATTAGACTTATTATTGTCATTTACTCTTGTTCTTTACTTTCAAATGATTCTTTCTTTCTTTATTTATTTATTTTTTATTTTTTTATGTCTCTAGAAACACGAGAGAATTTTTATCTTATGAATCAACTAATCTGTAATATCTAAAACAGAAAAATGTCAAAAAAAGAAAATATAAAAAAATTCTAAATTGGGGTTTCTTATAAATAGTTCCATAAAATTTTAAATTCAAAATACAAATTTCTAAACTTTCACGTCGTAGAAAATAAATATTTTGATATATTTTACTTTACCAATGAATTAATAAGAATTTATTTCGTTAATCATGAGAGTTTATATTGACATAAAAAAAAACGATACTAAGAATAACACTCCTCTCTTGGAGTGTACAAGTAGAGAAACTTCTCAATTTTAGAATTTTTAAAATTATTTATAAATGACCCAGAAAAATGTCTTTATTCTCTTTAAGGTAAATAAATAAATAAAAAAAGTCTACCTCTGCATGAACCATTTTGCATATAATATAAATATGAAAAAGAATGAACAACCAACCACTCCTTCAAGCCCCCGCGCACTCACTCTCTCTCTTGCCCATCACAGAGTCTTGTGTTGCTGCCAAAGTTATTAAATGCTATCGAATTAATGTACCACTTTGATTCCTCTGTTGAGTACAGAATTTGGAAAACAGAGTCTTCGTGAATAGCTGTGGCTTTTCTCTCTGGTAAATCTGCTTCACCTATATTCTGTTTCATATTCTCCATAAACATCGCAGCGTATTTTGCACATTTATGGAATCAGATTCTGCTCTTTCGATCAGTTCCTACTTTTTAAATGTTCTCTTTCTTTTTCCTAATATTATGTCTCTGTTTCTGTCTTTTATATTCCATTCGAATGCTTATGGGCCTCCTGGGTTTTCCTTTATCCTTTTGCTTCAGTTCTGAAATTCTTACATGATCTCGATACCTGAGCTTCGAAATACTAATTGTTTGATCTTCACTGCTAAGTTGATGGCATGAAAGAAATTGGTAGAGTAATTTCTCTTCGGAGATGTTTGTGAGATTATCTCTAAAGTCAACGGCTACAAGGTGTCAGTGATCACAACCTGAAACACGTTTTTATTCTTCGCGTGTTGTAAGTGCAATATTATAACAGAGAACTGAAATTGCAGAGGTTGACTTTCATATACACAAGGCTTCTAAAACCAGTCAGAATAGGTGGCTGCTAGATCCATATTTTGATCTTTTCAATTTTTGTTTTCGTTTTAGAAATCTGTCGTTTTGATTTTGTCATCAATTCCAGGAATCAGCTTGTCTCACATCCCTTTCTCTCTTCATCCAAATTTTGATGTATATTAAATATCTGACATATTGCTGCATGAAAGCAGATTATTTTACATGAACTCTTCTGTACTCTTATTTGAAGATTTTTATTCTGCGGGTTGAATTACATTAGCATCCAACATGTTCCTTCGTAGAAGGCAAAACCAGAATCAGCTGGAGAGCGATCCGTCACATAAAGATGCAAAGGTAAAGTTGGTTTATTTTTCTTCGAAACGCTCAATTTTCTGCTAAGTATGTTCTGAAAGGGCATATAAAAACTCTATACATGCCTCAATTTTTGTATAATTCTGAGCGAATTATTACATCTTCACTCCCTGATCCCCTGAGGAAGAGAATTTTGATAGAAGGAAAAAATATATGCACTCTTGTGTGGTTGTCAAAGCAGTTTATTAAAGAAGGACAAGATAATGAGCCTCATGTGCAATGTTTTCAGGTAGATGAACTCAGGGCTGCTCTGGGGCCTCTATTTGGGCGTAGTTTAAAGTATTGCACAGACGCATGCCTAAGGAGGTATCTGGAAGGAAGGAATTGGAACGTGGAGAAAGCCAAGAAAATGTTAGAAGAATCACTGAAATGGAGATCAACTTATAAGCCAGAGGAAATTTGTTGGGTATGTCAGATTTCTCAACCTTAGTTTTCTGATATCCTATTTAGAAGTTAATATATTTCTTGCAATGTTGTAAGCTAATAAATTGATTTCTTACTATAAACCCAGCCTGAAGTAGCACACGAAGGTGAGACAGGCAAAGTCTCCAGAGCAAACTTTCATGACCGATCTGGGAGGACTGTGCTTATAATGAGGCCAGGAAAGCAGGTTTTACCCGCCATTTAGACTTATACAAATTTGATTTTTGATCTTGATTTGGGTCATTCAACGCAAAAGTACATATTGAATGACTTTATTTTTCTTTTGATTTGACTTTATTTGGTCAGAACACAAATTCGCCAGAAGATAATATACGGCATTTAGTGTACCTGATGGAAAATGCTATCCTCAATCTTCCCGAAGGTCAAGAACAGATGTCGTGGCTCATAGACTTCACCGGATTTTCGCTCAACACTAACGTTTCAGTCAAAACAGCCCGTGACATTGTTAACATTTTACAAAACCACTATCCTGAAAGGCTTGGTATTGCTTTTCTGTATAGCCCACCAAGAATATTTCAGGCTTTTTGGAAGGTTTGTTCCTTCTCCTGCCCTGCTTTTTCTTTTTCGCTAATGTCACGCACGATGATGTTGAATGCAAAATACCCTTTGAAAAACTGGTATCAAACATTGAAACCCCAAACTGATGCAAGGAATACTATTTCAACCCCAAATTTGATTATTTTATTTTTCTATGTTTGGACATTGATAGGCTGTGAGATACTTTCTGGATCCCAAGACATTCCAGAAGGTGAAGTTCGTGTATCCTAAAGATAAGGAGAGTGAGGAGCTGATGAAATCGCTGTTTGACGTGGAAAATCTGCCAAGTGAGTTTGGTGGTAAAGCCACATTGAAGTACGACCACGAAGAGTTCTCGCGTTTGATGGCAGCGGATGATCTCAAAACTGCTAAGTTCTGGGGCCTCGATGACAAGCCTTTAACCACTATGAATGGCCATTCTGGTGCTGAGGTGGTTCCAGAACCCGTGCCCACTTGAGCGACATCCTAGTTGATTCGTAGTGTAAAATCTCTTCTTGGTCTCTTATTTATGAAATATTTTTCAATTTAATCCCATATAGAATTTTTTAATTTGGTCCTTTCATGGATGATATATTTTTTGATTTAGTCATTTACATATAAATATTTCATAATTTGATCCATTTTGAATAAAATTATTATCAATAATTTCTTAAAAAATATGAAAGATATTATTGATAATAATTTTATTTGTGAAAGATTAAATTAAAAAATTTTTATATATGAGGGACTAAATTGATAGATTAATTTTATGAGGGATTAAATTAAAAAAATCTTTTATGGTACTAAATTAAAAAGTGCTTCATATATAAAGGATCAAAATAAAATTTTAGTATGATGAAGAAACTATCTTCTGTTTCTTTTCAACTCCTAAAGAAGGAAAAAAAAAACCATGAAGCTGAGACATTTGCTAATTATTATAGTACCCTACACACCATTCTCGCTCTCTTATTTGATACTCTAATTACTTGTATCTGTATAAATCGCTTTTTAATTATTGGAATGAACTTATAACCGTTTGTTACAAGACTCTTCACCATTTATGTTCTTATAAACATTTTAGTTCAACATGATATTGGTCGTCATATAAAACAAATGACAAAAAGGTATTATTTTTTGAACACTCTAGATTAGACCAGGATTCAACTTCCAGTACTCATGTAAAGTCTCTTTCATTTGCGCTTCTACTTTTGAAAGCTTAAGCTCCTACATCACATGAAAATAATTCTATTAGTTGAATGGGCAAAATCCATATTCTTTGCAATAAAAAAATATGAATGATTCCAAATTTTCTTCTATTAAATTTATATAACAAAAAAAATTAAAAAATAGAATTTATTAATTTAGTGGACACAATTTTATTAGTGCAACATCATCCCACAAGTAGTTGTAAATTGTAATGATATTTTGTTGCAGCCCTATTTCTTTTTCTTTTTTCTTTTTTAAAAAGAAAAACTTGCCAAAATTTTGAATACCTGTCAATAATTTGTTTTTAATAAAAATTGTAACAGAAATTTCTTACAACAGTTAAGTTTGAGGTTAAATTAATCTATAGATGCTATAATTTTATTTAATTTTAATTTTTTTTTTTGTCAATATGCACTTATAAATGTACTTTTAAATTTTGTTGGCCATGACTTAATTTTGCATGAATTGTTAAAATACTTTAAATATACATGATTTATGTTAAAAAATAAATGATAAAATAAAATGAACTGTGCATCCTACATATTAAGTGGTTAAGCACGCTGGCTTCGACATCGTAATTAATTAAAATATTAAGTTTGTACATTGTTAATTACAGTAGTAGAAGTTAACGATATGTATACTCACAGAAATGATAGTAATTAAATTAAAATTTTTAAAATTATTGAGTTAGTTATAAATTTGAAGTTGGAAAAAATAAATCAAAATCAGATGAAAAAAAAATATAAAAAGTAATCCAAACAAATTTTAATAATTCAAAACGTGACAATTTATTGATTATGATTAGATGCACATACAATTCTATCTTAGAAACAGGTGAAAAAGTAATCAAGTTACTCACTTCGCTTGGCCTAACTAGTTGGCAACAAGCCAAGAAAGAGGAGAGACTTTAGTATAGTTTTTATATTATTATTATCAAAATTTTACATATAAATAATAAATTAATTTTTTTTTACATTTTAAAATTATAAGAGATTTATTAAAAAACACTGTAAAAATTTAGTTCAGTTTAACTAATCTCAAAGACATTTAATTAAAACAAAAATAATACTATTAATTATAGTAACTTTGACATTTATCTTATATGTACATTAGGTATGAATATGCTTATGCTTTTTCCCTCTACTTCTACAAAAAAAAAAAATTTAGAACATTTATGGAGTCTCATAACTAATTCAAAAACAGACATAATTTAATACACATCTAATAAGAATATTATTCAAAATTATTTCAATTGATGCACATTCGGTACAAACTATATGTTGTATATTAGATTACAAATTAACAACTGGGTCCCGTAGCTCAGTTGGTTAGAGCGTTGGTCTTATGAGCCGAAGGTCGCGGGTTCGAGCCCCGCCGGGACCACTTTTTTGAACCCGCGACCGTATTCGGACTATGGAATTATGGCCCAAACCATTGGGAAGTTACTGGGCTTTGGATGGGCCTCACTTGAGGGTAGAGGACTGTGAAAAAAAAAAAAAACGTCTTCGCAGTTAGCTGATTTTACCTTCCAGAGGGCGATCCATTTGATTGGAGAATCATCGTCGACTCCATCCACGGTGGATCAACATTTAACACCAGTTTGTCTATATATTGAGGTGCTTTTTCTTGACTTCTGTTTTATTCAACTGTGTGGCGAATCTTAGATTCCTAGTTGTCTTTCAAGGTATTTGCAGTTTTGTGGTATAAGAGTTTTATTTTTGCTATTTTCTTGCCGAGCGGTGTTGTAACTGGCAAATCAGAGGCAAAAAGTTTTGTTCTGGTTGTATTTGGTTTTATTTTCTGTAGTGTGAAGTGAATTGTGTAATCTCATAGTGACATAAGTTGTATCCTCTTATGATTCGAAACCTCGTTTTCTTCCAGGAAAAGGCAAGATGATAAGAGCGGTATTGGTGATGAACACGCAGGGGAAGCCCCGTCTCGCAAAATTTTATGAATTTCGGGTCCTTCTTTTATACCATCCTTTTTAAGATTTCAATTTTTCTTCTCTCTCCCAATTTTCTACGATTTTTATCGATATGATTCTTGATTTTATTGTGCTAGGTCAGCCCGTGGAGAAGCAGCAGGAACTAATACGCAATGTCTTTTCGGGTCTCCCTCTTTTCATTGATCAATGCAGTTTATTTTAATTCTTCTTACTCGATCTCAATGCTTGATTGAAGGATATGTTACAGTGTCTTGAGTCTTGATATCGTTGATCCCTAGCTTCTTGAGGTTTTAGCCCCCTGTTTGTCTAGGTCTTCTAATTTTTTTTCTGGTTTCCATTTGTTGTTTATACAGTTTTATGCAGTAGAGCTGAAAATGTAAGCAATTTCGTGGATGCTGAGTCCATCTTTGGTCAGGTATCATCTCCTTTTAATGATATACTTGCTTCTTTGCTCTCTTCTTCTTCCTCATTTGGTAGCTTATAATAGGAGTAGTGAAACTAGATTTATGCTTGACCATGGACTTGTTTTCCTCGTGTTAAAACCTCCAAGTTAGCCGTACTGCACTGCTGCTGCAACCATATTTTGTATGCATTATTGAGAAGAAAAGACTCACTATTTTGTCCACCTGATCTAAGGTGCATTTTGTTTGTTTCTCATTTTGCGTAAACTAGAACTAAACTTAATATGATATTTCGCCGTGCTGACATTGCTGATTGCTGTGCTCTTTCTAGCGATCTCTAGCTTCTGTACAGGAGCTATGTTGTGAACATCTCTATGTCCAAAAGAAAAAAAAAATTGTGAACTAATCTGTTCCTTTTCCCCTCAGGATGCTCGCCTTGTCTACAAGCACTACGCAACTTTATACTTCGTGTTTATATTTGATAGTTCTGAAAATGAGCTGGCTATGCTTGACTTAATACAAGGTACATTCCTTTTTGAAAATTGCTGTTGCTTAAATTGGCGTAAGTTGGTTGACTTTTTGTAATAAATTTCCTCTCGAAAATTGGGAAAGATACAAGCCATGGATGTACTGATTTTTACAATCATGACATTTAAACCCTTTTGCTAAGATGGCGATCTTGAGAATATATACTGGGCTTGCTTCAAATGAGATATTCAATGGAATCTAGCTTAATATTAAATGACGTTCTCAGTCTTGATTAAAGCTAACCATAAAGCATACCATCTTTGTGGGACATATTCATAAATCTGATGAGAATGATAATAACTTTGATTGTAATTTCTAATCTATTATTATGTATTCTAAGCTCCAGTTGATTAATACATTTTAGAAATTTTGTTGCTTCTTATGCCGTAATCTTGTTCAACAATTTACCTACATGGTTTTCAAAGGGAAAACAGAATTTAATGCTAGTCTTAGGATAGAAACTTGTTGCTTCTAGTCTTAGGATAGAAACTTGTTGCTTCTCATCCCTTTGAACTTTCAGTTAGAGCCACACCAATTGTATATTTCGTAGAATGCTATAAAATGTTGAAACTATTTACTGCAAAAATCTCCTGTGAGAAAATCTGGAGTTGTAAATTGTTATTGAGCTGAATGTTGTTTCGATGATTTTTAAGATGTCTCTTTTTGTTCTCCATGCTCTTTTTTAACCAAACTGTGGTGGGTGGCAGTGGTAGATAATCTGATAATCTATCTAAACCCTTTCATTGTGTTTTCCAACATATGAATTATTTTGCTTTTGATGATGAGCATGCACTTGGCGTGAAAATTTATGCTTCTTGTATTTTCCACTACTGTTTGCAAGAGCTTAATGTAATCGTATGCTCGAACTGCTGTTCATTACTGCTCTTTAATGGACTGTTAATTTGACTGGGTGATTTGCTTACTGTGACGCTTTCTGCCTTCAGTCTTCGTTGAAACACTGGACAAATGCTTCCGAAATGTATGCGAGCTTGACGTGGTGTACAATTATACCAAGGTTGTAGACTTTTTCGTTGCCACTTACTTCTGCTCAACCTCTATGTTGTAGTCTTTATTTAAACACGTTGGCCAAGCAATGTCTTTGTTGAAACACAAAACCATATGACATAATTTACTATAAACCTGACATTTGTTCTGCTCATGCTGACTTGTAGGTTTATACTGTAGCCTTCAGACTGAATAGTTTCTCTATCGCCAAAGTTTTTATAAAAAATTGACTCAATTTCCAGTTTACTTGACAAATTGATGACTCTCGTGCTTCTAAGTGAGTCAGTGTTGTGTTCCCAGAAAATTAATTTGACTCTCGTGCTTACTATTACGAGCTATGCATGTATTACTGGGTTCAAGCCTACTAATGATATATGCACCTCAATTTTCCATTTATTTGATGTTACAATGATTTATCTGCAGATGCATACAATTCTAGATGAGATTATCTTTGGAGGGCAGGTGTTAGAAACAAGTTCAACCGAGGTTATGAAGGCTATTGAAGAAATATCAAAGTGCTCTCTCTCTCTCTCCTCCTATTTGGCTTTCTAGCTTGCATGGTTCTAAATTATGTATTTCTCTGTGCATACACGCTTTTTTCTGGGCATGATGTTTGATGCAGGCAAGAAGCGGCCTCCAATGCTATCAACCTTGTCCCCAAATCTGTTTCTGGTTGGAGGACGCGGTAGCATACTATAAATTATGAGCTTATGGAATGATCTTCATTATATATATGCATTCAAGTGTTATGAAAGACGGAACTGAAATTTGTCTCTGAGGAGAGTCGGTAGCTTATACTGTGAATCGTGTTCATTCTGAAGTAAAACAACCTACGCTAAACGACAGAAAAATGCAGCCAAGTAGAGATATTTATCTCTGTAACTTCTTGCCTGTATTGGTCCAATGAACCATTTTAAACTCCACATGACCTTGCATGTTTATCTTTGTAATTGCTTGCCACCAAAAAAATGGAAAACACTGTGGATCATGACCTGGACAGTACATGATGCTTCAACTGGTGATCAGAATAATTTATGACAACAGCGTAATGTCATCACAAATTGACTGGTCCACAATGCATAGCACCATATGTTGGATAGCACATGATCTTTGCTGGAATCGCATTTAGTTTTTCCGGGCTGCACATTTTACGGCTTCTGCAATGTCACTCTAAGCCTGAAAGTTTGTAATGCAATATTTGATGAATTATTATCAAAATGGTTATTCCTTTTGTTTCACAAACGTCTAGAAATTTAGAATGTCCAGCGGATGATACATTCCTAGACTGTTTGCAGGAATAACTCAAAGCGCTCTCACTCCAGGTGCACCCATAAAAGTTATGAGTGTCCTCACTTGACGGGGCTTTCTGCATCTTGAACAACTTAACAGGCAGCATTCCTTTCAGGTGCATCCATAATTCCCGCGATATCTCTCACATATAGATTTAATTTATAAATTATAACAAATGAATGGGTAAAATAGTTATGAGTTAATTCTTGACCTGTTATTTGAAGGTATATTGCACTCTTCTTATTATTTAGTATATATTGAAATCAAATAAAATAAATTACTGTCACGTTCTGAATTCAATGGTCGAACTGCTGGATCTCCGTCGCATAGATCCATGATTCTATGAAATATATTCCCTCCTGTCAAATTATGAATTCAGCTAATGTTAACGGCATCTCTTCGCATCTTTCTGTCAAATGATAGATTTCATATTCTAATTTCTTCAATGAAAAGACTACGGATTCTCGATGAAGAGATATACTCCGGCTGACATCTACATGTGCCAAACGTCGGAAAACTTGTGTCTGTAAAATGAAGCAGTGAAGGAACATCGTACTGCACCTTTCCACTTCATAATCCTTTTTTTTCTTTTTTTTTTTCTTGCAGCACGTTTCCAAATGGTACCTGTTACCTTCTCAAACTTCACCTTCGGAGTGCAGACTGAATACAACCCTAAGGCTCGTATAAGTAAAATTTTATTTAGTTTGTCCGCGTATAGAGTATTTTTTAATTTAATTTTTATAACTTTTTTTATTTAATTATTCACAAAGAAAATTATTAATAATAACTTAAAAAATTATAAAAAAAAGTTTTATTAAAAATAATTTTATATTCTAGGGATCAAATATCTATATACGAGGGGGATAAAAAATTGTGAGGGACCCAAATATGATTTTACCAAGGTCACATGATTTATGCAAATATTGGAAATGTCAAATTGTCAATATGCGGTAAACAACTATTTTAATATAAATAAATGAGACCCTCATATCAACTGTGGTCCCATGGTCTAGTGGTCAGGACATTGGACTCTGAATCCAGTAACCCGAGTTCAAATCTCGGTGGGACCTTCGTCTATTCCATTTTCCGACGTAATCAGTTTTTATTCCAAGCTATCTAGAATTTTGATAAAACATAGTTAGCTAAACCAATTATTACTGTCTAAACTTAGTGAGATAATCAAACTAACTATTGCCTAGTTGCTGTCAAGTTTCATCTTTGCTTTCATACACTGACCAGTCAACAGATGAAGTTTGATATAAGCACATATTCATCATAGGAATACCTCAAATTGTTGGCTTGTAAATCTGTACGGAAAAGCTGAGCGGGCAAATTACAACCCCACATGTCAGCCTCATAATCTGAGACTTCAATTTAGCTTTAAAATTATAACAGACATATGACCACCGCCTAACTTACAGGTGAAGAACAAATTGTTTGGAAACCATATAAAAATCAATGTGAAATCTGACATGTGGGTATTTTTAGATCACCCAGAAATAGATATCTTATATTAATTCTGCGGCTTACAAGCTCATTGCCTCCACATAATGCACCTGCAAACGAGTCCCAGATTCTGCAAACCTGTGGGGTGAAGATAAATTTAACAAATGATATGCTTACGCTATTCCAAAAATAGATCATTTGATAAATAGCAAGTTGGCCATTGTTGTCTCTTATGAGCTTATCAGCATTAGTCTGATGACTGAAAACTTCAGTAATCTCATTGACCGCAGTAGAAAATATGTTACAATCAGACAAAGTTACAGTTGGAACGTTGTTTGTAACACGTTCTTTCATATTTCAAGAAAGAGTCGGCAGAATTTGAAGCTCCACAAACACAAATACCGAGTATTTTGTTTTCCTAAAAACTACAAAAGCAGCAAAATTCATTCACCAGATTGAACCTTAACTTTTCTACATCATATTTCGATACATACATATATATATATAAAAGAAATTCTTGTGTCCGAAGTCCACATGCCAACGAACTTTAACAACTAACACGGGGCTGAATCAAAGTTTTCATTTTGTACCAGATGTTTTATATGAGGAGAAGACTTAAAAGAGAAGCAAATATCTAGATAAGAGAATAGTTGCATCTACCCTTTACAGCAGCTCAATTATTTTATACACACATAGCATTAATAACATGTACTTTTGCTTGACAAGTTGCAGACTTTCGAAATCAAATTTAAATGGTGCACCAATTACCACATCTCCCGTGTCATCTTCGTCATCGAGTGTCCTCCTTTTATTAAGATTTTTATGCTTCCTACCCCCATTGGGTTTCCCCCCAGTCCTCCTACCTCTTCCTTTTTTATCCATTTTTACTTACTTTTTATAGTCAAAAGATTCTTCCTATGGTGATTTTAACTTGCCTAGAGTCCCACTTCTCCATCTCCATTATCCACTATCCTCCTCCTCCTTCTCCTCCTCCTGATTTTTGTTACAATGGCATCTAAGAAAGTTTCTTCTTCTGCTTCTGACTTCACTCAGAGATGGACAGGCAAGAAGAACAAACTGTTTGAAGATGCTCTGGCAATATATGATAAGGAAACTCCTGATCGTTGGCGCAACATAGCCATGTTTGTTGGAGAAACCACTGAATGTGAAGTCAAGAGGCAGTATGAGATACTTTTAGAGGACATCGAACAAATAGAGGCAGGCAAGGTTCCCCTTCCTCGTTACAACAGATATGCTGGATGTAGCAGACTAAACATCACTAGTGCAGAGCAGAGGTAACACACTGCTTTCAACATGTTACGAGTTCACAAATCACTATGTGTAACTAGATTTTCACTCTTAGCATTTTTTCTCATCCCATGAAGTTCAAATTAATGAATATCATGATGATAGGCATGCACAGAGGTGTATGCTGTTAGAACCAGTTGCCTTAGTTTCCTGCACAAAATGTTAGTACTGCATCAGCCCTGACTCATCAGAGCAACATGTTTTATTTCTATATAATATGCATGGGCCAAGTATCTACAATTTTACTTCTAAAAAACATTTTGTTAGACCTTTTTTAGGTGCATTTTCCGGCTCTTTTGTTGGAACTTTGACTGTAAAGGTTGAAATTATTAAGTTATGTGGATAGGTAAACCAAAACATTAGAAAAGTTTAGAAAGATGAAGGACTTACTTTTGACCCGCTGTTGAAAATGAAAAAAGAAAAGAAAAGAACGAGAAATTCACTACACGATTTTACCTCATTATTTGCTAAACCTAATTTTCGTTACACATTATTTGCAGGTTGAGGAACTTGAAACTGTGACCAAGAATGACCTTATAAGTGAAGATGGGAATCCTTTCACAAGAAGTCAATTTACCCATTTATAAGCATTGGTCATCAGTAATTTATCTACTTTTACTAATATCTCTTTTTCTAGATGTATCCATGTGTGTAATAAATTTCTTTCATGCTTACCATTCACTATAGCAAGGAGTCCCTGAAAAAGAAACATCAACTAAAAGTAACCATATTCCAAAATCTACATTTTGAATGCATATTGTTACCATAATCCAGCAAAATTATATGTTACTGATCGCTAGTGAAGAATAATGCCGTAAGAATCATAATTTACAATTTTTTCCTCTTCTAAGGCTTAAAAAAATTATAATATCATCTAGAGAGATATCAATGTCAAAGGGAGCAATATGCAAATTGTACAAGCACTCTACTCATCGAATAATAAAACATTTTGAAACCTCCTAATTCTTCGAAGTTCAGTGAAGGGGTAGTGAAACATTCATCTTCGTTAAAGCTATCACAATTTTTTTTCAAAAACCTTCGTTAAGGCTGTCACATGCTACAGTCAGCACAAAAGAGAGACTTCAAGTATACATACTAGCCAGCGTACAGTTTCTTCCAGGAAATAGTTATTCAGTAATAGTTCACCTTTTGAATTGTATTCAAGCTCACCCATGAAAGTGATTTTTAAAGTAGCCACTTAGATGCCACTTTTAGATTTCTTTCTTTGACCGAATGTGACTCTTGATGCCAGAGCTAAAACTTCTTTCTAAAGAGCTTAACCATAGTAAACTTGATTCTCTTATTAAAATCTCATGAAGTTAGTCCTAAGAGATCATAAGAATATATATATATATATATATATATATTTGCTAAGAGACAATGTCAAGAAAAGCTTAAGGAGATACAGAGTAATGAAGCATGCGAGCTGGATGAGAATTAGGACAAAGAAGACCTAACTCCTTGGTAGAGAAATTTTGAAGTAGCCTCTTAATGTCTTCGGATAGAGTGAAAAAACAGTAAGGTCTATTGATGAAGAATTCAATCACGTTCAAAAGTTTGCTTTCCACAAAGAGAAGCTGAATTCAAATCTCTGCAAGTCTTAACCAATCTAGCTATTGCAAAATCCACATTATGACTCTTCTCAAACCACGTAAGAAATAAAAATGCTTTGTGTTAATCCTGGACTCTTCCCAATGCCAAAGCCGAACCTGATCGCCATCCATTAATATTAAAAATGAGAGGAAGTATTTGGTCTTGTTTCTATTTCTTCTTGGATCCTTTGATATAATCGACCAGCCAGTATGTGATGGCTGCAAAATTTTGGCCAAAGAAGGGGTTCTCATGATATTCATTTTCCCCAGATCTTGCTCCTTGTTCCAAACTAGTTTGTATAGGTTTACACATCTTTTAATCTACGTTATAGCGTGGATCGTATCTGGCTTGTGACCCTTATTATTACCAAGTTCCTTGTCTACAAGATAATATATAAGGCAATAATAATTTAGTTAATAAAAAAAGTATTCTAGATTAGCTTGTGTGAACCAACTTTGCAACCAGCGGATGATATTCTTATTCTAAAATTGATCGACTCTAATGCATGAAGGGCAATCAAACCATATAGCCCTTGCAAAAGGACAATTAATAAATATATGATTTAGAGAAAACAGAGGTAGTATAAAGAATCTAATTTTAGATTATGTCAAAGTAAGATATCTCCTAATGACAAGGCTCTTGATAAAAGGCGCTAGATAAAAACTACTATTCTACGAGGAAGTCTTAGCTTCCAAATGAACTCTTAAATGGTGTTAATTACTACATTACTGTTGTTATTAATAGTAAGTATCCTATATCTCTTTTTGACACCAAAGGACCTTGAAGCACTAGCATTCCAAATTAATTTGTCATTGAGCCTGTTACCCAAAAGGTTGGCAAGGAAATTTTTTTGATAACATCTTAATGATAAAGTGAATTTAGTGGAAGAATATTCTAACGCACATTATTATGCAAATAAGGTCAGAGACAAAAGATAAGTTTGTCAGCATTTTGACCCTGTTTTTTACTTCGATTATTGTGCAAAAACTATCGCCCTCAAAACTCTTTCCTCATATCTGTATATTTTTTTTAATGTTGCAGGCTCTAACAACCCACAACAACTATTTTACTTTTTGGTTAACTTGCAGCCTAATTTTTTTTGAATTTTCATTGAGTCACGGGTTGATATAGCCTGTAACTCAATGAAAAAAAATCTAGGGGGTTGTGCCCCTTTGCGGAGCAAAGGGGGCAAAGTGCCTCTTATTCTCTAAGATAGGGGCACGTGCCCCTAAAAAAAATATTAATTTAATGATATGAAGTTAGAATATCATTTAAGATGACACATTTATTAGTTATTTATTCGAATTATATAACTCTAATATAAGGCTAGAGAATTAAAATGATTAATAAATTTGTTACCTTGAATGATATGACATTTATTTGAATGATATATATAACTCCAATATAATAATTTGTTTAATTATTATTGATTTGTATCATTAAAAACATTTTGGTGAATGTTTAAAATAAAATCAATCTTTAAAAATTAAAATCCTTAATTTTCAAATTATAATAAATTTATTTCATAATTATTACTCTTTAAATTTAAGATTATATTTTTAATTACAATAAATTTAATTTTTTCAAATTCTTTTTAAATGATTTTTATTCAAAATATATTTTTAAATTTAAATTATTTTAAAATTATAAATTAATATATTAATTTTTTTTTTCATTTAAGGGGGCACGTGCCCCCTATCTTAAAGAATAAGGGGGCATAACCCCTCATATTTTCTTTGACGACTAAATGAAAGTTTGAAAAAAAAAAAAAGGTTGTGGCTATGTTAGCTCGCAACCCTAAAAAGTGAAAAAGTTGTTGCAGATTGTTAGAGCCCACAACATGAACAAAAATTTAAAAAAATGGTATAAAACAAATATGAGGAAATAATTTTGGTGGTGATTGATTTTGTACAACAATCAAGATAAAAACCGATACAGGGTCAAAAATTTTAAGTTTGTCTCTATACTTGGTTGCATAGACTACCACAAACGATGAATTAGGTTGATTAGAGAACCTGATCCAACCTACCAACTAAGATTGTCAGTAATGAGATTTTGCAAATTTTGAATTTTCTTTAATATCCAGGATGAACTAGTACGTTGAAGCAAATACCAAGATCCTTATTATCCATGTGTTTGTCTCTAAGAGCTTTAATAACCAAAGATGAATTGTTCAAACATGTGATTTTCTAAACTTGCTTTGCAGAAGGGCTTTGTTAACAAGATGTGTAGGCCTAAAACATAGGCCTCCCATTTAAATACTATGACAAATTTTATTCCAACATATCATGTTGTTTCCTTAAAAGGAAAAAAAGAAATCAACAATTTTAGAATCAATTTTAGCAAAGTACTTTTTTTCAATTCAATGCAAGACATGATATGCCAGATTAGAGTTTAGAACTAATTGGATAAGAGTCATTTTGCCTAATTGTGAGAGGAGATTAGCTTTCTAGGCCTAGAGCTTTGAATTAATTCTTTCTACTATTTCATCATAGATGAAACTTTCTTCTCTACCAGCATTCACCCAAGAACCAAGATATTTTCCAAGTCTTCCAGTGTATTTAATAATAAAAATACCATATAGTAGCTTCTTAATACAATAAGGAGTTTTTGGACAAAAAACCATTAATGATTTTCCTTTATTAATTTGAAGTCCAAAGATTTGACTAAATTGCTCCAAAGTTTTTTAAATAGTTCTACATGTGTCAATCGTGCCTTTAAAGAACAAAATCATATTGTTAGCATACATCAAATGAGAGATGGCCTCTAATATTCTATTTATTTTAATGCCTTTCAAATGATTACTTTTCTCTTCCTCCATAATCATGCTAGAGAGTACATTAGCATAAAGAAGAAAGAGATAAAGGGAGAGAGGATCTCCTTGTTTGATGCCACAATAAGGTTGAATAGGATTATCATTAATAATGACTTGATCGCTAAACCTAGAAAATACATTGCATTATAGTTAATCCACTTACTTGGGTGTCCCATTATAGTAAGTGTGGCTTTCATACGGCTCCAAAAAATGTATCAAAAGCTTTAGAAATACCTAATTTCTAAGCACATCATGTTTGATTTTCTCTTTTAGCATGATGAATATAATGCATTAGCTTAGAAGTCATAATGATGTGATATGAGATTAATTAACCTTTGAGAAATGCACTTTGATAAGGCCTAATAATATCATTAACGATAATCTTTAGCCTATTGTAGAGAACTTTCGTGATAATTTTGTAAGACACATTACATAAGTTGATGGGCTGAAAGTCTTTGAAAGTTTAAGAGAGGTATGATTTTGAAATCAATGCACTCATGCTTTTAAGAAGAAAGCCATTTAATAAAAAGGAGAAGACCATTTCTGTAACATCATTACCTACAATTTCCCAAAAGGATTGATAAAACCTTGAATGAAAGCCGTATGGTCCAAAGCACTATCAACTTTCATTTCAAAGATAGCAAATTTAATTTCTTAAGCAGTGGATTCTTCCTCCAGAATATCAATATGAGCCTGAGATAAGATGGGCACATAAACTTGTTCAAGGGAATTTAAATTTGTATGAAAGTCACATTTCTCATGAGATGAAAAATGTTTTCAAAATACTACACACCTTGATCTTTTATCATGATAGGATTTTCAATCCAATCTCCAGAACTATTTCTAATTTGAGTGATTAAACTAATGGCCCTATTTTTTGCTACTAAAGAATGAAAATACTTGGTATTTCTATCATCATGAATCAACTAAGTCTATTTGGTTTTTGTGCCCATAAATACTCTTCATAGTAGTAGAAGAATTCCAAATTTAATATAATATTCTTCTCAAGATCTTCTTTATCAGGAGAGTTAACGCATTGTTACACCTGTTGCAAAGAGTCTTCTAGCATTTTAATGTTGTCAAGAATTTTCCCAATATAGAATCTGTTATAATATTTAAGCCTTGCTATTGTGGATGATAATTTGGACAAAAGATGGTAACTAGGAAACCCTAGAATAGGTTGCCAAGCATTACAAACAATTGATATACACTGATTAAACATTAACCAAAAGTTTTCGAATTTGGCAAGCCTTGCTTTGAAAGGAAGATTATAACTAGATCCGAATATGATAGAGGAACGGTTAAAAGCTGCAATAGGTAAAAGTGTAAGCGAAAAGTTAGGAAATGGCTGAATCTAAGTTTGATTGCAAAAGTATTTGTAAATTTTGTCCCAAACTTTATCATCACCCTCCTTAGTATTAGTCCATGAATACCATTGATCTTTTGGATAAATGTCAATAAGCTGGCATTGCTTAATCAAACGTTGCAAGTCAGTTGCACCAGGAATAATAGAACAACAACTATGCTTATTGTGATTAATTGAAATCACCTTTAAGAAGCCAGGGATTATCAATATTTTTTATTGTCTTTGCAATCCATTTCCACAAGAATTGTCTATAAGTAAGCTTGGAAAACCCACTAACCAAGTTAATGTACCGTAAACCCTAAATTCTAAATCTCCACTCTTCTTTAACTCATCAAATCCAAAATATAATATATTACATTCGACCTGACGTACATTCATCATAGTGTCAAAAAAGAAGTCTAGTTTATATTTACACAAAAAAGAATTTTGCGTCTTTGAACTGATGTCGGCTTCCCCAACCCACAATAGTTAAAACATAGAAGTATCATAGTTACTGGGGAAGCTTAAAAGGGCAGCTTCCCAAGCTCTAACTGTTTCATCAATGAGGTCTGCTACTTTTGCATTACTTCTTTCATCAAGTGACTTTGCAATAGGATCAAGTACTGACACATAATTTTTGTTTCTTGAAAGCTCTAATATGTGGCATGCAAACACTTCTTCGTTTTTTGAAAGGTATCAAATTTGCAGATCTGCCATTGATATAAACACTAGTTGGCATCTTTGAGTCCACAGTATCTTAAAACTTCCATTTGAATTACGTTATTAGTATCATTCTATATACCACAATATTCAGATGTTAATTGTAAAGTTGTATCAGCCACACTGACAGATCTTTCTTACATATATATTACCAACATTAGCATCATCAACAAAGAAGGAAAGCTTGTTCTACTTTGAGACTAGGGAAGAATTCATTAAAAACTAATTAAAAGATCTGAAACAAAACATGCCATTGACAAGGGACCACGTATGTATATTTCTTGCTAAAGCAGAGTCCAAAGCAAACAGAAAATTGAAAAATTTATACCAATAAAAAGGTTGAATCTTATATGCTTTTCAATCAACCTTAACCTTGGAAATAGTAAGGTAACACAAAGTTGTACTACCTACCATTTTGAGCTAAATATGGTAAAAAATAAAAAATAAAAAACCTTAATTCCAACTCGCCCTGAAGTAAGGCATGTTGCAATTTATAGTATTGACCTTGGCAAACTCTTTTTCATTAAAGGGCAAGTTAGCAAAGGCCAGGCCTGTTAACTTGTCACCTAATGATCAGACAAGGTAAAACTTTGACCCTGACTAGTTGGACTCATAATTCCAATTGGATGTTAGGGACACATGTCATACGGCTATTGGATAAGAGAGACTACATTGAATCACATTAGTTAGCAATAAAAAAAATGTTATCTAGGTTAAAGGACTCTTCTGCTTCAATTGTAAAACGAAGTGATTCCAAGTTGTTTCTTTTGTGCTTTCTTAATTTTAGTCTCATTCTCCCACTGTCTTATGTTCCTATGCATTATTTCCATTTTGGGTGGAAAAAAAAAATTAGTTTTTGATTTTTGCATTGTGTTGCAATTGGAGCAAAATATTTTTGGTGGTGGTATACAAATTTAAAGCAAAGTAAATTTATCTAATTTTTTTTTACTGGTCCTCATACTTTCTATTTGATCGACTGAATTTTTTTTCAATTAATCAAATAATAACGTACTCTTTTTTAAAATCATTATTATTATTAATAAGCAAACATTTATATTACATGGAACTTGCCCTCAAATGTGGGCAACTCACCTCTAAAATAAAATAAAATATTTTCCTAACAACGTGTCTTTATTTAAGGATGAGTTTAAGGGATGTGAGGGTTATCCCTTAAAATTTCAAATTTTATATGTAATTTTATTATATATTTTTAATTGAGTCCCTTAATTAATAAAAATTTATCTTTTTAACTTGATAAAATTCTGCTCCCTTAATTGAAAATATTGTAAATTATTTTAATATAATATAATTTAAAGATTTTTATCCCTCTTGAAATCAAATCTTATACTTGTTTTTATTCCTAAATAATTACTAAACAAGAAAATAAAATTTTGAATCAAATAATTTTATTATAAATTACTAAAATTTCTCGAAAAGCCTACTTTACCTTTAGACCAGACAAGCAGCGAGCAGCAGAGATAGAGAGACGGTCTGAGAGTGGCAATTATGGGTGCGGTTTTGACGACGTCGTATTTGCCGATACCTGACGCACAGGGGCAGTTCCCTTCGAAGATTAAGCCCATCGAAACTTGTGGGCTATGGCCCATTTATTAAGTGCGGGTGGTCTTCTCGTTATCACAAAATGGGACTGGCAGGCACATGTGCGCGACGCGTGCTTGTCGAGTTTCAAAATTTCCTTTTCTTTTTTTTTTTTTTAATAAGAAGTTTAGCTATCCTCCTGTTCTTTCGGAATCTGCTCATCCGCAGGAAGAGCTTGAACCAAACGCATGCGCGGACAAAAAAATATGGCTAGGAAAAGACCGTCGTTTCAGGTTTGGAACATTCCCTTTTTCATTATAACTAATTTCTTTTTCTAGCATTGCCCTTTCTTTCTGCTGGAATTAATTTCAAAAGGCAAAGTGATTTCCCAAAATGAATTATTCCAATAAAACAATCCCCTAAACTGTTTTTGGTTTTTGAAAACTAGTTAATTTCAACAAGTGAAAACGTTTAGTGTTTGAGTAAGCTATCTCCATATATTACTACTGATTCGAGTTGCTTTCAAACAGATAATTCTGGGTTCTTCATCTAAAGCTCGCAAACAGATTCTCGCCGAGATGGGATATGAGTTCACAGTTATGGTATAAATTATTGTGTGAAGTAAAGTTGCATGTCCTTGATAACAATGTAAAATTAAAAAAATTTATTTGGCTTACCATTTAGACTGCAGACATTGATGAGAAAGGTATCCGAAGGGAAAAACCAGAAGATTTGGTAACGGCTTTAGCTGAGGCGAAGGTATTTGTTATTTTTTATTTTCTATTTTTCTCTGCCAAATAGAACTGCATCCTCCTCAGCATCTCTGGGGCCCAAGAACTTTTGCATGTGTATCACGAGTCATTGCTTACACAACTAGTTTTTCTGGATGCACTTAATAACTTTCTGGGAGTTCTCACTTAATTTATATACTTCAGTCCATTAATGCATTAATCTGTGTCAGAGTCTCTGTAGTCCTCACCACTGCATTCATCTCCAATATATTAAATGGGAAATAAAATTCAAATTTTCCATGACATTTAAGTTTGAGTCCCAATTGACCCACGATATTTGTTTAATCTCCAATAATATGTATTTTAGAGGAAGTCCATACCTGGTAGAATCAGGAAGCAAGGCTTTGCATCCAATTGTTTTGGCTTTGAATAAGCTAAAAGATTGCAAATTTCATGGTTACATTCAGAACCCCCCTAAAAGTTACAAATAAATAAAAGAAGAATATAACATGAAGTTGAGGGATTGTACGCATAAGCCATTTCAAGTCTTGTTCTTCAGTGTGATCGATCCAAGCTACAAGGAATAATTTTTGCGACTAATCTTGAACCCTTGTATTCTTAGGCAGATGCTATTATACAAAGGCTTCTAACTGGAGGAGGTACATTGGAAGAAGATGCTCGTACAACACTGTTAATTACTGCAGACACTGTACACATCTTTCTTTTGTCTTTCCTTGCTTGGTTGTTTCGTTTGCATTAATGATAAGAAAATGAAGATATCTGCTCTGCATATTATATAGCAGAAAGGCATGACTTTGGTTCTCCTCTCTCAGTTGATATCTTTGTGACTCTTCTATGGCAGTTCTGGTTTCTAAAGGGACATCATTTGGGAACACCTGGCTTCTTTCTACCAAGTTTTCCTCACACTGAAATTTATCTTACCACACATCCTATTTGCTATATGGCATTACGATCATATGAATGGTTTTCTTCTTTAGAAGATTGTCCCAAGCTCTGGGATTTTAACAGTTAGTCATTTGGCAAATGATATCACAAAGTAAAGCATATGAACATGCAGAAATCGTAACAAGACTGGATATAAATATAACTTTGATCACTTTTCTCAGGAGTGTGCCACTGTTAACTTTTGATGATGCATGTTTTTTCCATTACAAGTCAGCACAAGATTTCATTAAGATGTTGCACACTACCAGTACCAGCTGTCTTTTGAATTTCTTGTATATAATTTTTGTTATATTCATTTCCAGAATATATTTCTGGTTCATCATTTTCCTCAGTTGTTTCTCATTCTATATAGTATATACTATTGCTTAACATGTTATCTATATCATATGCCCTCCCTAGGTTATTTTCTTTTGTTGTAAGTCTAGACTTCTAAAAGTAAACGTGGTTTAACACGTTTGTTTAGGTAGTGGTATATCAAGGAACAATCAGAGAAAAACCGACTACCAAAGAAGAAGCATGGGAATATATCAAAGGTTTGCTTGATGGAATTTTACACCCTCCCTTTGTTATTGGGGATTATAAGCAAATATAATGGCCACATACTCATTAATAAAAGTTATGTAAGTTGCAGGATATTCTGGGGGAAATGCAGCCGTGGTTGGATCTGTTCTGGTAAGCAACCTCAAGACTGGAAAAAGATATGGGGGATGGGAAAGTGCAGAGGTAATTTTTGCTGCTGCTTGAGCATATGTTTAAACTTATTATAATCTGAGATTGTAGAAATTATATTCTCTGATGACCTTTAGGTCTTTAAGTGCAACTGAAGTTCATTAATGCCTAACTTCCAGATTTTTATTTGACCAAAAAAAAAAAAAACTTCTAGATTTTTATTTATAGCATGACCTTTTGATGCCGCAAAGTCAAAATTTTCTTCTTCACATGAAGCTATGACACTGCTATCCCTTTCCCTTCCTCTCGTGATTTTAGATGTCCACCCTACTTCATAATATATTTCTATTCACTGTACAAAGTATTATTTCTTGATCCGATATTTTTTTATTCTTCACAAATTGCTTGAGTAACATTTGTTATTGTAATGACAGGTTTATTTCCTGGAAATACCAGATGAGGTCATTGATGCGCTGGTAAGCTTTTTAGAAGTACACTTTTCACCCTTGCATTGATCCAAGTATGAAGGTGAAAAGAGTACTTTAACCAATTTCTCAGAATATAAGATCTTTTGATACTTTCTTTCAGGCAATTCTTGTCAATAAGTACTGTATGAGTTTTCTTATTTGATGGGAGCTTCTCAGATTGAAGAGGGAGTTACATTCAATGTTGCTGGGGGTTTGATGCTGGAACATCCACTGACATTGCCCTTTGTTGATGCAGTGGTTAGTTACTCTTGAAATATCCTATTATGTGCACTGTATAGACCCTAATAAAACCATCAACATCGAAGCCACTCATGAATAGTGTTACCTGCTTCCTTTGGTTCCATAAGTGAGCTTATCGTATTTTTTCCTTTAGGCTCTCACATATATCTGAAAGCTGAAAATATTGAGATCATTAACCTTTACTGATTTCCTTTTATACACATATGGATTTAAATTTCCAGATTAGCATGATTTATAAGTTTTTTTAAATAAATGCGGGCTGATCTCTTTTCTGAAAGAAAGTTTTCTCTGGATGTTTGGTAGGTTGGATCAACCGATACCGTGATGGGACTTTCTAAAGCTCTCACAGAGAAACTATTAATGGAAGCTCTTTAGTCAGGTTCAATATTACAAATACACTCTGATTGATACCACGTGCTACCTGTAATTAATATAGCACATGAATTTATGTCTTGCCTCTGCAAATTCTTGTGATACAAAAATGCAGAGAAGATTGCATTTGAGACCTACTGGAAACTGTTCAATCATGACTAATAGAAGGCTTTCATTTCAGTTCTATATTTCATCTCCCAATCTTGGGCACATATTATTTTAGTGGTTAATTTTTCTTTTTCATTTTTACTATATTTCCAACCAACCAAATATAAAAATAAAGCAGAATATATATTTCTCTGAATGCCGTACTAAATATAATGATGATTTATAGTATTTCATTCCATCAATTTTATATTTCATTTCTATTAATTCCATTCAATTAAATGGGACCATTGGAAGAAATAAGGCTATGATAAGTTGTTTCACAATAATTGTGTCACACTCCAAAAACCTAGAGTGAGACTGGTACAGATAACGAGAAAAATTCTACTTTTGTAAGCTTAAACTTAATCACTAATTGCCATCAACTATTTAACATCAGGTTTAGAGTTTGTAAAAATTTAGGCAAAATCTCCCCTGATTTTTTGTCCTTACTTATGATCCCAATATTAATCATTCTAAGAGAGCTTAGCTCTCAATTACAATAAAACAATCACTATACATCAATTGGAAATATGTGAGACCTTGCCCGTGGTTATTTAGGATACATTTAAATTAAATATCCACCTGCCAACATAAACCTCATCAATATACATAAAAATGAATGAAAAGGGGAGGCGGATCAAGGTGACACTCACCAGTAACAATATGTGTCCTATCTTCAAACTCTTAAGGTTGCTCAATTACACCATTTGAAATAGTAAAAGTGAACAGGTAATATCCTAAAAAGACATAATAACGTAATTTAACCATAAAGAAGGAGTTTAAGAAAACGACTGAGTAATGAACCTAGTAGAGGTAAGATTTATCACTGTATCAACTCAAAAGTCATAATTTTAAATAACATCCATTGAAAAACTTCATAAACTGTCAAAATTTGCATGAACTTTGGAAAAACCAATAATAAAAGCTTTTGTTCCATATTAAAGGCAAGAAAACAATTTATTTGAAAACCATAAATGATAACTAAGAGGACTGTCATAGGACATAAATTGTCTGTTATAAGCACACAACCCATTGAGTTATAACCATTTGTTGAGACTTTAAAATAGTATGTATTAGTGTAGAATACTACATGTTATCAAATTTGTTTAAGTCTTGCTAAAATACATTTAAAAACCTCACTTTTAATATAAAAAAGACAATTAAGATAGAAACCATATGCAAAGGAAGACTATTAAAGACATGAGACAACATACATGAACTTCTAGCCATGGATCATTAATATTGGTTGAGGGCAAATAGACATAAGGGAAAAATCACTAATAGTCAAGGGTATACAGCTTTTAGGGTAATTACTATCGATTGAGGGCACACAATCCTCAGGATATGCTCTAATGAAATTGCTGTGAGTCCCAAACTCATGCTACATCATCCTTTAATTTACATTAACACAGTCAGTACATAGTATTAGTATTCCAATTTAGGCTATAAAATTATCCCTATTCACATGCATGATTTCCAATTAGTCAAGGAAGAGAACTAAAATTTCTTGTAAAATCATTTTCATTAAAAATTAAAGAAATTTCATAACTGAAATGATAACTATATGCAAAGCAATGCCAATATGAACTTTTAAAGAGATATGCAGGTGAATTATATAATACAGTTGAGAATGTTACTGCTTACCTAGTTGACAAGACAATGCTAGCTATTCCTACCTTTTTTCTATACCCTTGATGAAGTACCCTTAAGGTAAGGCCTTATAAGGCAGAAGTGCAGAGTACTCTTTGTACTCAAATTCAAAGTATTCTCAGTAAGCTTAACTAATGGCCGCTAGATTAGTATACTTAAAGATGCTACTTGTTATCCTATAAACTTGGAGCTTTTAACAACAAAATTTAATTTTATTTCTACTAAGTCAGTCCTACTCATATCTGGATTCTCCATATGAACACCGTCACTATATAATAATTATGAAGACCTAAATCTTTAACTACAACCTACTAATTTTTCCAAACTACTTATAACAATAGCAAATAATCCACACTTGCCTATACATTCACCTTACATGAATTAAAAAAAGGACTTTCACTTTTCTCATCATTCTTGCAACAATAATTAAGTAATTAAATAAATAAAAATGAGCATAATTTCATTACTTGGCTTCCTCTCATAATTTTATACTTTCTCCACTACTCTATCATGTACTCTTCATATACAATATTGACATAGAATTTATTTAATATGGAAATTGAATTTCTCCTCTCAATTATTCTTAAATCCCAATCTAACATTCTCTTAGTACAATTTCACATTCTAAAATTCATAGTTGCAAAATAAAATTAAAATAATTGTAACTTCCACCATATTTAATGTTACCTCAAGGATTAAACTCTCAATGACTAAACTCATTTACTCCAAGATGTCTATTGCTGCCCAAATCTTCACAAATTTCAAATCTTTCCCTTCTTGAAACCTACCCTCGCTGCCATGGAGCGTTTGCCAAAATTGGAAGCCAAAAACTCAATGCTGGTTCCCAAAACCATGGGGATTAGGACAAAAATCCATTCAAGAACGAAAGGCACAACACAATTTGTAGAAAACCTTACCAAATCGTGCTTGAATCACCCTATAAACCAAGCCCTAACGTCAGGTAGAGGGAGCAAGTGAGCTTGCTGTCGTAACCTAAAATTTTTTTGGCCAAAACATGCCAAAAATTGGCCAGAAAAGAGAGGGTTTGGCTGGATTTCTGATTGCACACAGACACTAGAAGGGAATGACATTTTTCCTCTCCAAACCAGCATTGTAGCAACGCTCACGAAGAATAAAGGAAGCATGCGAATAAGGAGAAAGTTTTGAGGGCATAATCAAATTCCAACAGCGACACATGACAATTTAAAAAATGTTTGCTTGGATGCTCAATAGGTTCAAACCCAGAACATCATGGAAGCAAGAGACATCTAAGACCAGCTGTGCTAACCTCATCATCAGCTTTCATTCATATTCAATTTATATTTAAACCACTATTAACCATGTTATTATTTTCCTTTCATTTTCTTATTTCTTAATCCATCACCTACCTTCTATATTTGCCCACCAGGGCACAAAGAAAAATTCCTTCTAAGTTATAAAAAATATTTTATTTACACACAGAAGGTCTATGGGTATTACAAATTGCTGGCTATCTGTGTGCGTGCCACATAATTTTTTAGTCATCATTCCAAGAATGTTAACCCATGTTTTGGAAGTACCTTTAATGTCCTCGGGTGTAAGAGCACCTTTAATGTCCTGATTATTTGGTAGAATCAGTTATTATGCTTCAGATGGCCTGTCATATGAAGAATAAAAACTACGCGAATATCAGAAGTTGAGAAACCTCCTCTCCGCCTCCAACACCAAAAGAAATAGTGATCCTTAGATCGAACCAAACATGCCTTAAAATATTTTTCATCATTCTGCTGTATAGTAGTACCAGAACCAAATAAATAAAGAGTACACTTTGGGTTGGTTCGGTACTACTCCTAGTATTAGAGATATCTGCACCAAGTGGTAAATAAGCAAGTTATGGTGGCAGAAGCAAAAGAACTACCATAAACTGGCACTAACTTATGCCCTGCATCAGCTTCAAGCATTCATTCATGTCTAAAAATCTTAAATCTCTTCAGAGACTCTGATACTTACTACAAAGATTAATTATCAAACACAAGCAAATCACAGAACTCATCCTTTTCTCACTGAATAAGCTTTCATATCAAGATATGGAGGATTATGAAAGTAGTAAAATCTCCGTTATTTCAAGCAAAACGAAAAGGCTCCACACCCTTGCCACAAGGTTACTGTTAATCTCGCCAAGTCTCTCAACCTCCACCCTAATAATCAAGCAAAAGTACTAATTAACAGCACCATGTAGATTTTGTGCTGTTAGACAAGAATGTAACATAACAACCAGACGGTCTAAAATGTATATGTCACTTACTATTTCAGTACCAGATCCACTCACAAAAATAACATGGAATTGCCCAAAGATTATAGATAATAGACAAACTGTAAGGAAATAGGAATTGATTATTCTCCCAATCATTGGCTCTCCCCTTCCTTTTGTTAGTGACTTGACAATTTAAATGTGTTTAGATTGACATTGGGTTAACATGATTTTAAGTCTATTTGATTTTTAAAATTAATTTTAGTCAAATGTAATTTTACATAATTGTGATTTATGTTTAAAAACATTAGTTTAAAAATTATTTTTCACTACTTATATAGTTCATTCAGTACAAAAGTAAATTTTTTTACTTTTATGCAAATAGAGATTTGAAAAGCAAATTTGATTTTGAAAAATATTAAACGCCAAATTAAACAAAAATATTTGTATAAAAAACCCCATTTAGATATATAAACGAATTTTTAAACTTTTTAAATACTAATAGAAAGATAATATAGATGTCAAGGTTGGTGCTCTTTTCTTCCTCTTTTTCCTGTCTAGCTTTACGAAAGTCAGCAGTTGCTTTGCTCTTTTTGGGCACAAGGTCTTCCGATGTGTCTTTGGATTCGTTACTAGCCCCATCTTCAGGCCCAACGACAGTGCTTAGCCCAATCTTGTTTTTTATTTGTATAAGACCACGAGACATTTTCAGCTTCCTCTATATGTGTACGATAATTTATATTACAATACTAGCTTAATTTGTTAAATGGCATAGCTCTGTTTATACTTCGCTACCAAACAGTACTTTGTAATTCAATCAAAACCAACCTTAGTATTAGACTAACTTATTTTCAAAATTTTGATCAAATTACACGTTTTTCAAAACCCTATTCTGTTTAGATATTTTTGGAAAATAATAAGATTAATCAAAATTTTGATTTTTAGACCGCAAATTAAAAAAATAGTAAAAAAAATATTTTGAAAATAATAAGATTAGACCAATAGACCAGCAATTTTAATTTTTTACTATTTTTTAATTTGTGGTCTAAAAATTTTAAATTTTCACAAACAAATAGGGTGTCTGTCAGTTGATAGGCAACTAATAGGCCTAGTCAAATTGTGCAAGACATTTAAGTAAAAAAATAAAACAAAGAAAACAGGGAAATGTGATTAACATAATTTTTATAAAATAAATTCAAAATTTTTTTTAAACTCAAGTTAATTTTCATTTTGTCTTATTGGCATTTTTTTTTTAAACCTATTTGAATCACGTTTGGTCTTTCACAAGCTACCTTGATGCCCTTCTTGGGACCAGTTTGTTTCTTATAACTATTCATTTTATCCATTTAATTTCTCTTAATTATTTCTTTTTTCTTCATTTTCGTTTTGCCTATTTACTTATTCAACAAGGCAATTAAAATAACATTAGGGTCATTAATTTTGCACAGTAAGATTTGGTTAATTTTTCCTATGAACAAGTATTGTGAGGTATTTAAAAACATTATTTTAATAATTTTTTTTCCTTCAAAATTTTTACCTTTGAAACAATTAATATGTTGGTGGTGGCTCTTTTATTATTATTTTTCTAAGCCATGATACATTTGAATATAAGTTAATTATGTAATTTATTAATTTAAATTAGATAAATTATTGTAATGGAGATTTAATTAATTTAAATTATCAATTAATTATTGGATAGATTTTAATATAAAGGGATCAATTGAATCTCTATGGAATAATGTATAAATAGTAAGTTCATCTAATAATAAAATTTATACAATAATTAATTTGAGTAATTAATTATTAGATAATTTCTAATTTAAATATAGTAATTGGATTTAAATGAATTAATTGAATTAATCAAATGATTATTTTAATGAACAAAATATTTAAAATTCTATTTAATTAACTGGCTAAATTCAAATAAGATTTGTTCTAATCAAATTTAACCTATAAATTTATTCCCAATTATATGACAGGTTGAATCCAAATTTCAAATTTCCTCAAACCTTTCATGATAAAGTAATACTTAAGAATTGTTACTCACTCAAATTAGATCTCTTCTTTAGATGTAGCAAGCAAAACATGTCCGCTACAGGGAGTGCATTGTTATGCACAATGATTTGCTCTGTTATACGTCAAGCTGAACTTATAATACTCAATAGTTGACATTTGTTCCTCCTCCTATCATATTCAATGGATGTTTGATATACTTTGGTTATTCTAAATTTTTTTGGCTACATGTATAAGTGGTGGAGTATGAATCCCCTGATGTAAGATCCCTATAGTAGGGGATGCTATAGGTTTATTTAGCCCTCCATCCAAAAGGGGTTGTGTTATTTTTTTTATTTTAATATATTTTTAAAAAAGATGTGTTCTCCAATAAGAGAACACAACATCCCCCATTGTAAGGATCTTACACCAAGGGATCAAGTTTGCAAGTAGTGTAAAAAAGAATGTGTAACTAGGTAAATTTAAAGATGGAGCCTAGCTTGAATATTATAGTTTAAGACACTACTTATTCTTGCATGCTTTCACTATTAAAGTGATGAGACTAAATTAGTTACATCAAATATATGAGGTGTGGTGTTGGCTCTTGTATGTTAGTATAATTAGCGTACTTGTCACCTTGTAAAGCTATGCTTAGCTAATGTGTAAATTAGTTATTCAGGTCATACGTATTATAGACACATGTCCATAGTCTGTTATAGCATGATTCCATCTTATATTCTTTACACTAGTATATATACCAATCATTGTATAACATAATGATAATCAGAAATACTATTCAGTTAAGAAACCTTTTTCCTATCTTGGTATTGGAGCATTGAAGGCTCATGTCATGGATCTCGAAAATTCCACCTTTTATGCTACTACTTCCATGACCCCTACCACCTATATAACCCTTTCCTCTTTGACTTCACCTCTTGTCAAATCACTTTTTCTCTTTTATCTTAATAAGGTGTTTTCCTTTAAGCGGGATCAGAATAACTTCATACTTTAGGAATCTATAGTGCTTTCCATTATCCATAAAAACAAGCTCAATGGTATTCTACTAGGTACAAAACCTTGCCCAGGTTAGTTTCTCACAGAAGGTGACACCCAAAAGCTTAATCATGCTTATGAGGAATGGTTAGTTTCTAATCAACTCCTACTTCGATGGCTTTACAGTTGTATGATTCCTAAGATAGCAGCTTAGGTACTGGGATGTACTACCTCTCATGCTCTTTTGAAGAACGTTAGGGAGCTTGCCAAATCATAAACCTATGCTTAGGTTAATCTATTTCATAGTCAACTACAAAGGCTCTGTAAAGGGTTCCTTGAGATGGAGGAATACCTATCAAAGTTCAAATCATTATATGATAACTTAATTTTGGCTAAAAGCAAAATATTTGTTTTTGACCTTGTTTCCCAAGTCCTTGCAAGTTTAGACTCTAAGTACACCTTTATAGTGGTCCAGCTTGGTGATAAGGAGAATTTATCTTAGGTAGAGTTAAAAATTGCTTTACTAACCTATGGAGCACAACTCGAACAACTCAATGATCTTAGTTCTTTAACTCTTACTTAACTTATTTCTAATTTTGCATAGAACTCTAATAAATGAAACGGAAGAAATGAAGGCTCTCATGGTAACTGGAGAGGTGGTTCACAAAAGGGGTTTTCATGGTAGACATAATAAAGGCCATCTTTATGGTTGGTATAAAAAACCTATGTGTCAAGTGTGTGGCAGACTTGGCCACTCTACCACAGATTGCTATTACAAAAATGATCATAACTATATAGGATCGATTCCTGAAAGTAACAAATAGAATGCATCTTCACAGAATTCCCCAGCTTACGTAGCTTCCATCAATACTGCCAATGACTTTAACTAGTACATGGATAGCAAGCAAGTAACCATATCATTAATGGTAACCATCTCACCACTACTTCTAAGAATTTGGGTAAGACTACGCTCTTTGTTAGAAATAGGTATTCTATTGACATTAAAGCTATTGGCTCTTAATCTATTCAATGTTATTTTAATAAGCCTCTATCATTGTCAGTGTTTTTAAGCTTATTATAGATAACATCATTTTTGTTGAATTTTACTCACATAACTGCTTTGTGAACGACAAGGACACTGGTGCAATCCTGCTGGAGGGGAAACTTAATAAGGAATTGTACGAAGTTTGTTGAGTGAAGGACCAGTATGACATTAAAGGAGTAGTAAAGAATAATTTTAATCATATTGCTTATGGTTTTGTTAAAATTGACCTACATAGAAAGTTAGGCCACCCATTTGATTATATTATAAATCAAGTGTTACAACTTTGTAATGTCAAATTATCTTCAAATGATAGAGCACCAAGGAAAAAGAAGAATAAATTAGAAAAAGACCGTTTGATACAGATTCATATGTTCTGTGATAATTGTCAACTTAGCAAGTCCCATTTGTTGCCCTTCCTTTTGTCACAATCACATGCACAACAACCATTAGTGTTGGTTCATATAGATTTGTGGGGATCTTCCCTTATTCAATTAGTTTCAGGTTTTTGATACGATATTTATTTTTTTGATGACTATGGTAGATTCACGTGGTCATACCCATTATAAGGGAAGGAAGAATCACTAGATGCATATTTGTAATTTAAGAAGTTGGTAGAAAATCAATTTAAATGCAAAATTAAATTTCTACAGAGTGATTTTAAAGGTGAGTATAAAAGTTTTATGAGGTGTGTTAAAGAATCTAGAATCCGCTTCACACATTCCTGCCCATATACATTTGCTTAGAATGGAAAAGTAGAGCGGAAGCACCATTATATAATAGAGCTTGGTCTCACATTGTTGGCACAAGCTAAGATGCTACACTATTGGCTTTAGGCTTTTCAGACTTCCATTCTTCTTATTAACTAGTTGCTGACTAAGGTTCTTAGAAGAAACTCGCCTTTTACTATGCTTTTTTATTAGACACCAAACTATAAGGATTTCAAACCTTTTAGTTTTGTTTGTTTTCTATGTTTGAAAACTTATATCCAGCGCAATTCCATTTTACAAGATGTGTTTTCCTTGTTTACAGTGGTCTACATAAAGGCTATAAATGCCTTAGTTCTATAGGGCAACTATATATCTCTGGACATGTTGTCTTAAATAAGCATAATTTTCCCTTTCATCATGGATTTCTTAATAAAAGGAGATTAAAACAAATTGTTAACAATGACACTTTCATTCCATTACAAATCGTTGACTCATTTTCAACTAATGTATTACAATAAGAATCAGTTAACTTTTCTCTTTAACATCAAGTTCCTAATAGCTCTACTGTTAAAACTTTTAGTGAAGCCTTTACTTTTGTCACTTAACATTCTTAAAAAGTCTTAGTGATTCCTACATAGTAGAGTCTTCACACTCAGAACCTAATTATAATACATTGTTCCCTTATGACACTTGAAGGCACAATATGATAACAAAAAGTCAAGTTAGTGTTTTCAAACCCTAAATATCCTTATGTAAAGGTTTAGGAAGAATCATCAGATAAAAAGCTAGACACTATACAAGAAGCCTTGCAAAACTTGAAACGAAGGAAATCTATTATTGATGAATTTGAAACTTTCAAACGAAATCAAACATAGACCTCAGTTCCATATGACCCTTAACATAATATAATTAATTGCAAATAGGTATTCAAAAAAATCCCAAGCTGATGGAACTATGGAAAGTCACAAAGCCAAGCTAGTTGCCAAAGGCTTTTAACAAGATCCAAGTTTATGCTTCAGGAAAAGCTACAATCCAGTTTCCATAATCACCACAATGAAAATAGTTCTAGCTATAGCTACGTTACTACATTGGCAAGTGAACCAATTGGATATTAATAATGCATTCCTGAATGGGGTACTAAATGAGGTGGTTTTTACGAGACAACCAAAAGGTTGGATTCTAGATTCCCAAAACATGTTTGTAAGTTATCCAAGTCTCTATATGGCTTAAAATAAGCTCCTAGAGCTTCATTTTATAAACTTAAGAAGAATCTTCTTAAGTGGGGTTTCTACAACACAAGAGTGCTAATTCTCTATTTGTTCTTAAAACTTAAAAGGTATATCATAATCTTCTTTATATACATGGATGATATCCTTATTATTGGGAGCAATCCTTCTCAACTTAAATCCTTTACTCAAACCTGAATAAAGAGTTTTCTTTGAAAGACCTTAGTCCTTTACACTATTTCTTGGGGTTTGAAATATATTGTGAAACTATGGGCTCAGCCGGTTTTTGCATTCCCCCAATATTTTGCACTAGCAAGTTGTGAAAAGAGTTCATAATGTAATATCCCTAAAATATATAAATTTTAAGAATAACATTAGAAAAAATAAAATACAATTTTATGGACTAAAATGAAAGGAAAAAAATATTTAGGTCTAAATTATAATTTTAACTATTTTTAGGGACTAAAATGAAAATAAAAATATTTTCTAAGAAATATAATTTTAACCATTGCATGGTAACTTAGATAGTAAATATTGGTGAAAACACATGGTTCCTATGCAAAATGTGGCTAAAAATGCATGGCTACTATTTGTACAGTACCAAATAGTACTTGTATAATAACTTGAAATTTTCTATAAATAGCATGAACATTTTTTAATTTTTACATTCAAAACTGGAAGGAAAGGTCGAAGGAGTGTTCATATTTGTATGAGAGGTAGCTTTGCAGAGACTTTTTTAATCCAAGTTGTACTATAGGAATGGGGGATCTTTGCTACTGATCCCTATCGGTGAGTGTATCATTAACAAAGTAGTACTTTTCATTTTACCGAATGTCTTTGTTTTCTTATCCAACTTTCAATTTCTTTATTTTTATATGGATTATATATAGATTTATTTATTTTTCTCTAAACTAGTCTTTTAAGAGTATCGATCTATTTTATACAACAAATTTACTACATATTATACTCATAATAGTAATGGAATCCCATTCAATAGATTGAGTAAAATTCAGACTCTAAAATGAAATTTAATAGTACCTTTATGAAGACTTATAGACTTTGTATAAGTATGACTATGACAAGCTATGTCGCCTAAATGACTAATTTAAATTTTTTGAGTTTCTTAGCAAAACAATTTATCCCATAATTCCTGATATCTATGACAGGATTATACCACCTAAATGGTCATTATTATGTGGGGTTATTATATTTTCATGCTAGGAACATTTTGGAATCAAACCATGTTCAAGGCTCTTGGATCAATTTAGACTTAGAAAAGCGAAAACTAAATATTCAGTAAATTTTAAGACATAAAAGGGATTTCAAACTATCAAGAGTATTAAAATTATTATTATTATTATTATTGTTGTTGTTGTTGTTGTTTTTGTTGTTGTTATTGTTATTATTATTATTTTTTAAATACTAGACAATCATACAGGATTTATGATTTCCATATCTGACAAATAAGACATGGTGTCAATGATCTGCAAGTTCTCAAGTGATCTAAATGCAAGTTCTATTTTAATTATTTATATTATTGTCACTTCATTCTTAATTACTCTTTATTTTATTTTATCTTCAGTATTATTTTTACCTAAATTACTTTATGGTAGTAAATATATTTACACTCTTCAGTGAATTTTATAATTTAGAGGATGGATGGGAATTCATGTAAGAATCCTGTAGCCATTAATAGGGGTAACGATCTTGGTGCATATTGTTAAAATGAATTATTAAAAACGTATCCAGTAAAAGGGATATGGATATGAATTATTGAGACTTATCCAGTGAAGGGACATAGATGTAAGATATTGAGACATATCCAATGAAGGGATACATATATGAAATATTGAAATGTATCCGGTGAAGGGATACACATATGAATTATCAAGACATGTCTAGTAAAGGGATACATTATGAATTATTGAAACATATATGGTAAATGAATATGAGTACGATGATCTTGGTTTTTTCCTTGATACCCGTTTCATATAAAATTATATTATTGAAGATTGCTGTTTGTTAAAAATTCTAAGGTCTCTATTATTTTCCTCTCCTCTTGCTTTGTTATTTATTCATTCACTATGTTAATGGTAGACTTACACTTCTCTCTTTAATATTTTTCAAATCAGCAAGTGCTAGTGAAGTTGTCCTGAGAATTTTCTTCCTATCCAAACTTTTAAGTATGTCATTCTAGGTTAATCACAATGTACATTTGACTCCAAGGTAGTGGCTACTAGATGTCTATTTGTTTAGGATTTTGTGAACTGTTGTAAGTCTTATGTAGACTATTTCCTTATTATACCAAATATATATATATATATATATAGTGAAATTGTTGAATTAAATTTCAAAGTGTATCAAATGTTTATCATTGATATTTTTTTTTGAAAATGTAAGAGAAAAAAAAAATATTTTAGGCTGGCTGGGCTAAGATGATTTAGTTTATGCGTTAGTCACGGCCAATGAATTTAGGACGTGACATTTAAAAACTTTAAAGGAACAAAGAGCTTTGCCTTGCATATTGAGCCCTTTGCATAGTTAAATATTTCTAACTTATGCAATACTGATTAGGCAATATACCTTGATGATAGGAAATCTGTTGCTAGTTGTTGTGTGTATATTAGAGATTTGCTTATGTCATCATCTAAAAAGCAAGTAATAATAACATGTTCCAACATTGAAGTTGAGTACCGTTCATTGTCAAATCTGGCAACTGATATTATATGGATTAAGTCGCTATTGAAGGAGGTCAATTTTCTAATCACTCAAAGCCTTGTAATCTAGTGTGATAATGTTAGTGCTGATGCGTACTATGAAACCTATATTTCATACCCGCATTTAGCACATGGAGATCGATGTTATATTTGTTAAATGTTAAGTTTAAGCAAAAGAACTCTTAGCTCATTATATACCTTCTTCAAAGCAAGTTACAGACTGTCTCACTAAGCCTTTTTCATATTCTCAATTTTGGAAACTCATAGACAAACTTAGAGTTACTAAACTGCCCTATAGTTTAAGTGGGGATGATGAGACTAAATCAAATATATCATATATATAAGGTGTGGTGTTGGCACTTGTATACTAGTATAATTAGCGTATTTGTCGTCTTGTATAGCTATGCTTAGTTGATGTGCAAATTAGTTATTTAGGTCTTATGTATTTTAGACTCTTATACAAAATTTGTTATAGGAAGATTATACCTTGTACTCTTCATAATGGTACATACACTTGTGTAACATAATGATCATAAAAAATGCTATCCAATAAAGAAACCTTTTTCCTATCATAGAGGTCTTATAGCAACAAATATGATAAAAGTTTGAAATGTATCTTGGAATCCATAGCTAATATGTGTTTTAAAATTTTGGTAGATACATTGATAATAGTCACCCAAAGTAATATATTTAAGGGTCTCACTACTAAAATAAGGTGTCTTAACAACAGTGGCTTAGACATAATTTTGTAATCATGGCTAAACCAAGACCTATCCAAGATTTTGTAGAAACTGTTGTTTGGACACCACATTTCCACAAATATGGTTAAACCATCACAGTTTTTTTTTCTTTGTAACTATGATTGCCTAACTACGATTTTTCTTAAACTGTAGTTATGTAACTGTTGTGGCAGAACGTGGGCTAGTTATGGTTATGTAACTATTGCTAGGCCTATTAATGGCCTAGCAACAATTGGGGGCCTATTCTTTAACTTAAAACCCCTAACCTAAAAGAACTTTACTATTCCTTTCTACCTTGCTTTCCCCTCCCTCTCATTCTAGCTACCCCTCCTTACTGTTTGTGTCATTGGTGACAAGAAGCTTTCACTAGCAACAATTCACCTCACTGGCTAAATAAAAGGCATCATCGACCCTTATGTGGTGTTGGAAGCCTTGTTTGGATTTGATTGTGAGTTCTTCATTTTTTTTCTTTTTCTATTTGAAAGCCATTTTTTTGGCTATATGAAACATGTTTTTATAAGCTTCTTATGTTTTATGGTTGTAGGGTTTGTATTTTACATATGATTATTGTTTTTTTCCTTAATATTTCCTTTTTATTTTTTCCATTTTTGGTTTTTCTTTTTAACATTTAATGAGTTGTATATATGGCATATAATGTTGTTTAAAATAGCTATTTTGCTAATTTTTTTTTCAAATGATTAATATTCTATTTTTTCCATTTTTATTATTCTTTTTTGTTTTTATTTATTATTTTATTTTTAAATACCTATTTAGCTTTCTTTGGGTTCCTAACATTTTAATTATTATTATGTGTTTTTATTGTTTCTTCTTTTTCTTTTCGTCTTTTCTTCATAGGTATATTATCCCTTTAATTTGAAATTGCTAAATTCATTATTAATTTGTCAATGCAATAATTATATATGTCTAAAGTCCACATTATAACTTGAGTCATGCCTTTCTTAGAAATATAGTTGTTAAGCTTTGAAATTTGAAAAAAGAACAATATGTTATGTTTTATTTATTTAAACTTATTATTATATATTTCTATTATTATTTTGGTTTTGTTCATTGTGTTATTATTAATGTTAATTTGTTTTCTATTTAATTATGAATTTTGTTTCATGAACATTCTTTTAGTTTGCCTTTATGTATCGTTAGTTCTAAATTTAAATCGGTTGACTATTTAGATTAAAGTAACCATTTTCTATATGTTTTGAATTGATTTCAATTGTTTGAATTTTGTTTACCATTTTATCATTCTTTCTTTTGCTTTAGGAAATGGATAAGTCTTAGATTGTTAGAACTTGATTGCTCTTGAATATTTAGACAGATTGAATGGTTTCTTAGACTTTGCATTTGCAAATAAGGATTTTAGGGGTAAGATAATATGCTTATGTCCTAAATGTAGGTTCAAGAAGTAGCAAATCAAAGAAGCTATGTGTGACCACTTGATTATTAAATGTTTGCTACAATGATACACCTTTTAGGTTAGGCATGAGAAAAGAAGTAATGAAGAATCTCATAAGGAAGAACTTCAAGTAAGGCCACAAGTAGGAGAAGAATTGATTTGCAAGGATAACCTTATACACAACATGGTTTGTGATGCAGTTGGAGTTCATAATGATAATGAAATTGTGAATGAAGTTTATGGTTTAGCTTCAACATTAAATCAAATGTTTAATAGGGGTGTGTAAGAATTTCATGACTTGCTTAAGGATAGATTACAAAATTTGTACGAAAGATGTGTAAAGTACTCAAAATTGTATTTTCCTGGTGCAATAGTATCACATCAAGTGTCTATGTGGAATAAGTAACAAGGCTATGTCATGATTATAGAATTATTAGCCAATACATTTGCATATGCCAAGATTCCACCATCTTTTTATATGCCTAAAAAAATCATAAACAAATTAAGGTTTAATTACACAAAAATACATGTTTTTTGAAATGATTGCTTATTATATTAGGGGAAGGATAAAAATAGGGTAGTGTGTAAAAACTGTAATAACTCTATATTTAAATCATACTTTCCATTGAAGCCTCAATAGCAAATGTTGTTTTTGTTTTCCAAAATTGCTAAGCACATAAGATGACATGCATTAGATAAAAATAATGATAACATGATATGATATCCAAGGGATTCCAAGGTATGGAAGAGATTTGACCTAATAAATCCTCATTTTGTCTTTGATCCATATTATGTGCACTTAGATTTAGCCATTGATGGTCTTAATGCTTTTGAAAATTTGAGTACAAGTTATAGTATTTGGCTAATGGTTTTAATGTCTTACAATCTCTTATCCTAGATGTGTATAAAACAAAGGAAAAGTGCCTAAGTTGTGTAATTTTATTGCCTCACTAATTTTACATAAACAGATTCGCAATAAGAAGTGTGGACTTGATCATTAATAGTGCATGGTGCATAGTTCCTTCCAATGAGGCACATGATATTATTTTCCTTTAACGATACCCACTAAGTAGTTTGAAATGAAGATAGGCTATTTGGTGTTTTCTTGGGCACTGTTGCTAAAGATTTTAACACATTTCCAATAAGCTATAAGGAATCGAGGCTTGTACCCTTTAAGTATAAAAATCAAATGTATAAAGAGACCATACAGTAAAACCATATTCATTATTTCTGAATCATTGTATGATACCATTAACTAAACATTATATTTTATCATGCAGCCAAAGTATGTACTCACTGATGATGTTCACAAGAGATATCTATTACAATCTATTAGAGGTAAGAATTATTTGGAGATGTCTCAGAGGTATAGACAAGGATCAATGAGAAACATTAATATATTACAGACATACCCAGAGGACTCAGGTGATAACATACTTTGAAGTTACATATAATCTTAGCTAATCATACTAATATATCATATTTGATCACCAAGAAATTGTTGAAAAGAATAAAGAAATTGAAAAATATTAACAATACCACACACTAGCGGATTTGAAAGCTTTGCACAAAAGAAGGCTAACATGGTAAGGTCACTTTGATGAATAATACATCATATTTTCTTTTTTGAATTTGTAAAAACCAGAGTGTAGGGGGCTAGTTACACAAGGAGATTTGTGGACTGCAGTCCACAAGAATTTTGATAGATTGTATGTCGATGACGAAGCAAGATTTATTAGTAAGACTATTTGAATTATATGCTACAAAGGTGTTAACTTATGCTTTTGATAAAATGATTTATTCTTGAATTAATTTGTTTGATTTTGTTTGAATTTGTAAGAGAAAATTACTACTATTGAGCAACAAGACATTTCATCACAGGAATTTTCAACCAACAATTCATTGGCCAGGGCATTGGAAACTTGAAAGCACAATGGGCGAATACGTGGATTTGGCTTAGGTGTTTGCCTAACCTATGTGTTTAGACGCCGTGGAAGTGGATATGGATGTCCAGCCTTTGGTTTTTCTTACAATAGGCAACAGAATGAGGTGGCAACGCTTAAGTAGAAAATGGCAGAAAAAGATGCCCAAGTGCCAAAAAGAAATGGCCAAACACAACAATTAGAAGTATGGATGATTTTCCTTCTTTGGAGTTTTCATAGCCAAATGTCACCTGAGCTTGTTAGCTTAAAAAATACAAGAATAAGTTTTAGGATTTTCTCTAGTTGAATTATATTTTCATGTATTCTAGTTTCAGTTAAAAGCCTAATGAAATCATAGTCAAACCAACCCTCATTTAACTACGGTTATAAAATAACGATGGTTTAATTACGGTTATACAACAACCATAATTAAACCATGCTATGTGGTTAAATCCGTTACCACACTTGAATCCACCATGATTTTCACAATTGTGGATAATGGCCTTAACGACAATTGAAATGGTGGTTAAACCACAAAAAATTGTAATTAAACCGGTTATCATAATAATAAATTAATACACAAGATTTAAAGAAATGATGAACACAGTATGCAGTTTACTCAAATATATTCGCTAATGAATAAGTTTCTAGTCCAAATTTGGGAGCTTCGCTGGATTCCAGATAAAAAACTAAAAAAATAAGAAGAATATCTCAAAGAGGGTTCAAATTGAAATGCTTAGTATAGGCAGAGAAAAAAAAAACAAAGAAGAAGAGCAAACAGAAAGAATAGAATCCGAACTTTGGGACCATTTACAAAAGGGTTCAAACCAAGATTCTTTTTGTTTACCTGCAAAATTGAAAATTTCTAATGGGAGGCTACAAAAGAAATGGCAGATCTATCACGGAAAGTCCATGTAACACAGACAGGATCCAAGCCTATGTTGCCATCGCCTTGGTCCCACTTCAACCTTTCAGGCTCAAGCAAAACTATATAAGAATATACCCAAAAATTATATATATATATATATGCACGCCTATCAACGAAGTTAATAAGTATGACTCCAATTTGAAATTAAGAATAGGACAACTTGCGTTTATGCAGTACGGGTTTATTATTTTGCAATCTTCCGTAGAATTATCATACATTCCTTGCGTAAAACAAACGATCTGAAATGTATTTATGTGTGCAAATAATTACATTTAGAACATACAAATTTTTTTTAAAATTTATTATTATTTAGCTATTCCAACTTATGAGATTCACTAGGAAAAGTATACATTTTATTTGAATTAGACGTGGAAAACATTCCCTAGAAATTAGAAAGAAAAAGTGTATGGCACGCAAGGGATCCATTTTGCAGCGACCCAAAGCATATATGCGATGCTCATGGATCAAATATCGTAATCCTAAGTTTAAGGATAATGAGAAGAAAATAGGATGAGAATGAAAAAGCGAAAGGGAATTCTTTTGAGAAGGACACATAATGCACAGTGGCATAAGACCAGCTTTGAGTCTTTGACCAAAAAGGTTAGACCTCCTTCGAGGAGACAATAAGAGATTACAGTGTGTCGTCTCAGATGTGTTATTGATACTGACAACAAACTCAACTTTCTTTTTTAGGACGGCTAGCTTATTAGGTGTTTCTCCTACTCTCCTATTCCTCATTCCCTCGTTCCCTTTTCTCTATGTTTCCCACTCTCCCTCGTTTTACTACTTCTCTTTTTTCCCTTCTTCCTCCTCATTCTTTGGTGGGTACTTTGAAAGCTTACAATATATCACTATACACACCACAAAGGATTCTCTCTCTCTGGATCTATGGATCAAACTATATTAAAAAGAAAAGAGGAAATATCCCTAGCCCCAAAGTGAGAGAAAGACAGACATTCCAGTTGTATCTTGTTGCTTTTGAGGAATGTAAATTTATGTGTTCCCAAAGTTTATTTTACTCATAATTGTCCCCATTTATTTTATTCTGTACTGCTATATTACGAATCCTAGAGTCTTAAAATATGGGTCCGGGCGATGTTTATTGTTCGACACATTTGCATGCATGCATGGAAGCGTATCCGTCCACGACACCCACCTGGCATCTTGATTGATGAGATTATCATTATTTGTGTTGTTAATTAATTAATAAAATAAAATATATACTAATGTGCTTCAATTAATAACTTGACCTCAATATCTTTGAAGGGAATCATAGAAATAAGATTTTAAATGTGAGAGTTGATTTAATTGAGTATACTATTAAAATTATTGGAAAAAAAAAATTAAAACAATACTCGAGTATATCTTCATTGTTTTTTAGCTCTAGGCGTTAGATGCGATTTTGGTAATTATCATAGAAATTCTTGATGCCTTACATTGGAAAAGTGGAACACGATGTCGGCGGGCCCCACCAAATCCAACTTCCCAGCCATTGAACATCATGATTAACTACAGTATTTGCCCTTTTAAATCTTGACTTATAAAACTTTTCGTAAAATTAAATAAAGATATACACAGAATATAATATATTTACAATTTTTAAAAAATAATTTACAAGGCAAAAATTCGAAAGGAATACTGTTAGATCAAATTTTTGTAGCAATTAAATTAAGTACTTAAATATTATTGGTTTTTTTTAACTCAATTTTAATAGTAAAATGTGAGATTTTTTTGTAATAATTAATATTAGTTGTTGAATTAAAATTAATTTAAAAATCTCCCATTTTCAAGTTGGACTGCATAAGAAGAAGTGCGATGAGAATTAAATCACAAGGGTAAACGCACGCTCGCTCTCGTTTTGGGTTAGGAATTTAGAAGTGAAGAAGCCGGAGAATTAAGAAAATGCAGTTTGCACATCAAGAACAGCATAATCAGATTCTGGGTAATAATGACAGGACGAGAGAGTTTACTGGTCACTTGCTTCACACACACGCCAAGCGCGTGAGCCACACGTCCCTCCCAGCCAGACTGGAGGGAGGGAGGGAGGGAGGTGGCGTGTGTAAATGATCAATGTAACGCCTAGTGTCTTGGAGTAATCGCAGTTTACAAAGCCAATATTAGAGAGAGCATCTTTTGGAAAGCGGTGGTCGTCCCGTTTTGTCTAATTGTGCCTCATCAATCTCTAGACGATCCCATTCTCTCTCTCTCTCTCTCTCTTTGTTTTGGTTTTGAATCTTTCGATCGAATGGGGTCAATATTCCATGGTACTTTGTTTGGGCTTGGCTATCATGAATGTGGGGTCACATTTCGCAATTTTATTTTACATTTTCAAATGGAGTTTCTATGTTGGATGTGGAAGACACAAACAGAAGAATCAGGGCTTGCTTTGATGATTGCATACACCTTTATCTCTCTCTCTCTCTCTTTCGCTTTTTCTTATTGTGATCCAAAGATCAAAATTTCAGGGATCTTGTAATATATACTTCTGCTACTAATACTATTGCAACAAGCAACTGCGACCAAAAAGCAATAGTATATTGTTTTGGATTCAGTTCTTCACCAACAGGACTTTGTTATGGTTCACGTGATCCCCACGGTACGACCCCCCTCAGATCAAACTCTGATCTCCCATAAACGGATTATCGTTTGCTTCCCATTTGATGCACTGTAACATCCATTGGAGTTTTGTTAGGAAGAAATAGTATATATGGTCATTACTATATTGACCACCACCCACCATTCGGATATCTATACCCCACACACCCCCATAAAAGTGCGTGACTCTCAAAACAAAACCATCCCCCTTCCCCAGTTTTCTTTTTTATAATATCTATATATATAATGAAATTATATTTAGCTTAAATGGTTCAAATTAACAAAATTTTGGGGATTTAATTTAATTGGAATACATATAAGTGGGGAGATTAAAGGGGGGTGTGGGGAGCGTGAGAGGAATTATGTTGTGGTTGGGCAGAGACAGGGACAGAGGCAGAGGTTTTGATGAATTGGGTTTGAGAGTTTATGAAAAGCCTCGCGATCGGAGAAGGCAGATCCCTGGAATACTGTTCCCACTTAGTCACGTGGCCTCTTTTGACTACCCCAGTGAGTAATGACCAAACCCCTCTCTGCTTTCTCTCTCTCACTAGTACTCTTCTTCTCCTATATATAAATTCAAATGCGTTACACAAAACTCAAACACTTGCTCATCATCATATCATACCCCACCACCCCCACCCTCTGACTGCATCACTTGGTCTTCCCCCCTTTGATATTTCTTACTTACGAAGCCACTCTCTTTCTTCTGTTGTATTGGGTCCCCCTCTCCATGTCTTTATATCTTCTTTCTCTCTGGTAGAACCCACCACTCTTTGTATATATATATGCGTGTTTGTGTGTGGATGCGTATCTACATCTCTCTATTTTCCAATCAACGACCACGTGGACTGCAGGAGTTGCTGACTGGTATATATTCCCCCTCATTTCATTAGCTTATTAAGCTAAGACCAGCAACATCCCCTTCTCGTTTCTCCTCCCCACTCTCGAACCACTCACCTCTTTCTTCCATTTCCAAGTTCTTCACGTTTCATTATTGCATTTCGCTCTCACTATTGTACTTCTCTGTTCTCTGCTCTCTGTTCTCTGTTCTCTGCTCTCATCGATCCCTTGACATCTATAACCCCATCATATTCCTTCCTCTTCTCGGCCTTCAAACCCCTTTTGTTGAAGGAAACCGTTTCCTACTAAGGGAGCTTTGAATCTCGAGGGAGGGGGTATTGGTTGAAACAGAGAGTCATACAGAAGAAGAAACGAATGATGTCTGGTTGCAGCAGCTACGAGGGGCACGTGATGGGAGCGTGCACATGTGGCATGTATCACAGCCAAACCAATTCCTTCCCTGCGGTATTCACCAACCAAAATCCCTATGGCTACGACTACGAGGAATCCGACATGTACTCTTCCTTCACACCCTCTTCATCTTCCGTCGACTGCACGCTCTCCCTCGGAACCCCGTCCACTCGTTTAACCCAAGACGAAGACAAGCGTAGCAGTAGCCGCAACGAACGACGTCGCTCCGTCTCCAACATGTGCTGGGATTTATTACAATCCAATCAATCCCACAGTAACAAGTCCAGTCGAGGCTCCCACAGTAGCTCCTCCTCCAATGATCCCCTTCTCGCTCGTCGTTGTGCCAATTGCGACACCACTTCCACACCGCTCTGGAGAAATGGCCCTCGAGGCCCAAAGGTACTTCATTAATCAATCAATTAATTAATTGATTATTCTCCTGTGTTTCACTTTCTTTTTCTTGGAATCCCATTTTTCTTTCTATATCTCCGGCATTGAAAGAATTAATGGTGTTTTATGAATTGCAGTCACTATGCAATGCCTGTGGGATCAGATTCAAGAAGGAAGAGAGGAGAGCCAGCGCCGCAGCGGCCGCAGCCACGGCTTCGGCACCGAGTGGCGTTATGGAGTCGCCGGCGATGTACAGCCACCACGATAATTACTGGTACGCGCAGTACTCGCAGGAGCAGAGAATGCCGTGCCTTTCGGTGGACGACGGCAACGGAGACTCCGAGAACGGCATGCCGTACCTCGCCTGGAGATTCAACGTAACAGACAGACCAAGCCTCGTCCACGACTTTACAAGATGAACAGTTTAAAATTGATGATAATACTAATAGTAACGTCAAAAATACTAGAAATGACAAAAGGAGCAAGGTACATGTTAACGGTCAAGATCACGCAGTTATACGTCAACGTTTTACGATGATGATGTAGATTGTAGAAGATGCTTTTGATGGCGATGGTTATGGTCTCTTCAATTTTTTTTTTCTTCTTTCCCTTTGTTTGATTTTTGACCCTTTCCTTTTTCGTTTGCTTCTTTCCTCCGTCTTGCATATCAGGTGGAGTGAGACTGAAAAAATTCTATGGTATTAATTAGTTTTGCTTTTTATTTTCCATTGAAGTTCTTTCTCAGTTACATATATAAACCTCCCTTTCTGTTTGGTTCACTTTGCTTTCCTTTTCCCAGTATTTATTTATTGAAAATGAAACTGGCCTTTGGCAAAACATGATCATACATGGACCGTCTGATCCATTCAGTGGAAGGCATTATAACTTGAACTAACTGGAAGTTTAATCTCTCTATCTGTGAGAATGTGGAACAGATCACTGGTATTTAGTTTCCCGAATTCCGCAATTTATAGCCATAGACTTTCGGCACAGAGAAGGATAGATGGCTTTAATCAAAGAAGCTCTAAAATTGCAGAAGTTCACATAATTAATGACAATGAAAACGCCAACGTTTCGGTTTCATAATATTTAATTTAGACAAACTCAAATGCATCAGCATGAAATTAGTTTCCCCTAGTCTATCAAATATTTTATTGCGTATTTTTTTTTTATTTTGTCTAATAGACAGGCTATTAAGTCAAGAAAATATTTAGAGGACTAAATTAAATGATTTTATATTTTTAAGATTAAATTAAAAATTTTATTTTAAAAAATTAAATATTTAATTTTATTTTTGAGAAAATTATACTTTTAGTTCTGTAGTAAAACTTAATTTTTAATGTAGTCCTTATAATTTGAAATTTTGTAATAATTCCTTAAATTTTAACCTAGTGATCCCTACTATATTTCTACTAATATTTTTTTAAATATGAAAGTTAATTTCATTTTATTCTTTAATTTTATCTTATTTACTAATATAAATGATAAATATTTAAAGTTTTTAGATAGGGTATAATTAGTTATATTCAAAAGATTTAATAAGATGTTAACAGAATTTTGATAGTAAAGACTAAAAACATCGGTAATTGTAAGGATTTAATTATAAATTTTTAATCATAAGGACTAAATTGAAAACTGGATCAAATTATGAGGACTGAAAGTAGAATTTTTCCTTTACCCGGTGAGTTAAGGACAATATTGGATGGAATCACCCTGCCGTGCGGTTCAGGACAGTAAAACTGAAATGTATTTTTGGACTGTATCATCGAATCTAACACTCCAATGGATATTTTTTATTTTTTTATTATTTTTTAATCAGTTTTAAAGATAAATAAATACAGAATGAGTGAAGAATCAATGAACTTTTGGATTTCTCGCCTATCTTTTCTATAATTTTATAAATTTAAAAAGTAGTGATGTAATCAAGGCAGATAAAAATATTTTGAGATTCATTCTCTCTTTTTTGTTTTTTTACTTACTCTATTATTTTCTTTTTTTATTTGATATTTTAAAAAATATTTAAAAAAAGAAAATGTGGAGGAGGCAACTTTTTTCATAATCAAACCTCACTTGATTAGTGCTGTTTTTTTTTTTTTCCGGTAATTTTGAAAACTGATTTCGTTTGTTTTATGTTAACATTAACATAAAAAAGATGGGTCGTGCATATAATTAATGATTGACAACATTTTTTTTTTCACTTCCATGTGAATTTTAATATTAAATCCTCATCTTCGGATTTGGGTTTTTTTTAAAATAGGGTTATGAATTTGGTGTGGTTGATGAGAGGTGGTACAACGACATCGCAAATCACGTAGCAAATTGATGTTAAATAAAACCACAAACTTACATGATTCATTCAACTTTTATTTGTTCATCTACCTTGGCACGTCGAAACATTTAACGTTGAATATTGAGACTTTCGAAACACAACAGTCTGGTCGGTGATAGTTTGGTTTCAAAGCAAATTAAGAATGTGTCCAATCTCATGAAAAATTATTGACTGATTTTAATGCACTTAAATAACAATTGATTTAGTGTATAAATTTTAATAACAATACTTTTTTTAATAATCTATACTCTTCTTTTTGAATGATTTTATTAAAATTAATAAATCAAATCAATTATTACTTTAATATATTAGAACTAATTAATATTTTTTTTCATCTCATAGAAGTTTAGACAACTTAGGCCTTGGAAGCCAATGACATCTTAAAGCACGAATTACAATTCCAACCTGGATAGGAAATATATTTTGATTTCGAAGAAGCCAAAGTTCGAATTTTTTTCACCTCATAATTGGCCAATTTATACGTTTTTTATTATTGAAAAAGAACTCTCTTTTAATTTGATTTTAAAACGAATATATTTTTAATTTTATCCTCCAATTAATAATCAATTATTGAAATAATTCTTTTCGGTAAATTAGTCACAGTAATTTAACTTACTAATGATATAAACAAGAGTTTATATAAACATTAGCGGATGACAAAAACTTGTCCGAAGAATCATTTTTCTTTTACCAATATTATTTTGCTTGATTTTTATGAAGCAAAACAACATTGTTTTATATATATATATATATATATATATATATATATATATATAGGGAAAATTACCTTTTAGTCCTTAGACTTTATAGCAACTTTTAAATCAGTCCTTATAGTTTTTTTTTTATTACAAATCACTCCCTACACTTTCTCATCTTTGCAAGTTGCTCTTTACCATCTAATTTTGTACTAACACTGTTAACTTTAAGATGATTTGGTAGAAAGATTTGATGTGTGGGACGTTTATATTGCAAAATGTTGACGGAGCTAATGCCAAGCAAGTAGGTCCTTCCTTCTTTGCTAGATAAATGAGTATTCACATAAATGTGGGAAGTCTATGTGGCGATTCTGGTCTTAAATCTCCATTGAATACTTGCTTCTCAACCTCTGTCAGACTCCTTTGTAGTGCTTTCTCTCTCCACTTGTTGAATTGTTTTGCACAAACATCTCTACTACCTCTTGCTGTTACAAATTTCCAAATTGGATCACCACTTGGATTTCTTCAGAAGCAAGATTTGCAATGATGACTTGCTAATTGAAAGGGATTTCTTCTCCCATGTTTGAGGTCTTGGGTCAAACTCCATTGGAATGAGAGCCTGCTTGTGAATTTGGTTCGTAATTAAAAAGACAATCATGTATAAAAAAGCATATGCATTTGATTTAACAATAGACCTAACTGCCTATAATATACATACATACATATACATGTATACATATATTGGGACCCACAAGATGGCAAGCTTGATCTAGTTAGCTAGACAATACTAGAATCCAATTTGTTAACTTTGAAACTAGCAAATGAGAGAAAATAAAATAAGTGATCAAGCATTGTGTTTCATATCAAAGTTGCAAGGAAACATAACAAGCAACCACTGCCTTACTATTACTTAATTTGTTTAAATGGGAAAAAAGATTTTCAAAAAGCATATAATGCAACATACTGAGTACCTTTACAGATCAATTGGATAAGTTTTAGTTTGAGAGGAAAGTGAAAATGCAAATAGTGATCATGCTTGATGTAACTGCTAAAATTCTTATAAATTTTGGCCACCTAGAGTTTCCATATATTAGCTCTTTCTGCCATGTCATCACAAAGTGGATGGTGTTAACACAAGATTGGATTGCAATGAGCAACTTGAAAATATGAAAAAGTATGAGGAGTGATTTGCAAAAAAAAAAAACTATATATAGCCATATAGGGACTGCCTTGAAAATAGGTGTAAAATCTAGAGACCAAAAGGTTAAATTTCCCATAGATATATATAGCACTTGATAAGTCCAACTGTTTAGTTGATGGTCACGTGACTTCTATTTAGATGTTATGTGAGATAGCGTGTTAAGTAAATGTGATTGAGGTTATATATATATCGTGGACACTCAAAGGCTTAAAATATCTTTATATGATCAAAATGAAAACTACTCTTTTATGGTGATATTTATTTGCAAGTTTTTTTAAATAAAAAAATTAGGTAATTAAAGACAAAATTATTAAAAAAAATGCACACATGTCATGTAAGCTATTAACCAAATTCAAATTCCTTCATATTTTGATAGGAATATGAAGTTGTGTTTAATTATAATAGATCATTTGATAGAAATTCAATAGTTTAGATTTATAAATAAAAAATATAATTATAAGGGGTCATATTAATTTAATGTAAATTTAGACTATTAAATTTCTATCAAATAATCTATCATAATTAAATATAACTTCTTGTTCCTTCCAAAACATAAAAGATCCAAATTGCTATTAATCATACTAGCGGGAGCGGGAGTTATCAGTTTATACAATGGACAAATTAACATTCGTAATTACGCCATCCTTTACTTTCTAAATTCATCTATAAAGTTATATACAATTAACCTTTTCATGATTGCAATGTATTTCATTCATATTTTTCCTAAAGAAAACGTGCTTGCAAGTTTTATTAGACATATAAACCCCAACATTTTTCACCAACTAAATTAAAAAAAAGGCTTGTCAGCTAATTTCAGCATTTTAGATTGTGTGCGCCATATGTAAGCTAGCTATCCATATCATTATTAGATTGGATCATCTCAATTTGATATTTTTCAATTAAAAAATTTTTTTTTTTAAAAAAGATAAACATATAGCAAATGAATTTACTAAAATATATAAGATTCGCTTGAATAATAAAATGCACTCACTTTGTGTCTCTATCTTTTATTTATTAAGACTAATCAAAATGCATCAAATTAAATTAAGGGAATGTGAACTATTTTTTATCGAGTGGTCAATTGTCTTTAAATCAAATTTTATAATTGTTGTATTTTAAAATATTTTTTCCTATCATACATATTTCAAAATAATCTAATGATAGAGGAGTTTAACCTCTCACGAAGCTATCCATATTAAAACTCAAAAAGGATATGCATTATATGTCAACGTATTGGAGACAAGGGTGCACATGGCAGCACAGCGTTGGAGAATGTTAGGTGGAAGTGGTTGATCCAAAGTAGACAGCATTGTAGGTGAGAGGTGACTATATATAAGACTTACAACAACAACAATAAAAATAATCATATTTTGAGGTATAATAATTTGTATGGATTGAAGAATGAGATTACGTGCAAGAGAACCGTATTATCCTTTGATTAGATCTCATTAAACTCCCACCGTACCACGTGCAGTGACCCTGATTTCTCGTACGTAATCTGTTGATCAGATTTCATTACCCAAGACTAACACTTGGTGTGCCTAATATATATATATATATATATATGAATTTGTTTTATATTTTTAATATTAATTTCATCCTTTACTTATGAATATTTTAAAATTTATTTATCATTAGTATAAAAATTAATATATTTTTTCATTCAAATTTAAATTTTAAAATAAATATATTAATATTTATATTAATGTAAAATTATATTAAAAATAAATTAATAAATAAAAAACCAAATTAAAAATAAAAATCAACGTGAGATTAAATTTTGTTTTATTCATATATGTATATATATATCAACATTATAATATTATATTTTTATTCCTAATTAAAATTATATTATTTCAATTTAATCTTTTGAAAAGCATTTAATTTCTAATATCATTTTTATATAAAGCTTAGTGATATATTAGTAGCAATAAAGCATCATTCTTTCATAAAGTATATTATATTTAGGTCACATCATCTATATTCATAATTTATTGATCAACTTAATATAAAGTGAAGGTATAATTATTTTTTGGAGAATTAAAATGAAATAATTAAACTTGAGGGGGCTGTATAATGTGCACAAGCTCCTTGTCATTTTGCTGAAAATAATCAATATAATTAGCTGGCCAATAGCGGCGGCTTGATTGAAATTCGCCATCATAAATAGCTTTCGTATCTGTGACAAGCGATAACAACCCAGCACCAAACTCCCCTTTCTCGTAAAAGTTTAAAACACACATAAAACCAGTCTCTTACTCCTCGTCTTCGTAAATTTCGCTTAACCCTTCACACACACACACACACAGCTAGAGCGATCCATCGATCAGAAAGGAAGTTATGGTAAACCTCGTGGCAGCACAGAGGCCATTACTGCATGGCCTAATGAAGATGGCGGGGATAAGACCCTACACGGTGGAGATAGAGCCCGGCACAGTCATGACCTTCTGGGTGCCCTCCGACACCATTTCGAAGCCCAAAAAGTCCAACGAAGCCCCCAAACTCATCGCCAAGCCCACCAAGCCCGTCGTCGTCCTGGTGCACGGCTTCGCAGGGGAGGGAATCGTGACGTGGCAGTTCCAGGTCGGCGCTTTAACCAAAAAATACGCAGTCTACGTACCGGACCTGCTCTTCTTCGGGGGCTCGACGACGGATAAGACGGAGAGGTCGCCGACGTTTCAAGCGGAGAGTCTGGGCAGAGGGTTGAGGAAGCTTGGGGTGGAGGAGTGTGTGGTGGTGGGGTTCAGTTATGGAGGGATGGTGGCGTTCAAGATGGCGGAGATATATCCGGAGATGGTGCGAGCGATGGTGATATCTGGGTCTATATTGGCTATGACGGATTCGATTAGGGTGAGCGCATTGGGAGAGATTGGGTTCTCGTCGTCGTCGGAGCTGTTGTTGCCGACTTCCGTTAAGGGACTGAAGGCCCTTCTGAAGGTGGCTGCTCACAAGAAGCTGTGGTTCCCGGATCGCCTGCATAAAGACTTTCTTGAGGTTTGCACTTGGCACTTTCCACTATATATTTTATATAAATAGATAAATATTTATTATAAATTTGGTCACGGGATTAATTCTATTAATATTTTTTAATTATTAAAAAAATTGAATTTTTTTAACCAAAAATTGGAAGATAAAATACCAAATACATGTTACTCAAAAAGTGTGTAGATATCATACTTAAATTTTTAATTATATACACCTTTTTCTTATGTGGAATTTTGAAGCTCCATCTTCAAAAGGTTAGAGGCCTCAAGCAAAGTAAATGATATAGGGCTTTTTATTTTGCCAATAAATAATATGAGATTTAGAATCTAGAGTTTATGTTCATTATACTCATCAATGCTTTTATATCAAACACTAAAGGATAGATTACTAAATGCATGTATTTATTGTTAACTCATATATTAAATGTACGTCTTCATTTGTAAATTATTAAGTTTAATGTCTGCTTCTAAATAAAAAGATAAAAGAACAACATTACAAATATTTCAAAAATAAATGGATTAATTAGATTAAAAATTATTAATAGAGAACTAAATTAAAAGTCTATTTGTCGAAGGAAAAGGTACGTTTTTCTTTTTACTAATTAAATTAATTTTTATTTTCTTTCTGGGTTGGGAGAGGAGTTATAAATTCATTAAATTTACATTACCGAAAAACATTAGCGATATATATAGGAAGATCCTACACTCAAGCACACTGGGGCAGCGAAAATGGATCATAGATGCGTGACTACTACTTTCATTCTCTTTTCCTTTTTAATCTCTTTTCTCTTCTAATATTAATGCATGAGGTTTTTTACCATATAAGGACAACAATCTAATTTGGTTCCTCATATTTTACGTTAGTGATAAGTTGATTCTCCATAAATTTGGTGTGACAAAATAGTTCTTTAAAAATTGTTTAATAAGTAAAAATAAAAAACTGCGCTAACACGTCAACTTCTGATAAACTATTTTATCTAAGGCAAAATGTGGGGTTCAAATAGTAATTTTTCTTATATATTAACTGCCGCCAGTTGAATGTTCATCGTAAAACCAAGAGCGTACGTTCCTTCCATTTTTAGCGTTGAGGGGAATTTAATCAAGAAAACAAAAGAAGGGTCATATATGAGAACCGCCAATTCCTTCTAGAAGCAAAGGAATTTATGTATTAATCTTTCGTTTGATTTAACACAGATGATGGCAGAGATATAGTTTTTTACCTTTCGATTAATGTTTCAAATGTTTATAAGTGACTGTAATACAGTAGATAGTCATAGAATGAAACATATATCTATAATTAAGAAGAGATAGTCATAGAATGAAACATATATCTACCTAGTTTATTTGTCTTTAATTGTATTGTGTGCACATAAATATAGCATGTGTCGTGTGATTGGAGAGTGCTTAGGAAGAGAGAGCAATGAGGAAAATCAAATAAATGAAAGATGACGACGTGAATCATAACGGGTGAAGGGTACTGAAGATGTTCAGAAAAGGGATTAGCTCAACCAACTACACCTAACCTAGTAATTTAGATGTGACCAAGTAGTTGAGCATAAGGATTTTTATGATTCTTAATTATTCCAACATTGACTTCGCGTCTTCAACAGTTTCCTTCGTTAAACCCAAGGTATAACAAGTCATTTACTCTTCTGGGAACTACACTTGTACATGAATTGTGTCTGAATCATATATTGTACAATTGTATGTTATAAGTCGTTAGATCATAATAATTTATAGTGTCATTACAGATTTGATCATCATCTCAATGTGCTATATAACACATCACTCATGCTCAACTTATTAATAATGATTTTCAATATAAATGTATTTCAAATATACATGTATATCTGTATATATATAGCTGGATTTCAGATGTAATAGATAATTAGTTTTGCCAAGTATACATGAGCTTCAATATTGAACAATTGCAGGTGATGTTCACAAATAGGAAGGAGCGTGGTGAGCTCTTGGAGGGCTTAGTCATCAGCAACAAAGACACTACCATTCCAAATTTTCCACAGGTTTAATTATCAACGCCCACTCACACACACACACACACACACACACATCACTTTGTGAACTGAACTTCCATGCACGCGCGCACACACACACTCTTCACGTACGCTTTGATAGCTTAAATGACTTTAACTCCCCTTTGCAGAGTATACATCTTTTATGGGGTGAGAATGATCAGATTTTCAAACTGGAGCTTGCTCAGAACATGAAAGAGTATGTACGTGTGTGTGTGTGTGTATATATATATATATACATAATGCTATTATAGAATAAACGAAGGCATTAATTAATTAACTAAGTAATATTAAAATATGTCTGTGTGTGAGAACAGGCAACTAGGGGATAATGCAACATTGGAAGGCATAAAGAAGGCAGGTCACCTGGTTCACTTGGAGCGACCATGTGTGTACAACAGGTGCCTCAAGCGGTTTCTATCTTCTCTGCAGCTCTCGTCAACGAAAGCTTCAGAATAATTCAAGTGAAGCTCGTCATAATGTTGCAAGCATATGTTGAACAAATGCTCTGTGATGTTCATTCATGGAACTGGACATCCAGACTACGTATTATTCATTAAATGAAGTAAATGCTCTCTAGTTTCCATTCATTTCTTGCAAATCATGTGGATTCATTTAACTGAAATTATTAAGAAAGGTTTATTGAAATATTTTTATTCTAATTAATTTTTAATATGCTTCTTTCTCATGAATTTAATTTATTGGACTTAAAGTGTGGATAAAATATAATTTAGTTATTTTTGGCGTCTACTAGTATGAAGTTTTTAAATGGGTTGGCCACCAACTGGAATTTGTTTGGAAAACTTGGGCTCTTTTATTTGACTTGGGTGCGACCTTGGATGGGTGCCGACCTCGAATTTCTGTCACTACGTATATATAGATTATAGACTGATCTTATGACATCTAAACCTTCTTGTGATCATTGTTGCATCCAAGTAGGACCCGATGGATTTGTCACATTTAGTTAAAAAAAAAATTGAATTTAACTGTCAATATTAAAAGAATTGCATAATCTGACCATTCAAATTAAATTTAGTGATTTCATGCCATCTAAATTTATAATCTAACGATTTAAATTTAAAAAACTGCATAATCCAACAACAGATTCTTTTAAAAATAATAATAAATTTAAAATCAAGTCTAATCTTCTTAAACTAAAATTAAACTCTTCCATTTTTAAGCTTAACTTGTTTTCATGTAAATTCTTTAGTCCAGATAAAAAAAAGTTTAATATAATAAAGTCATCTCTTGAGCACATATTCTATTTAAATCTCTTCAATCCCAATAGTAAAGTAACTCCAATTAATTTTAAAAGTAATTTTCTTAAGATAATAAATAAGTCTTTACTATATATGTACATACACACACATGTATATATCACATCAATTATAAATTACATTTACAAGTCAAAGTAAATGATAAAATAACTGATATGTAAATAACATAATAGGTACTGTTTTCTATGCTGAATATTCAGCTCATTGTCAGTCAGGTGTATTTACGGCTTTACGCCCATGAGTGATCTCAATTTGTCCTTTATTTTCTAAACTTTCAGTAAATAGTAATCATTAAAATAAACGGGATAATTCTATAATTTAAGAGATTCTTCATATATCTCCAAATGTACAAGTTAATTCAGGAGTTAATTCCGCCATCAAATTAATTATCTTTCAACGATTTTCATGTAACCCACAGGTCACATGCTCTGTTTTGGCTGCTTAATCAATAGTCACCGCATTGTACGAACAATTCATTTCACAAATTATATATTTTCTTAAATCCGTATTGTTCTGACTGCATTCCGCAGCTGCGGTCAATATCACATGACAGAAATGAACTATGCAAATCAAAGATCTAACAGTTGTAGTAGCTTTGATTTGATGCTAAACTTCTATTACTTTTCTTGTATACCTCTCGTTAAATTCACAGCAGCTTGTGTAGTATTTTAAATACTAAACAAATAATAATGCAAAAATTTTCCCCTTCATTTTTTTGTTGCCACAAAATTAGCTTATAAAACAAAAAATAAAAAGTAAAATTGAACATATCATTTCATTTGACTAAAAAAAATGTTCATCTAAAGGATGACTGAATCTCTTCCAAAGTTCTTCCCTTGGTTTCAGGGACCCAAATCGCCGTAAAAGCAATGGTAAAGGCAGCTACTACTGTGTAGATTGTGAAAGTCCCTGTTGTTAAAAAGACTGTTAATTACACTCATACAGCATCATACACAAGAAAGCAAAAGCATGCATGAATGTACTCAATAGTCAATACACATAAAACTGACCTCCACTGCTCCAAGTCAAAAGCAAGTTTGCAGTCATTGTGATCACCCAGGAAGACAACCAATTTGCTAACGTGGCTACACTGCCTGCAAGGCCCTTTATATTTACTGGAAGGATCTGAAAAGTATGATTAAAACAAGTCAGTGATTCCCTTCATAGAATGCTCATTTTCATTTTTAAAGTAAATAAAGGGTAAGAAATGAAAGATTAAATAACTAATTATAATTCAACTTTGTTATCATTTGACCATTTGTAATTGTAAGAATATGGTAAGAATATTTAACCCAGTCATTAATGAAATTTCGCACTTCGATCAAATTTCGCCCCTTCAAAGTCCCCTTTGCGTGATCTATTTGAAAGGATATATTAGAGGGTACAATGGTCATTGTAATCAGTTTTCTTCAAAATCTTTTAATTTGGGAAAATTAAAATATTGAAGAGTAGTGGGTAAGAAAGGTTAATCACAGATCCTTGATTTCGTTCCCCTCCAAATTTTGAATGCCCAGAAGAAATGATTTTATACCACTTTTTAGAATTCAGGAAGAATAATTGATAATCCTTTAATGTCCTTCCCTCTTTATTAATAATTTTCAAAGAAAGGAAAAGTTCAATAAAACCTTTTCTTCCCTCTCCCTTCCCTCCAGTATCTCATACCCAAACATATTAATAAGTCTATGACCAATATAATTTATGTCTTAAATAGAAATATTGAGCCTTAAGAACCAATAATAAATTAGGCTAAGTAGTCCTACAACTACTTGGTCCTTCTTGAGCTTATTTGTTCCGAATAGTGGAAATTTTAATTTTGCATACCTCAGACATTATGATCCAAGGGATTGGTCCAAGTCCTAGAGAAAAGCCAATCACCATAGTCTGGACACAAACATTTGATAAACTGAGAAATACTGAAATCATTAAGGCACTCGAAGAAGATATCAAACTTAGTCCACATAACATACCACGAGGCCAACAACAGACAGTATTCCCAGAATGCTGTATAGATGAGAATCCTCTGATATAATTCCCTGGTATCAATATAAAACCAGTTACAAACTGAGCTAAGCTCCCGACAGGAATCAAGCTTGCACCATTAACAAGTACCAACCTTCAGATAGAATGCAATGGAGACAAGAAGGAGGCTAACTGTCATCGATGATGAGGATATCTGCAGAAGCAATAACGGATTTCAGATTTGTTTAGTTCCATGCGCGTCTTTTAAATTGGTAGATATTAACAAGTGGTTGAAATTTGTTTAATACGCACTATTAGAAGCAGCCTCCGTCCACTTCTGTCCACCAACCATGTAGTGATTCCAGTTGCTATGACCTGGAAAAGAATTTTGATGATGAGAATTGAATTTTCTATAATATATTTACATGAAGAAACAAAATTATAATCTACAGTTTCAAACCTGTATAGCTCCAAGTCCAAAAGTGGCAGCATTGCTGGATGAAATTCCTGTTCAGCATGGAAATCAAATACCAAAATAGAGGCAACAAAAATTTGGAGCTACTAATACTATCACATCAAAACCTTGAATTATTTTCCATTATTGTTAGTTGAACCTGATCGAACCTTAAGAAAAATACTAAAAACATAGGTGGACTAGCCATTTATATTCACTGCACTGAAGTTAAAAACAATTGATGTTCCAACGAAAAGTAAGCATATTAACATATCATTATCACATAATAATAAATAACTAAGTGCGTCCTAGAAAAGGAATAGATTGGTGAGATCATGTCCCCATGGTGAGTACAGTTTTCAACATGCATCTCATATTTAAAATCTTGCTGTATCAGATCACTCATTGTTATTTCAATCTCCCTTCGCCCATCCCTTCAAAAAATAAAATAAAATAAAAATAGCAATTTCAAGAAAAAGGAAATAACTGAATAATTAACAACTGATAGGTAGGTTTAACCTGCATCTGCAAAGATGACACTTGAATAGAACAATATTCCATTAATACCACTCAGCTGCTGGAGCACAAGTAATCCAATACCTACCTGCATTACTTCAGGTTTTCAAAATTTCACAACTAATAACAATTATACAAGCTTAGAAAGAGGGGAGTAGCCTAGCACACCATTAAAGGAAACCAGTATCTTTTTCTTTTGAGATCGGCAAACCGGACAGTAACTCTTTTGCCTGTTGATGCCACAGATCTCTATGAAACAACTCAGTTAGCAGAGTGTGAAAACGCAGATTCTGAAACTGTACTTTAACTACACCTTGTACATGCTTACTGTCATGTATACGGCTTGGCTCTTAATCAGATGGAATGGAACACAACAATGAGCTAAATACCTTAATTTCATGAACTTCAACAGCTATATCTGTATCAAATCCTCGTAAAACTTGCAATGAAGTCTCAAACTCTTCTGTCATCCCCATCTTGGCCTAAATTTTCCCAGTTGCCCCCCAAATCCAGGCAAAATAAAGAAAGAAGGAAAAAAAAAATATAAATTATCATAGACTCGTTTCTTTTCTCGTCTTTTGAAAAGAACTATAAACAAGTCAAATCGAAAGAAAAAATATTTTCAATTAGTATAATGCATAACGTATGATTCATACCAACCATCTGGGTGATTCTGGTATAAAAAATAATCCAGGTATTAATATTGAGCAAGGCAAAATTCCTGCAATGGAACAGAACAGGTTTTCTGTGAACGTTTTGGTTCTAATCTCCCTTCAATGTTTTGAATTACCAATTCAGCACGTAATATTCTGTAAACTATGACAGCAATAAGGTTATATTAGTACTTCTAATGAGCTTGAAAACAGTTTGACTGTTTTCATTACCAACTTTTTTGTAGGAAAGGCATACTTTCCATAAATAAGCTCGAAAAACTTCTAAACCACCCCTTCCAAGTTCCAACCTCCCTCTTTCCGCAACAAAATAAATCCATAATAAAAATAAAAACCTTATTTAGTCAATTCCAACTGTCTATAGACTGGTTACATTAGGGCAGAGGGACAGGGTGGCAGGAGTTCCATTGCCTTCAACAGACTTCTTAACATAACGAGATCTATTAAACCTCACAAGGTACAAATTATTCCTCAAATTTTCACCCCCGAGTCAAATATACTCCCTCAGTCCCCTGCGCTTTGGTGAACCCTTTTCTTATAAATTTGACTCCACTCTGCATGCACACTTACACTCGAATGAACATTGCCCCCGTATTTATTCCTCTCACAATTGTTTCCAGGACCCAGAATCAATTTAGTTAATTCCTTGAGAGCATATAGATATTCATTCGTCCACTCACAAAAGACCAATAAACTATTAATTGAAAATTTACCTAGAACTGCAAGCATTCTCCAATTGACAAAAAGGCCGAACAGATAAGCCAACATTATTCCAATTGTAACTGAGAGCTGAACCAAAAGGAACACCGACGTGAATATCAATATTTAATAGAGCAAAAGGTCGCACGAGACACGTACTAAGAAGCAGGGTTAAGCCTCAAACCTGGTTCACTGATCCAAGGCTACCTCTCATATTTTGAGATGCTATCTCAGCTATATAAACAGGCACCTAAACAGAAAACGGACCAATACACTACTTTCACTAAGCTTTCTTCCTGATCCCAAAAAATGAGAGATAAAAGGGCTATCAAGAATGCAAGATTACCACATAAGAGATTATCCCAACGCCAAACCCTTCCAACAATCTCCCCATAAATAGAAAAGATGAGTCCTATAATAGCAGCAATACATCTTATAAAGTAAGGAAGATAGATAGAACAGGAATGGCAACGTGGATATAACAGGAATAGAGATTTAATGAAAAATAAATAAATAAATAATGCTATCACTTACTTTGGCAAAAGAAATGGTGAGCCATCCTATTATATTGGGGATTGCTGCAATCATTAGTGACTGCAATTTAACATGCCAATGGTTCACCAATCGCATTCACAGTTGGCCTCAAAAGAGTAAACATACACAAACATTATTATACCCCTTTACGCCCTATAAATTCTGATATCTGACCACTGGATATAGCTCCCACCATCGCACCCACATTGGACAAAGATCCAAATATAGAGAACTGTCCCCAATAATATATATTCAGCAAAACTGTGAGTATAATGATTAAATATGACAGGAAATCACATCACTGAAATACATTTCAAACCTCCGAAATTGTGAGATTTAGATCGCGGATTATTGCCTTTTGCGTGGGAGAAGAGTACCCACACTGTAATTGCATTGAAACAAACAAAAATTAACGAAAGATTTTCATGATCATTGACTTAACGAAAGTAATAAGATTGGGTAGTACCGTGAAACCGAATTGAATAGGACCCAAGGCGACGATGAGTACGCAGAACAGAACGGATACTGAGCCGTCTCGTATGGCCTGAACAGAGGAGCCCATGATGCTGGACTGCCTCGAACCCATTTTGTACCAGCTACCAGTATGACGGAGAGGCCGCCTGAGGTCATCGCTGTCGTCCCTGGAACTCATTGCTACAATGTGGGAGAATCAAACTCAAACAAACTCGAAGTTTCAGTAAAGAAACTTGAATTCCAAGTGTTTGTGAAAATTTCTCTGAGGTGGATCAGTGCCATTCATAACAGTAGGTTTGGAGAATCAAAGGCTGATAAGCACACAAACGCAACGCTATGGAATTGTGTGTCAGTGGATCCGGCGATTATGGAAAGGCGGTTTGTTATTGTCTATTATTAGTGTTGGCATTGCATTCAGTGATGTTTGATGAGGTATCATACTTGTCGTTCATTCCTATCCTCCCTGGGTAACGAAGAATGATCGCGTGGACAAGATAAGAACGCCAAAATATTGCAATTGTACATGCATGAATACAATTATAATATTATTAGTTTTTAAATTTTATTATAATTTTTATATCTTTATGTTATAATTGAGTGTACTAATGAGAATGTATTAAAAATTTTACCACAAAAATAACATTCTTTTTGGTGAAAAAATTAATTGTACAAGTAAATCCTAATTGTATTATTAAGAAACTAAGTGATTTATAGAAAGAAAAAACATAACATGACTGGTAAATTGTACCCAAAGAAAAAATATGAGCGTACATTTGATTTTGTGAGTTATGTAGGTGCACGCTCAATTTCATCATTTATGAATTGTTACTCGAATTTTTTGTATTTTAAGATTTTTTAATTTTATTTTTTTATATTATTTCTATTCATAAATAATGTAAAATTTATTATAAAATAATAGTTTGTACCCGTTAACTCACACCTCACCTATACTCAACCAACATCAAATGAGATACCTTAATTTCATGAAATTGGTGAGTGGTGGGTTTTTTTTTTTTTTTTATAAGAATGGAATTATATAAATTTAATTTTATATTAATTAAATTTTGATTTAAAATGAGCTTGTATGTAAATGATTTATGTTTGAAAACCGTATCTAAGAAGTGAATTTCATCATCAACACAATTTATTCAAACAAATAGTCCTTTAATATTATACAAATAAAAATTTAAAAGGCAAACGTTATTTGAAAAAGAAATGTAATGTTAAATCAAACAAAATAATTATAAAACAAACACAATTTATTATACAAATAAACTTTTCAGCGTTTCATATATTCAACCAAATTAATCTGCTAAATGTGAGGTAATAATATGTGTGAATCCATGTTTAGCATGGGTTTATATTGTGTTATGTACAGAAACAAAATGAAATGGTAACGATAAAAGTAATTTAATGAAAGAACACATAGATTAATAAATTATTAAAAATTAAAATTAAAAATATATTTATAAAAACGGAAGAGTATTTTACTCGATTTGTATATCCAATTAGGATAATGATCATATTCACTCTGTTTATTCATATTAACCAACTGAACATTTTTATTTTTTTACTACTTTGTAACCTTTTGTGCATATGTTAGCTATAATACTCAACCACCTAAAGTCATTTTCGTTCTTTAAATTTTTTGGACCAATTGGAAAAAAGTTTTGAATTTTAAACAATAACTTTTTTATTTTCATCAAACCATCTGGTTATGGATGAACCCATTAGGTTAACAAATTTTAATTAAGCCGATTAGAATTCATTTAATTGAATTATCTTTGCCATATCTTCAATCAACTCATTCTCCTAGAAAACAAACCTCGAGTGAAGTCGAGTATATCATCACTAACTCAGATTTTCTTTTAATTTTTGATCAATTTTAAAGAAAAATAAACACAACAAATTAGTGTATTTAAGTAATGAATTCTATTTAAAAATGTAAACTCATTTTTGAAATACAAATCTCATACATTATGTATTTATCTTCTGCAAGATTGATAATAAATTAACAAAAAAGAAATTAAGACAATATGGATTCATAATACCGAAGCACTAACGACGGGATAAGTTCCAAAACAAACTGATTTAAAGTTTAAACTATTTTTTTCCCGTAAAAATCATACATTCAATCCATTTAAAAAAAAATTGGTGATTTAATTATATAACTTTTAGATTTAATATTAAAATAATATTTATATTTTTTAATGGTTGAACTAAAGAGTGTATAAAAACTTCCCTAATCTACTATTTACAATTAACGCTCATGGCCATATTCAGGGTTGATGGAGCAATATATATATATATATATATTTTGTTTACTCAACATATCAAATCTGTCAAGTATCTCATTAACATATCACAAACTGATACAAAATGAATGTCTGAATTTTCAAATTTGTCATAATAAACAACAAAATGACATAATAGATAAAAAAAACAAATATATTAGCAAAGAAAATAGAAAAAAAAATTGCAGATACGTGTTAGATTATATATATATATATATATATATATATATATAAGAATATTTACTTATAACAGAAATGAAGATGAGGAAGAGAAGTGATGAAGAAGAGAACTAAAACTACAAAAAGATAGGAGAACCTAAGTGCTCCTTGTGAGCAGTGTTGACGATGTATTATTCAGCAGGAGGAACAATTTCATGTTAAAAGGTCAATTAAAACTATTAGATTTGATTGAAACTCTTGGAACAACTTTTTGGTTAGACTCAAGTGTGTGAGGAAGATGAAGGAAGTCTTACGTTGGAACTAACAATACATTAATATGACAACATTTTTTATTCAAAATATTAAGCCCATAAGTCTTTTCAATTTAAATATCTCTTTATTAATCTAATTTTATGTAATGTGAGACTTCACTTATCTCCCACTCACACCTTTAACTATAAATCCTAATAGTGAAATCCTAACATTTTTAACTATAAGTGATGGCAACTTAAAGCAAGTTTGTGTTCAGAGCTTTTTTGCAAGGCCAAGATAAAAGCGCCAAACCAAAAGTTGCTAAGAGTTGTACCAAGAGTTTTAATCAAATCTAACATTTTTAATGACCGTTTAATATGGGTTTATGTCTGAATCTCTAGATCATTTCCAGTAGCAGCATGCTATCGAAGATTCTTCAATAAAACAAATATTATTGAATTAAAATTTAATAATTCAAAATTTTTATTAATGACTATGTGCAACCATATTAATTAATATGATTGTATGTAATTATATTTTTATCCATAAATTTTAATTGTCATTTTCTTTCAATGACTCTTATTTTATTGGAGAGTCTTCAATAGTCATATGCTATTGGAGTTGATTTGCTTCGAATTATGTTCCTTTAGGTGAATGGTAGACCACTTATGCCAAAAAAAAAAAAATGAAACAAAATATTCAAAGAACAAAAGTCCATTTTTATTTATGAAAAGCTGACGTTAAAATTGAACAAAAAGTTATTTATATGTGGCCTTAATTAGTTTCTAAAGTAATAAGTAAAAATACAAAAATAGGAAGAAAAAACTGAGGCATTCCAAAAGAAGTTAGGTTTCTAGAGGACTTTTTATGAATATGTAATATACCTCAAAACTTTTTTCCAAATTACAAATTCTAGCTAGACATTCTACATACATTGGCCTCCTTCTCCTCTTATTTTTCAATTTGTTCATCTTTGTTTTCTCTCCTCTTACATAAAAGCAATTTCTTCCTCAAAATAATTTTGTTTTTTCCTCTTCAATGTAAGAGATTTTTTTTTTTTTTTGGTTAATGGTCTTACATCTCACTCTCTCTATAACATTGGGTATCATTCTAGGGGAAGAAATTAAGCTGACAAAAAGCTAAAACTATCAAAGAGAATTGTGAGGTTATTACCTCCCTTTGGATATATTTGTGAGAGTGTGTGTGTGTGTATATATATATATATATATATTGTGAGTGTTTTTTTTTTATGTTTTTTTGTTTATGCTATAATAAGGTGCAATACCTATTAAGAAAATGTATATATTGATAATAGATTAAGATGATAACTGTGTGTTCGGAAGTACTTTTTAAGGTCTTTTTTTCACGTTGTAATAAGGTGCATTACCTATTAAGAAAAGGTATGTATAAAATATAGAGAAGATCATAACAAATGTTTGTTCAAAAACGTGTGGAAACTACATTCTTTTTAAGGTTATATTTATTCTCAGTATATATTTTATTTATAAGATTCATATACACAAAAATATTTACATATAATAATTTTTAGAATCTTTTTGAAAAACTTTTGAAGTGTCAAAATAGAAATTTATGAGAAGAGAGGAAGATAAGAATTTATTCAATTTTTTCTAACATGTCAATTTCTTGTCTATATAAAAAATCTACACTATATTTATCAAAATTTTATATAATTTTAAACTTTAAATGAAAATTTATGTTTTCTTTAAATATATATAAGTTTAAATGTTAAACAAATAGATAAAGGAATAAAATAAAAACATACTAAAAATACGAGTTGATAGGTTGTGCGCAAAGTGATAAGTGCATTTAAATTTAGAAATTATTTAATTCCATATTTTTATTTATAAAATCTTGAAAGTCCTTTGCGCTTTATATTTATTTAAAGCTTTTAACTTATTTTTGTTTGGACAATTGGATTTTGTTAAACAAGCACAAAGGACAACTTATATTAAAATTATTAAAAATTTATTCTATATTTATTTAAAAATTTATATAAATTTAAACTTTAAATGAAAAGTTATGCTTTTTTTAAATTTATATATGTTTAAAATTTAAATAAATAAATAAAGGAATAAAATAAAAACATGCGAATAACAAGAGTTGATAGGTTGCGTACAAAGTGATAAGTCCTTTGTGCTTGTTTAACAAAATCCAATTGTCCAAAGAAAAAGCTAAAAGCTTTTATTTATTTATTTAGATGTGGATAGTTAGCTATGAAGAAAAACCAAAATAAATAAAAAAAAGAATATATCCATTATCATTTATCACCTAGAAAAAGACAAGAGGCGGAATCATATTGATATGGCAATCAGACAACAACTAAAGGACAGAAGAAACGTTGCAGCAACTATAAGCTAAAACCTAAAAATTTGAGTTCACATATGCTTCAAAGTTGTATATGTACATGGTCAAAATGTAATATTGTTTATTAAATTTAGAGTGAAAGAGAGCAAAATGAATAAAATGATAAAAAAATAAAATTTTATAAACATTTTTACTCTTTTGTATCTCTCTTTCTCTTAAAATTTATCAAATAAATAAATAAATAATTCACCATAAATGTTATTTAAAAGGAGTAACTTCATTGGTAACAAAAAGTAGTATCTTGTTATATTTTAATTTGGATTATTTTTTGGAGAATTGAAACTAGAATATTAAATGCACTAATAATCCAATGATCATGTTTTAGAGAAATTTGAGGGTAGTAGTATAGCCATAATTATTTAAAAAAATGCATTATCAATGTTACTTTTTTTTTTTTTTTGAGTTTGAATCAAGGGTTCTTACAACACTTTCGTGCTACCAATTTAAATTATTACATGTTATATAATTGCATGTAGTTATTATTATTCATTTATATCTAACAACTCAAAAAACAAAATATATACTGATATTATATATCATCTAATCCAAATTTCTTTTTGTTACAGTGTGTGCAGAACGATGGGCAAGTATGATGATGAATAAATGCTTTAGAAAAGACAAGTGAAAGCTGGAATTTGTATATGGTTCTTGAATTGACATCATGATCGGATCCAGGTTTAGAAAAAAAGAGAAAAAGTGGCCAAAAGTAAAACAAAATGTGTGAAACGTTGGAAGAATCTCCACCTCAAGAATAAGGGACTGGGGACACACACAGTAGGCATTATAATTTTTGTCCCTACTGGTATTTAGCTTTTGTGGGTAATTTCTTTCTGTTTTTCTTGAAACAACGGTGGAACTTGTCAAATGAGGAAAATATATAGGTTAACATAATATTATAATATCGTTTAAGTTTAAAATATTTCAAAATAGTTCTTTAAATTTTGAATTTGTTTCTAATTCGATCCTCAAACATTGCGCAAGAGGGAATTTGATATAAATTTGTAATTTCAATGATCAATTGAAAAAAATTTAAATTTAAAAGATCAATTTAAAATAATAAATAAAATTAAGGGGTTATATTTTTTTTAATTATTTTTTCTCGTTTTTCTTTCTTTTTTACTTTTTTTCTTCTATTTAATTTGTGACTCATTTTTTTTTCTTTCTCTCTCGCTTGTTCTCTTACTAAAATAGAGATACTTTGTCATTGTTTCATATTTTTAAATTTAAAAATGATTACTTAAATTATAATATTGTGAGAAATGTCAAAAACATTAAATAAATTACTTTTCAATGTTCTCCTTAATTTATTAATGCTTTGTCGTATTTTGAAGTCGTCTCTTTTTTAACAAATAGATCTTTATGTTATATAGTTTAGTAAAGTTAAGAAATGTGAAAGAATGAAATGATTCTATCTTACATTGCTTTGTTCTGGTGGATGACAGAGGTGGGAAGAAAATAATAGAGATTGAAAGTGAAAAGATAGAACGGAGAAAAAATGAAGAAAGAAGAGGGAATAAGAAGAAGAAGGAAAAAAAAAAGCAAGAAATAAATTGTCAAATATTATGTAATAATAAAAAATGGTTTAATTTTTTATTTTTATACTATTTTAAATTAATTCTTTAACTTTGAAATATTTTAAAATAAGTTTTAAATTCATCTCAAATTTGTTGTATATAAAATACTTGAAAGACGAGTTTAAAACTTAAGGAAACTTTTGCCTCTAATTTAAGTGATTAATTTAAAATATTAAATAAAGTTGATGGACTTATAATATTATGTTAACTAACAAAATATTTTGGATTGTATATATGTGCCATACTTTCCATAATAAAAAGGTGCAGACCAAAAAGCAAGCAAATCGAAGAAGCAATGACAATATATTACCTAGCTAGCTTAGGATAATTAAAGTGAACAAAAGAAAGCAATCATTACCAAAAACCTCATATCTGGCTGCGGATTTTGTTTTGGGCTTTACCTGCGGTTTAACCATTACCTATGATTGGAGTAACCACAGGTAATGCATCCATTGTTAATCGATTACCTGTTGTTTTTGTCAACAATTGGAAAACCTGGACTTACTTGCAGTTTGTAACTACAGGTAATGCTATTGAAATTTAGTTGTGGTTACACTAATAACCATAGCTAATAAATTGCATTTTACCCACGGTTAATCTTAACTGCAGTAACTTTTTTTAGAAAAAGGGTAGCGGTTCTTATATATATATATATATATATATTCTTTTTTAATTTATTTAATTAGTAAATTTAAATTTTTTTTTCGTATTTAATACCTGCCAAATTTCATTAAGGGCCATAAATCCCATAATCATCATCATACATTACATAGTTATGCATAAGAGTGTCATAAAAGTTGTACAAAGTAGTCATAATGCAACAACGTTCAATCCTATAATCCATACAGTTATAATCCAAAATATGGCCCTAAAGTTATTACAATCATTAAGAATCTAATGATTTGTTGGGTCAAGCTGGTTTAGAGGAAAGTTTGCATGACCACATGCACAATCAAGTGGCTACAATATAAGATATAGAAAATATAATATAAGACAAACTATTGAACTTATTATATAAAGAAACTATATTTTATAGTTAAATAACATTACCAAAAATGATTGAAATGGTGCAAACTCTGAAGGCATTAGACTGTGACAATTCTGCATAATGTAACTCATCATCACATTAATCTTGGATTCCAAATAGTTGACCTTATTTTGCAACTTTGTATTACTAGAAGATGTGAGGTTGTTACACTATAATTATGAGATGGTCATCCAAAAACTTGAGAATGACATAGACCCAACCCTAACCCTATAACATGACCACAATGCTCTTGAGTTCCTAAAGCGAAAGCCAAGGAATCCTGAGTGGATAGTACTTGTGATCCAAATATGGGATTAGATTCAAACTAGGTAATCTTTTCCTTTGCCAACCAAATCAATTTGGAAATTACATAAGAACTACAACCAACTAGAAATCAATCTCAGAAACTATACACCAGTTATATAGACTAATTATATTGTTAGAAATTGAAATAGATAAACACTTACATTGACTGCTTGAGCCTCTTCATTAACAAATGACCCATTAGCATGTTTATGTGTGACCGTCCAAACTTCTCCTTTATTAATTGGGTAGCCACACTCTAACTCCTATCATTGCTCATAAAAATTATAACACCAAAAAGGAAACAACAACAATACAATATGATCTCTAAAAATTAAAGTTACCATTTCTGTCTTCTTGCATGCAAAACACTTTGATCCACCAGTATGGTGCATTATGTGCTTCTTTCTATTATTTTTTGTCTTCAAGGAAATTTACTAATCAATGGAAAAAAAACATAATTATATGCTAATCTATAATAAACCAATTATAGCAGAAATCTTGTTACCTTAGATTTAGGGTTTAGGCGATAATTAACAAACAGAGCCCAATGATCTTTATTTAACCAGTAGGAACCTTAGCAACATGTTCATCTCTGCTGCATGTGCCATTATTTGACTTTTCCCATAATTCTTGTCTTCAATCTTTCCACTTCATTCCAATAGACATGAAAATATAATTTTTGTGTAACTCATAGTCAACCAAAAATTTAGCCTTTAAGATACAACAATGAAATGAGCAATAATACCTTAATACAACATATACTAGTTCAAAAGTAACAAACCATACCTAAATAATGTTTTTATACACTGAATCCTTGTATTCATATGGAATTTTCTACCAACTAGGGAAACTAATAGGAAATAAATTAAAATCTTTTCCAAGATGGCCTAAGAATCTGTTCAATTAACCAGCCCCATCATTAGTTAGTTGGGTAATCTCATTCTAATACAACTTAATTCTTTCCCCATAAGGAAGTGACCAAACATCATGGTGTGTGAGTGATTTTTTCTTAACCATATTATCCTCATCTATGAACCAAATTTAGCACATGAGAATGAAAGAAGTGAAATGAAATACATCATAATTCTTTAATATACTTACTAATGACATCGACCAACCATGTCCTCTTACGTGATGAATTATGTATAAGCTGTGAAGGTGCATCAAGAGTTTTACCCTCATCATATTCATCATCATCATCATCATCATCATAGGCAGTTATTGCTAGTGGTAACTGATTATGTCCATAAGGGCTTTCATCTTGATGAATGCCTTGAGTACTAATTACTTGCCTAGAAGAGCCACCCGCAGTCTACACTGGTGATTAAGGACCATGAGTGGGGCACAAACTACTCTTCTTCATTGTGTAGAACCGTTTCATCATCAAGATTCCTACAAAAATTTTAAATTAGCCAACATGAGATAAATTAGACAAAATAAAGAATATAAGCAAAAATTACTTTTCAAGTAGGCAGAAATAATATAAACACAATTAAAAACCTTGCTAATGATATATTTTCTTCATCAACAAATAATACATCTAAGTTTTGACACTCATATAGCTCATTTTCGAAATATATATCCCCATCATCTTCTCCTATTTCATATAAGTCACATGGCTTAAAATGTATAGGTATGCACCTATTTTTTATCCAATTCATCTTCTACATAATATACTATCTGAGCCTCTAAAGCTTGAATGTATGACTCATCATTTTCATAGTAATTGTAATTCCTATGGGGTTAGTTGTATTGGCTCATATACATTTGAACAAAGTAATTGTAAAATGACTATAATAGTTTAGCTCAATGATGTCAACCAATTTCCCATAGTAAGACACACCGCCAAACCACATACAGTCATCACTATTACTTGAATAACTTCTTATTCCAAATGTACCAAAATCTCCATTTTTTACATTTTTAGCCTTTGGTCTCATTCTAAGGTACGAAACTTGAACCCATTAACATTTTATGCACTATAGTGCTTTGCAAGGTTAATTGGTCCTATGGCCAAATGCTTGAAATCTTCTTAGTGAGATCCAATATTGTCATTTCTAATTTAAAATATGGGGAAAAATGTCAATATATATATATATATATGGATGAAATAAATGTCACTAATTATTAAATGAACATACACATTGAGAAAACCATTCAACAAATTCTCCATGAACTTTCTTATCTATCTCAGCTGAAGACTGTGTACGACTTCTTAATTGTTTACATAAGATGTCCCTAAATTCCCTAATTCAACATATATAAAAGTTTAGTAAGTAGGTGGTTTAGAGTATGTGTATTCAGTGGTAAAAAGAAAATAAGATTTACTTACTGATGGTTGTGATCTACTTTTCTACAATTAGTCAATACATGACAATGTGCTTGTATCTTTTCCATTAGAGATAGATTAAAGCATGAAAAAGCCCCTATTGGTTTTCTGATTAATGGGAACATAGAGGACACATCAGATGTCCCAATGTTAGGTCTATCTTCAGCACGACTTGGCTGGTTGAACATAGTCTTAATTCCTTTTAAATACCTCGAGCAAAAAGTTAGGATTTTTTGAGTCATGTAACCCTCAACTATAGAACCTTCTAGTTGAGCTTTATTTCATATATAGGATTTCAATTTTCTAAGGTACATATTATAATGAAACAATTGTATGACCCAAGTGCCATTTAAGATAAGTAAAAGTAAATTGTATGTATCTTTACTTTTCAATTGGATACATCCACCAATATTAGACCAGACCTCTCAATTTGGCTTGGTCAACTAGATTTACAATCAAATGAACCATGACTGTAAAGAATGAAGGTGTGAATACCATTGCCAAATGACAGAGTTTCATAACGACTCTATTAATAAGTTGGTCAAGTTCATTTATATTCAATATTCTATTACACATATCTCTAAAAAAGGAACACAAGTTAATTAGGACTACAGGCACTTGCTTAGGGAATGTCTTTCTTAAGGCTAAAGGTAGAAGTTGCTCAATAAGAACATGTAAGTCATAACTTTTCAATCCTTCCATCTTTTGATATCTCAAACCAATGCACCTATATATGTTACTAGAGTAATCGTCTGGTACAGTGATGTTCTTTAATGTTTTCAGAAAAATCTACTTGTTTGCATTTGTTAAAGAGAATAATCCAATAAGATATTTACCATTTTCGTCGAGCCAAAGATCAAACCTAATCCTCATATCCTGCAAGTCTCATCGTGCATTTGCATAGTCTTTCGATTTTCTAGTTTCATTCAATATAGTAATTATAACATAGTCACACACATTTTTTTCAATATACATGACATCAAGGTTGTGTCACAATAAGTTCACTGCCCAATATGGAAATTGGGAAAAGATACTCTTCTTTCACAACTGTTGAGTCTTAACCTCTGACCTACTAGCTCCTTGGAGTCTTCGACCTTGTCCTTTAACTTCTACATCTTTCCCAAAAATGACATTAACATTTTGTGCTTGTCTTAAAACTTCTTCCCCACTAATTGGCTACGAGGCATTTCGCCTTTCCATGTTTCCATTAAAATGACTTCAAGCCAATCTAAATTTATGTCCTACATTCAGAAAGTGTTTATAACCTATAAAGCACCATTTTTTACTATAACGAAGACACATAGGTTTTGAATCAAAATTACAAGATGGACATGTTAACCTAGTGTGGGTATTCTAACCAGACAATGTTCCAAGTCTTAGAAAGTCACTAATTGTCCATAACATTGCTGCACACATATTGAACACTTGATTGCTATAAAAGTCAAAAGTTTTAACACCAACACTTCATAAGTCATTTAACTCTTTCACTAATAGCTACAGATATATATCAATATCATTTCTCGGTGCTCACCTACCTGGGAAAACCATAGAAAGGATAAAACAACTTTGTTTCATGCACATCCATGATGGAAGATTGTAAGGTATCAGTATCACTGGCCAAATGTTGTAAGTAGTGCTCAAGTTGCCAAATAAATTGAACCCATCAGTAGATAACCCAAGATATACATTTCGAGGATATGAAGCAAAGTTGGGATGCATTGTGTTAAACTTCTTTTATGCTTCAAAGTCTCTTAGGTGCCTTAATATGCCATCATCACTCCTTTCCGTTGCATGCCACTGCATATGTTCAATAATCTTAAAGGACATAAATAACCTCTGTAGCAGTGACTTTAGGGGAAAGTACGATAAAACTTTTGTAGGTAATTTTTTATTTTTTTCCTTGCACTTGAATTACCCTGACCATTCGGTTTCCATTTGGAGGTAGCATATTTTCTACATCTATCTCTATCAACATCCTCTCCTATATATAACATACAATTGTTGGGACATACATGAATCTTGGTGTAATTTAGATCGAGTTTGGTGATTGTCTTTTTTTCCTCATAGAATGATGATAGATTTTTAGCGTGTTCAAATACATTAGCCAATAGTCCTAGAGTCAATGATATTGCTTTGTCAGTCATTCTGCATAAGCACTTTATGTGATACAATTTTACCAAAAATGACAACTTCAAATACTTCTCACATCCTTCATATAAACATTGTTAACCATCTTTAATTAACTCCAATAAATCTGCACTATCATCTGGCATCATTTGGTTTAATGGTGGAGATTTTACATCGTCTTCTTCCACACATTGGTTATTAGAATTATGCTTAAATGCATCATTGACCATGTCTTGTATAGGGTCATTAATAGACCTGATGATAATTTTAAAAGCCCGTTTAGTCTAATGAGTCTGACCCAAAAAAATAAAGCTCGAACGAAAAAAATCCGAATAAAAAGGCCTGATTTGTAAAACAAGTTGGGATTGAACTTTTTTTAAAGCTCGACCTGAATTTGAAAAGCCCGAATGAATACTTTTTTAATTAGTAAAAACTTGTTATATAAAGACATACTTAGTATAACTTGACATTTTGATAAATAAAGAAAAATTAATATCTCTTATTCAAAGGATTTATGCTAATACAACAACTCATTTATATTTATAACTTCTCTATATATGATTTGACATGTAATAATAACAATTATTTATGTTTTTTATCTCAAATCTTAAGTAACAAATTGATTTAACCATTATTTAAAAAGTTCAATTAGCCCGCCTTGAAAAATATGGATGAAAGCACGAATAAAAAAGTCTGACTAAAATACAATTTTAGGTTTTTTTTAGCCCAAATTCAAACTCAATTTTTAAAAGCTTGGCCTGATGATTAGGTCTGGTTATTAACAATAACCCTTTCATGAACCATTTGTGGTACTACATGTGTTTGAATTATACTTTCTACGACATTTGTCTCCCTATGTCTTAGCTAAATAGTGTAACCTCATGAAAATGGTTTAAAAATCAAGCAATCCTGCAGTACTTTTCTAGTATGCCATTTGTTAAACTTGTATTTAGGACATAAGCATATAATCATGCCCTCAACACTACTATTGTTAAATGTAAAGTCTAAAAATCTATTCAATCCTTGTAAATACTCAGGGGTGTTCCGAGGCTTCTCAATCCATGTTTTGTCTATGTGGTGAAATGGAATATATGTATAAACTCAAATATCCTAATAAAATTTCGTAATTTGATAGAAAATTAAAGCAAAAAAAAAAAAAAGAAACAAGTAATATTAAACATCATCCTCTAAAAAAACTTTATTATATGAACAACTCAAAGCACAAAAAGGTAAGATATATTGAACAACTTAGAGTATACATACTTTCAATATAAATTTTACAAACTTTTAACATCATATCATCAAACAAGTAACGTTACATCTTATCATTTATCATAATCATATCACGTAATATTAAAAGTCATATAAACAACCAATTACTTGTACTTTCTATGAGCTATAATAATCCAAAAAATATAAATTCTCTTATAGTCGATAATTTAAGTTATTCCCCTTTTAGATCCTATTTTGGTATTTTTAACTTCAATTAGGCTTTTAAACTATTGGATGAAGCAGAAAATTACAACCCATATGTGATTCTCATCATGAGAATGATAAAGCATTTGATAATAAAAGGAAAATAAACAAGCAAAAAAAAAAAAAAAAGGGACAAAAGGTAACAATATATATAACAAATGAAAGAAAACACTCAATGTAGCTAGCTAGTTGATCAACCTAGCAAAGGAGGAAGAAAAATTTTGAATTTTTCGAACATCACCAAAAGTTATTTTAAAAAAATTACTTACCTCGAAGAATGGCGGCTAGCACATGATGGACTCCAGTGGACAACAAGGAAGGGTCATATGCGACAATCGATGTCTTTTGGGTGGTCAATGATGGGCTTCGGGCACAGACAGTGGGTGGCTAGGAGGGGCTGTGTCGAAGAGAAGCTTCTTTATTTTAATCTACAAAAAGAAAAAATGGGGGTGGGGGGAGGGTTTAAAATGGATTTCCCTGTGGTACAACTAACCGTAGGTAAATCAATTGAATTTGCCTGCAGTTAATTTTTTAACCGTAGGTAAATTATGCTTTGCCTACGATTATATTAACCGCAGGCAAAGCATGATTTTTTTGTAGTGAATTTCTTAATTAGGGGAGTCATCTAATTTTATCTAGTAAAATATCTTTTTGATCTTTCAACTATGACAAAATTATTATTTTGGTATGATACTTATTGAAATGTCTAAAATAGTTCTTTACTTATTAAAAAAATATTACACTTGGTACTCGACAAAAAGAGTCAAATTTAGTCCATTAAATTTAGAGTTTAGGGTTTGGTAGAAGAAATAAATATTGTATTTTTCTAAAAGATAAAGATCAAATGTGATATTTTCTAATGAGTGAAGAATTATTTTTGGTATTTCAATAAATGATGAACCAAAATGACAATTTTATAATAAGCGAGGAATCCAAAAAATATTTTTCTCAATTTTATCAAGTTAATGATACTTATCATATAATTAAAATGAATAAATAAGAAAAGTGAGGTATGAGATGACTAAGCATTTATATGGATTGTTTTAGAAATTTTAAATAATTTCCCAGTCTCATCAATAATTCTGTGATTAATCTCTTGTCCATCACCAAGCTCGGCTTTGAGAAAAAGATAATTACTTGAATGGGAATAAGGCTAGGTGGAATTGGGAAGAAATTTTCCTTCTCTATCCTATCATATTCCTACCTCCCTGATTTTGTCCATTTTTTTTAAATTAAAGGTTGAAGGATAAAATCAATAAACGGTGTCCAAACAACACGAATATCCTATTTATACACATTTGCACATGCTAAAACTAATATGATATAAAACTTAAAAGTGATTTCGTCCTTATTCATCATAAAAATGAAAAAAATTATCCCTCAATCCCGTTCTTCACAAGAAGGGAGGACTTATATATATGGTTTTTTCTAAATACATATCTAAGTTCAAAATAATATAATCTTAAATTTTGATCAATTATAAGCATATAAGACACACACTAAATCCATTAAACAAATTAAGGATATATACATGCCAATAACCTTAACAAAGAAAAGTTTATCCCTATCGTTGTTTTCATAGAAAAAGAAATAATTCTCTTAATCCCTACTTTCTTAATGGGGCAATCCCGACAAAATAAAGAAAATTGACGTACCTAATCGATGATGAGTTTAAGGGATATCATAGAATGTTTATCTTACATAAAAAGAAAAGAGGAAGTGTGAAGAGAGGGTTCAGATGTTAATGTAGAAAAAAGAGCATAAAGAGCAAAGATAGGAGCTTTTGATAGTAGCCAAACGCGGATTTAGAGAAGGACATGGGAAAAGTGAAATCTAAGGCCAGACTGATGGATTTGGTGGTGCAAGTGTGCGATTCCAAGCAGAATGAATATGCGGTTCCTGATGTGACTCACCAACCCATAATCCCTCGTAGATTTCCCTGTCTTCAGTCCAAGTTTTACAGCCAAAAGCCAAATATAATTTAAAATATTTATTTTTTGTCTAAAAAAGATGAAGTTAGACTAAAATTTAAAAAATGTATTTTATAAAAAGTGTCAAAATTTGACATTTTATGAACTTTTAATAAAAAATTTATTATTTAAAAATTTTTAATTTGATTTTTAAAATAAGAATATAACATAAGATTTAATATATTAAAAGTAAAATTATCTTAATCTCAAATATTAAAATATAAATTTATTAATGAGATTATTTTATTTTTAATTCAATCGTATATGTACTAATAATCATTAATTATATAACTTATCTTAAATTTTAAATAATAAATACACTAATTTATAACTTTATAAAATTCCATAAGTCCAATAAACCAAGCCCAAAAAATAAATAAAATTTTAAATAAAAAAGTCAATTTAAAAACAGACTTAAGCCTCTTTCTTTAGTTAAAGCCGAATATTTCTGGTTTACACACCACCTATATGTGCCATGGTTTGCTTTTGGCCGTAAATTACAACAACCCCTTCCAATAACTGCCAAAGTTGTATGTGGCCATTCATATTCTATTATCTTATGTAACATATTCATTTATATGTTTGATATGATGCCCTTAAATCTTTACGTGTATTTGTACTCAAATTCGTACGGTTCCATGACTCAGTCCTATCAAACAGTATATATTAAACAGAAACAATAAGTTGTTCTAGACAACACACATGATTCCACTCGGTAAAAAAGGACAAGTTACACTTAATAAATAGCTTTGCTTAAGACAACAAGTTACCTTAGATCAATCTCCATCATTAGCTTACCTTTTGAAAATGTATTAAAAAGACCTCTCCATAATTTCCAAGTCAACATCAGGTGAATCGTCACTCAGTTACTACTCATAACTCAAATTTGAATTTCTTCGTACGTATTTCCATCTTCACACCCGTTGAATGAAAATATAATTATGCAAATTTAAAGATCACAAATATGACCATCTACAATTATTTTTTATTAGTAAAAATATAAACTATTAAATTTTTATTTAATAATTCGAATTATTTAAACATGAGTCTTATTTTTTAAGTACGACCCTAAAAAATTCAAACTTTAAATCAACTTGAATGCTTTACTATTGTAATACTTCTATCTTGAAGTAATACACCTCTCTCTTTCTCTTTTAACCTTTTTTTTTTTTTTCTGATTTTTGTCATTTACATTCCCAAGAATTATGAAAGATTATTAATATTTGGTTTTTAATGTTAAAAAGTTTACAGTTTAAGTAAATACGTGTTATTTAATGATAAAAATAAAAATAGTTTGCAAAATATCATGAATATAATATTTCGGAAATACTGCTACGTTATCTATTTAGTTAACAAACATGAATAAGTGGTCTTGCGCACTCTGAGTTCTGACATCATTTTGGAAGTTGTGTTGGGATATTGAGTATATAGTAATATTTTAATGTATATATTATTGATGTGATTATATGTAAGTTCAAGTAATCCAATTTTTTTTTTTTCCAAGCTCAAATAGTCTACGTTAAAAAATTGAGTAAATGAATTACTCATGTAATTTATACATATTCTGGGGTTACTAAAATGCAATGAGAAGTAAAGTATCGATCTAAAGCAACTCATTCATTTTACATTCCTGCAATTTTTCTTCGTTTAGACATTTAAACTAAGTCATAACTTAGTGATGTGTTGTGCGAATAATTCGTAACAGATACGGTCAAAAGTACGAGTGGAACTAGATATTTTGTAATAGGGGATTCCTAAATTTTTTTATTATTAGATTTACAAATCCAATAATTTAAATATATTGTATTAATAGATCAAAATTGTTGGATAAAAATTTAATAATTTAGATTTTAATTTAAAAAATTTTCTTACGGCATCGAATCCTCATATATAATATTTTTTTTTCATTTTTTTTGTTTTATTTATTCATTGAGCACTATCTCACACAAATCAATACTTGATATACATGGCTCACTTGTCTTCGGCCAAAATGTCAACTAAAACACGGTTCAAGAGCATGGTGGATGAAGAAAAAATGTTGAAATTTTATAATTAACAATATTTATGAATGTACTAAAAGATTTTATTTAATTATATTTTTGCCCACTATTTATTGAATTATCTGATCAATTTGAATTCCTTATTTCTAAAAACTAAATGCAGAGACATATTTAATCCAAACAAAAGAGAAAGAGAAGAAATAATATGCGTTTGTATGGTGGGATCACTTGTTTTCTCTCTTGTTCTCCATTTTCCTACATTAAATTAAATACAGGAAAAGAGAAACGAAAAAAAAAAAAAAAAAGAGAGTCTAGAATATATCTTTTACATTATTTTCTGTAAATGTTTTTAAAAAATAATGACACAAAAGAGAAAGTATGATTTAGTATGACAAGATTTGCTTGTTTTTTCTGTTCTTTTGTCTTTCGCTGCCCTAATGCACCCACTACATTTGCTTTCTAAATACAATCTTCCACATTGTTGTTTGTTTTACATCTCCAAGTTAATTTCAAGTTACATCTTGAACTTTTCTTTAATTAACGTTTTGCCCACTGTTTTATTTAATTATTTGTTTTACATCGTCAAGTTTCAAGTCACACTTAAAATTAGCTATACATGGCCAATCTCTCACGTGGCCGTGGTGAGGGCCAACGTGACAGTGTACCGTAAAGCTACGAAAATGGAGAGGCACAAAATTGGTTGGTGAAGGAGAAAAACTAGAAGAAAATGGCAACAAGTCTAGCAAACAGCATCAATTGCAATGCGAAAGGAGGTAGGAGGTGGTGTTAAAAGCAGGCCATGAGTGGGGTTGCAGATATGCAGCAGCACTCACAGCCACAAGTTGAGAGAGAATGAGTGAAAGAATCTGACAGTAACAGTAACAGCACAATTACTGTTTGCTGTACCACTGGCCCAACAACCATTTACTCTCTTTAGTATCGCTGACAAATGGAGGAGTGCACTTGAAGATGAAGGTTAAAAAGAGTTGTGCAGAAAAAACTAAAAATTTTTAATATTAACTGCAGGATACTGTGCAGTATCGGAACTTCTTTAATACCCTCTTTACTGTCTTGTTTACTAATGATTATCATAAGATAATCAAAGCCTCTATTTGACAACCTCATAATCTGAGTTTTTCACCATGGCTTTGCATGTCTTAAAACCGCATAATTTAGGAATATTTAAGGTTGCAGGAAGATTCCAAGCAAAACACACCTGTCTCTTTCTCTCTCTCCTACCCTTTGGTTGGAGCATAACTTTATTTTTCTTCACATAAAGAGAGTTAATGGACATTTCGCACTCTAGTCTGCCTTATAAAACAATGATTCATACATATGAGGAGGGGTTGTCCTAGGGTTTAAGAGAGGGGCTAAGAAGGAGCAATAATTGAGAAGAGGACCAAGGGTGCAGGGTGTGGGAGAGGACTAACATGAGCTTGTCGGTTGTTCTGGAAGACAAACTCATTCTGAGTGCAAACCACCCCACCATATTCCTTTCAGAGTTGGTTTTTATGGGACTGGATGGCTGGTAGGAAACATTACACTCTTGGCCCTCCTCCCTCCAACCTTAGATTCATCTTTTCCTCGATCCCTCTTTTTCTGATCATAATTTAAGATTTAGGACTAATATCCCAGGTTTCTCTTTTAAATCTTAATCCTTTTGTTATAAATCTTTCCAGGTGTTCTTCTTGTATATGTATGTATCTGCTCTCTTTCTCTCTCCCAAGCTTTTGCAGGTGCAATCAAGCTTTTCTACTCTTCAGAGTCTTCTTTATGTTCTGTAGGGACCCAGCTCGTAGCCTTTTTTCAATAAATTACTATGAATTTGAACCCTTTTTCTCTTTTTTGTTTTGTCTATTGTGATGTTATTGTTCTCCTTTATTTAAATTAGACAACTTTTTCCCCTTGCTACTATATAAAACAAAGTATAATCACTTGCTTAAGTCTGAGAATAGGATTGATTAGGAATTAATTGATTGGTGGGTTTAGCACCCATGAACGTCAATATCAGAATAAGGAAATAAAAGAATAATTGCGGGTGTGAACTGCTAGCTAGTAATTATATCTTTGATTAATTAAAGTCTTTTCTTCGATAAGATAGGATACATTAGGGTTGAGCAGCTCACAGGAAGATCCACAACGACTTTTATTAGAGCAAGTTCATGAAGAAGATGATCGAGGTTTAAAGCAATTATTACACCAAATCCCAGATAAAGTTTGGATCTTTGCCTTCATTAGAAGTTTAGCATAACTGGATGGAACTCACTGGCGAAGATAAGGACATAGAGATGCCAACCACTCACAATTGTAATTCCCCCAGTAGAGATTCTTCCGATCACCATCATCTCTATTTTCCTCCTCCATTGAATCAACTTCGACTATCGCCGAGACCGCGAAGAGATCCAGATCCAAGCTCAACAATTGTTATGTACAGAGAATGTTTGAAGAATCACGCAGCGAGCATGGGGAGTCATGTGGTGGATGGATGTGGTGAGTTCATGCCAAGCGGTGAAGAAGGCACCATGGAATCTTTAAGATGTGCTGCTTGTGGGTGTCACCGGAGTTTTCATCGGAAAGAGACCGTAGGTGAGCCAAAAGAACAACATGTTTCCAATTACTACAGCTATTATCCCAACAAAAACAATGGTCAACAACATAGGATTCCTTCTCCTACAGTCCCTTCTCTTCATCTACATCATCGATTTATTCAACCAATGATGGCCTTTGGAGGAGGAGTAGGAGTCCCGGTGGAGTCCTCCGGCGAAGATCTCAAAGTGTTCCGGTCTAATACCGGAGGGCAGCCACCGGTGCAGGCATCGCTATCCAAGAAGAGGTTTCGGACCAAGTTTACACAAGAACAAAAGAATAGAATGATGGAATATGCAGAGAAGCTGGGGTGGAAGATCCAGAAACATGATGAACAAGAAGTACGACAATTCTGTTCTCAGGTGGGTGTCAAAAGGCAGGTTTTCAAGGTTTGGATGCATAACAATAAGCAAGCCAGGACGCAGCAGCAGCAGCAGCAGCAGCAAGTGTAAGCCAATACCCCTTACTCTCATATGTTAATGTCGTACGTTTGGAAAAAATAATAATAATAAAAATAACAGTATTAATTACGACCAGACTCTTTACTTAGTGAAGAATTAGATTATAGATGTGCATATGCAACAGAGAAAGAAGCAAAAGCTAGATACACTAATGGTAATCATTTTCTCATCTCTATGTTATTTGACATAATTCTTGTTCTTTGATAAATATAGACAGTAACGAAAATTTGAATTAATAATTCTCACCTCTTCCCTTTTGGTCGAGTCCTTGGGCAAGACTGAGGATTTAACAGGGAATAAGGAGAGAGAGAAACTCAAGGACAACTTTCAATACTAACGAACTTCGATACTAAGTTGTTTTAGAAGAAACTTTTGAGGCTAGGTAATATTTCATGCATAATCTCCTAATTAGAAGACCTTTCCTATGGCTGTCTAACCCTTAAATCATGGAAAACCTCAGTTCGTGGAACCCAATGGTCTGAACGGTGAACATATACACTTTCTTGCTAATCAAAGTGGAAGATTTGGAAATAATAGAACCCACCCAGCCATACCTTTTTGTCCTCTCATATGACACCGACACATGAATTAGCAGACATTGCCCGCTCTTTTCTCATGTTGTCTTTCTGATTATCTGAGTTTGCAATGTATTGTCTCTCCGAACCAACCAGCTGGGAGAAAACCACCAAAAAAAGAAAACAGAAAAGAAAAGAGAAATTTCGCACATGTGATTGATCAGAGAAAGGGTGATAGTTGTAGAGAGAGATGCGTAGCAATGGAAAACTCAAAAAGAATAAGAAGCCAATTCAGTCTCTTAAACTCAAGGATGTATTGTTAAAATTTGCTGCTTTAAGTAATAATTTATGGCAGTCATATAAATTTTACGCATTAATGCTGAAGTCAGCACTGAACAATTACAAATTCAATTATAAGCGGCAATTTTGCTTCCTCATGATCTTTTTTCTTTGTTACTATCAGGTCCTGTATGCATTTTAAGTCTTTTAATCATTAGTTATGACCTATTAGTTACATTATGAACTATTAGATTATCAATAACCATATACAATTATTATGATCCAACAGTTTAAATTGTGAACGGCTCTGCTATAAGAGTAAAAGGATCCAAATTAGTCATTATGCTATAACAATTTTAGATTTTTAGAATTAAATATTTTTCTTAAAAATTCTAAGGTGATGTACTTTCTTACACACACTTAAAATTTATTCTTTGTCAAAAGGAAAAACCAAAAAAAGATACTCTATCTATCAATTAAACTAATTAAAGTTTGAATTTTTTTTAACCATTACAAAGAACCCATCATCTTTCAAAATCATTGACGAACAATTGGCTTAAAATAATCTTGACAGTCAAAATTCCCCAGGAAATTAAATAACTGCTTAACTTGTAACCTTTGTATGGCACTATATCGTTATTAGAAGTTGTCCAATCACCAATGGAGACCCTAATTATAATGCCACACTGCACGCTTCGTAGAACTGAATCAATATGTTATATGACACTCAGAGAAAGTTTGTTTAAAAGGGACAAACGTTACAATGTTTTAAGCTTCAAAAAGTCACATTCCAAACAAGTTCCATGCACTTTTCCTAAATTCCACGTGTGGCAAGGCAAGGGCTTGTTCAAATTTTTTTTGTTAAAATGAGGGTATTCTGAGCTGGAAACAGACAAGCATCATCACAAACAAGAAAGAGATTCACAGTTCACCTTGCTAAAATTGCATTATCCAAACAGAAGAATTTAAACATAAGCAAAATTCAATATTATAAGCATTAATTGCTAGCTAAACTTGCTTCAGTATTTACTGTAGCAGCAGCAGAATTTAATGCACCCAATTATCATATACAAGTTTGTAAAAGCAGTTCCCTAATATAAATTTTAGCGAATAAAAGGCTTGTAAGTGATGGTGTTGTGAGTTTGTAACTTCGTAACCTCTGGCATCAGAATACAGTTGTTGTCTATCAGAATATTAAGTGCATTCCGGTAGAAGTTGTTGTATTGCATTCTAAAAGTTAGTTTGTTTCTAATATAAATAACTCTCCGACTTGCAAATGGACGAAAAAACCAAATTAATCAAAGAGCTAGATGAAGAAATACAAGTAACTTGAAGAGAGGGATTAACTTTATTGAACAATCCACCTTTCACATAATAATAGCAAGATTACCGGCCACTTTGAACAGGGCCCAATATATATATATATATACACACACACACACACATTAAACTTGAGTATACACTAAATGTAACAGAAAATGTGTAACACTTGCTAAGTTTACTAAGTTTTGTTTTGGGTAGATGTTAGTAGAAATTTCAAGAAGTCTCAATTATAGAAGAGACTCTGCCGAAATTTCTACAAATATGATTTGAATGTAAATCTGTTTAATTATGAATGTTTGTTATGTATGATTGTAATTTAATTAAAAACCAACTTGTTAGGCTTATAGAGGCAGGTTAGTCTCGTTTTCTATGTCAATCACCCTCCGAGAGTTGGGGTATGACAAAATGCCACTAAATGTAACAAAGAATGCCGTGGGCTACAAAAGTCTCAACAATATTATGGGGCAGCACCATATATGAAAGTACTATTTGGCACATTGATAGATCAAAAGAATCGAAAAGAAAGGCCTTCTAACTGAGAAGAATGTGTTTCCATTCTCTCAGAAAGAATATCCAAGTGGCCAATATAAAAAACAAAAGAAAGAATATCCAAAAGATGCTTTAGCATCTCTATCAAAGAAAGCCACATAAAAATGGCCACAATAAAAGAAGACAATACAATTGACACATGAACTAAATACTCGAACTCAAAGCTTGACGGATGAAGTTGTTATAGGAAGAAATAAGTGGTAAGCTGGCCATACCCTCATAGTTCTCGTCTCAGCTCAAAGATCGCGGGTGGCCTGCGCATCCTTGGGCTTGTCAGACTTGGCCATTTCAGTCTCGGTGTCCTTTACAGCTTTACCCACTTTATGTGTAGCTTGGTCTACTGCCTCTTTCGCGTCAGAGGCCTTATTAGCGGCTGCATTCATGGCCTTCTCCACCGCCTCTTTCGCATTAGAAGTCTTACCAGCAGCCACATTTGCAGCATCTTCCACTGCCTCAGAGGCCTTCTTTGATGCCTGGTTAAGTGTCTTCTTACCTTCATGGACGGCATGGGCTGCTTTCTCTTGGGCCTCGTGAGCCATATCCGAAGCTTTGTGCTGTACCGTCTCGATCTTCTTATCAGCTTCATTGTAGGCCTCGGCGGTTTTGTCCTTTCCATATGACACGGCATCTGATATTTTTTCCTTTGCATCTCTAGATTTTTGAGAAGCATAATCCGCAGCTTCTACACAAATCAATAAGCGGCAAATGTTGCTCGAATCAGATACTACTTTCAAATAGAGAGAGCTAGGTAGAGAGAAAGAGTACAAAGGATGAGCAAAAACCTGATACAGCAGATTTCACTTCCCCCTTGGCCTTCGTGGTATCATCTTCTACTGAGATTTTCTGTTCCACATGTTCTCCGTCACCCTTTATCAACCCTATAGTTCTGACACAACGATGTAAATCAATAAACAAATTCAGTCTTTTAGTTTTACCCACAATTTTCTTAAGAAATGAGCAACTCAAACAAGTCCATATAACAAACACTTGTCAAGCATAATAAAAAGTAGCGGCACATCACTCGCCCCATGCCATTAAGAATATACACAAACCATCAAACTCATCTCAATCAATTAATAACATTGTAATAATTTTCACAAAATCAACTGGGCGGTCTCCCAATCCTAACCCACTTTCATAACTTGCAATCAAACCTTCATACGAATGAACGAGTATGAGAACATAAGAAGCCTGAATTAAGATTGAGCTTATGGGTTACTTGGACAAGTAACATCGACATAATTTGACAACAAGTTGTGCGTAAAACAAGAGTATAACCAAAATTCATTGAGAATTGAAAAACTTTCTTACCCGGAGAACTTGTCAAAAGCCCAATTAGCCCAAGTCTCGGTCGTTTCCTTGGCATCTTCGATCGCTCCCGGGGCAGCCTTCTCGGCCTCCTCTGTTTTTTCTTTGGCTGCGTCAGCAACTTCTTCACCCAAAGGCCTGCACGTCCTCGCGCTCACAGCTAATAGCATCAACACTAACAACAAGACCTTTGTGTTTCCCATCTTCTCCTTCTCTTGCTTTTGCCTTAACCAGAAGATTATGCTATTCGCTTTGCTTTGGGACGGAGGAGACCGTTGGTGTTATAATATGATCCCAAATGACTGTCCACGTGGTGCGTGGGGGAGACGTGGCGGAAGTGGGAACGTTACCTTACTGCCACGTGTTCAAAAGGCTTGAAATGCGTGACCGCATGCCCCGCATTCGCGATCAATCTTCATCGCACTCTAACGGGTCTTGCTCAACAACGCCCAGAACGCCTCAAATTCATTACCACCATTGGACCAATGTCTGAACCAGAGCTTGCATAAGATATTTTTAGCATCTTCGGTCACGAGTCAATAGGACGATCGGCACGGGGATGGTAAAAAATTTATGATAACAAAACTTATATAAACATACATTAAATAATTATTAAATTTTATAATCTCTTCATATAAATATTAATTGAATTAATTTAATTTTTATATAAAAAATTAAATAAGTTATTTTCTGATTTATGAATCTCCTAAAATTTATATAATAGAGTTATTTGATATACTATAGTAATATAATAAACATTTAATTTATATACAAAAGAACAATTAAACCAAATTATATGAAAATTCATAACTCTAGCAATAGGCTAGGCATACTAAAGAATAAAAACACCACGGTTCCTAATCCATAAGTAGGTGTTTTGGATCGGCGTTGAAATCTAAAAAATGTTAAATAATAGAATGAATAGAAACTTAGTGAGCTAGTAATTATAATATTGCGTAAATGGAATAAACTTATAATGATACGTTTTTTCAAAATTTAAAAGCCAAATATCATGCAGTTATAATTCAATAATATTAAACGGTAAATAATTATTCACATAATGCATTGGGAATTTTTTATAGAACCAATTAGAATTTCAAAATACAGAACTACCCTAAAGTTAATGAAAATAGATGAGAAAAGTATCTATTTTAGCTATAAGGTTTGAGTACCTGTAATAATGGCCCTAAACCTCAAACAGAATATGGTGGTAAGGGTATCATACCCAAACTTATCAGATTATCAATTACAGTGCACTACTGCTAACGTTTACTGTCGTTAGCTACAAGATTCTATTTTAGATACATTCCCAATATTTTAAAGATATATAAACATCCATATTCAGATATTGGAATTTCAAAATCGTACCACTTCAAAATTTAGATTTCAATATTTCTAATAATTCATAATTCAAAATCATAATGGATAATTCAAAATTTTTACATAATTAGTATTATCTACTCATTTGAGAAGAATATACTAACATCTTCCTATCCTTGTTTACAATTCCTTTGTTAACAATTTTTCTAACTACCTAAAACATTAAATAAAATACTTTTAACATCCAGTCTTCATGAATAATTTTAATTATTTAATTCTGTCACCGACTTAATTAATTATTCCTTATTCCCTTTATCCAAATCACATCTTCAACCCAATTTAAATATCTTTTTTCACTCAATTTCAAGAAATTAAATTTTTAGGCCACTTTCCTTAATAATACTTCAAAATACTTATGGCATATATTATTTATTATTATTATTATTCAATTTATTCCATTATGCACTTATTAAATTTATAACACCTACCAATAACATAATTTCACTTAATGGTCATTTAATAAATTCTAAAATTTCCATTTAACTTCAAATAATATTTATTGTTATCTAATCAAGCCAAACAAATTTTTTTCTTCTAATTTCCTCTCTTTTTCTTTATGAGAAATCTAGGAAAATTACAAGAAATTAGAAATTCATCTTAAAATTCAAACAAAAATTTTCAAAAATTCTAAATCATTCCCTAAATGTATAATAATATTTAAAAAGTCATAAGAACTCGAATTTCACCTATTTCCAAAATTAGCTCTAGACTAAATTTTGGGGTTTTTCAATTCCGAAGCCAAAATTTACAATTGATCAATGATTTAAAATGAGAAATGTGCAAAATTCATCTACAATGTGTAATACTTATTCAATTTGAAGCAAACAACCTGAATTGAGCTCAAATTGACTTTTTTTTCGAATGAACAATGCTGAAATTAGGGTTCTTCAATTGAAAGCAAATTGGACTAAATTAATCAGTGCAAATGAGGGAGAAATGACCGAAATTGATGCAAGAAGTAAAGCTTTAAGCTAAATCGAAGCAAAAACACACCAAAATTGCAAATTTTAGCTCAGGTTGCTGGTGAAAAGGGCCCGAAAAATTGCATCATTTTTTAGCAATTGGTGGCTAATGGAGCTTGCTAGAAGGCCAGCAATGCTTTTGGGTAATCGGTCAACTACCGGCAATGCTAAACAGCAGTGGGCAATGGCTGGAGGTAGAAGAAATTGGTGAGCACAAGGAAGGGAACAAAGTAGATGATATACGAATGGAGATGATAATTATGATGATTTAAATGGCATAATTTGGATGGTAAAATATTGTTAGTAGGGGTTAATGGGTATAATTAGGGTATTAGTTTAATTTAAGTAGAGTAATAAAATAATGTTAATAGGAATAATAGGTATTAAAATATTTTAAATGATAAATATGGTATTTTATCATATCAAAAATTTATTGACAGATACTTGGATATCATACTCTATTGAGTTACAAGTATATGATATCCAAGTATTAGGAATGCACAGAATAAGACTTAGGTGACTCACTTTGATTACAATCTCTAATATATTTTATCTGAATTTACATCTACCATTAATTGAGTTCCTTTTAAGTATCCTTTTTAAGTATAAATTTTATGGTATTACATCTTCTTTTATTTCATTTGCTCGTCATTGATTATGACATTAATATTTACAAGTTTGTGTATGTGTGTGTATATATATTCTCTTAAATAAAACAAATTTGCTTAATTCTTGATCACTACGTCTACATTATCAATAATGACTATTCTCTCATAACTTAGCCTCTGTTCTGCTTTCAACCATTAAAAGCCCTGCTTCTTTTTAGCTGTACAGCATTAACTGAAGAGAGCATGATGTGGTGGATTGCTTCGAAGCAATAAATTCCTCCTATCCTAACCAATACTTTGTAAAAATTACCATTTACTAACCAAAGAGTTCTTGCACGTAACATTAGCATACCAAATGCATCAAGGTGAATTCTTCAAATGAATCGAACTGGCTTCATTTGCCAAGAAAACCAGCACTAAGAAAACGATGAATACAGTATGAACAACAATTTCTATTTGGTGCCACTGGGGATTCATTGGGCTTACAAATTACAATGTCCTATGCCACCTTCTCGTTGATGGCATTTAGCGACCAAGTAATCTACAATCTACAATAGTTTAAAACCTTCCTCTTTCCTTAAAGTAGGAATTCTATCACTTCATCAATGCGATCAGTAACTGCACTACCAAGAATCAAGACCAGTTAGTCTGTCTGTGGCAAGGATAAGTACTGTGTCCCTTGACTGATCCCCAGTTTTGAAGAGTGTTGCGTTTATTGTACTTCCTTGAGCTTCACTGATTTTTATACTGTTGGGCCTGAATTGGGTAAACAATAATCATCAAATTTATTGCTATGGTGATAGTGGATATGTTTACCATCTAATTTATTACCACTCCAAAATAAATGTGCCTGCAATACATAATAAAAACAAAAATTCTCCAATCCTCTGACATGGTGATGCCTTATTTTCAGGGGCGTTATCGAGCACTGTATATACTATTTGCTTTTATATTATTTTAATCTGATAGTTAATTACCTTCTCAACAAGGCAGAGTAGCACGAGAGAATTGACCTTAAAACGAACATATTATGAAAGAATAAAAGATCCATAAATGTTGTTTATTCACTTATCAATTTATATCAATCTCCATGTATAAAGTGAAGTAGATGATAGTTGATACTTAGGGTTTCTGGATGTCATGCTCTATTGAAAAGGTATAGTCTAAATCACATCTAAAGTACCATTATCATTTGTTGTGAGAAAAGAAAAACCAAGATTGTTTGAATAAAAAAATAAATATATTCAATTTTAACTGTTATAAACTTAGAATATAATTTTTCACACGCCATATAAGATCAGCCAATTAATTTTGGCTACTCTGCTAAGTCATAAATACTTGTTAGTTCAAAACAAGTCTATTTCATTAATATAGTTGACTGAATGTAATTGAGACTTCAAAAAATTTATTCACACGAGAAAGTATCTGCCTCCTCAATAAAGAAAAGTAAGCTTTTTCTAAATTTCTTGGTTTAATAAGATATGAATGTTCGTAATAGAATCTGAATTTACAATAATTCTCCAAAAAAAAAAATATTCATCGTTGGATTGCATAATTTTTTAAATATAAATTGTTAGATAAAAAATTGTACATATGTTATATGTACATCAAAATTATGTATAAAGAAAATACAAATAACATCATACCGATTTCCTGGTTGTTTTTGTTGCAAATATGGCTTTACCAGTCCCACGAGGCCCATTGGAAAGCATGTTAGCTAATGGTGCCTGGTGGGTCATTAAGAAGCTCTATTCTCCTCCATAATGATGAATGGAGGATTACTTTTCTGAGCCCACTTTTACTTCTCAACAGTTTTCTACCCTGGCCATGGTATTATAATTTGAAATTCTAATTTTTGGCTAGATATTCAATTATGACCCTCAAAATTTTGCTATAGATGATTAACTTGTATTAATGATGGCTGTCACTAAGCCTGATTTATATCGCCATATAACTTTAGCACCTTCTCTGTAATTTCAGTAAGTAAAACAAAAGACTAGAAGATGCCTTTTACAATTAGCAGCAAATTTTTGATAAATTATGGATTCAAAAAACTTAAGAAACATTTGCAGATTTCATGCTGATAAAGGTTGTTACTGATTAATCAGCCCACTCATACTCATCTAAACTTTTAATTTCTTATGTGCCCCACTAATCTTGTCACTATGGACGACTAGTAAGAGGAGACCAAGAGTTGGCGTTGCTCGATTGCACCTGCTTAATTTTGTTCTTTTTATTTGTTCTATTTTTCCATTTTCTGTAGAGGTGAGTTAATTGTCAAAGACAACTACTTACATTAATGAAATATTACTTACAGAGAAATGTAAGGAAACTTAAGGCTTATTTTCTTATACAAGTTGTTGTGACAAGAAAGGAAGCAAGGAGTAGATTAAGGGATGAGTTTTTAGGAAGTGTGAAAAAATCATATAAATGCAAGTCATAAATTGAGTAAAGAGTGGGGACTCCTTTAAATGAAGGTGGTAGAACTAAAAATGGAGTATGCAAATGTGCTTATGAAGACTATGATTAGATTAAGTTGTTTAGTGATGAGCTTCCTAATAAATGTTTGGTAGAGAAACTACTAGTTATCGTACTTGAAAATTTTAAAATATAAATATATTATTTGGAAATCTCAAAGAACGTTTTTCAATTAATTTAAGAAACGAAAGATATTTAAGTTTAAAAAATGCAATGACATTATCTTTTGACAAACCAAGGTTGAATAAACCCACCAATGTTAAAAGATCAAAAAAGAGCAAAGGTGACAAAAGACAAGGAGAAAAAAGGCGTGCAAGAAAACAAATTAAAAAAAAAAAAAGAAAAGTTTCAACCTTACTCGTTGTCACAAAAAAGGTCATCTTGAGAAATATTGTTGATTTTAACTTGGTTTGCATTATAGACACTACAAGCAACTTGGCCACATGGAAAAGGTGTCTAAAGCTAAGGCAAATCAACAATCTATTAAAGCTTGAGTGGTTGAAAGTCTTGACATAAAGGGGGATTGCACATTTATGATTTTCCAAAGTGAAATGTTTGGTTTGAATGTGAAACATGATTGATTGATAGTAGTTAAGTTCATAAACAAGTGGCATAGGTGGAGAGAAGGTAAGAAATAGAAGCTTTGTGAAAATACAAGGCAAAAGAAATGTTTGGGAAACACTTAGGTACAAAATTTATTCACAATGTGTTACTTGCGCTTGAAATTAACAAGAACCTCCTAAGCCTTGGTCAATTGATTGGAAAGGATTATTAGATCCATTTTCATGATGACATGTATAATGTATTTGATAATAATAGTGCTGAAGTGTCAGTGTAAGAATGATAGCAAAAATCTTTTCTATTAGATGTGATAAATTTGAAATACAAGCCAATGTTACTACAACTTCTATGTTGTGATATGTCTAACTAGATCATTGTATTTATTAAGATAAATGATTTCTATATTAAATGAAATCAACTCACATATATAGCATTTCATGCATCCTATGTTAAATAAAATGAATACTTCTAACATGTGAGACCAACTCACATTTGTCCAAGTTAGATTAGTTCTGATTGATTGGAAAAAAAAAAAAGTATTCAACCCAAGCAACCTAATCTGGGAACATCATTATATAATTAAATTAAAAATGAGCAAAATTATAAAATTAAAATTTATCATCAAATTTGTTTGATAGATACATAATTTTTTTTATTTTTGATGAAATGGGACACAAGGGCCAAAAAAAAAAAAAAAAGCAAATAGCTTCATTATTATAATGTATGCTTGCTTCATGCCTAGAATCTACAAAAATAAAAGTGAAGAGTTGACAATGAGATGATGGAAAAGGATGGGTCTTAAGCCAATAATATGAGAATGGGAAAAGTAGGAGTGGGATTATGTGTGCCGAATATAATCTTGCAAAGGGACAAAGGGACTCGTTCCCTTTGGAACCACATGACGGCTCATATCAAGTGGAAGATGAGAATCAAGATCAATGCACATCCCTTTATATTATTCTAAACAAAGATACTCATTCCGTTCTGTCAATGCAAGTTGAATCTGGTGGCTTACAATGCAAAATAGAATGTACCACTCAAAGAGGACTGCTAGCAAGGAATGGTCTTTGTATTTTTAGAATTTCAATTTTTTTATATAATTTTATCTTATATTTTTAATTTGATTTTTTAATTTGTAAGACCTTGTTTTTTAAATTGTTAAAATTTGTCTTCCTTAATTTAAATTTTTTAATATAAAGATTTTCACTCCTTTAAAATTAAAATTAAAATTCGTATCAAAGGTCTGTCTACTAAAGGTATAAAATATAAGGTTGTATAATGTATCATTTGATAATGGTATAAGGTCATGTAAAATTTTTTATATTATATATTATTGGTGTTAAAAATAAAAAAAAAATGTGATGATGTAAAATTAAACTATATTTTTTATTTATCGGCAGTACTTTTAGGGCAACTGTCATCTTATTGGGAGCCATTTGCTTTGGCAATGAATAACACAAAATATTAATTTGTGTAAAATGATTGAATAGTTTAATTTATTAATAAAAAATAAATTTAATTTTCAAACAATGCAACTTGTTTAATTAAAATAATATGTCGGGAATATGAATTTTTAAAATAAAGATAATCGGAATATTAAAAACAGTTGCGTTAATTTTTAATATTGAAATCTCCCTCCAATTTTGTTCTTAATTAATTATGTCCTATATTAGTTATTTTAGGAGTGACATTGCCTTGCGTGCCGACATCACTAGCATTATCACTTGAAAAAAGAATCATTCATTTCAAAATGAGTTAATATAATAAGATCAAAATGTATTTGATTTAATCATTTTATTAGTGATAGGTGTTTTGCACTTTTAACATTATCATGCTTTTTGCTAATAAATTCCTCATTAGTGGAGAATTTTTATTGACTTTAGTTTCCTGCATTTATATTATAAAACTCTTAAATTATGTTAGTGGCAAATTATATGCGTAGTTAAACCCATAATATCCGTTTCGAATTCCATAAAAAAATTATAAACAAATTATCAAGCCAAAAACATTTGGCAAACCAACCTGATTTCTATTTATGCTTCCAATAAAAACCTCAATAAACTTCTCATCATTGCCTCATTGGACATCTTCGCAACATTATAAGTTAGCCAATTCTTGTTGAAAATAACTTTGAACCCATAATTTTGAACAACTTTTTTTTTTTGGGCTAACGCATGCATTTTGCTCATGTGGAAGATGGACATTATTCTAGTGGAACCGTTAAAATGGGTACAACCTACGTACCTGATTAACTCGCTTTGATGGTAAGTTAAACTCAAATTCTTAACTTGTTTAATAAATGTGAGCTAAATTAAGTTAGCCTATTTAATTAACGGATTAAATAGGTTTAATTGATGGGTTAGTTCACTTAAAAGGTTTTATAAATTTTTTTAATAAACTTTTTGATATTGTATGATCTCAAATAATGTTTATTTTTATTTTATTTTTAAATAATTGATATTTTATCAACTATAAACAATATGAATGATTTTTGGAATTAGAATTAAATATTTAGTTTGATAATTGAATATTTTTGTTTTTAAATATTAATATATATTTTTTGAATTTTTTTGTGGTTTAATTAGACCAATTTATTTAACCCTCTTAATAGGCCAAATTTAGCATCCCAACCCATCAAATTGAGGTATGTTAAATAAGTTAATTTATTTAATTCACTAACTCATCTAGGCTAACTTAATGAGTTAACTGACCTATTTTAACACATTTACATTCTCATTCATATATTTTAATTTAAGTTGATCATAATTTAAAAAATTTGTTCAACTTAAAAAGTTTGCCTTGAAAAAGTAAAGCCAAAAAAAGTCATATTAAAAAACTCATTTTATAAAATAGGTTTGAATCAAACTTTTTTAAAAGGTCATCCCAAGCTTAAAAATGTCTGAATCAATTTAATTACAACTATGTAAATAAACTTTTTAGGGTTTAGAATAAAAAAAAAGTTAGAACTTTTTTGAAGTTCGAATTTTAGCTTAATTTTTATAAGCATCAATCTAATTACAACTATGTAAATAAAAATTCATATGTGCAAAATATTTTAAAATACCGAATGAAGTAATTGAAAACAACACCTATAGATAATACTTCATTTGACATTCAAATAAGAAATTTCAATCACTAATATTTTTGACTAAGTAAAAAAGAAAATCATATTTAACACATCATACTTGTAATTTCTAAGTAATGACATCTTTTATTCCTTTTATAGATTTTATATTTCAATTAATTATAATCTTCAAAAAAATTTAAAATCCATGATTAACAACCTAAAAAATATCACACTAAGCCCCCTCCATTGATTGACATGAATACTCACAAAAATCACCATCTGCCATATTATTAGAATAAATTTTGTAATATTCTTTTTAGATTGTTAAATATAAATTTAAAGACCGAAAATTTAATTAATAACAACGTACTATCATATTTATTATTCATAAATTTAACCCATTACAATTTTTTATTCAATGACCAAAAACAGCAGTAATCATGCCTATGGTCCGGATTACCCAAAGAAGACAAGACGCTCTAAAACTATTCAAATTCCATCGTTTTGCTTTCCCTCTACAGTTTGCAGTACAAAGTTTCACGTTCCTTGATTACTGTTTCTTGCTATCTTCTTTTTTCTGTTGCCGTTCCGATGTAGCTTAACGATTCAGCACTACGATTTCATCTACTCGAATCGCGCTGGAACACCATTGTTGTTTATCTTTGTTTTTAGATGCGCCATGCGATTTTGTCGTATGCTTCGTGAGAAATTAGATTCCAGTATCATCGAGGTTAGTCATTCAATCTGCGCAGTTTTTTTGTCTCTTTCTGTATAAACCGCGCACTGTACTCTTTATGTGCTTCAATCATCGCTCCGTTTCATTCTATTAGTTTGAAAGTGATTGTTGCGATTATCTGCTTCAAAATCACTCACCTGGTAGTAGCACCGCACTCTCATAAGTCTTGTGCATGCTTTATCTGTTTTTCCAGAAGAAATGTTGTTCAATAATCTGCTCTTTCAATACACTTTGTTTGAACAATCATTCTTTAATTCTCCATTCATGTTTGGGTTTTACGGATTACTCATCTGTTGCTGTTTAAAAGCCACTCAAGGATCGGAGTATTTGGTGGTTAATTCTTTTTTAATGGAAAACATTTATTAGTAGATAGACAAATAAGCAATCCTTCATTAATAGGGACATTAAATAATATATACATACAAGGAGTAATTCGACAAGACGTCAACGTAGATTGATACTGTTTTACAAAGAAAGGAAGGAAAACAGGCTAGAAGACTATGATAATTACATGGTAGCTTGCAGTTGGACTCTTATACAGTTTGTTGGATGATAGTACTTTCGTTTATTTAATAATTATTACTGATATGCTGGTGAGCCTTTAAGTTGATATCTGGATCATCAAGAACCTGCCAAGCACAAAGAAGTTTTATATAATTCCAGAAAGGTATCAACGTTAAAGAACTTCTCAGAAATAATGTCTTGAAGGAGTGTCAAGCAAAAGATTTAGATATGCTTGAGAACAGATGGTCTAGATTTTAGAAAAATAGATAAAGTGATGAATAATAAAGGCCTAAGAGGTTATCGAGGATCGCATGGACAGAATAAGCCCCAGATAGGTTTGGTATAGAATCTTCATCGAGACATCAAAAAGTAATGGCCGGTGTTTCCCACTTCACTACCATTGGAGATTGTCTGAGACAGTTGGCGTAGGATGGTTAGTAGGTGATCCTGAATGGGCAGAATTAGTACCATGGACGAAGTCAGAGGATCGTGCTTCCATTATAAGTGAATGACAAGAAGTTTGATGCCCATGCAGAATATTGGCCTATCAGCAGAGGAATCCATGGACCACATAAACTGCCATTTCAAAGCTGTCAATTCAAGCTTTCCTATATTATTCCCTTGACCCCACTGCAAATAGTACTCTAAAGTACCGCAGGACAAGGGCTTCTCAAAATATAAATGAAATCTACTCTGGAAAACTTAATCACTTGTAAGCAGATAACCCACAGTACTCCGACCGTATATGCTTTTAACTCTGATGAAACGGGGTATAAAATACTTATGCTTTTCTCATATGGTGATTTGAATAATGTACTTAATATGAAAAGGACTTGGGGAAACGATTTAAAATTGATTTTGTATAATCTGCAAAGACACTGTTTACTCAGGAATGAGGGAAAAAGTCGAGCAATACCTGGCTGTTCGTGGCCAAAGCCTTAGTTGTTATTACTGTAGTGGGGAAATGGGACTTGACCATGCTCTATGCGTTTGACATCTTCTTTGAGGATCTCATAATGCCTTTTAACCTCCTCCACAGATTTTCCCACCTCTCTGGCAACATTCTGCCATCTATCAGGGGTTTCCCTGTCATATAAAGCCAGAGCCCTTTCAAATTGTTTGTTTTGCCTCGGTGTCCAAGATGATGCCATCTGAAGGTAAGAGTTTTATCTTAAAGAGATGTTGTAAACAATGGGGGTATTAACAGGCAGCAAGGTATGGCAGATGACAGGATTGAATCTCCAAGTGGGAAAGAAGAGAGACTGGTTGCTTTAGTCAAGGAAGGCAACTCAAAGTCAAGGAATTGTATGGGAAAGAAATGATCGGGCTAGCTCCTTATAAGAAGGAGGAAAAGTGATAGGGCAGCCTGTTGGGCGAATATATTTTCCAAAAGGACAGAATATAAAGAGATCCGTCCCCTTAGGAAACACAATATGAATTCAGACAAACGACAGCAAGTGGAAGAGGAGAATAAGGATCAACGAACATGTCTCTCATTGTTTTAATTTAAGATACTCCTTCATTATGTCATTGTCAAGTTGTATTATCCTTTTAAGTTGCTAATGGTTGAATCAGGAAAGAGTACTTGGTCAAGAAGAGGTGATGGAAGAAAATCAGGAGTTTGTTGCCCCAATTGTCAAAGACCTGGTTACTATGCACCAAAGTGCAGAGGTGATCAATATTTCTGGTATTTTGACGCTGGTGCAAGCAATATGTGAATGTTAATAAAGATTTATTTTCTAGTCTTGATGAATTTGAAAGTGGATGTATTCCTTTTGGTGATAAAACTAAAATATTAATCATACGAAAGTTGATGTTATTGTTAACTTAAAAAGTACAGATTATAATTTTATTTCTCAAGTTCACTATATTCTGGATCTAAAATCAAAGATTTTGAGTTTGGGGAAGCTTTTAGAAAAGGGGACATGAGGTCAGTATGAAGACTTGTGGGCTGATTATGAGAGGAAAAGGAGGAAAACATATAGCAAAGGTTCCAATGTCATAGAACAAGATGTTTGAAGTTTTACTCAATACTGGTTTTGCAGTGTGTTTGAAAGCATCTACAGCGGATACCCTTTGGCTATGGCATCTAAAAGTGCATCATCTTAACTTTGGGACTTGAAAACTTTGTTTAAAGAGCAAATGGTAGCTGGTTTGCCTTTCACAAATCATCAGCTTCAGATATGTGAAGGCTGCATGTATGAGAAGCAGATTGGGAAGAGCTTTCCAAAAATATCTCCACAAAAATTGGATTATGCAGAGCTTTGTGGGCCTATTTCTCCTACCTTTGGCAAGAACATGTATATTTTGTTGTTTATTGATAATTTTAGTTGTGAAACTTAGGTTAATTTTTTGAGGAAAAAATGAGATGCCTTTGAAGTAATAAAAAAATTAAAGGCACTAATGGAGAATGTGAGTGGCTACTAATCTAGCCTGGCCATGATAACTAATGGAGGAAGGGAGTTTACCTAGAATCAAATGCAAGTAATTCTCAAGCATGTGAAGAGTGAAGAACAAGTTAGCATTGAAGGTTGAAGTCTTTTGTAGATTGAGAGCTTATCTTGGAGTGCCAGAGAACACGTTTAAGGAGGGGTGTTGAGGAATTAAACTTGTTTAATTAGATATTAACAACTTTTTTATCTAGAATGTATTTAGTTAAGTTCATCTATATAGGTAAGTGTGATTCTTGTATTGAGTACTAAATAATTACCTATGTGCTTGGTGATTTGATTCAAGCCAAGCAAGTGCAAAATATAAGTTCAAGATAAATTCCTCATACATAGAAATAACTCTTTCTCTAGCCTCCAACAATTATTTGCTCCATGTTCAAGTGGTGCAAAGTTACAATATAGATGATCAAGTTTGTAGCACAAGTAGGTAAGTACTCATGGTAGTTCACTGTCAAAAGGATTTTAGTGCCGGGAAGGAAGTCTGTTTCAAGTTACAACAAAGTTTGACCTAGGGTCGATTGCAGTGGACATTTCTTGTATCACTTGGTATCTTTTTGTATGTCATGGTCAAATTGTTAAAAAGCATTTTGTTTGGATTCTTTATCATTTAGCAGGCTCAAAGGAACAGTGTGAGCAATGGTCCATTCTTTTTGCATGATTAACCAACTGACAAAAGTAAATTATACCGTAAGCTCGGAAGAGGGATTTTTCCTTTTAGAGATATGGTTAGCTTCATAGTTGCTTTATTGTTTCAACTGTACTCGTGAATATCCCCTCCAGTGTACATCGTTTACATGTAAAGCAGTAGGTCGATAGTGACTGGGTATATGTATGATTTTTGCTTAGATGCCAACTGAATGGGAACACATCTTTTAATAATTGTGCTTTCGTTGGACCACCACTAACCCTTGCAGAATTATGGTACCAGCAAATTTACCGCGTTGTATGTCTCTATTTCGGTGCGGAACCAGTAAATGATATAATTATATTATATACTTCGGCTTTTGATTCTTCTACTCGCAACTTTTTCTTAACCGGATTTCCCCGAGAAACAAGTGGCTTGAGGGCTGAGTAGTTTATTTGGAGATATTGTGCTGTTATATACGAAAAAACATTTACATGCAAGCAACTTGGTTGCAGGGCCTTAGCAAGTGAATTTTTGGCATATTCGTGTACTGCCCCAAGGATTTAAGAGAAAGCATTCTGGGTCTAGTAACCAAATCAGGTTTGAGTACATAAAACCTGTTTCCTTGTATGCTTTCTGACAACCTTCATATTCTTGAATTTGAAACCATGGCAGTGAAGGCACCAGTTGGCCCAAATTATTTTTTGTTACATGTGCTTCAATTAATTTTATGCATATGCGTTGCGCAAGCACGTCATATGCATATTCTTATACACTGTTTTATGCTAATGCTGATCCAAAAATAAGAGTAATATTCGGGTTCAATCCAGAGAGGTTGGGTGGTGGGCCGAGGAAAATATCATTGGGTGAGAGAGACTTGCAAAATGTGTGGGGAATTTACCTTGAGTGGTCCCTGTTCTTGCAAAATATTGGCCAGAATGGAATCCTTATCACCTTATGTCCACTTTCAATAACAAAAGATAATGCCCATGGATTCCATTTCTCTGCCCATTATGAGGTTGATATGATCTTGCTAATATTCCATGAATTCCGTAAGATTGAGGGCATCCACTTTGACCCGAATGGAATTTAGCAATTCTTCGGCGATCAGGATTCCTTTGGTCCCTCCCGAGCTTTTCTGATTTTTATACCGCAGACCTTTTCGTCATAATTTAGCACACATCCAATTTCGCCTTTCAACCGACCCCTAACATGAGGGAGAAAAAAATCAGGGTCTTACCTTGGCCATAAGTCGATCAGTTTGTAGAATGAACATCTTCAAAGGAATCGTTGTACATAGGGACTATTTGGTGAAAATGTTCTGTAGAACCTTGAAATGCTTCTAAGATTTTTGAGGCCTATACCGTAGTTTTGAAACACAAAGCAAAACACGATGTACTTTTTTTCTCATTCCGTTCAGTTAACGATACTGTAAATGATTTATGTAAGGTGTAATAATAATATGCTGACTACTGAAAGGTCAATCATCTGTATACATAAAAATAGTATTGCATTTACATGGCATGTAATATTTATATATATATATATATATATATATATTAATTAATTTATGTAACTAATAAATTAAACTAGATTAGTACTGATAATGATAATTTATAGAATAATTGATTTGAGTAATTATATAGTATTAGAAAAGTTTCAGTCTAAAGGCATTAGTTAAATTTGAATGGAATTATGTATATTAATTACTGTGTAATTAATTTATTTATTATGATAAGTTCTGGTAATAAGGCTTTGTATAATAATTAATATAAGTAATTAATTAGTGATGGATGAGTTCTAATTTAGATGAATTAATTTAATTCAAATGAATTATATGAATTAATAAAATAATATTTCAATTAATAAATCATTTGAAATTCTGTTTAGCTGACCGACTAGAGTTGAATAACATTTGTTCCATTTAAATTCAAATGGTAGGATTTGTTATTGATAGGACATGTTTCATTCAAATTTTAAATGCCTTAGAACTCTCCACAGGGGCTCTTATGAGTTGATTCTTTCAACAAGACGATCCTATCTTTGGAGGTATCTGGTAAGTAGAACCTCTCCTTAAAAATCAGCTTCTCCGATCTCTAAATTTTCTCTCTTAATGTCCTCCTGAGGCACCAACATTAGGCTTGAAGGTGTAGGATGTATATACACAGTTATGGACTCTGATAGTCACTCCATAACCACGAGAAGAATTAAGATTGTGACCGGCATAAATTACATTAGGATTCGTAAAGCAAACATTTTTTCTTTATATTGTGAGCATCACATATGATATGTTTAAAGTTTCCAACAGTGGCATCAGAGCTTTAATTGTTTTATCCATTGCATGTGCTTTAAAGGTGTTATATTAATTACAAAATAGTTTTTCTCACATATATTAAAAGGCAATTTAATAGCATCTTTCAAAATAATCTTTATAATGTCGGAAACTTACAGATAAAATTTGATTACCAATTGATGATGTAGCATGAGGTATGGCAATTTTTTCGTTATTCATGCATCATAAAATGCGATTTTTTATCTTTATTTTGAATGTTAAATGAAGGAATTTTTCATTTAATAATTAATTGAACATGGACACCTAATTACACCAAGATTGGGTCTTTTCCCTAAGTGGTAAGATTGGCCCAACGCCAACAAACCCTTCATTGTTATATTATAATGGAGAGAACTGATATATTCATTAATTGTCTGTGTTACATGATGTATGGATTTCCAACCTACTTTTTTGATAGTAGGATTGTATTGTTGTAGTCATTATGAAAATGTATTTAAGTAATAGGAAGAGCCTTCTAAAAGGATGTCTTTAGGCAATGAATTCATACATACGTACATAGATACGTGCATACATATGTGTATGTATGCTTATATGTATATATGACATACATATATGGATGTATTTATTTATATGTATATATGTGTATATATATGTATGTATGTACATATATGTACATGTGTATATATGTATATCTATATGTGTGTATGTATTTATGAAGTTTTTCTGTTTGGACTCAATTATGAATGGATGTATGTATGGAATACCCTAGACATGGATGATGGAAGATGTTTCTACAACATTAAATGTTACTAGAGATTATTAATAGTTGATATGCAAAAATTTCGATCTAGTAATATAGGTTGAAATTAAGTGGTTTTATTGACTTGACACGAATAGAATATATACCTAAATAAACCAAATTGGTGATGTGGCGCAATGGCATCCAAAAGCGTAGTACTTGGCCTAAACAAGGAAAAACTCGACAACAAGAACTATGGCATATGGCATAGGATGTTTATGTACATTCTTAATGACTAAGACATTGTAGAGCATTTAAATTAAGGTAGAAACCCACTTGTAATTCAAAATATGAACATGCATTATCGTGACCAATAGGCTTATGATGCATATAAGAAAGACCATAGTTCATGATTTACCTTGTTAAGTTGCATGCATGATGACCTTATTGGGGAGTTTGAGTACTACTAAATGCCAAGGTAATGTCATCTTAAACTTGGTGGTACATTTGCACTCAAGTTCTATATTCTAACCCTAACATTATTTGTATATCATGGATCCAAAACAAAGCATACATTAACACCTTAGGGCCTATTTAGTTGTTAGAATCAATGGAAGGGAATGAAAATATAAATGAGTGTGTCTTTTATTTTCATGTTTAGTTGACAGAATGTGTCATCATTTTCATTCGCTAGGGAATTTGTTCTCCTTTATATAAAGAAAAATTCTCTCCTTAACAAAAGTTCAAAAAAAAAAATGCTTGATTAAATTGCCTTCAGTTATTATATTTTTAGACAAAAATTGCCCCTTATTGCATCAAAACCTTAGCCATTTAGTTGTCTATTCTCTTTCATGCATCAAATTCCATCATATCACCATTAGAGCATCTAGTGGCAAACGTTCATCAACTCGTGGTCTCATCTCCAAGAGGATCGACAATTATGGCTTCTTATCTTGCTTCTAAGTTGCGTCAATAAGAGACTTCAGCAATAGGTGGCAAGATGAACAATGTAGTGCCCAAAGAATCAAACAACATAGCTCCCTAATGCGACAATGTAATGCCCATTGATCAAGTTGTCAGTGATAGTGGCAAGTAATTTGCAGCATCCGTAGGTCTTCAGTTTTTCTCCCTTTTGCAATGTTGATTTCCAATCTATTTTACGTCCTCTCGTACATTGAGTTCCCGTTTATTTTGTGTTCTCTCTACTAAGAAGAATGTCAAGGGTTTTTTATTTTCATAAAGGTGATGTGGTCAAAGATGGGCATTCCCTATCTATTTTTCATGTGTAATCTACTAACAAAATGAAGTAAGGGAGAGATATAGTCATTTTCATTCCTTCCCAACCAAATAATATTTTGGCAGCCAAACTTTCTCTTATTCTTATTCTCACTCTCATTCTCATTGTGTCAATTCTAGAATCAAACGAGCCCTTAGGGTAACAGCTGCTAATGATAAGGGACGTGAGATTTGCTGCATGTGAGCTCTTAGACAAGTAACAAGTCCTAGTTCTCTTCATGTCACTTCTTGAACCATATTAAAGCCAAGTGAAATTAATGCTTATGCACAATGAAGGTATAGTATCTTTGAGGACATTTCTCGCTATTTAGAGCTTGAGGTGGAACGCAAAGATGCGAACTATAGTGTTAAATTAGTTGTGCAAGTTAGGAAACGCAATAGGAGTAGTTTCCAACAGGAGAGGCAACAAGAAAACCAAGGGCTAAGGAACAGGAAAGGCAACTAAGCACTATAAAAGTAAGAGTAGTATTAAGAAGGGTGTATCTAAGCTAAAATGTTAGAATTGACAAAAGAAAGGTCATTTTGCTCGAGATTGTCATGAGCTTATGGTTTTCCTAATATTAATCCTTCTTTTCTCCTATAGTTGTACATTTGCAATTGTGACTCATTCTCTCCATGGTTGGATTGTAAATATAGGGGCAATAAAACATGTGACTTGCAACATGTAGAGTTTGTGAATTACTATAAGATAAAATCAGGTAGATGTTTTGTTTTGATGCAATGAAGTAGAGGAAAATGTATTCGATGTAGGAATCCATCAACGTACCTTCCACAATGGCCTCATGAAGTGCTTTAAGCACTTTTTGTCTAACGTAATCTGCTTTCAATTTTAGCATTAGTGGACTTGGGTTTTCCCTTCCCTTCTGAAAATAATGGTTTTTCTATTTTTAATATAAGACGTTAGGCAATGATCTTTTTGCTAAGGATGGATTATTCATGCTTGATTTAGATTTTGAAATAATAATTATTCTACTTTATTTATGTCTACTTATGATGTTGTTTCTGGTTCCATAAAATGACATGCTAAATTAGGACATATTGAACCAGAAAGAAAGTTATATTAGGGCTATTGGGCTAATTCACCAAGTAAATCTCCTTATATGCGAACCTTATCTTAATGGAATGTGTAGTTGGAAGCCTTTTGGTAAGGCTAAGAGGGATTCTCATTCTTAAGAGCCTTATATATTTTATAATATGCAGGCTCATGAACGTAAAGGTGTGACATAACATATATTGGTTCAGAGAATTCCCTGATACAAATAGAATTCATTGACAATTAATGTTACTTAAAACTTGGAAACAAGATTGTGTTCTTGAAAGGAGGAGTTGTACTTTGTTAATGATAGTTAGCTTGATAGCTTGACTCAACCTCCCAATCAAATTTTGGGACAATGATATACATCCCTTCTAAGGTTTTTAAAATTGTAAATTTAGACAAACTAAAAGAAACATATACCCTAAATCCCTAACGTAAATAGTTAATGTAAACTTGTAACATAAATTAATAAGAGTTTATTTTTATTAATAAATAATTATTAAAATATATGATTACACAGTTAAAATACAACATACAACCAAAAATTTATTTAGTACTTCTTAGAAAGATTAGTGATAGTCAAAATAACAATTGAATGTAAATTTGTCGTTTTAAAAGAAGAAGCCATTACAGTGATAATTTTGCATGTATATCTTGAATACTCAGTTGCACTATTGATATTTGAAAATGTTTCTTAATATGATTTTAACACAAATTTTATATGAATTTTATCTTTATGTTTCATGGTCTTATATTAAACCTTTGCACTCGTTACTTTAATAGCACAAGATGGCTCATACAAAAATTTTTTTATCAAATCTTAACGGTCTTTGCTCAATTCTTCAGGTTGTTCATTTTACCAAAATAATATATTTGAACCAAAGCTTAAAAATTGAGGCATATAGTCATTGACAATCCATCATGGCTTAGTGGGAAAGTCACTGGCACACACCCCTATTAGCGTGGGTTGGGTGCGAATATGAGGGTTTCAAATCTTGCTGAAACATGAAATTTTGAGAAAAAAAAAAAAGGGCTAGATTCAACTCGCATAATTTAGAGTCACTTCATTGATTCGACCAAGTTTGATTCAATAAACAGAGTCTATACTAAAGTTAACATGTTTTTCTTAAGCAAAATTTTGACTTGAATGAACTTGCAAGTTTTATAACAGATATATCTAAAAATTAGTCATTTCCAGACCACATGAGCTGTGCACTTGTGTGATGTTTAATTTGGACAACTTGGATTTCGAAAAAAAAACTCTATTTTGGTCCCTCGTTCTCCCTTCTATTTTTGTCTTATTTTTGTCCCTTACTTAGTCTTCCATTTCTCCAAGTGGTCCCTGCAGTTATATGGCGTTAAGTGGCTGCTAAGTTGACCATCAGGTGCTGACGTGGAATGGAGGTATTGACACATGCCCATCTAGGCCCGCTTTCTCGTACCGCTACTACTATTACCTACCTTCTCCTTCATGCGCTAGCATCAGATAATGCATTGTTCTGCTTCCTGGAATCTCTCTCTTCTTCCGTTCATGGTCCAGCTGCGGTCTCTGAGATGCGCGGTTTAGTCAAGGGGACAGTCAGGTCCTCGTTCTGCGCGACGCCTATGGATGTTTTCTTCTTTCACAGTAGCATGGAAATGACATCACATGGATTATAATTTCCTTTTTCATTCTTCATGCTTCACCCTCTTTCATTAAAGACTAGCACCTTAGAAGAAAAGATGAAAACCACTGTAGAAGGATGGACAATATTTGAAGAACCTAATTCAATATCAAAATGGCTTTTTTCTTCTTCATTTTTTATATTGAGAGCTACAAGAAAAGCCAGGATTTCGATATCATCTCTGGTCGCTTCGCGATGATAAGCAATTACCTCAAGGCTTTTCATTTAACTTAATGGGAAAAAAATTTTAATTTATTAAAACAATAAGAAATTGCGTAAGTACTATTCTAATCATACCTAGCTAGTAGGTTATGACACTGCATAAATAACTACTTATTATGACAGAGATACTACTCATCCTTTCCGCAAAGTAATGATAAAAAATAGTATTGATTTAATAAAAATAAAAGTTATATTTTTAATATGCTGATATGGATATTGAATATATGATCTCTTACAAATTATTTAAATTCTTCTTGTTAAATTATGCTTAGTAACTCAAATTATGAGCAGAGGAGGACGGTGGCAGTTGAGCATGGGTGAAGACGGTGATGAAAGTCTGTTGAGCATGTAAGGCCCAAGTGAAAGTGAAAAGAGGAGCTTGCAGGAACTGGGAGAGGTTGAATTAAGATAAACAGAGTTTGATTGTGGAGCCCTAAGATTGAAGGTGAGGCTCTGAGTCATCGGTGGAGTTGGGTTGGAGAGAAGAGATGTTGAGTTTGAATTGACTGTTAATGTTCAAGCGAATGCTTGAAGAAATTGATGAGTGCTACTTTGGGAAGGGTGTAAGAAGATCTATAGGCTTTTTGAGCATAATATTAAAAACAAAAGTTAAATGACATTAGAGTATAAAATTTCTATTCAATGGATCTTAGTTGTGATGTGTTGGGAGTTTATGTTCCCGTATATGACAAATAATTTGAATTACAGTGGAATTGGGATTGATGCAGATGGTGTTTACAGTGACAATGACAAAGGAATTGATAACGGGAAGCTTTGTGTTTGGGAAAATGGATATTGATGAAATAGTGGAAGACGGAGGGGTGTGCTTGGGTGCAGAACATACGCGGCTCTGTTGGCATGGTTCTTCAGTGCGTCCTAGTAGTTTAAAGCAGTACCTTTTTACGCTGGTTCTACAGAACGGGTGGAGTCCACGTTAGTGGTCGCTGCAATGGATGGTGGTTTTTTCAAGGCAATAGCAGTAGCAGCTTCGATGGAATGGATGGGGTGCAGCCAGCTTCGATGGATGTCGATTGAGTCAGAATGGATGGAGTGCTCTGCTTGGATTGAATCTGCATGCTAGCTGCGACTAAGGATGAATTTTGATTCGATGAGCTGTCTTCCCAGCAGGTACTTAACAGCCCACATCAGCACTTAACGGCCAGCTTAGCGTCCACCTAATGCCAGGATGACTACAGGGACTAGTTTGACAGATGAAGGGCTAAGTGAGGAACCAAAACAGAATTTGAAAGAGTGGGGATCCAAGACAGAAATAGAGTAGGGAATGGGGAAACCAAAATAGGGTTTTTGTTCTTGCATTATGCATCCGTAGGTGTCCACAAGATACATCCACAATCTTTCCATAAATTTAAGAAGTTGGGGCCAGCAGTGAAAAGCAACTTCAGGGTATTGTGAGCACTTCAAAGTCGCGTGATGTATGATGATCACCCTCATAAGGGATTGATTGAGACAACATCCTGACATTGAATTGCTACATAATCATTACCATAGTATTGATAAAGTTATAAAGGATCTTGAATTCTTGCCTGCAGATCATCTGCAGTAAGGATATCTTACTGCAGAATCTGCAGTACTGTAGATGATCTAAATCCTGAATTCTTTGAGTTGAAGGAACCTCAAGACAGTACACTCAAATCTCCTGGATTGATGGGTTAACTAACAAACATATGGCCAGACTAGTAAAACCCCTCGCTGAAATTAAATCTTGTATGTATAGCGGAGGATTGTTTGCATCACATAAAGTAGGTATAAATTTTTCAGTATGTGAGGTATAGAATGAAGCAAAAGTAATAATTTTGCTTTGGATGGTCTACTATCGGTAAGGTTTTACTAGGACGGCATTTAAAGGTTGTCTGCATGCATACATGAGAGTTAGAACTCTAGTTTGTCTTTTGAAAAAAAAAAAAAAAAAGCACTTCGTTTTTAAAGTTTTTTTATCAATGTGACTTTTTCATTTTCTAAATGCATTTCATAAATTTAATTCTCTTGCTTCTCTCAGATATCCTTTGTCGTGTGTGTAAACAAGTTTACAGACAGAATTTGTATAATTTATTTTCTTCCTATTTTATATCTTCGAGCAAGTGGATTTGATTTTGTTTCCCCATGCGCCTTTCGTGGACCTTCTGTGAAGTCCTATTTTATGACTGTTTTTGTGAACCATTCATTTCTTTTCTTATGGTTGGTATATTGGACCTTGGGAGTGCAATTTACCCTAAGTGTTTGAATCAGTCACTCCTTTCTATGAATCACGAGTTTGTCTATGTTTTTTCAAGTAATTGACTGATATTAGATTTTTAAATTAAAATTTAATTGCGTTTAAATTTTGTAGTTTAATATTATATAATTGCATATTTGATTAACTTTTATCTGTATATTCTATCTTATTCAAAAATTAAATAGAATATATCTTTTAAAAATTTTTAAAAGCTACACTTTAATTTCTCAAGCTGAAATCTAAGTATAAATTTGAAACACTATGTATTTAAATATTCTTAAAACTCTTATCTGAAAGAAAACTAATTGATTTCAATTAAAATTAATGACAAAAATCATGTTTTTTCGATTGTAATGACGATGTAGTTTAACTTAATAATTTTTATTTTAGTTCAAAAATTATATGAATATCTCATTACATTTGAAAATTCATGTGCAAATTATATAATTCTATTTTGATTGAATAATTGTCTCTCAAAACTTTATCCAAGTTTTCTTCGTCTATTGCCCCACCCCGGGTTTTAAGCTCTGTGTTTCTGCCTTCCAGTTCGATAGCACATGATGGACGTTTGCATGTCACACTTCATAGTTTTTATAATTGTCAAAGCGGACCAATTCGATCCACTTAAGTTGATCAACTTGAATTTGTAGGTTAAATGAGTCAGCTTATTTAATCCACCATAAGGTGGTGAGTTAAAAATTTCAACCCGCGCCACCTGGTGGGTTAAGCGAGCTAATCTGTTTAACCCACAAAAAAATTAAAAAAAATAAAAAAAAAATTATAAAAATTTAAATGTTACTTTTTTCAAGTATATGTCTTGTTTAATCAATCAATTTTTATATCAATATAAATAAACAAAAAAAATAACTAGATAAAAATCAAGTTTAAACGAATTAAAACAAGTAAAATAATCTAATAATTCAATGATTCATTAATTTTTATATCAATATAAATAAACAAAAAAAATAACTAGATAAAAATCAAGTTTAAACGAATTAAAACAAGTAAAATAATCTAATAATTCAATGATTCATTAATAATAAGAATATGATTATGAGCAGAATATTTAAATATAGCAAATTACAAAATAATAGAGATAACACAACACATACATTATGGTTAATTTTTTTAAATTGAAAAATGCAATGGGTTAGAGTGCTAGACTGAGTGAGTGAAAATTTTTTTTTAAAAAAAGACAGGCAATCCATTTAACCTGAGAGCTGGTTCGTTTAACTCGCAAGTTAAATGAGCCAAGTTGATAATAGATTCTTAAAAAAATCTCTCAATCTAACCCACCTCTTAGATAGATTAAACGAATTTAACCCGATGAATCAAACCCATTTTAACGACTCTAATAGTTGTACTGCCAATTTCATGTGCATGACTGTTCCTTTGGAATTTAGTGTCTCAGCTTTCACACAGATTTTGACACGTCACGTTCTCCTGGCCACAAGTTTTTTAAGATACTTACTCGCCGTTTAATTATCAGATCCGAATGATTTAATGGGCAAGACCCTAAGATCAGGATTGCGTATGTCACTCAGTGTCAGGAATTTTAAAGTAGTTTGATATTTTCTGTGTTTACATGTACATCAATTCTGTCATTATTATTACTTAAAGCGTGATCGTGAAAACTGCATTCATTTATTTCATTTTATAAATTCAAATTTGAGGGAATATGATATAATATTAAATTTGATAAAATTTTGATGGATTGATAAAAACTTCTAAATCTTATAAAAGTATTAAAAATTATTTAATATTTATTAAAATGTGAATTATTAGATAAAAATTTAATAATTAAGATTTTTTAAATGCAATAAATTCAAACTCTCAAACATCTCTTTTTATTTCCTTTCTTTTCCTGTTAAAATAGCCATTTTATTTATTTTAGAAATCATTTGAGACCCATTTTTACAAGAATATAAAGAATCAATAGGAAATGAATTTGGTGAAATTAAAAATTCAAATGCTTATAAATTTAACAAAATTTACATTGTTAAATAAAAATTTAATAGTTTAAATTTTAAAAAGTTATTAAATTTTTTTAATAGTTATTAAAATTTAAATATTTGAATAAAAATTTAATAGTTCAAATTTTTTTAAATGCAATAAATTTAAATTATTGAGAATCCAAATCCTATTTTCTTTATTGCCAACAATTTTACAAGAATAATAAGTTCTTAAAAAAAAAACATCAAATATAATTCGTAAAAGCATTTTTTATTCGTATAACAAATCATAGAAGACTTGACACTAATGTCTTCATTAGTAGGTTTAATCTTGCGAGATACTAATAATGAAAAATATTTTGGGCAGATACTCAGTCAACCCATTGGTCCGTCATTGTCAATCACCTTCATCTTTACATACTTCAGAAGAAATCTTTATTGCCCCACCAATAATTCACCTGAACGCGCAAACTTGGACACTACGGTAAAACATTTTCTTCTTCCAAAGCCACAAAAGCATTTCACCCACCACCTATGAGCTATACTAGTATATCCAAACCAAAAAATCTTACAAATCAATGTTTAAAAATTAGGTCCATCAATGATCCAAAGAATGGTTCACAATTTATTATTGTATATGGTCAAACTGTAATTAAATTGGTAAGAAATCAAGAAATGTTGGAAGACATGAAGGGATCAATTCTTCCCCAAGTTTAACCGATTCATCCCCTATGATACACCATACAACAGGGTAATTTACTAGTAGGAATTGCAATTTTGACCTGATTAGCTCAATCTATCTTATTCTGTTTGGGTCAAGTAAGTAACCACTTAATCGGATAACGAGGCAAATTCGAGGAAAAGTATGTAAATTTTGCTTTTTACGTTGTCAAATAGAAAACATTATATGTAAAATGGTAAATTTCAACACTTCAGAGTGTGTTAGAACTTTCTTGGACTCTACTACTATATTCACGAGTCAATTTGAATCACTCAACAATTCTAATTTTATGATTAGCTTGCTTCATGGTCTATCCTGCAAAACGTTCCACATAAAATTATACTTTTAAGAGTTTTAATATATAGCAAGGAATGAAATAATCAAAATGAACCAATTCATTATTTAATTGTATTTCTCATCAAAATAGTAACAAAGTTGGTTGAAATTTAATTGTTGAATTAAATTTGAATTTGGCATAAAATCTTAAATTTTTTGTGCATTTAGTTACGATGATTTTATTAATATAATTTACTAACATTTAGGTTCAAGTTAATTTAAATTATGCACATATCCAACATATCTATTTTAGTTTATCTTGAACTTTCTCGATTGAATAATAGTATGTATTATCATAATCAGTGGTTTAAGTGGTGTGGTTGGGTTCATAGACAAGCCTAGATATTCAATTCAAGAATTTTACCACCAAAAACAAAAGTATTTGACGAAGAATAGGGTTACGACATTTCAAAATCAAACCAAATCAAAGAGTTACCATATATACGATTTAATTATGTTTGATTTCCACAGCTTGAAAAGTAAACGCATAATATTTTTTATGCTTATTGTTATAAATAATTTCAAATTCTTATTCTATATAAAATTGCAAGCCGTCAGTACTTTATATAATAATATTTTAATAACACTCATGACATGACAATGCGATATGATCTAGGTGTTTGAATGACATATTGGACCATGTCAACCAACATTTCTCAAAACATATTTGAATCATACTTATATTATATATAAAACGTAGATTTTTGTAAATATAAATGGTTACGAATCCAAATTTCCCGTTATTGAAGAAAAATTTAACACAAAAGATTGTAAGGTGGACTCTCTCTCTCTCTCTCTCTCTCTCTCTCTGTTTCACATATTATCATTGCCTTTCATGTGGTTTGACATACTTTTGCATTAGCGAACCAACCCAGAAAGGGAGATTAAAACATGTGACATTTTAAAAAAATTAAATAAAACTGAAGAGCCGTCCAAAATAACCACACTCTTTCCTCTCATTTTCTTTAGCCCCACTATCAACAATTCAACATATGCTAACACAAAAAATAAAAAAATCGTTTGCTTGAAAGCATCTGCTCCCTTCTTCGACCATAAAACTTCTAGAGCTTGTGTCATTAAATATATCAGCATCAGGGATAGAGAACTACATATATATATATATATAGTCATTTCAAAGCAACCGTTTTTTTTTTTTTTTTTTTGAAAAAGGTATAATATAATATATTTCCTCTTTTAAAATTTTTAATTTAAAATTTACCCGCATATTTTTTTTTAATTTTGTTTCATCCTTGATAGAAGCTGATTTTTTGCTCTCGGGTAAATGGGTATAGGTTAGTTTGTCTTTATCCTCTCCCGTTTGCGTCATTTTTCTTTTCATATGTTACCGGGAATTCTTTTCTATATTTTTGCCTTTTGAGTTTTGACTTCAACATAATCAATTTACGTTATTGCCCCCGAGCATTCAACAGAGTCTGCGGGACCAATGTCAGCTTTTCCAGTCAACAACTGGACAACTTCGTCACTGAGTGACAGCCACCTCAATCGACGGTAGATCGAAGCATGGGAGTCACGTAGTTTGCCTTTTTTGTGGAGATGGACCGTCGAAAATGATCACAGCCATCACAGGCACGCTACTCTAAAACGATGACTGCCCATGGCACTTTAGCTGCTTTGTCTATATTCACAGATGCAAAATCCACAAGCACGGCTTAGCTCTTTCTTTCCTCTTTCGTCGACTCAGTCATGAGCGACTGAGAAAATTCCGTTTCGAATTACCAATAATTTGCTGATGATAAATCTTCCGTTCCACCAGTTTTTCTCTCTTCTTCTCTGAGGCCCCGGTATTGCATGCTCTAGGAAAAGTCTTTCCTTGTTTCCAGAAGAACATATTATTATGCTTTGCTTGCACTGAACATGGTTCGCTCTTTTCTCATATTGGGGGATTGTAATCATGTCTATTGAGAGTCTCTGAATCTATCCATAATAGTTGGTGTACCGTTGTCTGTTTTTCATCAAATTTGGTTTGAGTTCTTATATACCCGGTTCCTCTGTCCTTTCTATCTTACGGGTAGTGGGCATTTACGAGGTGTAGGACATGGTGGGGGGTTCGATTATGAGCCCCAGTACCTGTTCCTTTTCGTCAATCAGGATTAACTGGATCTTTTACTGTCTATTTACCTTGCTTATCTACGGTAGAGCTGCGTGAAGGACGCTGTGAAGCTCCGAATTCAGTTTGTAATCAATCAAAGTGACGGCTGCTTGGGGATATAAACTTTATCTGGTGGTTCGACAGGAATTTTATCGGTTGAACAGTGAAGAAAAAGACTTGGTTCTGTTGAAACTATTATCCCCTTAAGCCGAGGGGATTGCTTCTTATCCTTGTTCTGTTTACTGGTACTTGGTAATTATTTTATCAGTTTTTGGTTGTGGTCTAATTGATATGTTAATTTGAAATTTTAACCTTCTCCATTCTCAGGTTAGGTTCAACTTTAATATCTGATGAATGACATACGTGCCTGTTATACTTAATTTCTTTTATTTCTTAGAAATCATCATTTTGTTGTTCTCCTGCCGTGAAAAACTGACCTTCATTTAACTCTTTCAGGAAGACAGCAACAAAGTAATGATTTCTAAGATTTGCAGCTTACTGATAAAAGCTGGGAAAATATGTAGTTGATAAATACTTTTTTGACCTAGAGGTTTTCCGGCAATGTCTGGCGAGGATAGTCTTCAAGTTTTGCAAAATAGAGTCCGGTTAGGACCACGAGGGGGCTGCGAGGCCATGGCTAAAATAATGATTTCTAAGATTTGCAGCTTCATGATGAAAAATTAGGCGAATATGTAGTTGATAAATCCATTTTTGACCTAGAGGTTTTTGGGGAAGTCCCGCAGGAGCATTTTGATCATTCTTTCTGGTAAGCATGTCATTTAGGTCTGTTGGGTTAGGCCAGGCCCAATAGTTGAGGTAGCCTAGAAATATATTCGTCTGAAGTGTCGCAACACGCTATACCAAACAATTGGTAGAAATGATGTGTTGCAGAAAATTTCATTGATGGGAAAATCTATAGCCTATGTTATTTTTTTCATTGGATTACGCAATTGTATGTCAACTAGTAGGAAGATATATAGTAGGTTTATATATTCGTTGGTCTATTTTGAATGCTATTATTTGAAAGCCCACTACTTCCAAAATATTAAATTTTGCAGAGGAAGATAGTGTAGTTTCACTCTATTGGCTGGACTTTTCCTAGATAATTCTGCCCTTTACCTGTGGCTTTTATTCCTTGTATTGTATTAACAACACACAATTCCAATATGCTGCACAGGTTTATATTACAAGCTCTAAACTGTGTGCGTAATTCACTTGATCTACAATGGTATATTTATTCTTACTTTTGTGTTCGCATGTTATATGTTAAGCATATCGCTTTGCATCTAGCAGTTTGGTCTTTCATTTGCTTTCAAGCTATCAGTATGCATTAGTTTATGCTAGAAGTGCATTAAGTAGATCTATGTTCTTTTGTTTTCCAGTGTACAGCTTTAGGAATCTTCCCTGAATGGGAACCGATGGTGTTGAAGTAGTGGAGACATTACCAAATTCCCGCTCTTTTAAGGTACAAATATATGATGGAAATCCATGATTTATATTTTAGGATTGACTGTATTTTCAGCACAAAAATAATTCAGGGCATAAATTATACATACATCTAATCTGGTTTGCTAGCCTGATGGTGCAATTAGCTAAAAAAAGAAAAGAAAAAGAAATAGATGTGCCTGATTATTGATTTGAAAAGGGATGAAGTTGTATTTAAAAGTCTACCAGAGGGGGAATTGATGTAAGTATGTCACTATAATTATTACCTATTGTTTGGTTGAAGTTGAACAACATGGTTCTTCCTTTCCATATTGGTTAACTCCTCTTCTTATCTTCGTCAAACTACTTTTGCATATTAAAACCTAATGTTCTGTTGATTGCAATTTTTTATTACAGGTACATAGGAAAATGTGCACAGAACTAATGAAATTAGTTGATAGAATCACAAAAATATTTCCAGATATAGAGGAAGTGCGGCCTGGATGCTCATCAGGAATACAGTCTCTGTGCTTGCTAAACAGTGCAATTGAAAAAGCCAAACTTCTTCTGCAGTATTGCTGTGACTCTAGTAAACTCTACCTGGTGCGCAGGTTTTGATTATTTTAGTTTTGGAAAGTCATATTGTTGGTGTAGTTTACTGTAATCTAGATTAATAAAATCTAAAGCAACTAAGAAAAGTTGGGAAACCAATTCTTCATGAAAGTTCAAAGTTTGAAAACAGTTTATTTTCTATTATACCAGAGCTACGCAAAGATTTGCAAAGTTTATGATGGAAATAAAATTGAGAGGCCAAAAATATATATGATTTTATCAATGGATTATCCTAGCTGGTTGCATGATTATTTAAATCGGTTTAATATTACTTTCAGGCTGTGACCGGAGATGTAGTGCTCTCAAGATGCCAAAAAGTGAGAAAATCATTGGTGCAAAGCTTAGGCCAAATTCAGAGTATGGTTCCAGTTATGTTGGCTGCAGAGGTTTGTCAAATTACCTTCCCCATTCATTTTCCTTTGTCTACTACCCTGCCTCAGGTTATTTATTAAACTGTTCTGAACTATGTGTTTCTCATTAATCAGTAGGCTTGGTGACTGACCCATCTAACTGGACTACTGGAGTGTCACTTAAAAATGTAATTCAGCAATCAACAAACTAACTGCATTATGTTGATTTTATTTATTTAATAATTGGGTTTGCTAAACATTCTCTGGGGTTTACTGCTCTTATAAAACTGAGTTCACATTAACTAGCCTAATTTAATTCTGTTATTTTGATCTGTGTTATGTTATGTTACAATTGGAGCCTCGTTTAATGCTCTTATTGGCATTGAGTTTCCTTTGCAGATTTCTCAAATAATTGACAATCTTGCATGTGCGACATTTGCCCTGGATTCAGATGAAGAAGAGGCTGGGAGGGTTGTGAGAGAATTGCTCCAGCAAGATCCTTCAACCTCTGATTCAATGGATTATTCTGAAATTAAAGTTCTTCAGTTTGCTGCAGCAAGACTTAATATCACATCCCCAAAGGCCATCTTAATAGAGAAACGATCTATTAAGAAGCTGCTAGATAACGTCCAACCAAAAGAGCAGACAAAAAAGAGTATCTTAAAATATCTCTTGTATTTATTAAAAAAGCATGAAAAATATATTGTGGGAGAACAAATGGAAAAGGTCTATGCTTATAGTGCAGGATCCATTGTGACTCAGAATTCCAGTTATGATTCTCTACATGTCCATTGTGTTGAACCAGATCAATGCTTGAATTATGATCAGTATAGACCTCACAATAGTGAGTTGGATAGAGCACTGCCACCTGAGCAATATAAGTGCCCAATATCTTTAAGATTAATGCATGATCCTGTTGTTATTGCTTCTGGAGTAACATATGAAAGGATGTGGATACAAAAGTGGTTTGATGAGGGCAATGATGTATGTCCAAAAACTGGGAAGAAACTGGTGCATATGTCATTGACTCCAAACGTTGTCATGAAGGACTTAATATCTAAGTGGTGCAAAGATAACAGAGTTACCCTTCCTGATCCAGTTCAGCAAGCAGAAGATTTTAACTCATGGGACGTTTCCTCCATTTCCATCAGGAGCTTTGGCAGTTCTATGAATGATTTGCACCTGCCGGTTGATCTTAGTAGCATGTCACTTGGATCATTAGATAATAGTCATGGTTCTGATTCCTTAAATGCTAGGAGCACCCATGGTTTGAATCTGATGTTGATGAAGGCCAATGACAATTCTCAGAGTCATCAACCTAATATGCATGTACATGACACAGATCCGATAAATTTGTCTAAACTCTCTGACCTTGAGTGGGATTCTCAATACCAGGTCATTGAAGAACTGAAAAACCATTTGAAATGCAATTGCCAAGCTTCTTTTTCTGTGTCTTCTGAGAATTTCATTGTACCACTCAACAAATTTTTGAGCATTGCATATGAACTTCGTGACATAAAAGCTGTAAGAGCTGGAACTCAGTTGTTAATGGATTTTGTGAACAACTGCAGGTACGAAGTTTGTTTCCGCCATCAATTTGATTCTTGCTAAGTTGCTAGTTATTTACATTTGGTTGGAGTTCTGTGATTTAATCATACTGGTGTGTTTTGACCAAATTGATTGAAAAAAAATGGATTGACAATTATTTCCTTAAAAAGCATGGTGTTTATAATCTTATAATTTCGTTCTAAGCGTAGTGTATTAACTATTTGATAAGTTTAGTTTATGACTATGGTTACTATTTATTTTTCTCAGAGTATCTCTGACTTAGATATGCTGTCCTTGCTCTATATGAAGACATGCATTTGTTATCCAACTGACTTAATTCTGGTTTTCATGCAGAAAGGATCTAACTTGTGTGAGTGAAAATACATTCAGCATGTTGGCAAGTTTTCTTGATTTAGAAGTGATGGGTGAAGCTCTTTCTATAATGGAAAAACTTTCAGGGTGCCAGGATAATATAGCTACGACTGCAACATCCAGTGCACTCACTTCCATCTTAAAGATTCTTGACTCTGAGAGCGGAGAGTTCCAACAACAAGCTATCAGAATAATGTATAATTTGTCCTTCATTGGTGAAAATCGCTCTCGCATGGTATCTCTCGGGTGCATCCCGAAATTGCTGCCATTTATTGAAGACAGGGCCCTGTTAAGATACTGCGTATGTATACTGGAAAACCTTTGTGATACTGAAGTGGGCAGGGTTTCTGTTGCTGAAAATAGAGGATGCATATCTTTAGTTGCTGAGATACTTGAGACTGGCAGCGATGAGGAACAAGAGCATGCACTGGCTGTTTTGCTTTCTTTATGCTCTCAACGTGAGGATTATTGTGAGTTGGTCATGTATGAGGGTGTTATACCTTCTCTTGTCCATGTCTCCGTAAATGGAAGCGTCAATGGAAAGGGCAGAGCATTGGAATTGCTCCGTCTCTTGAGGGATGTTAAATGTGATAGGAATGAAGAATGCGTCCCACCAAATCACAACAATTCTTGTGATTCTAACAATCATTCTCGAGAGAAGAAATCATCCAAGACATCTGGATTTCTGAAGAAACTATCACTCTTCCCGAAATCCAGTTCGCATGCATCAAAAATCAAGAGATGAAGCTGAATTCTCAGTTCCTCACTTTGAGACCGCAGATTATGGCATGTTAAAGCCAGCTGTTTTTGCTTGTTGGTTTAGATGAAGCCTTCATCTTTGTAAATGGGTAGATAGATCTTGGCTTACTTTCTCTTACCATTAATCCCTTGTAGCATTCTTACCCCTAATTATTCGATACCAATATGTCTGCTATGTGATTTTGCACTGTAATTGTAAGATATGTGATGTATAGTTTTGTTGTGTCATGCATGATGCATTCTTTTAGCATTTCAAGTCAGGGTTTGTAAAAAGAGATTTTCCTTTCTCTCCTCAGGAACATAATGGAGATCAATCTTAGTTTTTTCCTTTTCTATTTACCTTGTACATATTTTGAGCACTCCTGCATTTAGAGTACTGAATGTAAAAGGGCAACGACGTGGTTTTGCTGGGTCTTTAAAGTTGTTGTTTGGTTTCAAACCTATTAATTATTTAGTCTTACTGACTCTTTTTCACTAAGCAAATTTAGATTTATAATTAGTATTTTTTTTTCATTTTTCAAGTGGAACTTATTATTAAGTGATTTCAATTAATTCTATGTCTATTTTTCTTCAACATAAAGTGACAAGTTGGGAAATAAATCTGAGTCATCTGCTTTGAAATCTGTAAAGAAATTCAATACCAGTTTGAGCATCAAACGTGGCTCCAACTTGTAACATAACACTTTTCAAAACAACAGAATTAAATGAGGCCAGTCAATGTGAACTCAGTTTTAGAACAACAGTAAACCCAGAGAATGTTTGACAATCCCAATTATTGAAGATATAAAATTAACATAATGCAGTGAGTTTGTTGAATACTAAATTACATTCTTACGTGACACTCCCCTAGTCCAGTTAGACTGGTTCAGTCACCGAGCCTACTGATTAATGAGAAACAGAAAGTGAAACATCTAGTTCAGAACAGTTTGAGAAAGAACCTGAGGCAGCGAAGCGGACAAAGGAAAATGAACAGGTAATTTGACAGACCTCTTCAGCCAACATAACTGGAACCATACTCTGAATTTGTCCTAAGCTTTGCTCCAATGATTTTCTTGCTATTTGTCTTCTTGACGGCACCGCATCTCCAGTCACAGCCTGAAAGTAATATTAAACCGGCTTAAATAATCATGCAACCAGCTAGAATAATCCATTGATAAAATCATTTATGTTTTTCTTCTCTCAATTTTATTTCCATTATAAACTTTGCAAATCCTTGCATAGCTCTCGCATAAAGAAAAATATAAATTTGGTTATTTATTTTTTTATTTTAAAATGAATTTAGTCATTTAAAAATAAAAAATATTAAAATAATCTTTCAAAAATTAAAAAAAAAATTAATTTATTTCTTTTTATAAATCGTTTTGATTTTTTAAAGACTATTAAAGGTTTCATTTTTTAAATATTATTTTGATACTTTTTATTTTTGGACGATTGAATAAAAAATTCAATATTATAATTATCTCCTTTGATAAAATAGAAAGTAATCTGTTTTCAAAATTTGAACTTTCAATTTTAATTCCATCAATTAATTGTGAATTTTACTTACCTATGATTTAAATTAAAATGGGTACACCTATTTGAAAAGTTAAAAATATAGTAGCACATTTTTCACAAAAAAAAAAAAAACATATATTAGCACTTTAGAGCAACCCATCCAAAGGGTGCCTGAAGCAGGAGCGGGCGTTCAAATAAAAAGAGAATGCAGTGGAATTCGAAGTGAAAGTGATCGATCGATTCAAAATTGAGGACCACTGATTAATCACAGAGCGAGGGCTACAAAAATGGCGGCCGAATCATCAGAAGGAGAAGAAGAAGCAGGGAAGCTCACGGGTGGGAACCAACTCTTAATCGTTGACGATGACCTCAGAGAGATGGGCAAGAAGGCCGCTTGGAGTGTCAGCTCCTACAAGCCCGGCAATGGCGTGTCTTCTCTTCGTGACAACAACCTTGAAACCTATTGGCAGTCAGTCCACGCTTTCTCTGATATCTTTTTCGATGCCTATCCCTGCGTTTACGAGTCAGGGAAATACCTAACGGCGCTTTACTTGGTTTCAGATCTGACGGAGCTCAGCCTCATTTGGTCAATATCCAATTTCAAAAGAAGGTCAAGTTACAAGTATGTAAATGTTGATTTCCTTTAAGCAACATCGAAGACTTTGCCTCTTTTCTTTTCTCTTTTTTTAATTTTTCAAACCGAATTTTGCTTCTTGGTTTTATATGGGTGGTAAAATAGTGATTGGTGGATTTGTTTTTGCCTTGCAGTTAGTTGTTCTTTATGTGGATTTCAAGCTTGATGAGAGTTATACGCCAAGCAAAATTTCCATCCGTGCCGGTGATGGCTTCCATAACTTGAAGGTAATTTGCCCTGTTCTCTATTTCTCTCGTTCTTTCCTTTTTCTTTTATTTTTCTAAAATTTTAAGGTGAAGATTAATTGAATTTGTCTGGCTTTTCCTCTGTGAGCAATTTTAGGAGATAAAAACTGTGGAGCTTGTCAAACCAACTGGTTGGTTTTATATATCATTATCTGGAACTGATCCTCGGTAAGTGTCGAAAAGATGTATGTACTTTTGTTGTTTTGCTCAACAATTTCAAAATTTTAGTCAATCAAATTGCAACTTCCCAAATATATAAACAAAACCGCTAGGATATGTCTGATTATTTGACAAACTCTTCTACCAATGCTGTGTGATCTTTGCCTTTGCTCAAAAATGCTGTCTGCCACTGTCAATGGGATAGTTTTTACGGGAAAGCCATAGTTGTTAAAACTTGAAAACAGATGTGACGTAGCCTCCTAAATATTAAAAATGAATTCCGTTATTCTATGAGTTTCTATAGCACGGTGTCACCACAAGATCAATGGTTTAAATATGATTTTGGTGATGAAATTGGCCTGGACAAGTATCATATGCTCGTGTATTGGTCCTTTGGACCAATTTACTGCTCCTAGCTAGCAATATAATCATTAACTGAAATTTTGGTTGGTGTTGTAACTTGCCAAATTTTCACCAATCGTTGGCTCCTCGTGCTTTTAGTCCTGGATTTTTTCCAGCTTGGAGCTTCTTTAAAGGCCAAAAGATTTGATGCCCTTGGATATCTTTCTTGGGATGCTTAACGATGGGGAAGAAGAGAATGGACTTCCCCAACTTTAAACTGAAAGATCATATTTTATATGTAATCATATACTGAAGATTTTTGTTTTGGTAACTGATTCCTATATTTCTTATTAACCTGTTGGACCAAGATTTTCAATATTAGTCTGGGATTGCCATTGTTGGTAACTGAAACAAAATGGCCATGTAGTATGACTATGGGAGACCTTATCATCCGCTTCAAAGATCATGAAATTCACTGATAAAGAACTCTCGAACCACCTCAAACAACGTTGTTTTTGCAGGGAAACTTTCGTCAACACTTTCATGTTGCAAATAGCTGTGTTGTCAAACCATCTCAATGGAAGGGATACTCATGTGCGGCAGATCAAAGTTTATGGGCCTCGACCGTGTGTCTCCTTGCATTTAAATCTTTTAATTTCTCTTGGATACAAAGTTAACTATGAACTAATTGTAATCTTCTACTGCAGGAACCCTTTTCCGCATCAGCCGTTTCAATTTACTTCTAGAGAGTTCATCACCTACTCTTCTGTAAGATGAGAAACACACCATGAAGGAAAATGAAAGTCAACCTTGTATTATTCTGCGGTAGATTGAAGCTGCTCCTCTCCAAGTAATCATATTTTCTGAAGGCATAACACCAGTTACCAAAGTTTCAAAATCATCTTTCATTGCAATATTTATCTAAAATATTTGGGTCACCAGGAAATGCGCTAATCACGGTAGAGATTATCTTTCAATATTTATCCTCTTTCTGAAAGCATAACACCAGTTACCGAAGTGTCAAATTCTTCGTTCATTGCCATTTGTTTCTTGGGTTTGTTTATAGTTTGTTCAGTTTTACAATGCACTCTAGAATAGCTAGAGTTGATGCGTTCTTCTAATCTTCTGCTTCGATTATTTCAGAACATAGACAGTTGCATCATGCTAATTTATTGGAGGTGCTCAACCCTTTTTCCCCCCTCGAGTTATAATTTGTTTTTAACCATTCTGACAGACGTTGGCACTAACCCTGATAATTTGTGGTTTGCGTACTCGTTGAGATTACCATGCATTAACTACTGATGGGTTAGGTAGAATCTTGGAGCAATTCCTTTCGTGTATATTTTCGTGTGATATATTCTGAATGTTCCTTAACCTTGAGTTTATTGAAGAAATCAACTGAAACGATGAGCATTTTAATGCAATTCTATTAATAAAAAATTCATTTGTTTTTTCAAATTACAAGAAATACTTCTCTTCTCATCGTCTTTAAAAGTAATTTAAACAATACCTTATACACTATGTGTGCCCATTACCAGTATTAAAGAAAAGATCCCTCGAGGTGTTTCAAGCATTAGTAACTATGGCTGAAATCGGTCTTGGGGCGTTCCTAAGCTCGTTCCCCCGCGTACTTATCCACAATGAAAAATGATATGGTATTTTTTTATTTTTTTGTAGTACAGCAGAGGTGATTGAAACCAGTACACAAAAAGTTGCTTTTCAGGCGAGTCCTATGAGAACAAAACCAGCAAAATTTACACATGTACATATATGCAACTGTTTAAACTTGATCTGAACAGTTGAGCCAAGTTAATACTATGTACCCATGTACGGTTCAAATATAAATACCGGGGTTGCATACAATTTCTTCCGTTAGCAGCTGTCCTGAACTGAATGGGGATTATAATTAACATTAAAAGGATAAAAGTCATCTGGGCGATGATCGGGGAGTGATAATAGAGTTCAATGCTTACGATCATCATTCAGCAAGGACTGTGGATAACTGAAAAACATTCATTATTCCAGGTTCCAGCAGATCAAGAAATTCATATGCGAGGAACACCAACGCACGATATATGATAAAATTCACCAAAATTCATTAATTATAGTATTAGCTGTGACAGAACTATGAAACAGTTGATACAGGTTAAATTCACAATCAACAGCTAACGAAAGGGAAAAATACTAATGACTGCACAGAAAACACTATTGACTGCACAGATAAGATTGTCAGCTGCATGTTGTTGCTATGATTTATGAACTGTGACTAGCATAATATCACAATCTCCAGCAACTGAGTATCATTCACAGGCTGGTTTAGTATCGAAGCTGCTCAAGCAAATGGCAAAGGCTTGAAAAGCAGAGAGAGGATAACGGTAGTCCATGGTGAATATATCTTTTCCAATCTTTCCAAACTGCAAGATTACCTTTTCTTGTTCTGCGGCAGAAACATTATGAGATGGATCGACTGCAGCACAGAGCTGGAAATTCTTAACTGAAGCCACCGTGACACGACCTTTAAAGTTTAGGCACCAACACTGCAATTGCTCATGCCATCTGGGAGCCTTGTTTTTAAGAACCAGAGGCTCCACTGAGCCCTGACACAATGCCGGCGGATCTGGGAGGCTTGCAGAATTCAAGTCTAAAATTGGATCTTTTCCTTTCAGTGCCGGAGATGAAGAAAAATGTGGAAATATAGTTGGAGTTGGAGCATTGCCTCCTTCCTCAATAGCCGAGACAGGTATGGAGGTCAAAATGCAGTGCATTCTTCTTGGACCTCTCGTGCGGAGAACATTAAGTTCATAGCTAATGGTAGCAACATTATAGTAACGTGACAAAACTTTGTGAGACACCTGCTTAGAGTGGACTTTACTACTAGGATGATTAGTGGGTTGAACACTTGTAATGTGTGGAGGTTGGCTGTCGTATAGGGTGAACTTGGTGCCCATAAAATTGGACCTGCCAGAAGTGCCCCATGAAGTTATAAAGGAGATGAAAAGGGGAAAGATGATGAAAAGATGAGTAAAATGTCTAAAAACCAAAACTTGCCTCAATTTACCAAGGTATGTGTTGCTGGCCCGAGAAAAATCATTCGCAATAAAAGATATAGAAAACTCTGTGCTTGTAGCTCTTCTTATCTTTTTGGCAGCTAATAACAGCTTAGGACTCTCATTCTCTGCTGTATTATCACAATAAAAAAAAAAATATCCTCAAATATCAATTCAAGAATTTTATTAAGGTGGATCAACAGCCACGAAAGGAGAAAAAATAAAGCCAATATTGCCATCTGGTTTTTCTTTAGACTGCAAGTTTGGACAATTTCAGACCCATTCAAGAAGCTTTGAATTATATGCAAATTATAAAAAGATGTTATGTGAAACGGAGCTTTATGCTCCCAAATATAGGAACACAAAATGATAGAGATATGATATACCAAGAAATCCATTTGACTACGCATGTATGAAGATCAATGTGAAGGCCGCATGACAATGATAATAATAGTGACAGCTACAATCCTTTTTGACAATAAAATGTAAAGAAACCCACATATTAAGAGGAAGCAACTTGCAATTAACATTCATAGTCATATATACTTTTGAAAAATGACTTACAGACAAGGGTTTACCATTTTCATTAAATTTCAAAATGGAATGCATAAACAATAAATGCCAGCACTGTACTTACATGGAACAAGAGCAAAGTACAAAAAATATGTAGAAGTTTCTCTATTCCTCCTGATAAAACACTGTATCGGTGCATCACGGGGACCGGGCTATCCATATACATAAAGGAAAGAGAAGATAAGAAATAAAAAAGTCTCAAAGGAAAATAATAAAAACGATTGGGCCAGAACCAGGGAGAATTATTACTACCTGCTTCAATGAGATGGGAAATGTGAACCTCCCACATTGCTCAGGAGTCTTGACAATCTCCTTTGTAATGGCTCTCCATGATTTACATACTGAAGCACAAAACACAATAGTAGCTCGTGTAGGCCAAGATGTCTCACTCTCTTCCAGCCTGCGGATAATGTCCAAAAGCAGCTCTGGAGGTAGATTTGCCCACTGCCCTTGTTGACTAGGATCAAAAGGAGGTAGAGGGACATCAGGAGCAATATGTGATTTTGTTTTCCGACTGTGCCATAGCTTTCCCTCTAAACCCTGCTTTGATATGCTGCTTATTGCAACTCTCATTTCTTTGAGTTCGCGAACTATGCTTTTCAATGACATGTTTGCACAGCATGTCAATCTTCCTTCCTATACAGAACTGCACAAACATACAGAATTGAAATACTTCTCTATTCTAGGGGTGGGGATATAGCTCTAATTCTACCATTATAAGAAATACAAATGCCAATACTACAATCACATAACAGAGATGCACCGCACGCAGACTTAGCTGTAGATTCAATTGATTGAAACCATATCTTTAGCGGTTTAACCAATGTCTAGCATTAACTCCAAGAAATTAGCCAACCCGCGTTAACTTTAGGGTCACGTTCGTAGTTTACACATAACAGGATTTATACTCACGACTAAGAAAAATTATATCGATAAAAAGAAAAAAATGATAAAAATTACATAAAAATCAAAACAGTCCTCAAAATCAAAGCTTTCCCCGTTTTCATCAACTTCCCTTGCCCATGTGCGCTTTTCGCAAGCTTTTGTTTTCAGTTCGTTGACTTTGTTTTATTAAGGTTTTAAATCCATAACCCATCATCCTCAAACTCAGAAATGTGAATAGAAAATTGCAAGCTATAACTATTTACGGAGACCATAGAAGACACAGAAATCCAAAAAAAGCCCAAACCCCAAAAATCCTTACAATCAAGTGAAATGTATAACGACGGACCTTAAATTTTTCTCGAAATTATCAGTAAAGAACCAACCCGGAGAAGCGAAGAACAAACAAAGAGATCAATCGCATAGAATGTTCTAGTGGGCACGCAAGCAATCAGAATGGAAGCGTGTAGAGTCCGGATCCATCACTGAGCGGAGATATGAAATCGGAGAAACATGACCGAAACCCAGAAAAGTTGATCATGCTCTCTGATTCTGAAAGAAATGGATCAACCACCCATAGCTTCGTTGGTCGCGAACCCCCAACACCGACGGCCGAGAACAGCACCCCACCACCTTCTATTAGCAACCGGAATCCTGTCGCTTAAATCGGATCCAGGCCCTTATCTTTTCGTCATCTTATTTTAGTAATCTGTTGCAAAAAGTGAACCATAATTTATTGGAGGGAATCTAGTGCCTCCATCCATGCTGCATCTTTCCTACACGTGGCCATTATTTTTTATTACATTCTTTTTTGAGTAAATTCTTACTTTTATTCTTGGTGTATAAAATATTTTTTAAGTTCGTCTTTTATAATTTTTGTTAATTAGGTATTCATAAAATTATTTTTTCAATTTAACGTTTATGCATATAAATATTTTTTTAAATTCTTCTTCAAATATTAAGATTTATTAATTTAATTTTTCATAAATAAAATTATTATTTAAAAATATTAATTTAAAAAATATCATTAAAAATAATTTTATCTTTAAAAACCAAATTAAAAAAATATATGTGAAAAAAAATTTAAAAAGATAATTTTATGAAGAATCTAGTTAAAAAATATTTACATATAAATAATATATTAAAAAAATATATGTAAAATATTAAATTAAAAAATAGTTGTGAGAATAAAATAAGATTATATACTTTTCCTTTTTTATTTCCAAATCTTTCACGTTTTGTTCTTATGATGTGGCTAAACTTGATAAATAAGATTCTTTTGAGATGAAATGTGTCCACATTTGTCAGACACCATAGGACAATTCTTTTGACTTACCTATTGACCGTAGCATTGATAACTTTGACTTATTTTAATGCAAGCTTATGAATGGTTATGGACTATCGTGTTCTAAGTCGTCCAAAAAACAAGCCCGCCCATTATGTTTTTTTGGTATTGAAAAAAATTTGTAAGAAAATATAAAATAAATTTTTTTTTTACGTGAACTAACCTTGTGCTCTATCTTTCCGATTGTGTAGCATAGGATTCATTTTGAAATAAATGTGTGGGGTCAATGGAGTAGATATGGAGTATGAAAGGAACAGTGAGGTGAAGGAGCATGGACTATTACAAGTTCCACCTCTCCCACCTCTATCCATCTTTCATTGTGTTGAAAAAGTGTGTATTATAGAAAAAAGTTTCATTTTGCTTAGAGATATAAGGTTATGAGTTTATATATAATAATATATAATATTAAATTAAAAAAAAAAAAAAAAAAAAAGAGAAGGCATGGCACACAAGTTTAGCTCGTTGGACTAAACACAATTTAAATTGAAAGTTTTTTTTTTTCTTTTACATGATAGAATTGTGTGGTTTAACTTTTTATTAAAATTATTTTTGATGCTTTATATAAAAATTAAAATTTCATCAAAATATTTTTTTGATTACTTATAAGTGGTCAAAATCTTACCATTGCTTTTTTTAACCAATGCCTCCTTTCTTCTTATCTAGTTCATGTTATTGGGATTTTGTTAGATGAATTTATTTAATTATAAAAATCCAAAATTTCACGTGTAAACAAATATTTTTTTTAAATGGCAACTCAGACATTATACTTTTACCTTAACAACAGTGCCACTACAAATTGTCGTTGGCTTACTTTTCAAATAGTTCAGTAATTTGAGTACTTTCTATTCTTTTAAAAATACATCTTTGAATTAAATGAAGACAATGACGATTATTCCAGAGGATGCCAAGACAATCATTAAACATCAGTAACATGTCAATGTCATGCATTTACACATGGTCTTCATTGTCGCGTGGCGACTCTCAAGCGTCGAATTAATTATAAAAGAAAATATTAAACTTATCTATATTGAATGACATGATATGTTTTGCATAGAGCTTTAAATAACGGATTACTCAAATTATTAAGTTGAATTTTTAAAATTTAGGTTTGAATTTAAATTAAAAAATTTTGAGTTTGTTTTTAATTATATTTTTTTATATATTTTTATTTATATTTTTTATGTCAAGTCAATCTTGTCAATTAAATTTTTTTAAATTATAATTAAATTAATTTATTATTCAAAATTTAAAGATAAATAATATAATTAATTATTATTATTAATTATAAGATAATATATAAAAAGTTATAAAATGTATTAATTTTTATTTTTTATTAAGATGTTATATTATATTTTTTTTTACATAATAAAATTTTTATTATTAAAAAAATTCATCTAGGCTTGAGTCAAATTTTAAAAATATTCAAATTTAATCGATTTACAAATTAAATTTTATTTATTTAGAGTTGATAAACTTTTTAAATTATAATCAACCTATTTAATGACGTCAATACATACAACCTAGGCAGCATCATTATTCCCTAAGATTGTGGTGTCATAACATCTTCCATTTCTTGCCATTCTTTGGCACCTCCCTTGTAGCATCTTCAGTTCTTCACTACGTCCAACACTTTTGTTGGAGCTTCATTGGTTATGTATTTTAGGTGAATTCTTATATTTTCTATTGGCCAATATAAGAGAATTGCATATCAATTTGCATCTTGTCAGTTTATGAACCAAAATATAATTATATAATGCACTAAACCATTCAAGTCATCTTGTTACTTTACAATCCAAAATATTATTATCAGATGCAATAAAATAGTTATATCATAATATGATAAGTTCATTTGACATGCTGAATAATTAATAACAAATGTTATACTCACAATTTTAAATGTCTTAGTACATTCAATTATAACATAAAAATATAATTGTAATAATACAAAAAAAATAATAATATTACAATTATATTTCTATATTTTAACTAAGTACAATAGTATTATTAAAATTGTGGATGCACAAAATATTTTACCTTAATAACACTTATCCATTTATCAAATTTCTCAATTTTGATTTGTTTCTTGCCTTTACATGACATTAATTTGAGGTGTTAACTACATCCCTGTTAAAGAAAGATTATTGGAATCCATATATATTGCATGGTTCATTCTTTTTGCTAGAGCTGTAAAACTGGCACTTGAAGATGAGATATCTTTATTTATTGAGACAGTTTAGAGTAAATAATACAATAAGGAAAATATAACATACAATTTCAAGTCAGAATTGCTTTTAAAATGAAAATGGATATTGGGCTCTTGGCTAAATGGCTCTAGGCATTAATGATCCTATATTCCTAGGAAAGAAATGCATTTAAATGCATTTCTTTTTTTCCATGACATATGTATTCAGTTTGTAACTGCATATACAAAAAGAATGTAATAATAATAGATTCTATATTTTACAACAATTAATACTTTACAAAAAATGAACACGAAGATGTTTGAGTAACTTTGAAACTGTCATATCATATATGATGCTTGATATTATCACTCATATTGCAAATTAGGGTTATGTTTAGAAAAGAGTTGAAAGAATGGAAGGGAAAATGGTTGACAAGCTCAATGTGTGTTTGGTTGACGGGATTGAAAGGACGTGGGAAAGTCCATTCTCTCAGATATGGGAACGGGATTCCTCCCCACACCTGAGGGAATCAAAACCATTCATGGAAATCATCATCAAAATGACTAAAATGCCCTTATCCCCACCAACTATGTTCCTTTAGATTTGTGTACTGTTGTCACTGGGGCTGGAAGCCATTGTTGTTGTCGTTGATGCCGGCACATTACCTTCCCCACTCCTCGCCTTATTTGCTTGTCGGTGATTTACTGTTCCTACTTCCTCCTCATCTTTCACCTTCTACACAAGACTCTTTTTGCTCTTGCCAATGCCTACAACGCCACAGTTTCACTCCCTTCCTCACTCTTTGATGGTCTTCGATCAATCCTGATTTCTTCATCATCTTCGACGAACCTGAAAAAAGGAAGACAACAAAAAAAAAAAACCCAACCCAAAATTGGACTAATTTTTTTATTGTAGATAGTTCATTTTTCCTTCTCAGTCATGGAGATTAGATGGAGATTTCATCATCTTCGTTCATTTTATTATTGTAGATGTTTCCTTCTCGTGTGTTAGCCACTTTCTAATTCAAGCGTTTAAGGGTTTATATACATATATATATATATATGTATAGCACTTGATGTTGTTCAGAACCTCATTCAAAGGAGAGAGAATCATCGCCTGTTCACGCAGGAACAGGATATGATGCTGTTTTGTTTTGTTTTTTTTGTTTTTTTAAATTATTTTAATATATATTTTAATTTTAAAAATTATTATTATATATAATATTTTTTAATTTTTTAATAATATTTAATAATAATTTATTTAAAAATTAATTTTTCTTAAAAAATAGATGTCGCGTTGTCTCCCATGGGCACAGGATCTTCTCCTGTGCATTCAAAAAAAGTGTGAAGTGAAAAACATGTCCTCGATGGGTTTGCATTCAAACAAGGATTTTTTTTGGTTGGTTGCAAAAAACGAAAAAAACAAAATGCTAGCTAATTCATCTTCTTGTTTCATCAATGCTATATTCTTTTTTTAATCTTAAAAATATTAGATAAACTAATCTCTTTCTAGAATAGAAAATAAAAAAATGATTTTTTACAAATTAAAAATAAAAATGATCTTTTAATATTTTTTTTATAAAAGACAATAGAGTCATTTGGCTAACTATTTCTTCAATTCTTACCTTTTCATTTCATATCATGCCAAACATATCAATGGACCATACAATACATTTTATAAAAATTCATTCTCATTTTAATAAAAATCATTATTGTATACCAAAGGAAGCCTAGGTATGCTTTGCTACCTTGCATATTTTAACAACGATATCTATAATTCAATAATGAATTCCCTATTGATCAAGGTATCTAACTGTAGGTTGGGAAAAAAAGAAGAATAATAGTTGATAAAAAAAATTGGCTAACACACACAAAAACACATTATTAGGTGCTCTAATCAAAGCATGAAAAGTATATATTTTTATTGATGCGTGTATGATGCACCAATTTGATTACTTCATTTGTCCATTTGTGGCCTTGATTCACAATATCCTGGAAATTACTCCCACATTGAGCCTTTATTTATTTTTGTTTTTTCTTACTACCATTACTAATCTCAACAATGTAATCTCTTTTACGTAACCCTCAAATGTTGATATTTATGTATATTATTGAATGTAAATGCTTAAAGGAGATAGAACCAACTATTTCTTTTTTTGCAATAATTTATAATTTAAAAGTTTACTAATATATTTTAAATTAATAAAAAGTAATTTAAAAAATGTTTTAGTTTATATTTGTATCAGGTTTATTCTTTATAATTTGTAATTTATAAGTTTAAATGCCCAATAGCTCAATTTAATTTAATTGTAACCCCCTTTATTTGATTATTATAAAATTTTAAATATTTTTATATAATTTAAATGTCTTTTGAGTATATAGTTTAAGGCTTTTAATTTTGGGTTGTCATAAGATAAACAAAATTATGAACATAGTAAACTTACTCATAATTTTTTCGAGAATTAAGTTTGATCATAGCAAAAGTCAAATTTTAAAGGAAAATTTTTAAACATAAATCACATTTGCTCAAAATCATATTTGACTAAAATCAAATTTAAAAATCAAATTGATTTAAAATAATTTTGTTTAATATCAATCCAAAAACACACTTATTTAACTTGTTAGTTTAAATTTAGTTTGAAAACAATTATGTGATAAAAGAGGATTTTAATGATGAATACTAATCATTACCATTACTCACTTCAACCATTTAACCTCTTATTGTTAACCCTCAAGCTATGTGTATTATTGAATTTTGACTGATTAAAGAGATTATCATAGTTAAAAATTATATTATATGATTTTAAATTAATTTACTTTACCATTTAATAACATGTATATTAAAAGTAGAACAATAATATTTTGATTTACTAATAAATAATAATTTAATAGTCAAACTTTAATCTTGAAAATTTTTAAATATGAAAGTTTTAATATGTTTAAAAGAAAAATAGTATCTTAATTTTTCTTCAATGAACACTAATCATTACTATTATTGACTTCAACCAAATAACCTTTTTTTGATAGCCTTCACGTATTAAGACTTATGTGTATTATTGAATATGAATTATCAAGAAGATTATCATAATTAAAAATATTAATAAATGAATCTAGGTTAATTTACTTGATCATTTAATAACATATATATATATATTAATAGTAGCACAATAATATTTTTATTAACTTAAAAATAATAACTTTATGTTCAAATTTTAATCTTAAAAGGTTCAAAATATTTAAAATAAAAATAATATCTTAAAATTTTTTAAAAATAAAATTTTATTTTGAATATTTTGAAAGCAAATAAATTTTAAATTTTTTAACAAAAATTTTACTGAGAAGACTCTATCAACAAAAACAATTTTAAATTACACATGTCTCAACAACACCTAAAGAGTAAAGGCTGTATTTTTAAACTACAAAAAATTTAAATTCTTTTACATCTAATATCTAAGACAAAATTTAATAAAAATAAAATCTTTTGGGCGTCATTCCACTTTCTTCCGTGCCCTACCTCCTTCATTCTTGTCGTTTACTGTCTCCGCCGTTCTCTTTCACGTCCGACGCCGTTCTTCCACTTTCTTGCTGTTCTTCTTCTCCGTTCGGTGGCCCCTTCCCTTTTCGCACCTCTCTGCCTCTACCCGTGGCCGTGTAGCTTCGAGTGGGTGTGGATAATGGCTGAGAGTTCCCGTCATCGCTTCCCTGATGTGCAACGCCGTCGCCGGTTTTTCTATATCTCTCCGGAATGTGCCCCTCCAGTTGGCTATCTCACGTGTTGGTAAGCTAAAAGGGGTTATGATCTTCCCTGTAAATTTTCCCTTTCTCTCATTGGTCAATGTTGTCGAATTGAAAATGGGTGTCCTTGTAAACACTTTCCTGTTGATTCACTTTATTAATCTTGTTCATCCTCCCTGCTCCCCTTTTCTTTGTGGTGATTCTTGCAGTGTAGGACCGTTTAAATTATTGGTTAGTTACATTTAGAGTGGTAGCGACTGAATATAACAGGTATGCCTCAATTCTAAGATTCTTTATCTCTAGCAAGGAACTGGTATGTTTATAAAAGTAGATTTGGAGTGGTGTGTATATATAAGTATGTATCTCTCTATATTTATGCTTAGGCATGGGTTCAGTGAAGTATTAATTCTTGGCATTAGTTGTGAATGGGCTGTAGGGGGCTATGGGATTACTTATTCGTGTAATGAAGATGGAATGCATGGTTAAGGGAAATTCGGTGTAAGTTGTATGGACACTGATGTTAAGAAGAAGGATTACTAGATGTCTGAAGAAATGCGTTATGAAAAATCACATTAAGTTTTGATTCTCATTAAGAAGAAGTTGAACTCTTTTTCATGATAATTTTTTTTATACATTCTTAATACTTTGGGATGGTGAAGACTTTGAGGTATGAGGCCAAGTATATGTTTACAATAGTGTTTAAAATGAGTTAAATTCTAAATTGGGATAAATCCCAGAAATGAAGGGATGTGATCATCATGAATCTGAGGGCAGGCTACCTCTTTATTTGTTGATTTTTTTTTTTTCACACTTAAACTTTAGGAAATGTTTTCTTGGCTTATGCTTAGATTAAGCTCAAGCATGTTTATTCTGTTAATGTGGATTAGTTATTATTCTGTTTTGTTTGATCTTTTTACCACGTTAGTTGTTCTAAATTACCATATTTAGGCACATAATGGCATCATTAATATGGAGCTGGATCATCTTCTAAGTTCTCTATTTTGCTGCTTGCCTGTACAATCTATATTGTTGTCCTTATTCCTTTGAGGCTTTAATTTTATGAATTGTTAATCTTTTTTACCTATATGTAGTTTATTTATATGAATAGTGTAATTGTTCTTGGAACTAGTTTCCTGTTGAAATAAAACATATGCATACATATGAATGGTGAAGAGCTTGAAATCTTTATAAATTGTGAGTTTTCTTTTGTTGGGAACTTGTTGTCTCCCGCTTGGTCATTTCATATTATATACTGAGATAATATTGCTTACTCACTTTCCCATTTCTGAAAAGCTTTAAGCTTCGATTTGCTCTAAGCCAGAAAGGATATTGCTTGCTTGGAATAAGAGATATTCCATTGGTATGTTAATCATCCCATTATTAACTATTGTTGGTAGCTGAACTGCTTCCGTGTGTGATTGAGGCAAGTGATGATCAAATTGTGCATGTGTGTTACTGGGACAAGCGGTGGTCAAAATATCTAAGTTGGTTCTGCTCTCTAAATTGAATGGTCTAGTTAATGTTCTGTATATTTGACTATGGCCTATAATAAATGTTACTTACGAAGTTTTGTATTTCCCTTATATCTCTGTGGCTTGATAGGTGTTGCTTCTAGTTAGACTTTTTGGAGTATAATACACTTAGTAATTGGCACCAACCATCCCTAGAACTGATTTTAAACATAGGTTTACTAATATCCCGAATGTGCATATATTTTCCAAGAGAAACAACCCGAGGTCTCACTACATTACCTTGCGCCTATTAGCCATGAGCCCATGAGTATCCATTCTGTAAACAAATCGTTTTAGGATTGGGATGAGCTAGTATTTCACAAAAAGACGACGCTATATGTGAAAATTTACTCTTTTTTTTTTTTTTTTTTTTTATAAAAATATGGATTTATATACTATTTTTTTTTCCTTTTAAAAAATGTCAACTAATATCATTTTCTAAAATGCAATATGTATATTTATATATATAATTTTTAAATATTTAATTATTTACCCTAAAGAAAATATTTTTGATTGGCATTACATTTAATATCATTTTCTGTGAAAAAGAATGAAGATTTCCATGAAGAAAATAGAATGTGATTGTCATGCAAATATATATAAGCATTAAGGGGCTAAAGATCTGAATGGCATATAATATCTTGGACAAAACATTAAAAAGAATCACCCCCAATTAGTTAAAGAAGACAAATTAAAACCCCTAAAAACTTGTCGGAGGTGCAAGAAGAGCTTAAGGTTTTCTTAGGTTTGCCTTCCATCCCCTTTCATATTGGGGTCCTTTAAGTACTTTTTCCGCAAATACGCATGATTATAATTTTTATATATGATGACTTTTAATACAATTCACTGTTTTGATTGGTTTTATGGTCTAAAATAAATAAGTTTCTGTTATAGTTTGAAAATTTTAAGAGTTTGGGGTGGGGTGGGTGACATATATACCATCGTGTCCTAGATATGCATAAAAATTTTATTTTTATCTATTAATTGTTTTGTTTAAAGCATATGCTTGTTGTGACTAAATGATTTCAAGTTATGTGTATATTATGTGTTTGGATAATATTAATGATTAATATTTTTTTTTAATATCTAATATCAACTTGAGGTATTCGTATTGAAATTTTTTCGAGTAAATGATTTTGGGGTTGGAAATTCCATGAATTTAAAAGGAGAAGTTTGACACTTACTAAGGTATGGGTATGAAGATTAAATTTTTTTTTTTCTTCGTCAAATTCAATAATAGGTACCATCCTTGTTGGTAAAATTAAAATGAGATAGAGATAGAGGTAGGATGACATCCCTCATATTTATTAATTTGTTTTTTTTTTAAATTTTTGTTTGTTAATGATACTAGTTTTCTTTTTAAGTGAGCACATTACATTGGGTGCTTCCTTACCACAAGATGCTTGCTTCGCGTGAGCACATCACATTGGGTCCTTTTAATAAATCAAATAGGACGAAATGTAGTTATTTGGACAAGTTTAAATATAAATTAATTTTTATATAATTTATTGGAATAAATTAGTGTTTTAGTGTCATAAATGATTTTTCACACTCTTCAAAAGATGAAAGTCTTTTAATTCAGTCTATGTAATATGAATTAGAAGGATAGTTATTTTTCAAGAACTAATTTCATTAACAAGATTTTATGTTTTGACCTTTCTTAATTTTTTCAACATGAACGCCTAATCTAGATGACAAATTTTGGTTAGATAAAAGACAAAGAGAAATCTCTATTAGTTTATAATAATAGATGAACATAGTATAGGCCATAGCCTATATTATGACATGCTCTTTGGTAGATGAAGACTATCCACTCACGCTTAAACTACAATGTCTATCTATTTTTATAGGTGTATTGGTAGATAATATGGATGTTGTAGAAAGTAGTGCATGTATGTAGAATAGAGTACGTCCTGGTTGGGTTGGATTTACAAACCAATTTAAAAAGGGTGTTGATGAGTTCATTGAATATGCTAGTAAATTACTGGCATTCACTAGCAAGGGTGTGATTAGGTGTCCTTGTGTGAATTGTAAATGTAGGAATCATTTAGTTCTTGATGAGGTGAATGTGCATTTGTATAGGCAAGGATTTAGACCATATTATTATCATTGTACTTGTCATGGTGAAGAGACGCTTGAGCTGAATCCAATGGTATTTCCCGTACAAGGTGAACATTTTGTGGCACCTAATGGCGGTGGTCAACAATTGAATCAATTTGAAAGCATGGTGATAGAAGCTATTGGGCCATCTTTTAGGGATAACACCCCTTAAATGGTAGAAGTGATGCCAAATCATAATGCTTTAGCATTCTATGACATGGTGAATTTTGCATAGATCCTTTTATGGAAAGGGTATTCCACTCATTCTAAACTTTCGACTACACTAATGATGCTAAGCCTTGAGGTTAATTACAATATGCCTAAACAATGCTACAACAACATCATGCAATACATATGAGAGGCAATGCCTTTGGATAACAAAGTTTTCGTATACTTAAACAAAAGTAAAAATTGGTGTCTAAGCTGGGTCTTGGATATAAGAAGATTGATTGTTGCATTAATGGGTGTATGCTATTTTACAATGGTGACTCAAACGAGAGCCAATATAAGTTTTGCAAGGTTGCAAGGTATCATGAAATGACTAGTTAAGGGAGATGCAAGATGGTGGCAAACAAGCATATCTGGTTCTTATCGTTGATTCCTAGGCTTTAGAGATTGTTCATTTTGAAGTAACGACTAAGGAAATGAGATGACAATACGAAAATTGGCAAGATCTTGGGGTCTTGCCCTACCCCTCCAATGGGGAAGCATTGAGAGTGTTTAATCAAACATACATTAATTTTGTCGCTAATTTATGAAATGTGAGGCTAAGACTTTGTGCAGATGGCTTTACCATATATAGCCAGTTGGAAAAAAATTATTCTTGTTGGCTCATGGCTCATGATTGTCACTACATATAACTTGTCACGTCGGATGTGTATGAAACAACAAAGCATGCACTTTTTATTTATTATCCCTAGACTAAGTAATTCAAAAGGCAAAATAGATGTCACGCCCCGAATTCCCTGGGGTGTGACCGGCACAGATCACAAAGAAATCCCCATGACCTGCAAGCCTACACTAGAGGGACGATCGTTAACATACATTTCAATTACTCATGAATACCGTTTGCCTTAATATATATGGTGGAAATTTCAATACAAAACGAGGCCACCTGAAGAAATTTCGGCAGCACCTCCCCAGTAAATAAGACGTCCCGAAATTTCTACAAGGTCCTGCAAGGCAATACATAAATAGGGGAGCTTTGCTCCCACCAGCCCAATCCACTATATACAACAAAAGACAAAACATGGCGGGTTCAGCTGTGGTCACAAAAATAATCCCGTATACAGAAATGGCTACCAAACTAAATATATATATATACATCCCAAAAGAAAATGCCAAATTTATAATCTAACAAGAGGGCACGTCTCGCACCCAAATCAAGCAGCTCAACGCGGCTCCCTGGTCAATGCTCCGCCGGCTCCAGAAGATCGTCTAACTCTCTCTTTGGGACCAAAAATTTTCCGGCAAATAGCACCCCAAGTCAGTAAACCATTTCATATATAAACAGAAGCTTTAACAAAAATCAAGGATTTAATACAGTGCAATAGTGTTTAAATCCATAAACTTGCAATTTAACAGTCGAACTAAATAACCATTTTTCAGAAACGTCAAGTCAACAACCATTCTCAGGTAAACAATCAATTTGTGACAAACAATCAGGAATAAGACTGCTAGGAACCAACAGGCGAGGGTACACAACCCTCGAGGGCATCTAATCAACAAGCGAGGATACACAATCCGCGAGGGTAACTAACCAACAGGCGAGGATACTCAGTCCTCGAGGGTAACTAACCAACAGGCGAGGATACACAATCCTCGAGGGTAACTAACCAACGAGCGAGGACACTCAGTCCTCGAGGGTAACTAACCAACAGGCGAGAACACTCAGTCCTCGAGGGTAACTAACCAACAGGTGAGAACACTCAGTCCTCGAGGGTAACTAACCAACAGGCGAGGACACTCAGTCCTCGAGGGTAACTAACCAACAGGCGCGAGTTACGTCTCGCGAAGGCTTATCATTCGTCATCCTAAAAAATCAAGGAATTTACGTCAAGCATGTATACAAGATGAAAATTATGCGGAAATTATCTGTGTTTCTAATATAACTAGCTAGTAACCACCTCTAATCACATCACAAATCCAATACCGTAGTTACAGTCATGTATCCCATACAGAAGGTCCCTTACTTTAAATTCCCCAATCCGGTAAGGCAGAATCACAAAGAATTTATTTATATTTAGGAAACCATTAAAACGAGAACAACCAAGGCGTATTAAGAATTTCGGGGTGCTATCTGCGCACCTGAACTTCGATTGACGCAAGCGGTGCGCTGCCCCTCCGTGGGGTGCCAGAATCGGCCTTACGATCCTCCTGCACCGAAGTTCACACAGGAATTAATCGCCTTTCGGGTCATTATCCTAATTTAGGACCTAACTCCCCCATCTCTTTGATTCCATATCTTTCATTCCTTAATGTGTGATTATTTACACTTCTGCCCCATATATTTTTCAGACTTTTCATTTTGATCCCTGTTTCAAACCCTAGCCTCCATTCTAATGCAAATCAAGAAAATTTCTTAGGTCTCATGCCTAGCAGCTTAAAGGTATTAATCTAGAGTTAATATGGACCAATTACAAGTCAGAAATTTTTCATTTTCTCAAGAACCCAAAATTTTCAAAAATTTTCATTTTGGTCCTTGTCAGCCATTCTTCTTATAAGCAGCCTAAATCCATGGTTTTAGAGCTCAAATTCGTTGTTTATGGGCCGAAAATGCTACTTCTAAGCTCAATCTGAAGAGAAAACTAGTAAAAACGTACCAAATCGTCCAAAATGCCCAATGTTCGAACTCCTCCTCCTCGCCGGAAAAAATGGCTCCAACGGCGGCCAGCAGAACCGGTGGCAGGTGGAATGTGACGTTCAGAAGGTGGGAAACAGAACCCACCCAACCCGAGGAGGATTACGAGCTACTTGAGCTTCGTTCCAGCTCACGCCTCCTCGCGGTCCAACGGAGAAAATGGGACGTTCCTGCCGGCAACGAGGTGGTTTCTGACCGGTGAGGGGCCAGCGACCTTCAGAGGGAGGCGACTCAGCTCCGGCAAGGCTAAGGCACCGTCGCTGCTACTCCACCGGTCTGCACAGCTCAAACTTCTCTTCCTGCGTCTCGGCTGGAGAAGGAGAAGGGAGAAGAAGAAAGCTTCTGAGGGCAGTTTCGTCCTTTCACTGTGGGAGGGGACACGTGGCAGCTCCAGAAAAAAAAAAAAACAATGGAGGTTAGCCTCCCGGTCTTGAACCCACGTCCTGAGGAAATGCAGTCTGGAGTCTGACCACTGAGCCAGCCTCAATCTCATTATACTGATTCACATAACAAAATATTATACCATTAGTTGCATTCAAATTTTAATTGCTTGGGTTATTACAATAGACATATACTTATAGCCATTGGTTGATGAACTTAAGTTGTTGTGGAGTGAGGGAGTGCCAACATATGATATTCTCCTAAAACAAAACTTTCAAATGTTGACAGCATTTGAAAATTGACCTACCCTATTTGTATGGAGAATTCAAAGGCATTCACTCAAGTATGGTCAGAAAACAAGTTCCTTGGACTACCACTGACAATTTTTGCCAATGGATCACTCATATAAGAGAAATAAAATTGCATTTCTAAATAACAAAGAAGAAAAATCACCACTTCCCCTACAGTTAGATGATAGGCAAGTATGGGAGAGAGTATGCAATCTTCCCAAGGTCATTGAATGCGGATGACTTTAAATTATTGGATAATATGGGGTTTCTCATAACTGGGTAAGATAGTTGGGAGTTGCCATATTTGTCAACAAACTTGATTTGACACAATCTTGACGTTATGCACATAGAAAAGAACGTATTTGACATTATTGTGATGAATGTTAAGGGGAAAACTAAAGATAATGAAAATGTGAGGATGGACGTTCAAGAATATTGTTTAACATAGAGAATTAAAACTTGTAGACCATGGGGTAAGTTGTTTAAACCTAAGGCAAATTGCACTATTAGTTTTGAGCAAAAATGAATAATCTGTCAATTGATCGTGAACTTAAAGCTGATAGATGGGTATGCTTATAATCTTAGTTGATGTATGGACATTAAAGAAGCTAGACACTATATAGTGAAGAGTCATGATTGTTATGTGTTTATGGAGCGATTGCTTCTTGTAGTCTTAATTGTCTTAATAGAAGTTGTTTGCAATCCATTAATTGAGCTTATTTAGTTCTTTGTGACCTTTGTTCCACCACATTACGGGTGGATTAATTGGAGGTGTTAGAGTATAACATAATTTTTACGTTGTGTAAATTAAAGAAGATTTTCCCCCTAGCTTTTTTGACTCTAAGGAACACCTACTAATACATTTAGCATACGAAGCTAAGGTTGGTGGACTAGTTCATTATCGATGGATGTATCCGTTTGAGAGGTAATGATTATTTATTTTTCACATAGTTAGGATCAATATACCCTACCAAAAGCATAATGTAACACTATTGCTTACTTTTATAGGTTTCTCCATACCTTAAAGAGGAAAGTCAAGAACAAGGCTTGTGTGGAAGGTTTATATGTGAAGCCTACACTTTTGAGGAGACAACAACTTTCTATGCATATTAGTTTGAGCCACACGTTCATTTAGGGATGACTAGACTACTAAGAAATGACAATAGGGTGTACCCTTCCTGTTGTCGATTTCTATCTTCAATTATTTGGGTCATCTAAGTAGTGCATGCAAGTCATGCTTCCTTAGTGACTCAGAAATTGCCATAGCCATAAGATTTGTGCTCATGAATTATGATAAGCTTATTTGAAGTAAGTGTTTGTCAACTTTCACATAATATTGCATTAAACATAAATCATGTCTGTATTACTAATCTAATATCTTAATGTAGCTTGTTTGTTGAGAGGTTAACTACTTTAATGCCTTATATCGTGAATGTTAGTGTGGATCACTGCATTGAAATTGAATTTCCTTCATGGTTATGCGACCATATAAGACGTTTCTGGCAGAGAAACTAGAGCAAGGTGAATAGTTTTTTTTTTCTTTTAAATAATGATTTTAAATGAAAAAAATTTTGTTTTGAAACTTTCTGACAGTAACAAGTTAACTGTATATTATAACTAGTTAACTGTGTTTAAACAGAACCGAAACTAGGATTATAATATTTTTGAAATTAATTAACTATTTTCTAACTCAAGAGAAAACAAATGATTTTGGAAATAGACAGTTAACTTGTTAAGAATGCAGTTAACTAAATTCGCACATAAATGAATAAAAAAGCATGGAGAAGGAGTAAAGTATAGAGATCTGTTTTAGTTTGGCACAACCAATGCTTACGTCCAGTCCCCTTGACTCCTAAGAGATTTTCTTCACTGTAATAACAACACTTATACATTTCCCAAAATTTTCACTTGTTCACCCCTAAACATATGGTTCTTCAAGCTCACATCAAACTTACGGGAGGTTTCCTAGCTCACCTTGAACTAACAAGAGGTTTCCTAGCTTACCTTAAACTAATGTTAAAGTTTTCCCAACTTTAAAACACTCACTTCTCACCGATAAAGAAGTACATAATAGAAAGTAGACGAAGTTTGTGAACCCTGATAAGAATGAATTTGCAAGATAGCACTCTTAAATGCTCTCTAAAGCAAATATAACCAAATGCAAGGCTCAATATTATGTTTTTCTACAAATAAACTTTTAGCTCTGTTTCCTCTTCCAAAGGTAACACTTTTATATATGTAGCTCACTAAAGGAAAAACTAGTTGTTGTAGATTTTCATCATGGTTGAGCTAGATAGATTTGTCTCCAAATTTTTTCTATAAATGTTGCATGAGTAGGTGGATATTTGACTTGGGAGTTGACTTCATTATTTCATATTTAGTGTGGCACTCCTTTGAAGACCACGAAAGACGTTGGTGTGCTAGAGTAGTAGAGGATACAGCTGCAAAGAGGAAGAGAATGATGGAGCTGCTCTTTTGGTCAAGAAGGTGTTGAAAAGCTGGAGAAATTTTGATGCCTTTGAAATCTTGTTCTTGGTCAATGTTTGAAACAGAAAAGAAAGTGGCATTGGAAGAGCTGAAAGTAAGGCTAACATGATAAGCCTTTCAAATTTGCCCTCATTTGATGTACTCAACATCAGTAGGTGAATGAGTTGGCACTTTGATTTTAAAATTCCAAGAGTTGACATTTGCATTAGATATGTGGAGTGAGTTATTTTAGACAATATGGAAGTGAAATGGGCTCTTAAAGTTTTAAATCAAGTAAATTTAGGTCTTATTCTTCATTTTGTTTTGTCATTAACCAAACATGGATATTCGGGGCCAACAATCTCCCCCTTTTGATAATGGCAAAACCAAATGGAGAAACTGAAATAGCTCTTCTTGAAACTGAGATTATTCATGTTTTACAATCGACATATGACACCATAGTAATAGCATGATAATTCCATATTGGTCCAATCTTTCAACAATAGCCTTAATAACAATCTTATCAGAGTTTATGCAAACAAAGCTTAAATTCTCTCTCTCCCTTATTGTCATCAGCAAAAGTGGGCAAATTTATACCTTCATGACAAGGGAGTACTAAAGCAAGCTCCAATCCTTCCACAAGAGAGGATAAATCTGATACAAGTTTAAGAGACTCACTAACCTAAAAAAATAGGCTTACAAATTTTTTTCTATTTTTCACAAGATAAAACTTAGATTAATGTCTTTACAAAGAAGAGATGTTTCTTTTTATACCTTGAATTTTGACTGTTGGCGCCTCAAATGCTTGCATAATAAATTTACAATGTTCAGAACCTTGATTTTCGCATCTACCTCCATGACTTTTATTAAGAGGCTTTGAATGAGGAAGAATATATTTTTTGAAAGTTTGCTTCATTCAAGTTCTAAAGGCATGAAGTAAAAAAAGAGAGGAAGAAAGTTGTATAATAATATCAAACGAATGATTGCCTGGTGGGAAGAGATGGAAGAATATTGACAACTTGCATTATAAAATCCCAAAAAGATAGCTTGCATCTTAAATTTTCAACTTGTATTAGATGTTTAATGGAAACATTTGGGCCAACATTGACTAAGGGTTGTTTGACATACACTCCTTCATTAATAAAGTAAATAAAGATGTTGTGCTTGTATAAGTTTATGTTGATGATATACATTTTGGAAGCAATGACGATTGTCTTTGTATAGATTTTTCTAAACTTATGCAATGCGAGTTTGAAATGAGCATGATGGGTGAAATTATATTCTTTCCCGGATTGCAAATAAAGCAAATTGAAAAGGAAAATTTTATTGATCAAGCTAAATATATTAAAGAACTCTTGCAAAAGTTTGGTTTTGAAAATGCTAAATCAATGGCCTTTCCAATGAATCCATCCACACACTTGAATAATGATAAAAATGATAAGGATTTTGATCAAGAGACATATAGAGCTATGATTGGCCACTTATTTATCTTATTGCAAGTAGACCAGATATTATGAATAGTATTTGTAAGTGTGTAAGAGTTCAAGCTAATCTTAAGGAATCATACTATGTTACAATTAAGCATATTTTTTTGATACTTAGTGGGTACTCTAAACTATGGGCTTTGGTATTTAAGGGTTAACAATTTTGTTATAGTCAGATATGCAAATGCTGATTTTGCAGGTGACAAATCTGATAGAAAAAGTATTAGCGATACTTGCCAAATTCTTAAAAAATCCTTAGTTTCTTGGTGTAGCAAGAAACAAAGCTTAGTAGCTCTATCCACAACTGAGGTTGAATTTATGGCTTTTAGGAGTTGCTACACATAATTGTTATGAATGAAGCAACAACTCTAAGATTGCACACTAAAAGTACCTCAAATACCGATATATTACGACAATACAAGTGTTATTTGCCTTACCAAAAATCCCATGCATCATTTTTGTACAAAACATATAGAAGTAAGATACCACTTTATCAGAGATCATGTTCAACAAGGTAATATTGAGGTAAAGTATGTTCAAACTGAGTATCAACATGTTGATATCTTCAGTAAGTCTTTACATGAAGATAAATTCTCTTTTCTTAGAAATGAATGGAGAATAATTGACTTTTTAACTTGAATTTTTGCTCCCTATTAGTTTATAGTTAATTGTGTATGATTACTTAGTTAATTGGATTCCTATTTGACTACACTCGTGTTTTTGTCTGAATCTAGTTAACTAGATAACATTATATAGTTAATTGTGTTTCTATTTGAACCTCAAATTTCTCTCTATTTGAATTAAGTTAACTATATCACATTGCATAGTTAACTGTGTACCTTCAATATATATTTTAAAAAAATTAATTCATTTTTAAAAACCATTTCGAAATATTTTAAAATTATCAGTTTTAAAATTTTTTTTTTATTGTTTAAAACATAACTATTCAACAAAAAAAAGTTTTGAATTTTTTTTAAATTTTTAATAAAATTTTATTGGATTTTTTTTAAAAAATATTATTGTTTTAAAAAATATATTTCAAAATATTTATTAAACTAATTTTTTTACTCTCAGATTTTAATATATATATATATATATATAAATTAAGGATGTTAGTTGAAAATTGAGGATGTAGGGCGTTGTTTTTGGATTTTCTAATGTAGTGGTCAAGATTCTTCCATCTCTTCTTATTTAGTAATCATCCGTCTAATATTATTATGCAACAACTTTTTTCCTTTCCTTTTTTACTTCATGCCCTCAATATTTGAATGAAGGAAACTTTTAGAAAATGTCTTCTTCCTCGTTCAAAGCCTCCCAATAAAAGTTATAGAGGTAGATGTGAAAATCAAGGTTCAGTACGTTGGAAATTTATTATGCAAACATTTAAAGCACTAACGGTCATAATTTAAGGTATAAAAAGAAGTATTTTTTCTTTATAGAGACATTAATTTGAGCTTTCTCTTGTGAAAATAAAAAGAATTGTGGGTTTATTTTTCTAGTTTAGTGAGTCTCTTGTGCTTGTGTCTAGTTTATCTTTTATGGTAGAGAGATTTGAGCTTGTTTTTGTATACCTTTGTCATTAGGGTACAAATTTCTTCATCTTTGTTGTAGAACATAGAGTTAGGAAAACTCAAAGAGTTTAAGGTGAACTAGAAAACCTTAGTGAAATTTGGGGTGAGCTTAAAACCCTGTGTTGAATGTGATTATAATAAAACCTTATGTGTTTTTAGTTGTAAAATACTTTATTTGAGTTAAAGAAAATCCCTTAGAATTCTAAGGGGATTAAATGTAGGCAAAGGGTGCCAAACCATGATAAATTATAGTGTTGATTCTCTTCTCCCAACTCTTTTATTTATTTCTATTGCAATATAGTTAACTGCATTCTTTATATAGTTAACTAATTATTTCTAAAATTTATATATTTAGTTTTTTTTTGAAAATTGTCAACTGATTTCAAAATATAGTTAATTGCATAATTAAAGTTTTGATTTTGTTTAAATATAGTTAATTGATTTTTGTACATAGTCGACTAGTTACTGTTGTATTTAGTTTCTGTTTGAACATAGTTAATTGGTTATGATATATAGTTAACTATTACTGACAAAAAATATTTATATAGAGTTTTGTTAATTTGAAATTAATTTTTAATAGAACCTATTCACCCCTTCTAGTTTTTCTGTTAGTTTCTATTTCATATGTTTTGACTTGCAACCTTATACTTAACATACTAAACACTTTACAAATGCTTGTTCAACAGGTTTATAATCTTGCCAACAATATTAGGGATATTCTCTTACATGATTTTGTTTGTGGACCAAATAGGGTAGTTTAACATAGCCAATCTATTTTGTTAATGGTTATAAGTATTACATAAATGTGTTGAGCCTTTACAAATCTACAATTAATAGTGGGTTTGCATTCAAGAAACTGACTATGGAAAATGTGAAAGTGACTACTATGGCATAGTACAAGAGGTTATGGAGCTGTAATATACATGACAATAGTGAAGTGAATTATGCCTTTCATGTTAGTGGTTTGATCTTATCCCTAATTGCAGTATTCGAGTTCATAGAAAGTATAGAATTGTTAAAGTTCGAGCCTCAATGAGGTACACCATTATTCTAGCTTAGCAAGCCAAATAGGTGTACTATTATTGTATCTAGCAAGTTGTGAAAAGGTTGATTGTTTAGTTGTCACCATGATTAAGCTGGAATTACAATTAATGCTCCAAATACAATGGAATACAACGTTGGTGCATTTCATGGTGACGAGCTAGATATTGTGTTGCCCCTAATCATCCAAAGTGGTAAACTCTAAACTTTATGTTACAATGAAGGTGGCTTCAAAGATGTAAATACAATTTTGACAAACCAAATTGTCACAGAGAGTGAATTTAAAATTGAGAGTGAATTTGAGTCCTTTGATCATCTAATAAAGATGAACATGACAATGCAGATGCATATGACTTAGTGCTTGAAGTGTGTATCATATTCGTAGATGGTAGGCCAAACAATATCGTTTTATGTGATTTATGCCTTCATATATTTGTACATGTCATTTTCTCCTCATACATGCTTGCGTCTTATGTTCAATTTATTTGCATTTGTCATAAATATGAACAACTTTATAACTTTTATTATTTATGTCTAGATTGCAAGACCAAGGATAAGGTATTCCTTTATAACTATCAATTGTCTAGTGGTTCATCCTTTACTTTATATTTCTACCAACGCTAGTCCAAGCATGCCATCTTCCCCTTCTCCTAACATCCATTCGGCTTCATCATCCATGACATTATCTCCATTACCTTTATTTGTCATATATAAGGCCCAAACTCTTCCACCACATCTGCTACTCATCAATGACCTGCAAGACTTTCCCTTTAGTGGGAGCCTACAAGATTTGGCCTTAGGTGTTGACACAACATCCTTTCCAACCTTGTGGTTGAGATCCCGCTAATGGTTGCACATAGATAAATTTAGATTACCATATGTTAGTTTTTATCTTCCTAAATTATGTTCTTTTATTCCATTCTTTTGACAATATTTCTCATGTGCATGCGTTCTCACACATCATTTAAGGAAAATTTGAACATATTTGCTACAATTGGGGGACAAAGTTGCTTCTGTTTAAGGAAATGTGGTTCACCTTAATATACAATTAGTAGCATAATCAAAAGCACATTGTACATGACCATAATATCGTTTCATACATATATTTTAAACAATTTGATATACAATTACTAGTATAATCAAAATAATTATCACTTTACTTGTATAACTTAGATATATCATGTTTACATGCCAAGTAAATAACCTTTCTTATTAATTTTGTAAACACATCTACTTTAACAAAGTAAGTAATCCTTGAAACTTACATGTATTATTGATGCATTATAAACTTTACACAAAACATTTTTTTTATACTTACTATTATATCTTAATTTATAATATTTGGCCTCACTAGGATTTAAGGTTGAGATCACTCAAATAAGCGTGAGGTGCTCTACTATTGGGCTACTCTTGTTAACAAAGGATTTTTACTATAAGGCAGTAGTCTAATAACCAATGCAAGATAATTTGTACAAAATATACATCATACATGAGTTAAATACCAAACTAACATTCTATAACAAAATTCACAAATACTATGTTTGTAACCTTATGGCATTTGGGTAAAAATATGAACAAGAAGCCATGTGGATATCTAGACAAAAACCTTTTCATGCAAAACCCATGTACCATTGCATGCAAATCTTTAACTATTTAAAATTTCCCATACTTTAACTTATATTTTTAGTTTAGTCCCTTTTATAACATTTTCATGTAAAGGTGAGACAAACATAATATTTTCTATTAAGTCCTCTTTATATATGACATGTATAATTCTAATTCAGTCTTTAGCCCCTATAACCATAGGTTTTGCAATTTAGTCCCTTTGCAATATTTTATTATTTATTTTCTAAGTGCAAACAAAATACCTTAAAATCTATAAATTTTCTATTAATCACTACTATTTCAATATTCTTATTCCATTGTGTTCTATCATATCTAATTCATTTGTCCTTTTCCTACTTGTCATATTATTCATGCATGTATCTTATCATATGTAAAATTTAACTCTTATTTCTATACTTTGCATGTGAAGTAGCTAAAATCTCCATATATTCATAATATGGCTAAAGTCTATACACCATTTCACACATGATATCCATCATAATAGATACACATGTACAAGGAATCTTGGCACATAATACATCTTAAACTTACAAAACACACACTTAAGGCTAATTCCTAGTCTAACATAAAAGTGGAAATTAGCCATTACAACATCTCCTTCCTATAGTGCTTGATCTTTATTCTGCTTAGATGATGTTTAGAGGTTTATATGACATCATCACGGTGGGTATGGTCACACCAGGAGAATATTGTCCTTTGACACCTAACTTTATTGTGATCATTTTGGCATGGATCTCTCCATTAATGTTATATAACATGATAGTAAACACCATGAAAAAGTTATCATATTGCAAGACAAATCTAAACACATCTAACAATGTCATCTTGGCTTGAAATTTGTATACAAGAATGGGATAAGAGTTCAAGAAATTCTCAATAGTCAAACATGTTTTTGTACCACATTTAAGCAAAGATACATGACATGAATTCAATTCAATTATGGATCCAATTTTCTGTTACATGTATGCCAATTAATCTTGCTTCTGAAGCAAGGATTCATTGCTAAATAATGCACCACTTGGTGTTACCACCATGGCCATTGATGGAACCCTCATCGTTAAGGTGTCAAAAGCTAATACCGGATACAAAAATGCACTATAGTGGTGTAATCTAGGTCGTGTTCACTTCAAGGAGCCTAATTTGTTAATAGGTGATTTGAATGCCAAGAAAAAAAAGTGCGAAGAAATGGGAAAAATAATGGGGGTTTTGTCTTTGTCTTTATCAAATGGATGGATTCGATTCGGCCTTTCTAGCTCTTAAAAGATAAATGGAAGTTTCTTTAGAAAATCATTTCTACAAGTAGTTTGAAATACCATTCAAACATTAGGTAAATTAATTTGTTTTGAAACCTTTAACCCAAAGGCTCATAACAATATTAACTACCCTATTTAATGTACTAATAAGAGATTAATATAAAAATGTAAGGATAATTTGAGCAACTCAACCAACTGCTATTAAACTACTATAATCAATCATGAGATATATTAAATTTAAGCAAGCCCAATACTTCTGCAATCAAATGTAGCAATAGTTATTACAACACACACCTCAAAACTTAAATCTCAGAATCCCATCCATAATATAAAAGTTACAACAATGTAATTTAACCTATCAATGTAATTAAAATGGTTTAACCAAAACACGATAACTACAAGAAATAAATGTTCGAAAAGAATAAGAAAACTCCCTAGTTGATGCTCCAAGCTTAGAGCTCCTCAAATCTCCTCTGGGCAAGTGATGTTTAGCTGCTCATGGTAGAAAGGGAGGAAAAATGATGGAAAGATGGAAAATGAGGGGAGAAGATGAAGAAGGAGGAGTTTTTCTAGCCTCTCTCTTGCTTGCTAAGTGTCATTCTTCAGTGGAAACCCTAATACTAAAATGAGGCTAGTTGTGTCGGGTCTTTTTAGCTGGGTTCAGAGCTTAATTATAAAATTGCACATGTTAGGTGGAGTTTGCCACAACAAGAAACACAATAAAAGGTATTGAGGCATTTCTGCAATTTTTCAATTTTTCTAGTCCTCAATTGCGATTTCTTCAATCTAGCCTTTGACTTTGATATGCAATGCAAGAATTTAAATATTGTAATATCTCATATTCTCCAATTTAATTAATTCTAAGTTTAATTAATGGAAGAATTGCAATTTCACCCTTACAAAGCACATTTTGCATGAAATCGCTTCTAATCCCAAATTACCACAAAATATTATCAAAACATGCATTTTAACTCATTAAATCTCATAAAATTCCATGAATTGATATTGAATAGTATGGTAAAAATGGGTAATATTAATTCCTTCACGCTTAAACCTTTGCACTCATAGGCAAAGCAATCAAGTCAAAAAGAATAAAAAATGCATTAAAACCAATGTGAACTTAACACATTCATGTTACAAGACAACAACTCAAATGGTCACATTCTTTAACATGTAACAATGGTAAATTAAACATGCAAAAAATAAACCCAAATGCGCAATTGATTGAAGGAAAGCAATGTTTTACTCAACTCACCTAAATTGGGTTGTTTCTCTTAAATCCATTTGATAAACATCCTACCATAGGCTTGCAGTGATTCTAAAATCTCCACTATGAATGCAATTATGTAAAAGATCAAATGGGCTTTAGGGGTTGTAGTGTTGGATTAGGTTAAATGGAGTAAAGGTAGAATGAATTGAACATTTACCAAGCTTTTGAATATGTCTTCTAAACAAACACTTACATCAACCCTTTTAAAATGTAAACTTTCATCTTAAAAAACACTAAGGAAATGCCTTATTTCCAATTTTCCTTTTTTTTTTTAGGTACTATTTTATTTCTAATATGATAACACACCTTTTTTTTTTTTGGCAATCCATATCCTATGAAGATAAAAGACATAAATGTAATAATATAACAGTAAGATGTCGTTTGGAAATTTGAGATGTTGTGCATGCATTGGTACTTGTGACAAAAATGGTCCTATTGGGCTAAAATTGTGATGAAGTGTCTGAGTTTGTGTTTATGGAATATGGGACAAGAAATGAATGCCATTATCCTATCCATTACATTAGTGCATATGAAGCTTTGACAAAAAATTAATGCAAGTTCTAGAGAATGCAAAACCAAGTGGACATCTCTTAGAAAAGAAAAATAAATTAGGCTCAAACAACTTCCAACAAGGCTAACTTTCATGTTCACTCATAATGATCAATTGCATACAAAAATCAATTATTGTGCCTAAGTGACTTACAAAAATTGCAAGTTAAAGAGTAAAGATCATTTCAAGGATTTCAATCACCATGAATTAGTTAAGAATCAAAAGGCTTTAATGCACAAATTAAAAACCTTTTCTACTATCACAAATAAATAACAAAAATTTAACTGTGGGTTTATTTCTCTTAAAAACATAATGGACACAAATGGATTTTTTTCCTTTGATTCAACCATGTATATACCAAATGCAAAGTCCTACAAAAATTCAAGCTCAATTGATGCAATTTACCAAGGAGAAATGCTATAACTATAACATAAAAACTAAAATTTACACATCACAGACCACTTCATCATTCAATCCCTCCCCCACAGTTAAACTTGGCATTGTCCTCAATGCATAAGGAGGACAAGTCAAAGAGAGAGTGGAGGAGATACAAGCAAAGCAATCAAAGAAAACAACAAGAAGCACAAAATATAATACATAGTCCATAATTTCAAAAATAGGCCATTAGTAGCCTAACTACAAAGATTATTAAAAATATCCAACTATCCAGCGAGAATAACAAGTTTGATCATACAAGTGAAAAATAAAAACAAGAAATAGAAATAAAAGAAAAGTAATAATGCAGAATAAGTGGCTCCCTATCTCGCTACTCTTCAAGGTGATCATCTCCAGACTTGTCATCATCTGGGTCTACACTAGGGTTGGCTATGGTATCATGAAGGCCATCATCAGAGCCATGGGTATTGAGATCGACATCAGTATCACTCTCAACTGGCTCAGGAGGAAGCTGGAAACCGAGATGGTGGGCCATAAGAGTATCTACTTCCCTCTGAAAGGCATCCATCTTCTTCTTATGGCAGGCCTCTTTGTCAATCTGTAATTTCAGTTAGAGAATGTCCCGTGATAAAGATGCCAGGGTCATTGCAAAGCTAGCAGCCTCAATCCCTTCATCTGCCTCAGGTTGCTCAGCGGCTCTTTCTTCTACCTTACTCCCCTTATCAACCTCCATAGAGTTCTCTTGGATACCAGGTATTGCTGGCCCCCTACCTCTAGTGTCTACCACTCTATCATAATTTAGGACTAGTAAAGGCCGAAATTTAACGTCAGTATCAAATTCAGGGATTCTAGTTATCCTATACATATCTAAAATCATATGGGGAAAGATCAAGTTTTGACCTTTCCTTTTGCTATGAATAGCTTCGAACAAATTATCTAAGATCAAGTCCTTCAATCACACGAGCTGGTCTATCCTAAAAAGATAAATCAAAAGTGCAGTTTTCTGAGGAACTTAGCTAAGGTTTAAAGTAAGCAAACATTGGAGGTAATAAAGGGAAGCTATGTTCTAGCGTCTCGGTTAAGGTCGCTGTGCCTAAGGTAGCTTTGCCTTCTATAAGGCTAAGTCCATTCAGTGTTATCATCTCCTAAGGTGGTAACTATTTCATCAAAAGGGAAATTAGGTGAATCCGTTAAAATAACTTTGTATTGGCAGTGGGGTCTATCAAGCAGCTAATAAAATCTCTCTATGTCAGCAATAGTAAAGAAGTCTATACGCACATCCCTAAAGCGAATATTTCTAGGGGAATAAAATCTAGCAAAACTATAAAAATGTCTTACAAAAGTTTCATTCCTTTGACCTTGAGGATTGATCATCAAGTGAGTATAGCATTTCGAATCTGTATGTAGAAGGGAATATCCCTACCAGGTACAAATCTCTTCTCTTGGATAAATTGCTTATTGTTGATTTTGGCCTGAATTTCCTCATAGGTCAGTTGACGTGAGGCACGGAAGCATTTGGGAGCCATCAGACTGCAATTTAAGCACAACACACAAACATAGACAAATTGAACAAACAAACAAAAACAATCACCCTATCCTAACCAAAAATGGAAAAAGGAAAGAGGAAAAAAATATAATTAAATAATTAAAATTAAAAAAATGTTACCTGAAAAAATGGAAACTAGAATGGGAGAGAATAAGGGTTGGTAGGTCGCTGGTGGAAATGGTAAGCGGTGTGGTGGAGAGATAAGGGAAGGGGTGGAGGTTCGGTGAAGAGGGGAAAAGAGAAAAGAGAAGAGAAGAAGTGGGGAAATGGCAGAGGAAAGGGAGTGAAAGAGAATAAAGAGAAGGAAGGGAGAGAATAAGGTGGTGCTGCGGTGAGAAGGGGGGTCACTGGTGAGGGGAAAAAGAAGAGGGGAAATGTGGCGGGGGAGGATGGCCAATAGGAGTGGTTGGTGGAGATAAACGGTAGGAGAAAAGGAAAGGTTAGGACAGGGGTGCTGTAGGGATAGAAGAGGAGGAAGTGAAAGTGTAGTGGCGAAGAAGGTTTAACCTAAAATGAAAACTGTTTGTTTTGTGCATATCCATGGGTGTTCTTGGTAGTTTTTACATCAGTAGCAGGTCCTTTGTCATTTGCCATTATCGTCCATCACGCGAGTGGTAAAAAAAGGTACAAATTCCAGCAAGAGCTCCCTCACAATGATACTCCAATGTCATATGCGATTTTGAGAGGAATTAAAGGTTGATATGTGAGTTTTTCTTCCAATTTCAATGGGGCTTTTGTTCTAGCATGAATTTCACATAACTCTTTCTCATTTTTAGCTCTTAATTTCATGTTATATCTTCAAAATTTGAATTTCCCTTCTTAAACATCTAAGAGCACGTGAAAAGTGATGGTAAGTTGAAATTTGCACGAATTAGTAAGTGTTATTCAAAATTTCTTGAGGCTTATCTCTATAAGTATTTTTTACTAGTTTTCTCCTAATTCTAGCTTCCAATTTGATGATTTGGCTTTTGAATTCAAAAATTTTCAATTTTAGACGTAAAATATGAACAATAACTAAATAATTCAAATTGGAGCTTGATTTGAAGAATTTTTATGATATTTTCTTAGGGTTTTTAATTTTAAGTAAGTATCTAAGAATCTCCATGTGTCAATTTGATGCTTGAATCACTCAAATAAAAACCTCCCTTTCTTGGTAGGGAGTTGAAGAGTATAGAGTGGTGATGTATGAAGATTTCTTAATCTCCTAATGTTATTGGACCTCAAGGAGAAGAATTTAAGTTGTTGGTAGTTATCGTTTAGAGTGGAAAGTCATTTTGGGCATTTTCTCAAATTATCTTAAATTTCATTGTTGATTAAAGGAAGCTTGATGAATGAAAATGCATTGAAAGTTATTATAATTATTGAATAAATTACTTTGGTTATTGTTGGTATAATTTTTGACCCAATTGGTAAGGTTAGATAACTCAAAGGTTATAAGAAGCAAAGAAATGGCTACTTGGGGCTAATATTAGTTTTGAATTGTTTATTTAGATATTGATGATTGACAAGTGTGTTTAATGTCATTTTCATATGAAAAAATATCATTGTCTTATGTTGGAAATAATATAAGTATTGGGAAGTGAAACTGGTGGAAATTATGTGGTCATATATGCATTATTAAAAACCTTAAAATATTTTAGTGCAATTTATCTATGTGGGTTATTAGTGAGATTGAAACTTTTAAGTTATAGAGCATTTGGGTCCCAAAGTATTTTCTAGGTATATGTGAATATATGTGCTAGTTATTGCAACTCAAGACATTAAGTGGAATAATGGTGACCCTAGAGGAAAGAAATAAAGTATCGAAGATGGATTGTAAATGTCAACTTATTGTGGAAACTTGTTGGAATTTATCTGAGTTAAGATGCTTCTTAGCATAAGACATTAAAAGTCTATCATTTGTTTTTAATGTCATAGTAATTGCACTTTACTCAACAAGTAAGGGAGTGAGTTATATAAGCTTTGGTTAAGAAACTAGATAATTCTAATTGTGTAAGATTTTCTATTTTTTGTGATCCTTTATATATATATATATATATATAGATATATTGTTTCTTGATCTCAATGATACCTTGGGGTAGACCTTTGTAAACATCATTTGTATATTTTGAATTGTGATATTTCTAAATTTATAAACACTTGATGTTGTACTTTTAAATTTATCTGATTTTGAGCTTTTTGAGTTAAAATAATTCTGAACTTTTGAACTTTTTCATTATGTACTTTGAAGTACTTTGGTTTTCTACTCAAGAATGACTTTGATTCTTTAATTATGAAGATATCTGATTCTATATATACAATGTACTAGGATTATGAAATTTGGATACCTTTAACTGTCTTTATAGAAAAGTTTGGTTTTAACTTTTTGAAACTTCGATATTTCATTACATATTTACATATGTTAAAGAAATTTTCTTTGGTATGCATCTAAAATAGGACCTTGTAGCTAAAATAGTAGACATTAGCTGTAGTACGCTAAGATTAGTATTCTGATATGATTGAACATTATGCCATTATTTTGATACTCTATATGAGGCCTAATGTTATTATTCTGAATATTCCAAGTTTGAAGCTTGTGACTAATATCTACTCTGTTATGATTATACTAGCCTTAAGCTAGTTCTGTTTTCTAATATTTGATGGTTCTATAAGATGTTCCCAAGCATTTTTGTTGGTTTTGGAATACTCTTGCATTACTTATGTATTGATCTATTTTCATTTGGAACTGGTTTTATAATTTTTATTATTGAGGCCTTTACGAAAGTTTATGACATGTTTTGCATATTGCAATGTAGGTAATAACTATGAAAGATGTTTGATTTTAAGACAACATATGATTTGCTTATTGATTTTTGGACTCTCTCCACATTATTTAATATTTTTTAAATCTTAGTGCCAGTCTTGAACACCCATCTACAAAGTAGGAGCTTGCAGGTATTGCTTGCATTTGGTGAGCCTTGTTGTTGTAAGGGTAAGAGCTCTTCTTTTGGTGTAAACATGTAATTAGATTTAGTAGCTTCTATTGTATACAAACAATTGGTCTTTTGTTATTGATATGGTGATTGTGGGTTGATGTATATGTATATATATTGGAGAACAGAGCTCCCTATCTTATTGTGTGTCAGGTTTTTTATGTAGAAATTTCAGGAAGTCTATATTTTAGGAGAGACTCTATGAAATTTCTACATGGGGGTAATTGATTCTTTTCGGCATATATATATATATATATATATATATATGGAGGTATTTTGTCTTAATTTTATTTGATGAAAATTCTATATGTTCAATAAATGTCTAATTTCTTGATGTGTCAATTTGGCTTATGAGGATAAAGGCATAAAGGGTACCCTGTTTCTTGTACTGGTCATGTCTTATTAATTAAGGTTGTGACAAAGTGGTATCAAAGCTTAGTTTAGAGGCTCTTTGATATGTCTGTGTCTTAGAGAACAAGTGTTCCCTAGTGGTATTTCAGTTATCATTATGTACCGGGCATAATCATAACTAAAGTATTGTTAGGGACTTCATAAGATGTTGTGTCATTCTTTTAGTTGCCCTCCTTGCACTATGTCTACATGTGTTTGTATATCTAGATTTGACATTGAATAAACTTCTTGTTTTATTTGAAAGAACAATGTTATCTAAGTCATGTGTGACTATTAATCAGGCCGCTAAGGAAGCTTCTGTTGGGGCTACTACTCAACTTGTTATGTTGCCCCCGAGAGGTCATGGTAAGGGACGAGCACATGCAAGATGTGCTAGCGAAGCTCATGTTAGGGGTGGGTGATTGGCTAGGCCTCCCATCAAAGATGATCTAGAGGAGGGGGTAGAGCCTCTCTAACCTCGTATACTCAATTTTTTGTAACTACATCTATTTATAAAATTTGCCATGAAAACATAAACAATTTAACATGTAATGACATTTATCTTATTTTAAACAACTTATATACGAAATGTACTAAGGTAAAATATTAATGCCAAAACTTCATATATAATTACATATAAACAAAATAACTTTCACTTCACTTTGTATATCTAAAATACACGGCAAAGTAATATCTCCCTTAATTAAATACTTGACAAATAGTAGTCTATGAGAACATATATAAAATTTCCACATGGTAAACTTTGTAATAAATCATTTCAAGCATTTTTCCATAAATTAACATTCTAAGAGCCAAAGTAAAAATACATTGTACATAACCTAAATATCATTTCATACATATTATATTTAAAACAATTTGACATACAATTAGTAGTATAGACAAAATAATTATCAGTTTACTTGTATAACAAAGATACATGACATTTGCATGCCAAATAAATAACTTTCCTTAGTAATTTTGTAAACACATATACTTTAACAAGATAAGTAATCCTTGGAAATTACATTTATTATTTATACATTATAAATCTTATGCAAAGCATATTTACTATGAGGTAGTAGTCTAATAACCAATGTAAGATAATTTGGACAAAATATACATCATACATGAGTTAAATACCAAATTAACATTTGATAACAAAATTTGCATATACTATATTTGTAACCTTATGGCATTTTGGTAAAAATATGAACAAGAAGCCATGTGCGTATTCAAACAAAAATCTCTTCATACAAAATCAACATGCCATTGCAAGCAAATCTTTAGCTATTTAATTTCTTCCACACTTTAAATTTTATTTTCACTTTAGTCCCTTTTATAACATTTTCTTGTACATGTGAGAAAAACATAATATTTTAAGTCCTCTATATACATGGCGTATATACTTCTAATTCATTCCTTAGTCCAATTGACCATGGATTTTGCAATTTAGTCCCTTTGCAATATTTTATTATTTATTTTCTATCCAAATACGAACAAAATACATCAATATCTATAAATTTTCTATCAATTAGTACTATTTCAAGATTCCTATTCCTTTGTGCTCTATCTTATCTACTTCATTTATTCCTTTCCTTATCTTATTATTCATGCATATATCTTATCATATGTAAAATCTAACTCCATTTTCTACACTTTGCATGTGAAGTAGTTAAAACCACCATACATTCATAGTATGGCCGAAGCTTTTACACCATTTTACACATGATATCCACCATTTTTTGATTATGTAGGATGAATATATGAGGCAGAGATTTTCTCAAGGGACAGTAGACACTGCAACAGAGTTAGATCAAGTTTTATGTTTACTTTATTGGGAATCTTTTGTGTGATGATTTTAATGCTCTTGGTAGTTTTATATTTCAGTTCATTATATTGTTGTGAAAATTGGTTGTTTGCGGAACTATTATTTTCATATGCAATTATACATTTTATCAGGCTTGCCAATGTCCATTAGAAACAATACACAACGAGATTAAGGAATTTAGGGACGGATAATAGCCCAAAATGCAAAACTGTCTGGGTGCACTCTATGACCAAATCCAAGCCTTCGTAGACGCAGTGGCTGTTGTGTAGTTAGGCACTAAAGTGGGCCTTGAACCTTTACTTACCCCTATTTCAAACGTGCAGCTACTACTTATGTTGTTCATCTGGTGCATTGACTATGTAGAATTTGTACAACAAGGACTAGCTGAATGGACCTCAAGATGTTTTATATTTGTTGGTGATGGTGTCACTAGTTTTTGTGAAAAGATATAAAAGAAAAGTTATCCATAGCTGTGTTTTACCATTCAAATTTTTTGGATTGAAGTGATCATTAAAATTATATTAAAGTCTACTACCGTCAAGAATTCCATTTTGACTTTGAACATCCTACATCCACTCGTAGCATCATGCATGCAAGCCTATGGACGAGTTCAATTGTACCTTACCAAACTCAAGGGGTGAGGTTTGATCTTTTGCTAAAAGAAATTATTCTCCCATATTAATTTTGAGATGCCAAAAGAGAGGTTTTGATTCTTCATAATCAATTTACATCCAATTTCAACAATGTGACTCTTATGAATAGTCTAGATTTGCTGACAAAAAATTTGATTATATGTTATATATATATTAATTAACATGAAATTTGGATCATTAAATTTTTATTTAACGTAACAAAAGAGAATCTATTCTAAAATCATGCTCTTATTCCTCCTTTTCATTAATCATGTCTTTCACATCCCTCATTTCATTTCTCATGCCCTTGTTCCCTCTTCTTGTTTTTCTGTAGATTCAATTCTAATTTGGCATGTTATTAAAATCTCAAGTGGCATGTTAATGGTCAAGCAAACAACAGGGATGAATTTGAAATTGTTTTGAAACTGTAAAGACTTATTTGACCAAAAAATAGCGTATAAGAACCTATTTAAAGACTCATGTAAAGTATAAAAACTAATTGACTTTTGAAAAAGTTACTTTTAATTTTTTTATTTAATAGGCCAAAATTATATTGTCTTGAAAAAATTTTATTTAATCTGAACCAAACATAAAAAAGAAGGTTATCCTTAGCATTTTTGAAGTTCCCTCTTCATAATTGACTAATAAATACTTTTGGATAAATAAGACAAGTGTATAGCCACTTGTGTATTTTCTTTGCATATTTAAATTATGATATTTAGCCATTTACATATTCAAATCTTGTTTCTCCAGGTCTTTCCAGACAATAGCCATGTAAAGTCTTTATCCCTAATTTCTTTTGTTTCTTTGTGGATAATACATGATGTTTAAAATATTTTTTGCACAATGTGTAATTTAAGTATGTTATGGGCCAAACATATGTCAATCCAAATGAGCTTATATTGGTTGGACACATGATAAATACCCTTTGACCCAAATGAATGAAACACACGTCTTAAAGTAACTTTGGCCCAAATTTAGATTTGCAGAAATGTAGCTTTGGTCCAAAATAATATTTGCCTCATTAAAAATTAACTTTACACAATTATTTATAATATTGTAAAATTTGAATATCAAAAATATGTTTTTTCCCAGACTTTAATTTTCTACATAATTTTGTTTGACATCAGAAAAACTCATTAAATTCATTAGAGAACTTTACATCAAATACAACTAAAATAAAATATAAGATTGTTGACATAGCAGAGACGAAGACATACTATGGTCCATCCATTTCTTAACTTGTAGTTTGACATGGCAGTTTCTTAAAACTTCTCTTATTTGTTTCTAACGACATTTGAGTTTGGTCCCAACTTCCAAGTAAAAGAAAAACCACAAATGAAGCATCATAGTAAGCATTTACATACGGTCTAAAAGAAGAAAATACTCTAATATATTGTAAAAATTAAAATGCTTACCAAGCAAACTCTCCAACGAATTAATTCGGCAGCACACAGAGTTACATCATCTTGCTACAGTGACGGCTTACTGTCATGAGTTGTATGTATGACATTACAGCAATAAAACATTATCAAGGCACTTCCATTTGAGAGGCAGGAGATGGTTTTTTTTTTTTTTTTTAAATAAAAAGTTCACTTTTATACCAAGGTTTTATTTTAATGTGACTAGTATTCAAGATTTATGTATTGTCTTTATTATTAACATTGTTAACTTTACTAATAGAAATATCTTACGTGGTATCACATGTACTTTAGTAAACTAAATAGAATATTAATGCAGAAGGCTAAATCTACCTCAGACCGCAATTATCTTGTTTTACACATGAAAGCACAAACGAAATTGATGAAAAAAGGGACGTTTTGAGAGTTAGATTAATTAGAAGAAGCAAAATGGTGTATATAGTATAGTTCTAATTTATCAAGTCATTATCTATTCAATTTGCAAAAGTTATGTGTAATGTCATATCGGATATCTTTGATAGTAGAGTTGATACCGTTAATAAAATGAATAATTAACCTTTTTTTTTTTTTTTCAAAACTCTAAGGTTTATATTGAACCAAAAGAAGTTCTGAAGACTAAAACAAAAGCGAAGCAATACTTCACTGACAAAAATGGACTTTTGTCCTTTTTTTTTTTTCATCACCTTATTCAGACGGTATAGGGAGGTCTGATGGGTAATAACATCACCCTTAAGCCATTGCTTCTCCTTAACGATAAAGCTTTGCTCCTTTATATTATGTTTGGTCTCATGTAATTCTCTCACTTTCAGCTCGAATCTTTAACCCCCTATTATAGATGATAGAAAAATAACTATGTGCAGTGTTTCTGAATGTTATTCTTGGCTTAGAAATCTCAACCTCTACGGCAGCTCATAGGCCTTGAAGTCCTTATCAATATATCGCTTACAAGCTTTGATGTTCAACCCCTTCACTACCTAATCAACCTCTGGCTTTACTGACCTTTATTTAAATAAACTTATAGACGCCAACCAACCTTCATACAGAGTTTATATATATACTGGAGCTTCTTTGCCTCCATGTCTCATCCACATACAGAAAATCAAAGACATTGAATCGAAGTTGGTCTACGAGGAACAGACATGGCTGGCCTGAGCTTCTTCTTTTCTAATTTCTTAACCATTTTCTTAGTAATTGTTGGCTTAGCCTCTTTTCCAGCTGAAGCAGCCATAAAGAGATACGAGTTTGATGTGAGTAATCAACATGCATATAGCATGCTATTATTTGACAGTCCCATCTGTATATTGATTACACTTTGTTGTTTCTTCAGATTCAAATGAAGAATGTGAGTAGACTCTGCCATGCAAAACCCATTGTAACAGTAAACGGAAGGTTCCCAGGGCCTACCATTTATGTCAGAGAAGGAGACAGAGTCCTAATCAATGTTACAAATCATGTGGAATACAACTTGTCAATTCACTGGTATGAACAAGGAAGCTAATACAACAGTATAAACTCATCAAAATGTGTCATTAACTCCCTTCACGCACTTATTTTAGTAAAATTTTCATGACTCTTCGTATTAGTATCTCAGGTCCATAAAGTGTATCTAAAACTTCATTAAGAATTTTTTATATGGTGAATAATTATTATAGGCATGGGCTGAAACAATATCGCAATGGTTGGGCGGATGGACCTGCATATATTACACAGTGTCCTATCAAAACAGGAAGCAGCTACGCATATGATTTCAACGTTACAGGACAAAGAGGAACATTGTGGTGGCATGCACACATTCTTTGGTTGAGAGCCACTGTGTATGGTGCCATTGTGGTTATGCCTAAGCCTGGAATTCCATTTCCTTTCCCTCAGCCAGCCAGAGAATTCGAAATTCTTTTAGGTCACTTTCAGGCTCCGCATTCTTCTTTGGATTTTGTTAATATTTCTGCATAACCTTCTTCCGTTATGTTTCTAAATTCTGATGATTAAGCAAGAAAGTGAATTTCTATAACAGGGGAATGGTGGAACAATGACGTGGAATTGGTTGAAAAGCAAGGAAACAGAATGGGGTTGCCTCCAAATATGTCTGATGCACATACCATCAACGGGAAGCCTGGACCACTGTTTCCTTGCTCTGAGAAACGTAAGAAATTAAAACCAGAATCTGTGACTGTGTAAAGGAAAAGTTGTTACAGTGTCTTTACTCCAAAGAAAACTAATTTCTCTCTTCGCATTTTTATATTTTAGATACATTTGCAATGGAAGTTGAGCAGGGGAAGACCTACCTCCTCAGAATCATCAATGCTGCACTCAACGACGAGCTTTTCTTTGGGATTGCGGGTCACAACATGACAGTAGTGGAAGTTGATGCAGTCTACACAAAACCATTCACAACACAAGCAATTCTGATTGCTCCTGGACAGACCACAAACGTTTTGGTCCAAGCCAACCAAATACCAGGTAGATACTTCATGTCTACTAGGGCCTTCATGGATGCTCCAATCCCAGTAGACAACAAAACAGCCACAGCTATTCTTCAATACAAAGGCATCCCAAACACTGTCCTCCCTGTCCTTCCACAATTGCCAGGAAGCAATGACTCAGCTTTTGCTCTGAGTTACAACAAGAAACTCCGAAGCTTAAACTCTGCACAGTACCCTGCAAATGTTCCTCTCAAAGTTGACAGAAACCTCTTCTACACCATTGGTCTCGGCAAGAATGCTTGCCCCACGTGCGTGAACGGGACGAGGCTTCTTGCTTCCTTGAACAATGTGTCTTTTGTGATGCCCCAGATTGCGCTTCTGCAAGCCCACTACTTCAATGTGAAGGGGGTTTTTAGAACTGATTTCCCTGATCGTCCTCCTACTCCTTTCAACTATACTGGTGTACCATTGACTGCTAATCTTGGTACTTCAGCAGGCACAAGGGTTAGTAAGATTGCCTTCAATTCTACAGTTGAGCTGGTTTTGCAGGACACCAATCTGCTCACTGTTGAGTCACACCCATTCCATCTCCATGGCTATAACTTCTTCGTTGTCGGAACTGGCATTGGGAATTTCCATCCAGCCAAAGACCCAGCTAAGTATAACTTGGTTGATCCTATGGAGAGGAACACCGTCGGAGTTCCCACTGGTGGATGGACGGCAATTCGTTTCCGGGCTGATAATCCAGGTACGTATCTCTAAAACCACAATCACGTCGTCTCTCAGTATCTGTATCAGTATCTATATTTGTTAGTTAAGACACACATATATATATTTTTGGTGATCTATGTAATTGTGTAGGTGTTTGGTTCATGCACTGTCATTTAGAACTGCACACAGGTTGGGGGTTGAAGACGGCATTCGTTGTGGAAGATGGACCTAGAAAAGATCAATCTGTTATGCCTCCGCCGAAGGACCTTCCACCATGTTAGCTTCAACGGAACTGTAAAATTTCAGATTTGTGTGCAAGAGAATATTCGGTGATTTAACTGTAATTTGTTTTATGTCTTCGTACAAAAGTTGCAGAATGTTTAGTTCAGTGATAAAGTGAGAGAGAACAATCGAAGAAGGGATTGTTCATGCAAGTGTTAAATATATATGTATTCGTTCTGGTTATTTCTTAACTCTTATTATTTCCGTGACTTGGCTTTACATTCTTTTATTTGTTGGTATTTTATGCATCATTTTGATACTTCGCCATGGAATACTGAACGATCAAACAACTTACCAAAAGAAGAAGAGAAGTCTCGAGAAAATTTGAACTAGAGTAACACTTGATTAATTACAGACCCCTTCTTTTTCTATGACATGCAAAAAGTAAATTTTAAGTTGATTCAGTGGTTGCATGAAGTTCATCAATGTCGGGCAACTTTAGGTATTCTTTGTTGTACGTGTTTTTTTCTTTTATTTGAATTGTAATTAAAGTTGATTTTGGGCTGCATTCAATGTGAACAGATCATCCGCTGTATATTAAATTTACTGTATCATAATTAACTACTCTTTACAAATAATTCAACAAAAAAAACTAAAAATTAATTTGTAAGAATAAAAGTTGTACAATAAATCTGCTTTACATAAAATTTAAACTCATTTGGCATAATTATTTCAGTAGAGTTTTTGAGAAGCAGAAGAAATTTGAAGGGTTGACTGAATACTAAAATAAGAAAAAAAATGAAAAAAAAAAAAAATCGATTGGACGCACCCTTAAACTTTCCGCTTCAAGTATCAACACTTAATTTTTCTTGTACTTTCAATGGAAGAAAGAGAACTGAGGGAAGTATACGTAGGATTGCTTTAAATTTTGACATAGATGGTGTAACTAAGCATACATTGTACATGAAAGTAAGGTGATGCAGTAACCGAAAAGAAAGAAAAAAAAACTCATGGATTGGTTCCTGTGATTAAAAAAAAAAAATTATTGAATTTTTATCCAATAATTTAAAACAAATACTTTAAAAATTAGATAATCTCTTTTGCTAAATCCTAAGTCACACTCGAGCTTTCAACCGAGTAATGACAACGTAACACTAATATTTCTTGAGATATGTGTAATTTTTATTTGTAATTTTATATATTAGATAATATAATTTAAATAATTAGATAAATATATATTTTGTTACATATTAAAAATATTTAAATTTGATAAATATTCGCAAAATTTATGTTCTTGAATTTGAATATGGGAGTGAAAAGTGAGTTTATGTGTGAATTCTTTAAGTAATTTCAACATCTAAATTTAATAATAAACAAATATATGAATAAGTAAAAGATATTAACCCCTTATATCATATGAAATTATAAGATTTTGTAGTCATTTAGCCCACGGACCTTGATATCATGTTTTGACTGTGCTATAGAAAATCCCCAGCCTCAATACTCGATCATAAATAAGTAAATTTAATGATAAATATTTTGTCCATTAACTATGACTAATTGTTGCAAATTTTCTTTTAATTGTGATTAAAGTTGTTCATGGCCTGAATTTGGAAGATTTCACAAATGCTTCTTTTAAATTTTTACTTTTGGTAAAACCTTTGGTGCACTCACAATTTTAAATATACCAGTACATTCACTTATAATGTAAGGATATGATTATAATATTATTATTTTTTGTTAATATTGTTATAATTATATTCCTACATTATAATTGGATCCACTAATGTACTCAAAATTATGATTGCACCAAAGATGATATCTTTTTTTTTTTAAAGTAAAAGAATTTTGAAAAAATGACAGAATGTCTTCTTTTTTCTTAAAAAAGAAAATTGTTGGCTTTCAAACGAAAAGAAAAGAAAAAAAAGGAAATATGTAGGATGATGTTATACTTTGTCATAAATGTGCAATATGAAGTGTAATAGAGTTGAAGATATATACTCTAAGCGTAAGCTCATATATTATATAAAAATAAATATGATATAAAAGTTTTTTTTTTTTTTTTGGGGTGCATTTATGACAACTTGTTCAGCATATAATAATTTCTTTTGTCATTTACATGCAATTTTTAGTGGCACACCTTTAAAGTAATGGTTCATTACAATTATTAGGAAAAAAAATCCATTTGCAAATTGTTGTATTATTCACTATATATATATATATATATATATATGATAATGTGATTAAAGTAACAAGAAAGAAATTTATGTCCTTCGATTTTGAGATAGATTACGATATGTCACAAAAGAATTTTATATCAATGGTTGTTAGACAACTCAACCTTGATCCAACTGTAACATTAGGATACCGAATTCTCCTCAATAAAGTATGTTAAATTTTGTTAAGTCATGTGCTATAAAAATTAAAGATTGATAGTCTCATAAAAAACAAATACTTTTTTTTTTCTTCCAACGAAATTGCATGTGGTCCCACGCATTAGATTATCGAAGGACGAAGCATCTTCACAAATGAAGCAAAGCAGTTCTGGTAGAAGATCCTATATATATATATATATATATATATATATATATATATATATATATATATATATATATATAACAAATATATTAATGCTTAGAAGCAATGTCTGGTTAGAGTTAGAAGGTGTTGTTGCCAAGTATTCAGTGGGCGAGTTAGCCTCCTACAGTGACATTTTTCACGAGGAAGACAACTTTTTCCCTTCACATGGTATTTAGAATAAAAGCAATTGTTGGCAATATATAACATCACCCCCTAATACATTACTCCTCCTTAAGAATTAAGCTTAGCCACTCTGTATTGAAGCCTATAAATTGTTTGGCCTCACGTACCACTCTATCTCACATCGTAACAACAACATTTAAAACAAATAAGTATATAGTCGATTGCATGTTTCTCATTTTACAAGTTATATAATTTTTAATAAAGTATAATTTCACTTCTCAATATAGTGTTACAATCTTAGTGACTTAACGAACAAGATTAACCAAATCTAATGTAAATAAAGAAACAACGAATTGAATCCTCTTAGAACGATCACTCTACGGTCTTCATACTCGTATAACCTTCTACCATTTAACCCATAATCATTGCAAGGATGCCTACAATGGAGATTATCCATGCAAAACAATATAAGGGTGAGCTTCTTGTTGCAGATGAAGTTGGGGTAGGAGAAGGTGAATTCGAAGGTGCAGCTGAAGAATCAGTCACAGTTATTGCTAGCTTCATTCCACCAGCTTCGCAATGCTTGCCAACACCACAGATGTACCATTTTCTTCCAGAGGATGAAAGAACAATCTCATCGTTTCCTGAAGCAAGAGCTTCCGTTGAAGCCGTTGCCACGCATTGCTGGAACCCCGTGCCATTCACTCTCAGCACGTTGTGTACTCCTTCTGGGTACTTAAAAACTGCATCAACAAGTTGAACTTCTCAATCTTTTCACATAAACATGTTCTAATAACTATATGTCACAGTAAAATCACTATGATGCAGGACAGGTAAGAGAATGTTCGGTTTACCTAGCTTATCTCCGACATGGAATTCCTTTCCTTGAACCCAAGCTTGAGAGTCAAAACCAATGGTCCAACCTTTGTCATCGCCGACAATGAATTCTGTTGCAGAAATTATAGGAATGGAAACTGATAAAATAACAAAGATGGCGAGGTAACGAGACGAGGTCATTGTTGTATGGCTTGAAGCTAGTGGTTATGAAACGTTTTAGGAACGATCAACTGAGAATGTGGTTGTGCAAATGTAGTCTTAATCTGAATTGAAGTAGTGTGTGTGTGTGACTTTTGGAAAACTTGGGTCCGGCTAGAGGCATAATGAATCCTAAAGGCGGTTTTAAAGAAATTGAATAGGTCAGCAAAAGGCATCACAGTGATTTTCCCTTTGAGACGTTGGATGCCATTTGGAAATTACACATGAATTTGTCGTCTTCTCGGAGCAAGCATGGCAACAAAACACCGTCCGTTGATTTCGTAAACAATAACCTCTGGGGACTCGATTTCATGGGTTTTTTTTTTTAGTTATATATTATAATTTAAAAAATTAAATATTCAAATCCTACTATGATAAAATTATTACATTAAAATGTTTAAACTAATTCATCATTATAAATGATAAATCGTTCTGACATTTAAACTTATATTTTTATATTTTTTAAAAAGTTTTTTAATGACGTTGACAAATCACTTGGTTTTTTTTTTTTTTAATGAGTGCTTCGCTCTCAATGAGGGCAAACAAAACACTTGTATAGACATGGGCACCTCCATGTCTATATATATAATATATAATATATATTATATTATATATATATAATACATACATATATATATATATATATATATAAAATAAATCAATTAATATACATAGTATTATTTAATTAAATAAAAATTTAAAACATATTAATTTTATTAGTTAATAATTATTTTATTAATTATATTTTAATTTTTAAATATTTAGTTATCTGTTTTAAGTATATATGTTATTTAAATGATAAATCTTACAAAAAATTTTAAATTTTATTTATTTTTTATTTTGATGATTTAAAAAACAAAGCAAAAAAAAAAATGTAGTAGATTTCGTATATGTATTTTTAATAATGATTATTTTTATATATGAGATGGAAAAAACATTTTAATTTGAAAATATATGTGATAATTATTTCATTTGAAAATTTTTATTTATGAAGGGGTTTATTAGTAATAATTGATATATCTCTTTTGAATAAACACAAGTAAATAGAAATAAATGTGATTGTTCTAATAAAAAGTGTTTAGTTATATAACAAAATATTCTCAAACTATTTTTTAAAATAAAATTATGCTGGGCTTGTTTAACTTAATTTTACAATAAAAAATAATTTTCAAAATCTTGATCAGATATATATATATATATATATATATATGTATGTATGTATGTATGTATGTATGTATGTATGTATTAATGAGTTATGTAATTTTAATAGATTACATTTTTTCACTATTTCCCTTTATTCATTGAGCAGAGGCGAATCTTTGACAATTTTTAAATTTTAATTATTATTTTTTATTTTTGATGATTTAAAAAAAAACAAAAGGAGAGTAGTAGATTTTATATATGTATTTTTAATAATAATAATAATAATATTTACGAGATGGCAAAAAAATTTTAATTTTAAAATTTATGTGAAAATTGTTTCATTTGGAGACTTTTATTTGTCAAGGAGTTTATAATTATTATTATTATTATTATATATTAAACTTTGTGTAGAGTTCACCATCTCCATTATTGAGCATTTTTTTTTTTTAATTGAGAATCAACAAGGGATATGCAATGTTAGTTGAATGTGTTGAGTTTATAAGATACAAAATATATAGAAATTATTCAAGTTATATTGAATTCATTTAGTGTGCAATTATTCTTATATAAATTTTGATAAGTTATGTTATAATTGATTGATATTTTAAAAATAACTCTATTGTGTCATCTGAATCTCTTAATAGAAAAATACTAAAATGTAATTAAATCTAAAGCTCATAATAATAATAACAATAATAATTAGTACTATTATTTAACATATAAAGAATCTACTAAAAATTTTAATTTGTATTCTTTTTATTGTTAAATCATCAAAATTAAATAAATGAGATTTTGAAAATCTTATAAAAATAATTATTTAAGTGATATATATATTTAAAACATATATTAAGTTTTTAAACACTATAATTAAAAATTAAAAATTTAATAATAAAATAAATATTAATATAATTGTATTTTTATCCAATTAAATAATATTATGTATATTATAAAAATAATATTATATATATTAGTTATATATATAATTATATTATATATATATACACACACACATGCACGTAGAGGTGTATGGTATTATATATAAAAAAATTTGTTCTAAGGGTGTACGAGACTAATTCATCCCATACAGGGACGAATCACTTTAAGCATTTTGACATAAAATTTTGTTAGAAGAAGATATAAATAAATATATTTTTTTATAATATTATGCTAAATTCATGTGTCCTAAAATTGAGGACATATATATTGAGTAAAATATTTTTTTGTCTTTAATTTATTACAAATTTATTATTTTAGTCTTTCATTTATTATAATATTTAAAATAATCCTTATTTATTGAAATTTAATTATATTTAATTTCTTATTTTTCAAAAAAAAAATTCTAAATTCAGTTTCTTAAATTTATGGTTTAAGGTTTTAAAAAAGAATCAATTTTTTTTTAGAAGTATAGAATTAAGTATAATATTTTTTAATAAGTGAAGAATTATTTTAAATATTATAATAAATAAGGAACTAAAATGATAATTTTACAATAAGTGAGAGATAAAAAAATATTTTTCTCACTATATATATTAGACTACTCATAATTTAAGGTCTAAAGTTTAAATTATAGGTAACGGGACTAATTCAAAAATGAGGCATGTATTCTATAATTGTATTGTGAACATCTACTATAAAACATATCTCTCGTAATTTTCACTATGTTCTGTTATATTATATGTAACTACAAAATATATTTCATTCATATAAAACACATTTATTTATAAGTAAGCCCCTTATCATTCTTTTCAATTGTAATTAATTTGCAATTAGATTTTTCACTCACACACAGAGGGATGAGAATTAGAAAAAAAAAAATTTCGGTGCTAGTATTTCAGTGTAATAAGATTGGCAATGAAACTTTTTGATGAATCATTATTTTTCATGTAACAATATAGTAAAAAAATCAACTATTCAAACTGACCTTAAATTTAAGAGATAATATTAATAAAAAAAAAAAGTCAAACGTTAATTTAAAACTTAAAATATTTACCAAAAAAACTAAAATAATATAATTTATATTAGTATTTTAAAAAAGTAAGGAAAATTTGAGTTTTAATTTCATAAGTTAAAAAAATTATTGCAAATCAAAATTAAAGATGTATAAATATAAATGTTACAGATAATATTCGAATTTCCGCGCACACAAATTATACAAGCAAAAGCAGATCGTACCTCTCCCGTTTCATGTACGACTATTGTCACGCTTTGATATATCAATTGGATTTCTGTTGCATTTCCTGTAGACCATGTATTTCTTACATTTCTCAAATGTTTTTATTATTAAAATTAATTTGAACGGTTAAATTACGTATTTATTTTAAGATTAATAATTCAAATTCTACATTTTTTACAAAATGTAACATATTTAAATTATTTAACGTTTTGATTGAATCCGTTACACATAATTAGAAAAAGAAAATAAAACAAAAACAAAGAAAAAATAAATTGAGTACTCCTATTGTGAGTTCGATTACGGGAGGCACACACATGGCGATTGCATTCTCGTCCAACGCCATCACCTTTCCGAACCTTCGCCGCGTCACCAGGTCACTCTCTCATCACCTTCATTTCTTTAGATTCCATGATCCATGCCACATTCTCGTTTCTCATCTTCTTTCATTTTCTCTCTTCCAGAATCAGTTCTGTATTTCTGGCATTTATATGTTTGGTTCCTGCTATTTATGAAGTTTGGATCTTGATTGAACGGTTAGGAAGTGGAACAGGTGTCCTGGAATGGCATTTGAAAATTTGAGCAATAAAGAGTCCATCGCTATGGGGGTGCGAATTACAGAAGGGGAGGGAAATTTACCTAAACTTGTGCTTACTTCAGCAGGTGGTAGGTGTGTAATTCTTCTGTGCCATTTTTCTTCTCTTCCTACATGTTTGTCCCCACGCTAATGTCTTCATCTTTATGTGTTATATCATTTAAAATATGGTTTCCGTCTTCATGAATTAAACTTTGTTTGTGCCTATGAGTGGTAATTGAATCTGTGGCATGCAGTGAGGCTGAAGTATACCTATTTGGGGGTTGCATTACATCTTGGAAAGCTGCAAATGGCAAGGACCCCTTTTTGTTCGGCCAGATGCTGTTTTTAATAAGAAGAAACCAATAAGGTTGTTAGTTTGTTTCATATAACTCTCATTGCCTCTCCACATATTATATTGTTCTGCATGCTGGTTAATTGCTATTTTACTTCTATACAGGTATCTTTTAGTATTTTCAATTTCTACATCTTTATGTATGATGATTTCGGATACCTCAGATACTAATTACTTTTCTATTGGGATAGTGGAGGCATCCCACATTGTTTTCCACAGTTTGGCCCAGGTCCAATGCAGCAGGTATGGTCCTCTACTCCTCCAGTTAATGCTTATTTCTTGTTCTGTTTATCTCATGTGGTATTTATCAAATTAATGGAAGTAAAGGCATTTTATACGGGCCTGTTATCTATATTTCTCAGTTTAGTCTAAGCATACTTAAAACTAGGTAAGTTGATCATGGTATGGCCACCATGTACTAGTTTATGGAGCATAGTAATAGTTCATTGCTTTCATATTGTTTTAAAAACTTACTGCACTACTACTCTTGATCTAGTTAAGAATTTAAGGATTGAATTATTTTTTCCCCTGGTTATACTCGGGGCAAAATGGAAAATTTGCTTCAACAAAGAGGTGCAATAATTCAATCTAATTATACTACTTTTCCTTTTTACCATAAACTAATGCTTTTATTTATAACATGTGCATGATTAAAAATTGATAGCATGGGTTTGCAAGGAATATGGATTGGTCTTTAGCTGCTTCTGAGAATGTAGAAGGAAATCCTGTGGTAACTCTAGAACTGAAGGATTCTCCGTATAGTCGTGCTATGTGGGATTTCAGCTTCCATGCTTTATACAAGGTCAGTGGCTTTCTTTCTTTAAGAGCAGTGTTACGCCTTTGTAATGCTACTCGTTCTTGTCATACACTTTATATGATGAAATTCTGCACTCTGTTTTTTTGCAGGTCACACTAAACACAAAAAGTCTTTCCACCCAACTGACAGTAAAAAATACAGACAATAAGGCGTTCTCATTTAGTACTGCCTTGCACACATACTTCCGTGTAAGTGATACAGATCCATAATTTTGAATAATCATAATATGATAACCTAGAATGAGGTTACAGATCTGTGCTTGAATATCATATTGGGTTTGCTGGATATCTGAAAGTAACTGGAGAGGATTCCTGAGAAGCAGAGGAGGCACATATTTGGGCAAAACATACATTCCTCTTTTAGAATTTGAATTAATTGGAATTATTTAATTCATCTTTCTAACTTTTTCCTTTTGGCTCATGCTTTCTACTCAAATTTATAGAGGTTAATCATTTCAGCAATGTCATGCAGGCTTCTGTAAGTGGCGTGTCAGTGAAGGGACTGAAAGGTTGCAAAACTCTCAATAAAGATCCAGACCCTAATAATCCACTGGAGGGTAAGGAAGAAAGGTCTGTATCATAATTTAAGTCTGAGAATTTTTGGATGACAATAGAAAATGGTCACCATTCACTTCATTGTTTGGATAAGCAGCTGGACTAGCCAATTGAGTACTTCCATATATTTTTAGGACAACTGACTTCCTAAAAATGCAGTAATCTATGCAATGTAAACCTAGAATTTCATTAAATAAGGAAGAAACAATTCCTGGCTTTGGATATCTTAATTTAGCTCTTAATAGGCAGTAATCTTGCAATGCAGGGATGTGGTCACTTACCCTGGATATGTAGACTGCATTTACCTTGAAGCTCCCAATGTGCTGCACCTTGACAATGGCTTGGGTGATTTGATATCTATCAAGAACACAAAGTATGTAATCTATAAATTCTATAACAAATTGTAATTCTATTTGGTTCGCCAAGATTCATTTATTCCCTAAATTGCACTTCTTTTCTTTGCACCCATGCAGTTGGTCAGATGCTGTGTTGTGGAACCCATATCTCCAAATGGAAGCATTTTACAAAGATTTGTTTGCGTTGAAAATGCCACGGTAATAAACTAATAATTACCAACTTTCCGTAAAGGGATCTGAGACATACTCAGAAGGGCAATTCTATGAAGAGCATAACCTCTCAAAATGTTAATTTTTGTTACCATTAGGTACACTCGGAGATTCTTATTTAAAAAAAAAAAAAAATCGAAGTGAGAATCTTAAGAATGGTGAAAAGCTCAACCTCTTGAGAGGAAGAGCTCTCCATGAAATTGCCCTACTCAAAATGAGTGGTGCATTGTTCCCGATTACATGGTTAGCCAAGTGGTTGCTAAATTTAATATAAAAATTATTTTTGAACTTTTCCTCGACATCCTGGACCTGCAGTATTGCAAATATGGTGACTCAATAGTTATCAAGCCTTCTTTATTGATTCTTCTGATTTATAATTCATATTTCCATGTTTACTTCAGATTGGAAATGTCCACTTAGAGCCAGAACAAACTTGGACAGCCGTGCAGCAACTTAGCATTGCTTAAAATGTAAATGAATCCGAATAAACTTGGATATTGTCAATCTTTGATTTTTATTATCATTTGATGTCAGCAAAATGTAACCTATTAAGCTTTCCAGTTATAAGAATAACTTTTTTCTTCCTTACTTTCTTCTCTTTGTTCTTTTTCTTGGCTCTTTCTCTGAGGCACCTGTGGAAACACGTTCCCTTGGCACCAATATTTTTCCAAGTTGAATCTCAGAAGTGACCAATGGTTGCAGCTTGACATACCCTTGGAACCAAAAGCATCAGTATGCTGCCACCAGGTTTATTTCAATTCTTTCCCCATCCTCTAGATTTAGTAACGAATCCTCTTATACAAGCTTATTCTCTTCTTCTGTAAGTCTGTTTGTAATTAGCTCCAACACGTCATAAATCTCTTTGATGTGGCTTGATCCACCCCCAGCAAAGAACTCATGCACAACTCCATTCAGGGTGATGGAACTACATCCTGGAAGATTCAGAAGTCCTCTGTCTTTGATCTCTCTTCTTACTTGAACTGCTTGGTTCCATTCTCCAGCTGCAGCATGAATGCTTGCCAAATGAATATATCTTCCCCCATGATCAGGGTCCACTTCAATCAGAATTTTCCCAATCTCTTTGCCAAGCTCAAGGTTTCTGTGCATATAGCAAGCATTGAGCAATGCTCCCCATATTGCAGCATTTGGTTTTATGGGCATTGAATCTATAAACTCCTTTGCTTCCTTCAACAGCCCTGCTCGACCCAGAAGGTCCACCATGCATCCATAATGTTCTATGCTGGGCTTCATCTTATAGACAGCACTTATGCTCTCAAACAGTGACTTTCCTTCATCAATTAGTCCTGCATGACTACATGCAGTCAAAATTGCTGTGAAAGTAATCGAAGTTGGCTTAATTCCCGCTCTCTGCATTTCAATAAACCACTCAAGAGCTTCTCTTCCCTTTCCGTGGACTGCAAAGCCACCAATTAAAGCTGTCCATGCACAGACACATTTGTTCTCCAACGTTCTAAACACTTCTATGGCTTTTTCCATTTCACCACACTTGACATACATGTCAACAAGTACACAACCCAAAATTGGATCCTCTTTTATTCCATTTTTATCAATATAGGCATGAATCCACCTACCTTGGTCCAATGCTCCAAGACCTGCACATGCTGAAAGAGAACAACCCAGAATTACACAATCAGGTTTGATGCCTGCAAGCATCATTTGGTGGAAAAGAGACAGAGCTTCCTTGTTCAGTCCCACCTTAACAAAGCCAATCATCATGGTTGTCCAAGAGATGACACTCTTCACAGGCATGGTTTGAAAAATCTCGTAAGCCTTGTCTATGTTTCCAAATTTTATATACCCATCAATCATTATATTCCAAGAAACAATATCTCGTTGGGGAAGCCGATCGAATAGGTGGTGTGCATATTCAATGCTGCCAGAAATTGCATAAACATGAAGGAGGGAGTTTGTGGCATAAAGCTCGGAACCAAAACCCCTTTTGATTATGTGAGTATGGATTTGTTTGGTTTCTTCAACAGCCGAGAGAGCAGAACATGCTTTGAGAAGGAAAGGGAAAGTGTAGGCATTGTGAGTTATTGAATCATGAAGCATTTGACGGTACAAAAGCAAGGCTGCTTCTGGGCAATTACTGTTTGAGTATGCTCTGATCATGGCGTTCCACATGACAGTATTAGGTGAGCTTATTCTGTCAAAAACCTTGCGAGCATAAGATAAGTTCCCAAATTCTGATGATGTGCATGTAGCTAAAAGCTTGCTTACCGTAATCTCGTGCATGAAGCTGCCATTTTTCAAAACTTGGGCATGAATCTGCTTTAGTTCTTTCATGTTTGAGCAACTCTCCAGCAAATTCAGGGTCTCCTCCACGTTGATTTGCAGTAGGGGTTGGCTTATGGAAGTTAGCAGCATTCTGACCATTAAGCACAAAGAAATCAAAGTACAGTGGAATGAAAGAAAAGAAACGAGTCGGGAAGAAGTGTGAAAGAAAAAAAAAAAAAAAAAACAAGGAAAGAGAGGATGACGCTGTGTATTTATGGCTTTTGTTCTTTGCACGTGTTGGGATAAGATAATTGTACTTCCAACAGAAAAAAAAAAAAAAAAAAAGGTGAAAAGTTGGGTTTCTTTTGGTTGTTTCCTCGTTCTGAAGCGAACTACAAAGTGGCAGCACATTGCTTAATTTTTCTGTCTCATTTTTCTTTAGTCAAACTTCAATTCTTTACTTCCAGGGTTGTAAAAATATGATCTTTCTAATCATAATCTCAAATTAATCTTTTTAATCATAACAGATAATAATCCCATGTAAAATTAAAGGGGCAAGAATATATATTACATGAAAAAACTGTTTTATTGCACATCCAAAATTACAATACACACCAAAAACACACATCTCTCACTTTACCTCAGCTTAATATATCTCTCACACTCTCACTCAACTTCACTATGCTTCAATTTTGCTACACACTCAAAACATACATTTGCACCCATATTTATTCATGAAATTGGTACCTACCCATAACTAATGGACCTCCTTCAACCACCTAATTAATGCATCGTCTTCAACTGTCAACTACTATTAATCTCTCAATGCTGCTCTTGAGTTTATGCTTCTCAAAATTCTTCAAATTTGACTTCATTTAATCCTTTGGCAAATATATCAGCAACTTGGTAATTTATATTGATATACTTCAGATCAATTTCTCCTTGCGGCACTTTTTCTTGAATGTGGTGGTAACGCACCTAAACATGCTTTGTCTTAATATGGAAATCAGGATTCTCTACCAAGCGGATTGTCGATATATCATCACAATATAATTCCACTAGATACTTATCTAATTGACATAAATCTCTTAATAAATGTATCAACTACATGCTTTCTTATGCTGATATCGCTGCTACTCTATATTTAGATTCCGTGCTTGATAGAGTTACTGTAGGTTGCCTTTTATTGTACCAAGATACTACTCCCGATCCTAAGTCAAATGCGTACCTAGTAGTTGAACGATGTGTATCATGATCACTAGCATAATTTCACAATGTGTTTTTAACTTGCATGAGTTTCCCTTCTAGTGCATGCTATAATCTATGACACCTTTGACATACCTCAAGATGCATTGCATTACTTCCAAATACGGTTTTATGGGATTTTGCATAAACTGACTCATTACTCTAGCTGCATGAGAAATATCTAGATAAGTCATTGTTAAGTATATCAAACTTCCCACTAGCTATCTGTATATTGTGGCATCTTCTAAGTCCTTTCCTTTTACTAAGCAAAATTTTACATTTGCCACCATTGGAGTCGTAATATGTTTACAGTCTGACATTCTAAACTTCTATAAAAGATCTTTGACATACTTATGCTAACATAGAAATGATTATTCTTTACTCTATTTTCAAGTCCCAAAAAATGTCTCAACTCTCCAAGATCTTTCATTTGGAAGCTTACAATTAGATTGGTTCTAATTTGATGAATTTCTATCTTATCATCTCTAGTAATGATCAGATCATTTACATATACTAATACTGCTATCATTTTGTCTTCGTGAACTCTTACGAACAAGTTTGAATCTACTAATGCTACTAAATATCCTTTTTGTATTAAAAACTTAACAATTTTTCTATACCAGGCTCTTGGTGCTTGTTTAAGCTCATAATAGGCTTTCTTCAACTTGCATATGTAATCAAAATATGCTTTATTCTCAAATCCTCTTAGCTGATTCATATATATTTCCCGATCCAATTCTCCATGCAAAAATGCATTCTTTACATCCATTCAACATAACTTCTAAGACTTGCTAGCAACGAGCGCCAATAGTACTTTTACAATAATAATATTAGTCATTGGACTGAATGTTTCTTTATAGTCAAATCCATACCATTAGAAAAACTTACATGCCACTAGCCAAGCTTTGTATCTTCTAATTGATCCATCAAGACAAGTTTTTACTTTATACACCTATGTGTAGGAAATAAGTTATACATATTTAAGTTTTGGCATTAATTCCCATATTTGATTTTTTTTTCATCGCTTCAATCTCTTTTTTCATAGTTTTCCTTCATTCTTTGCTATTAGATTCATCTTTATACATTATTGGCTCATTAAGTCTTTCATCTTGTATAATTGCTACATTAACATACTTAGGATGTAGTGTCCTTTATCTTATGGATCTTCATAATTATTGTTGCTAAGGAATTTCTTCTTTACTTATTTCTTCTTGATTCTCCAATTGACTTGGTCTTTTCTCCTCTGGTGTTGTATGCAATCATGTCTTCCAAGAGCTCCTTTCACTTCGCTTAGTTCTTAAACTTTCATCTTCTTCCAAAGGTTTCACTTCAATTTCAGAGGTTAGATGTATTCCACTTCCATATTCTGGTTCATTTAACTTTTCTTGTAATTTTACTTCAATCTCTCTTAAATCAGGAAGAGTTGTTGCTTGTAGTGACTATCATGATGATGCCTTGTCGAATACAACATTGTTAGATAACATTTGTTAGTGGTTGAATCATAGCATTTCTAGCCTTTTTATTGATTATCATAACCCATAAATATGCAACGAACTGCCTTCTTATCGAACTCACTACATTAATGGTTAGGCGTGAAGACCCATAACACGCACAACCAAACACACAAAAGTGACTTCCCGTGGGTTTGATATTCCATAACTTCTCATAAGGTGACATAAACTCAAGCTTCGCTTAAGGTAGTCTATTGGTAGCATGAGCAGTGATCTTCATTCATTCTACCTAGAATTGTAGCAATACATTCTTGGCATACGACATACTTTGAAAAATTCTTGCCAAGTGTTAATTCTTTCTTTCTGTGACCTCATTTTGTTAAGGTGTTCTTAGGCACGTCAACTATCTTCTATTTTATTTTGTTGTAAGTACTCATTAAATTCATCATATGTATATTCTCCTCCTTGTTGATATGTAAGCATAATATGTTACACCCAACTTCCCTTTCGTTCTCCTTTCTCAATGCCTTAAATTTAAATAATGCTTTTGACTTTTCTTTCATGAAACATAACTTGAGTAGTCGTCAATGAACATGATCATATATTGATATCCACTGATGGAAGCTTGCTTTATTGGTCCAAAAACATCAGAGTGCACTAGTTTAATAGTTTCTTAGCTCTAAAACTAGGCTTTTCATATGGTAATTAATTTGCCTTGCCATACTAGTATCCTAAACAGACTATACCGTCTCGAACTTAAGTTACAAAAGTCTTATATGCATTTCTTTCTTCATTATTAACTTTAGCTTATGTTAACTGGCATGGCTAAGCCTTGCATGGCACAAATATGTTGTCCCATTTCTTCTTGCCTTATCTATATATGCTGCCAGAGCTAACATTATGTATAAAAATTCTACATGTTTGCCTTCCATAATTGGTGCACTAGTTGAATCCAAACTTCTGTATACTTTGACATCCCTTGGCCTGAACACCATATAATTGCCTTTGGATTATAGTTGTGATGTTGATAAAAGGTTTTTCTTCATTCCCAACACATGATAGTCATTTTGTAAATGTACTTTCTTTGTAATGTGTTAGGGATTGATTACTATACTGCCAATATGGGTTATTGGTAGTCTCAAGTTGTTTGTAATTATAACAACTTGACCTTTTGTGTAATCTAACATTGCAATCAGTTTTTCTTTATCTCCCGTTATATGATTAGAGCATTTGGAATTGACAATTTAGTCTTCTTCATAATTGATAAATTTATCACTTAGTGTTGCTAGTGTCACCTCTTCTTGTAGTTCTTCAACACAGGTAAAAGCAATCTCTTCTAATTCTTCTATACTAGTAAAGGATGCGTGAAGATTTTATTCTTCTTCACTATAATCTTTTGTTGTATCGTTTCTTTCTTTGAAAGGTGCTATGCTATTTTAAAGAAGTGACATTTTCTGCCACAGATGTAACATCTATTATCTATTTGTCACTTTTTCTTTGATTCATGGTCGTGTTGATTGAGGTAAGCTCCCTCTTGATACAAACCTCTCCCACAATGGACTACAAATCTCGATGCCTTCTATTATCTCTATTCTTCCTCTAGCTATATTCCTCTTGGTGACTTTTTATGTTTGATAAAGAGAGGTTTTTCCTCGTCTTTCAATGAAACTTTAGACATTTGTGAATCAAAGCCTCCTCGTTGGCTAATATACTTTCCAACTTGGTTGGAGTTAGTTCGTTGCCTAGCCTTTGGTGGTTGTGACAAGACTACGATACTTTGGGTTTAATTCTACAACAATAATTCTTCACATGCTTGTATTAGTAATAACATTATTGGGTTTAATTTTGAAATCTCAATGCAAATAGATTTAACCTTGAATAATATTCACTTACTGGCATTTTATTTTGTTGAGCTAAGAAAAGATTGTTCTCTAACCATTGCATCTTTGCATAATTTGCTTTCACATACAGTGAGGCAAACACATCCCAAGCCTCTTTTGGTGTCTTGACCTCCTTTATATATATGACAAATTGCAGTTTTATAGTAAAAATTAGTATGTAAAGAGCTTTATTAGTTGTTACTTGTCATTTCTTCAATTCAATTGGACTTGTTAGTGGAACCGTTTCATTTTCGTTAATAAGGCCCTAAGGATTCTGGTATTCTAGGTAAAGTTCAACTATGACACTCCAGACTTGACAGTTGTTATTATTTAATTTTTCAATCAAACATGTATTTATCAACATATCAGCCATAACGATTTGGGTAGTGGCCTACACTTAAACCAAGTTTTTACAATTTTTGATAGAGTTTCATCATAGTCTCTAACTGTACTTTAGCAAAATCTTCTTGTGTGATGATCCTAAATCTCATACTCATACACAAGAACTTTTTGGCTGGGATACTTGATTGACCAAACTCAATTCAAACTCCAATACCAATTGTAGAATTAAATGGGCAAAAATATGGATTAAATTAAAAGGACTATTCTATTGCTCATCCAAAATTACAATAAACCCAAAGACACACTCCTCTCACTTTACCTTAGGGCTTAATATATCTCTCACACTCATACAACTACGCTCTCACATAACTTCACTTTGCTTCAATTTTGCTACACACTCAAAGCACACACTTACGACCATATTTATACATGAATATTGGTAACTTACCCTTAATTAATGTGCCTTCGTCAACTACCCAATTAATACATGATCTTCAACTATTCAATTAATGCACCTTTTTCAATTGCCAACTACTTTTTTTTTTTTTCCCTTAATTATAGTATGTCTATCTTATGCAAATTCAACATGACGAATCTAGAGAGAAAATGAAAGAGATGAGTTGGTGATGCTTCATCCCACTATCCGTAAATGTAAAGAGTTTAAGTTTCTTGGATATTTATTGTTGGTGGGAGAGCATTGTGACTTGTTTGGGTAAACGAGGAAGGAATGCAAGTTTTCCAAATTTATTGCTCGTTAAAGTCCAATTTTGGAAATCATTATTGAAGAGCTCAATGTTTACCATTGTACCCTTAAAGATGGAAGCTATCTCCCTGAATACTTGATTTTTCAGGGGAAAAAAAAGGACAATATGAAGTGCGAAATTAAATTACAACGATAACATGGGCATGCACCCACAAATTATTTTGCTTTTATGAACGTATCAGCCTCTACCTTTTTTCTTTAAAAAATTACTAGGTTTAGCAAATTATTTGTAACTTCGTTTGTGATGCTGTGTTAGGTCGGTTGGCCTTTTCAGCCTCAAGCTTCCGGAGATTCGACGAACTCAGCTTATTTTCACTTGAATCTTCAGAGAGCAGATGTACAACTTCAATCTGCACGAAATCAAGCACATTAAGGCCAACTATGTGACATAAATATTAGATATTTAGAAAGATTTCATTTTACTACTTTTACTTGATTTGTTTTTACGTTACCAATTTTAACCGAACCACGTACAAAAACAGGGAACTCAGACCTTTAACTGTGAAAGGCCTCTTTCAGCTCTTTTCCTGTTAACTGCTAACCCACCTGGTAATGTCTCTTTGCTGCAAGAAAATTAACTCCAGTCATTGGAAATGAAAATCATGAAAATTAAAGATTGGAAATGAGCCAATAGGAGTGAAACACGTAGTCATATATTACTTTGTATTATCAAATGCACACTTAATAAAGCTACCAAAAATATTCAGATCACCAAATTACAAAAACACCAGAGCGGCTAATCACAAACCTGACTATTACAGCCTCCAAATTTTCATCTACGATGGAAGGGCCAAAGGGATCTGTGATTGGCACAGTTAGCACTTCCAGCTCCGGCTTGATCAACTATATATATTGTCCAATGAATTTTTAATCAGAATTTGAGCCATTATACTTTTCTACAATTCAGAAGCAACCTTTATATGCAACTGATGGAATATGAAGATGTAGATTACAGTATCATATGTTATCTCACCTAGTCTATCCAGATAAACTCTAAAAGGGCAAAATCTTTCCATGTACGCCATGCTTACATGGATATCCTACTGTCACACGTATGTAGAAAAAACAAAGTGTTTCACAATCTACCTCTCCCTTATATTCTACAATAAAAAATACACCATGAAAGAGCTTGATATTTTGTGACCAGCAAATATACAAGTCAGATAGAACAAAAAGAGAAGCCCGGGGGGAAGGGGGCATTTCATTGAAATGTATATAGTGGAAGGCAGAAAGTCATTGCTTGGAACACGTACTTTTATGAAGTTTACAACATTTTGCATTCTTGCTTCAATGGGCTGTATTAGTTCAGAGAACTGCAACGAGTAAAACAAGGTTAATAAAATGATTTTTGAATCCCGACAAGCTAAGATCATGCAACGTATGGAAACCCAAACATATACATCCATGGTTCCACAACAGAAAAAATTTATGTTCTGCATGGATAAAAGATCCTGCATCATTTTCAGTTTAATTCCACAAAATTTTCCAATGATTAGACATTAATTCTGGTAAGGTGCTTTATCAGATACTTATTTATAAAACTTTTAGGGAAAAGAAGATCAAACTCCAGTCTAGCATTCTTGCTTTTTGCACTCATTATATGAGAAAACTGCCGACAAGGTTTTGTGAAAAAAATTATGGCAGAACAGTTCCAAAAAATATAAATAAGGTAGAAACAAGCCAAACGGAAACTCATCTCCTTTATTAAATGCATCTATGACCAGAGTCCCATTGACTTTAACATGCCTAAAAATAGAATAAGGATGACAGTAATTATTGGTGAGCAAAGATGACACTTGATGGGAAGGAGGTTTCAGGCTCTTCAATGTTGTTTAAGCCCTCATGGCCTCAACAAGCCAAGGGCCATATCTGGGATTAGTGAATCCTTCAGTCATAATAACCTAGAAGACAATAACGTACCAGACTACGTCAAATCAGAGAGAATAGACTGGTATAGAGAGAATTGATAGCAGCTTTCTGGTCTTTCCAATAGAACAGAACAGGGGTTGCATACAGTGGTTTTATTTTTCCCTCCCAGAGAAACCAGTTTTAACAATTCTATGATCCCTGACTAAATTAATCAATGTGCTCAAGTTTCATTAACTTCAAGGAATCCCAGAAGTGAAGTCTAATTAAAGCAAGCAAACCAACGGTTGGTTGAATTGGACCAGCCAACACTGAATTATTAACAGTAAAGGGAAAACCATGTATTGTCGTTGCAATTATATTGTTGGTCTACACAAAATCCATTATCCAAAGTGACTAAGAAAAGGTTATTTAATTATGTATGCGGGTGCACGACCTCTTCTCTACACTGTTTCTGGTTAAATGGCGGCTAATTGCCAGAAAGGAATTCTTAAAATACAACACCCACAAAAGAGGAAAATAAAAAAAGAAAAAGAAAAAGAAAAATACTAGATCTCTAACTCTTCCGAGTCACAAGAATGGCAACATTACCTTCTTCTTTGACAGCATAGGCCCGTCGCAAACTCCAATCACAATTCGACGTCTTGCCAACTCCGCTGACGCCTGCATTAAATCTTCAACGTTTTCACAATTCACATATATGAAAACGAATCTTCAAAAAGAAATTGAGAAAAAAGCAAGAGATTGAAAACCGGAAACCAGAGAAGAAAAACCTTGAGAAAAAGGCGGTGGCCGTCGTGCAATCGGTCAAACGTACCCCCATTGACCACAGCTTCATAAGTATTCGGCGGAGAAAGCTTTGGAAGCACCATGGGATCACCATGATCCGCCATTCCAAACACAGAATAGCTTTGATTCTTTCTGCTGTACGCTATGAGCTTCAACTGCAAGCAGGCGCTACAAAAATGGCATGCGATGCGACTTGCGACTTAGGAGGGTAGGTGTGCAAATTACAAGAGGATTTTATTTGAATTTCTTTATTAATTTTGGCGGCGAAATGGTCCAGGTACATGATACCTAACACTAGGAAGCATGCTAGAATATAATAGAACCGCTAACTAACAAGGTAGATGATCGACATCGATAATAACTGAAGCCGTTGACATATAACCAACCTAGACGAAATAATTTTAGCAACTTAGCTGATTTACGAAAGTGACTAAACAAAATGTTTGGTTTCGACGGAGTACTTTGATTCTGTACATGACTGGTAGAAATCAAAATGTACCATAAATAGAAGGAATTAGAGTTTAAACTAGGAAGGTAATAGAAGGCTTTAGTTTAAAATATATCCCATGGTTAAGCAACAAGCTGCACGCAAGATGTGCAGGCTTTAGGAATCGCCTCTGCTTAATCCTCAAATTCAATTAATAATTTTGCTGGACCGAAATAAATCGATAAATCGAACATGATAACTTTACGCACATCGATAAATTTTAAAAATGAATTACACTCGGCATTAAAATAAATTGTGCAATGTCGTGGTACAGAAACAGCTGTAGTTCTATGCCATAAAATTATGTGAACCGCGTTAGGACATCAGGCAAGACTTACAGATCACAATGACAAATTACCAATTAACTAAAATATATGTCAATTTTTTTTAAAAAGTTAATTATATAATTGTCTTTTATTAAAATTGCACCAAAATTTTAATATTATATATATATATATATATGTGTGTGTGTGTGTGTGTGTGTGTGTGTGTGTGCAAATTTTTATGAAACAGATGATTACTTACATTTTATTTTAATCTTCAAGTTTTTGTACTAAAATAATTTTTACTTAATTTTTTAAAATATGAATTTAGATTAATAGAGGGTATCTTGGTCCAAAAAATTTAAGATTGAATAAAGTGTAACATAAAGTTTATGTATTTTTTTCAAAATAGAAAAAATATGTATAATTTCAATAAATTCAAAGAAAGTGTGTGTAATTCATTTTATTTTTAATTAATTTTAAATATTTTAAAAATAATAAAAGATGGTGGGAAATTACTGTATGTTAACTTTTCTATAATAATTTGATATTTACATTTTAAAATGTCATTTTAATTCTTAGATTCGTTTAAAACTAACGAACCCATCGGCGGAGTCACATTTATTTGAGGGTGAGCCCATGTCCCTTTTCAAATTTTTTTAATTTGATATCAAGTTATAATTTTATGCCCTCACTTAGTTAATATTTCTGAACCCATTACAAAATTTGAAATTATATACATATCTTATATAATTGAGTCATGTTATATTTTATTATCTGGTATTTTGATTTGAACCCATTAAATTTACATGTTTATTATGTATAATTTTATATTTAATGTATGTATGCATTTGATACATTTTTAGAATAAATAGTTTTACAATTATTATGTACAATATATCAAATATGTCAATATATTATTTTATCTAGACCTTAAAAAATTGTCCCTACAGATATTATAAAATTCTTGTAATGTTGTTAGATAACATGTTCTTTTGACCTTATTAAATAATAATATACTTTTTTACTCATTACATGAGTATTGAGTGGTGTAATATTCAATACAAATACTTATTTACATTGAAGTTTGCTTTTAAATTTAAGAAGGATAAAATGATGATATTGTTAATAAGTTAACTTTGTTTAGTTGAATTTACAATTTTAAAAGAAATAATTTTATTTAAAAAATATATAATATTAGAATATATTTTTTAAATACAATATTAAAAAATTGTGTCATCATTGATTTCGACTAAATTTAATCATAACTTAAAAAATTTGTTTGATCTAATGAGTCCAACTTGAAAAAAATAAAGTTTAAATAAAAAAGCCTAATTTGGTAAAACAAGCCGAGCTTGGTCATTTTTTAATAGTTCAACCTAAGTCTGAGAGCCAAAATGAATACTTTTAACTAAGTAAAAACTTATTATTTAAAAAAACTTAATGTAACGTAACATTTTGATAAAAAATTAAATGAATACATTTTATTTAAAGAATTTATGTCAATACAATAATTCATTTGTATTTATAACTTCTCTATATATAATTTTACATATAATAATAACAATAAAATATGTTATTTATTTAAAGTTTTAAGTAATAAATTGATTTAATTATAACTTAAAAAAACACAATTACTCTAGCCCAAAATATATGAAAAACATGTGAATAAAAAGGCTAGACTAAAATGTAGACTTGAACTTTTTTTGAACTTGAATTCAAATTTAAATTTTAAAAATTCAATCAGATAATCAAATTTAACTCTGACTCTGGCCAGACCTATTAATATAAATAATAGAGAACCTTTTGTTTTTAAAAAAAAAAAAGTCAAAACACTATTTTGACCACATGATTTTATTTAAAATTTAAAATTGGTTTTTTAAATTTAAAATGTGTAAACATTGTCTCCTATTTTCTTATTCCATCAAAAGTGTCCTAAATTGTCAAGTTCATCAAACTCAATTACCCTCAAAATTTATGTTATTATAGACTCTTTAGTTGCCATATAACTTCTTTTCTATAACTTTTTTTTTGTCAGCTTTATGATATTAAACAACTTACAATACCTACCACAAAACAAATGATAAAAGACAATTTTTACAAATTTCAAATTTAAAGAATCAAATTTAACCTCTAAATGAAGTTAAAAATAAATAAAAATTTGAATTTAACTAACATAAATTTTTAGTATACTTATAATTTTAAATATTATATTATATTTAATTATAATATAAAGACATAATTATAATATTATTATTTTTAAATTAATATTATTACAATTATATTTAAGACAAAAAACTCATCTGAAATTAGAATTTCCTCGGTCTGGCTTGCATTTGGCCACAACGCTTGACGTATACCAACCACAAAAATCCTGGGTTCAATCAAGCTCTACACCCTCCGATTCGAAAATATTGTACTTTTTGGCCGTCAATGTTGATTATATTACTCCTCAAAAGTCTCGATTTTTCCTGAACTCACTCACACAATTGATAGTTTATAAGATTTTTCAATGTCTTCCGTATGTGCTTTATCTCCTGCAGCGAAACTAGAGATCACTAAAACTAGACTCATTGCTCCGCTGCCTCTATATTACCGTGAGTCATGATTCTTATTATTCTGCATGTATTTCTATTCGCATTTGAGTGATTAGTTACTGATTTTGGATGCTTCATTGTATTTAAAGGAAGCAAATGTGAGATGAACAGGAGGAGTTTCGCTATGAAAGGAGGAATTATGGCTTCAGGAATTTCTTCCGTTATGGGTTCTACTTTGACGGCAGAACCAGCTCAAGGTTGATTCTTATTTCCCTCATTCTTCCTTAGTATTATTGTTCTGTTTTTTTCTTTCTTTTTTTTTTCTGCTAATGTAAGCGCCCAATTCTGTTAACTATTATGCTTACTTGCATTGCATGAGACTCGACCTCTCAGTACCTAATAATTTTTTCTTTGACGTGAAAAAAAAAAATTATTAGGTACTGAGAGGTTACCATACAAACCAGAAGGGTACAATTATTGGACGTGGAGAGGTTACAAAATACACTACGTAGTGCAAGGAGAAGGCTCTCCTGTTGTCCTCATTCATGGTTTTGGGGCCTCTGCATTCCACTGGAGGTTTGTTATTGCTCAATTTCTATTTTGCCATCAAATCTTCTGCATATCGTTTTAGTATGTCCTCGTAATTCAAAGTTGATTTTCCGCCTGAGGAAAGGGGGAAAAAATCATCTTTGGAAGCTGTATCCACCTTTGTGATTTGGTAAATAAGGGAACTGTGAGGAACTGAGGATGTAGGACAGCATCTGCTAAAGATTTAGTTGTGCAATACTGCAACTACGTGTTACCGTAACTAAAGTTAATTTTTGTTATTAAGAGGCTTTTGTGGCATACACATTTTGATTATACTTCAATGCTTGGTTATATTCGTAGGTATCCATCCATTCATCGTTGTTTACATGTCTTTAGGTACAACATTCCAGAATTGGCTAGAAAACACAAGGTTTACGCCATAGACTTGCTGGGATTTGGGTGGAGTGACAAGGCAATTATTGAGTATGATGCGATGGTGTGGAGGGATCAAGTGGTTGATTTCTTGAAGGAAATAGTAAAAGAGCCAGCAGTTTTAGTTGGAAATAGGTAATCACTCTACAGTATATAGTTACATATGGGTTGATTCAAAGGCCATATTCATCTTTGTTTTCAGTACTTATTCATGTTTGACGTGCTTGTTTTCATACATGGTTTTCCCCTACCCTAATTCTAAAATGAAATCTGTAATTCCATGCATTGATTACATTTCTCTCTTGATGCATGCCCTAGTAATTACTAATGGTGACTCTTGAGTTGTCAAAATAATTGATGTGTTTAGCAGCTGGGCTGCAATCCTGTCATGCAGTAAATATTACAAAAATTTATTTTCGTTGCTCATCCTCTTAAATGCATTAGCAATTCTCCTTTCTTATGAAGTAAACACAAAAATATGATGTTTTCTTCAATCATAATAATTTTTCAGCCTTGGAGGATTTACTGCTTTGGTTGCAGCAGCTGGGTTGCCTGAACTTGTCAATGGAGTTGCTCTACTAAATTCTGCAGGACAATTTGGAAATGGAAGTAATGAAACTAAAAAGTCTGAAGACACACCTCTACAGAAGTTTATCCTAAAACCACTAAAGGAAGTTTTTCAGCGTGTAGTTCTTGGATTTTTGTTCTGGCAAGCAAAGCAGCCAGCACGGATTGAATCTGTCTTAAAAAGTGTGGGTTACTTGCTATCTTGTTCAACGTAGGTTTCTTTTACAGCATCATCGCATACTCACTCAACAGACTCATGAAGCATGAGTTACTATAATGGCAGCATCGTATTCATGGCATACACACAAGGCAACATATCACCCTTATGTAGCCTTCATCTACTGTTATTTTCTTCCTAGCTGGTTCTCCATCCAATCATTTTAAATGAGTTTTGCTTATAAGGCAAATGGATAATCTTTTCGAAACAGGTGTATATAAATACATCCAATGTGGATGATTACCTTGTGGAATCTATAACAAGGCCAGCTGCAGACCCCAATGCTGGAGAAGTTTATTACAGGTACATAACCGAAGGGAACTCCTCTAACCCAAATCAGAGCTTTGAATCTTAGTTTTCTTCTCCTGATTATTCCTATTTAATTAATTATTATCTACAGGTTAATGACACGCTTCATGTTGAATCAAAGCAAGTACACTCTAGATGGTGTCTTAAGCGAACTCTCTTGCCCGTTGCTGCTGATCTGGGGTGACCTAGACCCGTGGGTTGGTCCTGCCAAAGCTAATAGAATAAAAGAGTTCTATTCAAGAACGACTCTTGTGAACTTACAGGCTGGACATTGCCCACATGACGAGATTCCAGAGCTTGTGAACAAGGCTTTATTGGACTGGTTGTCCACGCTATCTACGCAAGCGTCTCTCCAAACACTTTGAACTGCTATATTTTCATAGGTACAGATTCCTTGCCTTAAGCAATTATAAAGTGTAAAAACAGTTATATGATTTAATTGTCAGCAGTAGTAATCATTATATATACCTTGCATATAATAAAAAGGATAGAGGATAGAAAAAATTACTGGGACAAGGATTACTTTGTGATCGCGGTTCTGTATATTTCCCTTGTTTGGAGATCGTTAATAGATTCCGTTCTCTTACAAGACAATTTTTAAATCCATGAGTTATGTTTTTTCTGTTACCTTTTCTCTTAAACATCGCCAAATGGTACTACACGTCTCAACTATGTTTTCAATGAAATTGACCACGAGATAGCTCAAGTTGACTAGAAAATACAGTTCTATCTACAAGAGGCCGAAGGTTTAGAATGTTCTTTTGTCATGCAATCTTTTTTCGGCATATTTAATACGGAAGAAATTGGGATAATCTAATTCCAACGGTAGTCGGAAACTGAATCGAAGTCATCCAAGCTAACCAAGCATTGTTTAACTATAGTACACGTGACAATATCTCCCAAAACATACGAGGATCTTGGAAAGGTAGATTCTGTGAAGAAAAGCATATTTCCATCTCCTGACACAAGAATTTTAGTTATCATCGTCAAGAATGTCCCATTTCGAAACCATCGCGCTCTGATATCCCAAGTCTACTTCTTTGGATACCCTTCACTTATGATATAACCCCACTCTTTCAAATTTGAGTCCTTCCTCGCTAATTTAGTGGATAGAGCATACACTGCCTAATCGCGGATTTTCTCACCCTAAGAATTCCAGAGAGTGAGAGAGAGACTTGAAGTTTGGGGCAAAAAGGAACACAAGTTCTGACTCTAATGAACAATAAGAGCCCCGAGGCCCTACACAGGATGCATTCTTCATGTGTTCAAGAAGAAATCACATCTCCTTCGCGAACAAGACACCATAGTAAATCACCCAATTGGGTTCAAAGAGGCACTATAAGTACTAACAGAAAGCATGATCCAACATTGCAAGAAGAGGATAGAACTCCCTCGCAGTTTCCTTATGAAGGCATCGTTCAGAAACAGCAGGAACCTTACGATTTAAGGGCTCATTCAATCGGAAAAATTAACGAAATGGTAGGCCTGGCAAAACTTTCTAAAAGTCCCCAGGGTCATTATACATTAGCAGGTTGTAAAGAGTCTATTCAACCCGGGGGTATTTTCTTCTCTACTCATACGCACAAGAATATCCAAAGCACGTCATCAAGTAATGGCTCGTCTCGATCAACTGCAGTTTCCAGCTCTAATGCTATAAGAAGAAAGGACACAGGGAAACTAAATGCTAGTAGTATGAAGAGCGGCTCTAGTGGACAAATCACAGGGAACAAGAACAAAAGCCAAAAAGGGGCATTGTTTGCTTGTATGAGACAAGAGTCCTGCAAGAACCCAAAAAAATCACCAGAACGTCGAGTAATTAATGAAGCTTTTTTCATTGAGAGAGCTTTTGTAGTCGAGAGTCTCCCAAAATTCTGGGCAGATAAATACCAGCCCGTTTCACTGAATGGCTTCATATGCCACAAACAGGAAGCTCAACTTCTCAAGGAATTAGTAAGTTTCAAAATACTTCAAGTCTCCTACTCTTTCCCACGAGTTGTACCTATTTCCCAATTAATGCTTCTTATCCTGTATAGGAACCTTTTACACAAACCTTAAGTTCAGATTTTAGGTATTTTTTCTACAAATCTTACAATAAAAACATATAAGTAAATCCGTTGTAGGTTATAATTTTATTAAAGAAAATAATATGGAAACGCTTACTTGTTTTATATCTAACTGCAATTATCTTAACTATTAGGTGTCTCAGGACATATTTCCTCATATTTTGCTGAAAGGTCCCCCTGGTTCTGGGAGAAGGTCACTAGCAATGGCTCTTCTGCGAGAAATATATGGTGATGAGTGCTGGAATGTATGTTTCTTGATGTTATTTCCTTTTCTACATGTCTTCCAGATTCCGAAGCTGACCTAATTAACCACTTTTGCAGTTATCCCATTATTTAAGAAATTTCCCCATTCAGGTACAGATTTCTTCTAGCCTTCTGCAATTGATATATTATTTTCCAACCCCAGAAAAAAAGGATACGAAAATCCATCGCCGAATCTCATAGTACTAGTAATTTGACAGGAAGGAAGGCCTACGAAAGTAACTGTTCCAGTAACGTCCAGTCCTCATCACGTGGAGCTAAATGTCAATTCGGAGCCGAATGCTAAATATGCTTTGATGGGGTTAGTCAAGGAAATGAGCTGTATATATGCAATGACACCAGAAGATGGCAACATTAATATCAAGTCAGATAGTAAAGGTTAGTAGTTGAAATGCATGTTTAACTTCTAAAACAATGTATTTGATTACGTTTGGCTATAGTTTCATTCTCTTGTTTCAGTAATAGTTCTGTATGAGGTTAACAAAGCAGCAAAGGATATCCAGCACCTAATAAAAGGGATTATAGACGGCCACTCGCAAATATGCAAGCTAATACTCTGCTGCGAGGACGATGTAGACATTCTTGAATCTGTGAGAAACTTGTTCAAAGTGATTAAAGTTGATGCACCTACAACTCACGAAGTATGAGTACAGGTTTTTTCTTAAAGAATCTTTTCGAAGTGTCAAATTAGATGAATTCTACTGTGCACATTAGCAACAACTATTTATTATACTGGTAAAAGCAGTTGAAGTGTGTGTTATTAAGAATAATAATGTGTAGTTAATAATATTTTCTGAGTGTATCTAGTAACAACTTCTCAAATTGCGCTGCTACAATGTTACCAAGTTATTGTTACTTTACATCAAAGAGCGCATCATTAAATTAAATTATTTATTTTGACAATATAAATCAGAGTAAATTATAATACTTTTTCTAGATTTGACTTCATTGCACTTAATATATATACTTAATAATTTCTCTGTCAATTTATATTTTATCAATAAAATTATTTAATTGCTTTTATTGTAATATTAAGAAGAAAATCACACCATCATGTTGAAGCTGAGCATCCATTTAGTTGTCCTTACCGTTGAATTATAATATTAAGAATAAAATTAGTTTCATATAGTATTGAACATCGTTGATAAAAAGTAAGTTACAAGAACGATTAAAGAATGTGGGATGAGTTGAATAATATTTTCAAACCAAAAAAATTCTCAAATGTGATCGAGTCAAATTTCATGAAGATTTGTAATTTGCTCAGCAAATTATGGGATATTAATTCAATTTAACAAGTATTATTTTTTTATGCTTTTTATTTTACTAGGCTTTCTCGTGGTGGTACACTGATGACCATACTGCTGATTCCTGTTTCGGCAGGGATAAAAAATTTGTAGCTACATCTTCTGAATACTCATATCGAAGTCCAATTTACCAGGTTACGGAGGTTCTTATAGATATAGCAGAGAATGAGGATATTCATCTATCCAAGAATTTTGCCGCTAAGATTGCTGCAAAATCAAATCAGAATCTCAGGAAAGCAATCATGGCTCTTGAAGCATGCAACGCATACAAGTAAGATCTTGAAATGTCTAAACTTTAAAATTCGGCATTTTCGGTAAATTTTCTACAAAAATTGAGTACACTTTTCTGTGCAGATGTCCATATTCCGAAGAAAAACCAATTTCAGTTGGATGGGAGGAAAGCCTTACGGAAATTGCTTCAGAGATTCTAGCTGATCCATCAAATTCACGGTAAAAATAAAAGATCGATCTTAATCCATCTTTTGAAGCATCTGTATGTTGAGGAAAAATGTAAACCAGATAATAGTTTGAGGGGTTTTTATTTGCTTCTTTTAAATCAGTCTAAGCTCAGTAAGAGAGAAATTTCAGTATCTTCTCGGGGATTTTGTCCACCCAAAACTAATTCTCCAGGTGATGAATCAATAATCTCTAGTTTGAACAATCCGTAAGGCTTTACCAGAACCCTATTTTGTGATGGATTTGTGTTCTGATATACAGAAACTCGTGGAAGAACTTCTGAAGAAAATCGAGCCCAGCTTAAAAAGGGAAGTCTACTACTGGCATGCTTATTATGTGAGTTTGTCCTGCCTTGTGAAATTTTCTAGCAACTTATAGTATTTAGTAATAGAAGGCTGTAATTTACAGGACAAAAGAATCCAACCTGGTACTATAGCTTTATCAAAATTAGCAGGTAAGGCATCCAAATCCTTCTAATCTCTGTTAAAAAGTTACATTGAATGACACCAGATTTACTCAGTTTTGCTTATAAAGATACATGCAGACATATATAATGTTTTGATTAATAAAGGACTGGTATATATGTAATTCTCTGCAGAATTTGTGGCCAAGTTTATGAGCATATACAGAAAGAGCTGTGTCAATAAGCAGTATGTGTGAGTAGAAATTGACTTGACCTCTTATCTATATAGCTGCTAAATCAACGGGAAAGGAAAACTCAATATTACAGAAATGCAGAATCCAACATTCTCAATGAGGTCATCAACATTGAGAACGTTTTGCTGCAATAGAAATAAGCAGTACTGGTTAGTGTGCTTATAAACAAGAACATGAATCCGTTTCCCCTTAGTCCAACATCATTGTTATGTTGCCAAAACCACCCCAAATTTCAGAAATATAAGCAAGTTCTTGCTGTGTACTTAAGGGCAGTTCTAGCTACAATAATAAAATTCCTGCAAGGAAAAGGTGATGTTTATCTGTGAAAAGAATCAAAACTTCCAATAAGAAACGGCTGTGTACATGTCCAGAATGAATTTAGAATGCAAAAATTCAAAATTTTCCTTGAACACATATATGCTGGTCTCTGGCGCTTCAATTTTTTCTTCTTTTTCACCGTTGATCAGCATTTCTGAAACGTATCATCTGATGAATTGCTAACTGTTCCACTTGATGTCTTTCCACTATATTTGTAACAACACAAAAGAGAAAGATCTCACAAATTGCAAGTACCAAAAATAAAATAAAATCCTAAACAGGTAAAAAGAAATACAAAAAGAGAAAAAGGTAAGTGAGCACACATTCTTTCCAATATAAAATGAGACATACATATGCTTGATTGAATCTGGATTCCTGCTGCTGTAATAGTAGGAGATGCTGTGACTTTTATACCTCTACAATGATCACACACGGTCCTAAAGACTGCGCACAGTCATTTTGTTAGTTCAAAAAGTTAAGCATCCCTTGTTGTAACACCAAGGTATGTAATATGATACTTGATCATGTGTACAATTTGACACCTCATAGAGATAGAGAGAATAAATAGTATAATCCAATAACATAAACTGGAATATCCAACACAGGGAAGAAGGTTAAGGATAGAAAAGCCTTTGTTATGGAAAACCTGTCAAACAGAAGTTAAAGTCTGATTAGAATGAAAGTCAGATGACACAAAAGCAAATTATGAACCGGATTTCAAGCATGGATATTTCAATAACGGAGCTTTAGTGTATTTAATATTTGTCTGATACTTGTATCAAATACGATAATACAGATCAAATTATATTAGAATATTATATATTGTCATGCTATAATGCCCATATCATAGTGTCTTGTGATAATATCAGGATTTATGCTTCTTAAAAATTATAGAATAAAAAAAGCAAGAAACACTGACTCATTCTCATCTTCATCTTATAAACCATTAAATCTTCCCCAAGTCAATTTAATGGGCATTGGCTAATATTTGGATCATGTTACAACAAGTGCTCTAATAAATATGGGCTATCAAATCTTCATCCAATGACCTAGATTTTTTTTAAAGATTAAATCGTATTTTAAAAATAAAAAAATTTAAGCTATTGGATAAAATTCTAATGACACGTATTTATTATACAATCTGCTATAAGATAATCTTACAGGTGATCCACTCTAACAAATAAGATTTTGCAGTACAGATAAATTAATTGTTTTTTGGCCAATGCAGTACAGATAAATGAAGTAACCTTGTTGTTATTTAGTACCTGACGATTAGTAACTTACTAACTTGTAATTTTTCAACTACCTTTTCAAACAGACAAACACTAGAAGATAATGAAATTTCATAAAAAATTTGAAAGGAAAAAAAAATCTTTCCCACGTTAATAACGGTAACCAAAACTTAAATTCAGGAAGGCGACGAATGAGAGTCTTGAAATCATCAGAACCTTTCGTAGGAAGTAGAGCCTCATCTCCAGCTTGAACCTGGCGATCAACTTTTGGTGACAGAAACCCAATCAATGTAGAATTGAAAAAAAAAACTAAACAAGGGACTATACTGAAAGAACTAATTTATTACTTGAGGTGAAATTAAATATACTCTATTTGTTAACACCGCTCAAATCACCGCTCTGCCACACTATCACGCAGCCACGTAATGCTACACTTAGCTCATATTCGCACTACTTTGAATTTTCCCTTACTTTTTCTCCACACATAACATTACACCTATTTATAGATGCTTGCAAGTCATTAATTTCACACAACATTTTCTAAAATATTGTAACCAACCATTTTGAAAAATTGCCACCAATCTTTAAAGATTACCACCTAACTTTGAAACCCTAAGAGAGAAGTTGGTGTAATATTTAACACTTTCCCTTATCGACTAATCTCTTGAATTATTGTTCTTGTTTTCATTCCAAGTTGTTTTTAAATTTCTTTAAACTTGACGTTATTTAATCCTTTGGTAAATATATACGCAACTTGATGATTTGTGTTAATAAACTTCATATCAATTTCTTCTTACAGGACTTTTTCTTGAATGTAGTGATAATGCATCTCAACATGTTTAGTCGAAGCAAATCATCAATATGTTGTCATTATATAACTCCACTGGATACTTTACCATTTGATTTAAGTCTCCTAATAGATGTGTCAATGTTATGCTGTTGTCACTATAGCTTTGTACTCATATTCTATGCTTGATAAAGCTATTATAGGTTGCCTTTTTCTACACTAAGATACTACCCGATCCCAAGTCAAATGCATACCCCGTAGTTGAATAGTGTCTATCACGGTTACTAACATAATCAACATCACAATATCGTTTTAACATGCATGAGTTTCCGTTCTTGTAAAGTATGCCATAATCTAGGGCACTAGGAGTGCACATGAGCCAAGTTTTTATATTACACTAGGTCTGAGCCAGATCAATCAATTATTTTATTATATTTTTATTTATTAAAAAAAATTTTTTAACTAATAAAAACAATTATTTAATAAAAATGTAAAAAAAAAAAGATTTAAAATGAATAAAAATGAAATGAAAAATAAAATTAAGATTTAGAATGAAAAGTGATTAAAATTTGAGAAGAATTAAATTTTACAACATATTTATTATAAACAAAATAAAAAAATTTTGAAAATATAAAAGATAATACCTAGGGCGAGTCTTGTGTGAACTTGGGACCCAGCCCAGGCCTGGTAAAGTTTATAAATTTTTTATTTTGACTTGGCCTGCTATGATTTGGCCGGGCCTAATTCATCGAGCCATTGAGTTAATTGTTCACTCCTATAAGGTACTTATGACATACCTCAATATGCGTCCACGACTTCCAAATGTAGTTTTCTTGAATTTTATATAAATCGACTCATTACTCCAATTGCATGAAAAAATTTCGATGAGTCATTGTTAAGTATATAAGACTTCCCACCAATGTCTATACATGGTGGCATATTCTTAGTCCTTTCCTTCTGTTGAAGAGAATCTTGAATTTGCCTTTATCAGAGTTGAGATAGGTTTATAGTCCAGCATTCCAAGCTTTTATAGGAGATCCCTGGCATACTTCTATTGACACAGAAATAATCCTTCCTTACTTTATTCAATTTTAAGTCCCAGAAAATGTCATAACTCTCCAAGATCCTTCATTAAGAAGCATATTGTTAGATTGACTTTAATTTAATGAATTTCTATCTTATCATTCACCAATGATGATCAGATCATTTATATACACTAAGATCATTGTCATTTTATCTTTGCAAACTCTTACAAACAAGTTACTAGTGCTATTGAATATCCACTCTTTGTTAAAAACTCAACAATTTTTTCATACTTGGCTCTTGGTGCTTGTTTAAGCTCATACAAGGCTTTCTTCAACTTACACACATAATCAAGGTGTGCTTTATTCTCAAATCCTTTTAGCTAATTTATATAGATTTCCTGATCCAGTTCTTCATGTAGAAATACATTCCTCACATCCAACTACCACAACTTCCATGATTTGCTTGTAGCAAGGGCCAACAGTACGCGTACAGTGGTAATTTTAGCCACTAAATTGAATGTTTCTTCTTAGTCAAATCCGTATATCTAAGAGAACCCATATGCTACTAGTCGAGCTTTGTATCTTTTAATTGATCCTCGGAACAAGTCTTTACTTTATACACCCATTTGTAGGAAATAGGTTGTACATCTTTGGGTTTTGGCGCCAACTCCCACATCTAGTTTTGTTTCAATGCTTCGATCTTTTCTTTCATAGCTTTCCTCCATTATTTGGTAATAGACATGTCACGAGGTAAATTTATTGGCCATGACTAGTGCATAGGCTAATCCAACCTAGCCTAGCAAGCTAAAAATAACATGTTCATAAAGCTTGCAAAAGTATTAATAACATGTAAATTCATAAATCTACATAAATGTTGCTAGAAAGGTCCGACAACATCTTCCTTAAAATTACAATGTTTTTTATTCTTGTACAACCATTCAAGCTTAATGACACCACAAAATGTATATTTAATAAAGGGAAATAACTTACACAAGGCTTACAACATTTTCAATTGTTTACCCAACTTAAAACACCCCGACATCTAGTAGCCATCTATATGGAGTTGAACGTACACTGCAACTATCTCAAAATGGTATACCAAAAAGAAGTTTGGGACCAAGTAAGTCTTAGAACAACTTTACTAGCACTATTGATATGAAAAATGTTAAAGAGAGTGATATAAGTCTACCACTAACTTAGTGCATATATAAATTTCAAAGTAAGTTGAAGGGAAAATAATAGAGGTCTTAGAGTTTTTAACAAACATTTGTTTAAGTAAAGAAACAAATTTCAATAAAATAAAACCACCATTTCTAAACTTTATAATTTTGTATGGAGTGAGTATCAAAGAAGGAACCAGGATCATCATGTCATACATTAGTATTTAATTCCCTTTCTTATCACTGCACTGGATATTACCTTACAATGCCATTATAATGATCCATATCTATATTTTTGCTTCATATACAATGCCAAGCATATAAAACCCATATCCCACATCGAATAAGTCTCAATATCTCATACTTGTATCCCTTTACTAAATATGTTTTAGTAATTCATACATGTATCCCTCTATCAGAGATGTCTCAATATCTCACACCCATATCCTTTTACCAGATACGTCTTAATAATTCATCTTAACAAGGTGCACAAAGATTGTTACTCCTGCCAATGGTTACGGGGTTCTTACATGAATTCTCATCCAACCTTTAAATTACAAAAGCTATTGAATATAAATAAATCATCTAAATATGTTACATGAATAAATAATTTACTACTTAAGCATATTAATGACCATAAAGTAATTTCTTTTTTTAAAAAATAGTTTTAAAGATGAAATAAAATAAAAGTGATTATTGAGAATTAATAGGAGAGAAAGTGACAATAATATAAAGAATTAAAAATAGAAAATAAAATAATGCAACAATCAAAGAACATATACCAACGTGAAACTTATATGTAAAATAAAGGAAACAATTATAATAAATAGTTTTACCACAACCTTATCCTTACCCACAATATTGATATTTCCAATACCATTATTCACAAAATATAATATTCCAAGATTTCACCTTGCATATAATAATGCTTTTCCCTTAATTTATATAACATAGCCTTCATTTTGCACTTATCATGTACTAAGTGTCTTTCACAATAACAATAGCTCATACAATTTAATGATCCCATTTATGATCATGTTATTATACATTTATACATATCATATCATATATACACACAGTGGAAGAGTTTGAAAATCATAGATTTGTCTCCCTTATAAGACTTAGAGCATGGAATAAAGAAAATGAAAGTTGGACAAGGAAATATAATCATGAAATAAAATGAAAGATGTTACTTTACTATATATACGTTCATGATAGGGATTAATAGTAGATATTTTCTCTTCCTATAGCACAACTCCAATTGAAGAGGTATCCATAAAGCTACCTTTCACATAAGTTAAAATATGAGTTTTCTACAAAACACATCTTCCATGACCTTTCTTTCTTTTTTTTTTTTCTCAATTTCCAATGAAAAAATTGAGAATTGTTCGTGCTTTATATAGAAGATTTCAAGTTACTATTTGAATGCATTTTTGCTTACAATTTTATAAAAAAGTTAAAACTATAAATTTTATCTAAGACAATATTTTTTATTTTTATTTTAGTCCCTAATATATTGTTAAAACTATAATTTCTACCAAGACATTATTTTCTCCTTTCATTTTAATCCTTAAAATTCTATTTTATTTCTTTAATGTTATTGTTTAGATCATCTTGGATTTAACTAAGCGGTTATACTATTATTTATATCCCTATAAAGATCATATATCTCTAACTACGTATATTTTTAAGATATTACATAATATATTTATATATACATATATATATATATATATATACATTTTTCTTTTCTTTTTTTGGGTTTTTACATTCTCTCCCCTTGAAAAAATTCAGTCCCTAAATTATAGAGAGGCTACTTACCGCTAAAAGTAAAGAGATGAGGTTACTTGTCTTGTATGATATCTTCAACTTCCCAAGTTACGTCTTCACCAGTATGATTCTACCACACCAATTTGATTGAAGCTATGTCCTTATTCCGCAGTCTCTTGACTTGTCTATCAATTATGGCTATAGGTTGCTCTTCATAGGAGAGTTATTCTTCTAATTGTATTGATTGCGGTTTAAGGACATAAGAGAGATTGAGTAATATTTTTAAAGCATAGATACATGGAAAACGGGAAGCACACTTGCAAAATTCGATGGAAGAGTCAGACGATATGCTACAACTCTCTAGTATTTCAAATGACTCGATGTATCTAGGATTTAACTCTAATATATTTCAATTCTTACCCCTAGTTCTTAAAATTATATTTTTTCCCCTGAACTTCTTAAAATTATAATTTCACTACTTAGCTCAAAATTGGTCCATGAGCTATTTTGTCAAATGATTCAACTAGATATATTCATTCTTGTTTAATTGATATATTTATTCAAAATTGATAATACAAAGTATCCTGTAAGAAATTACCTAAATGCCTTACATCTAATTAATTTACCATTAGATTCCCTTCCTTTGCATTTTTCCAATTCTGCAGTACATTCATGCTCTCCTTCTCATCTAGCTCATTTATGCCCATCAATCAACGTCATTCCAGGTCGTCGGTGGTCATTTGATGTCCATGTACTTGTAGCGGCTTGCGATCGCCCTTCTTCGACCTCATTTTGGCCGAAAAACGTGACATCTCTAGTAAACCAACATCTTACGCAAATTTTAGGAATTTTTAGCCAAATCGAAGCATTTTTCTTCAATGTAGCTTGGGGCTCTAATTCCTTGATGATTTTTAACCCTTTTCCCCCATCATTTCCACTTATTAATTTCATAAATTTGGCTCAAAATAAAAAAAAAAAACCCCAAATTTAGTACTGGTCATGTGCAATTTGCACTATTTGAGCAAAAAAGTTTGAAATTTGGCTCGATTTAGGTAAAAAAACCTTGAAATTTCATTAGAGCTTTGTGTTCAAGATGGATTTTGAGTAGTTTTTTTTTTGCAATTTGAGCTTCTAATTTGGTGAATTAACACTTAGATTTGAAACTTCTTCCTCCTTTAGCATTTTTTCTCATCTCCAGTATCGATGGAAGGGTCTTATTTCGGTGGTCAGCCGGTTATAAAATGGTAAGCTTCTATCATTTTTGCTAAAATGTTTTTCTATCTTTTCTTTACTAAATCATCTTTTTTCATGGTGATGACGACCACGCTATTGATCCCTGTTTCAAAGAACTTTTCTTTTTCTTCTTCTCCATCTTGTTCTTTTCCTTCTTCTTCATCTTCTTTTGTAAAGGTCTGATCTAATTGAGACAAAGAATATTTGTGCTACAATTCCTTCCCTTCTGGACCACCAGAACAACTACTTCATCCAAAATGGCCTAGACATGTAATAAAGTTTTTTTTAGGAACCTTACTGTGACTATATTGATATTAATGTAAGATAATTAATATTCTACAATATATATACAAAAATCTGCGTTATGTTATGATTATCTTCTTGCCTTAATGCCCAGCTAGAGTATTATTTATGGTTCCACAATGAGCTTATTTTAGTGGATAATTTGGAATATGTGTAAATAGGAATTCTCCTAAATGTTTTAAAGGAAGTCATCTTATTGCTAGAATAATAACTATTATTGTAAGAAAATTCAACTAATGATAAACACACATCCCAATTGCCTTTGAACTCACAACCTCTTAACACATCCTCAAGAGTCTAAATGGTTCTCTCAGTTTAACTGTCAGATTTAGGATGATATGCAATGCTAAAATTTAGCCTATTGCTAAAAGAAATTTGTAAAGATTTCTATAATTTAAAAAATGAATCATGGATTTCCGTTTAAGATAATATTATTCAGCACTTTCATGAAGTTTCACTATTTTATCAATGTAAGTTCCTAACAACTTATCTAGGATATAGGTAGACTAGATTGGCAAAAGAAAAATAAAATTAGACGACTTAGTTAGTCTATCTACTATGACTTAAATAGAATCATAATTTAATGATGTCTATGGTAAACTTATAACAAAGTCCATAGCAATACTATCTCATTTCCATTTTGTGATAACCAATGGTTGAAGTGGCCTTGGAAGTTTATGATGTTCTACATTTACTCCTTTGGCATACCAAGCATATAGATACTAACTTAGCAATATTTGATTTCATGCTAGGCCATCAAAATATTTTCTGAAGGTCATGGTGTACCTCAATGAATGGTATATCTACTTCTACGAGGTTCAGCTAAAATGGTTTCTCTTAAATTTTTAGTCTTAGGTACACACAACCTATCTTGGAATCTAAGCAAACATTCTTCATATATGTTAAACTCTTTATACTTCCTTAGAGATATTTGATTTCTAACTTTTCTCAAATACTTATCTAAGACTTGGCCATCTCTTCTTAGAATTATTTTGAATCTTAAATTCATTTACCTGAAGTTTATAATGAAAGATTCAAATTCCAAAAGCCCTCTATCAATTGATGTTCCATACTTATCATCTTTGTCATATATACAGATTTCTACTTGAAGTATTAGTGACTACGTTTTGCTTTTACTAGATGGTATTTAAGAGCCAAGTCATAATCCTTTAAAAATAGTGTCTTCAAACATTAAGGGGAAAAACAACTTCTACTAACTCTAAGTCTTATATGGGGTAATTCTTCTCATATGGTCCAGGTTGTCTAAAGGCATAGGCTACTATTCTACCCTGTTACATTAATACACATCATAAACCTTTCTTAGAAGCATAACTATAAATTTTAAAAGTTTCTCTAGGATAAGGTAGTACTAATATTGGGGAATAGGTTAACCGACTCTCTAGTCTCACATGTGCATCCCACACAAAAGGTTGGTCTTTTCTGGTCAATCTTGTCACTAACTGGAAAACATCAAGAAATACATGACCTTGCTTTAACTGAGCAAACCTAAAGATTTCCATAAGAGTTATCGCTTGGGTTCTTCAATTGTCTATGTCTAACCTATTTATAGATATATGTTATATAGTTCAAACAAGTTTTCAAGCATAAGTATTTTATTTCTAGGTTAACATTTTCCTTAAATCATTCACTATTTGTTGTCTGAGTTTTTTTCCTTTATGGTTCTTTCTTCCATTCTTTAACTACGGTTCTTTCAAGCTTATCCATTTATATATGTAAGTAACCTCTTTGGAGTCGTCCTCTTCCTTGGTGGCATCTTTTACTTAAGATAAGTAATTTGAACTTAATTGATTATTCTAACAAGTTCTATAACTACTTAAATATAGATGAAACATGTCTTATAACTAAAGACTCTATGATGTGGATTTGATAACAACAGTCTCCTCTATGTAAGGTGGGCTGGCCAATTATACAATTACATACATGAGTCCATTGCTTCCCAACCTAGTGGCTATTAAGACTTAGACAAACCTAGACTGACTTGGCTCTAATGCCAACTTTTTCACGACCCAGATTCATTGGCCATGACCAGTGCATAGGCTAATCCAACTTAGCATAACAAGCTAAAGATAACACATTCATAAGGCTCACAATAGTTTTAGTAACATACAAATTCATAAATTTACATAAAGATTGCCAAAAAGCCTGGCAGTACCTTCCTTAAAATTACATTATTTTTTATTCTTGTACAATTGTATTAGCTTAATGATGCCACAAAATGTATATTTAATATAGTAAGGGAAATAACATAAATAGGGCTTGTAATATTTTCAATTGTTTACCCAACCTAAAGACCTTGACATTTAGTAGCTATCATCATAGAGTCGAACGTACATTGCAACTATAATCTAAATGATATACTGAAAAGAAGTCTAGGCACCAAATAAGGTCTTAAAGTCGTTTTACTACCACAATTGATATGAAAATGTTAAAGAGAGCAACATAAGTCTACTACTAATTTAATGAGTACATAAATTACAAAGTAAGTGGAAAGGGAAACAATAAAGGCCTTAGAGTGTTTAACAAACATTTATTTAAGTAAAGAAGCAAGTTTCAATAAAATATAAACACTATTTCTAAACCTTATAATTTTGTATGGAGTGGCAATCAAAGAAATAACTAGGATCATCATGCCATACATAAGCATTTAATTCCCTTTCTTATTACTACATTGGATATTACCTTATAATACCATTATAATGATCCACATTTATATTTTCAGATCATATATGATGTCAAGCATATAAAACCCGTATCCCACATTGGATATGTCTTAATAATTCATACATATATTCTTTTACTGGATACATCTCAATAATTCATACTAGTATCCATTTACCAAATGCATCTCAATATCTTATACCTGTATTCTTTTACTAGATATGTCTCAATAATTCATCTTAACAAGGTGTACCAAGGTTGTTATCCCTGCTAACGGCTACGAGGTTCTTACATGAATTACCATCCAACCTTTAAATTACAAAAGTTATTGAATATAAATAAATCATGTAAATATGTTACATGGATAAATAATTAACTACTTAAGCATATTAATAACCATAAAGTAATTTTAAAAAATAGTTTTAAAGATTAAATAAAATAAAAGTGATTATTTGAAATTGATAGGAGAGAAAGTGACAATAATATAAAGAATTAAAAAAAAAAAATAATACAACAATCAAAGAACATAAACTTAGATAAAATATCAATGTAAAACTTATATATAAAATAAAAGAAATAATTATAATTAATAATTTTACCACAACCTTATCCTTACCCACAATATTGATATTTTCAATATCAATTTTTCACAACACATGATATTCCAACATTGCATATAACAATACTTTTCCCTTAATTTATATAACATAGCCTTCATTTTGCACTTTTCATGTACTAAGTGTCTTTCACAATAGTAATAGCTCATATAATTTAGTGATCCCATTTATCATTATGTTATTATACATCTATACATATCATATCATATATACACATAGTTGAAGAGTTTGAAAATAATATATTTGTCTCTCTCATAAGACGCAGAGCATGAAATAAGAAAAATGAAAGTTGGACAAGGAAACATAACCATGAAGTAAAATGAAAAATGCTTCTTTGCTATTTATACATTCACCAATAGGGATCAATAGTAGAAATTTCTTGTACAACCTCAATTGAAGAGGTATCCACAGAGCCACCTTTCACACAAGTTAATAAATGAGTTTTCCACAAAACACTTCTTCCATGACCTCTTTTTCTCTTCTTTGATCTCGTTATCGAATGAGATAACCAAGAATCATTCATGCTTTATATAAAAGTTTTCAAGTTACTATTTAATACTATACAAGTTACTATTTTACACTATGCAAGATGCCTTTGCCGACACTCATTATATTCTTACCGATAATTTTATAAAATAGTTCAAACTCTAATTTTTATTTAAGACAATATTTTTCTTTTTATTTTAGTCCCTCATAAATTGTTAAAACTATAATTTATTCCCCATACATTATTTTCTCCTTTCATTTTACTCCTTAAAATTCTATTTTATTTCTCCAATGTTATTCTTAAAATCATCTTGGTTTTAACAAAGAGGCTATACTATTATTTATACCCCCATAAAGATCTTATATATCTATCTACGTATATTTTTAGGATGCTACATAATATATTTATATATACATTTTTTTCTCTTTTTTTTTGGGGTAATTACATCATATATCCATAGTCGAAAGCTTGAAAATCATGAATTATTTCCCCTATAGAACACAGAGTTTAGAAAAAGCAAGTGAAATTTGGACAAAAAAATAAAGTCATTCTATAAAATGAAAGGTGTTACTTTGCTAATTATACACTCACCGATAAGGATCGATAGTTGAGATCTCTCATTCCTACAACACAACCCTAATTGAAGTTGTATCTTGAAAGTTAGCTCTCACACAAGTTAAAATATGAATTTCTCTTTCTTAATTTTGAATGAGAAAACTAAAAAATGTTCGTGCTATTTATAAAAGTTTTCTATTACTATGCAAGTTACTATGTTGCCAAAGTTTACTATGCAAATAGTATCTAATCATGTTTTGCTGATAATTACTATGTAATGTTAAAACTATATTTTTATTGTAGACAATTTTTTCTTTGATTTTAATCCCTAATGAATTGTTAAAACTATCATTTCTACCCCAAACATTATTTTCCTTTCATTTTAGTCCTTAAAATTCTATTTTATTTCTATAATATTGTTCATAAAATCTTCTTAGGTTCAACTAGGAGGCTATATTATTATTTATACCACTATGAAGATCATATATATCTAACTACGTATATTTTTAGGATGTTACATAATATATGTGTGTGTGTGTGTATGTACATTTTTTTTGGGTTATTACAAGACGGCTCTTCGTACATTGTTAGCTCATTATGTCTTTCATTTTCAATCACTATTGCATTTGCATACTTCAGATTCAGTTTTCTTGGCCTTGTTGATCTTCATAATTATTGTGGCTAAGGAATATCCTCTTTACTTGACTCTTCTTGCTTCTCGAGTTGACTTAGTCTTTCTTCTTCCAATGTTTCACACACTCTTATCTTCTAGGGACTTTTTTCATTTCATTTAACTCATAAACTATTGTCTTTTGTTACCGGTTTCATTTCAACTTCAATGATTGACTATACTTCATTTTCATGCTCATTTAATTTCTTTTACAATTTTTCATCAATCTTCCCTAAATTAGGAAGAATTGTTGCTTGCTGTGACCACCATGATGACGCCTTGTTGAATACATCATTGCAAGATATATAACATTTACCAGTGGTTGGATCACAACATTTGCAACCTTTCCGTTGATTATCATAATCCATGAATATGCAATGAACTGCCATATTATCAAATTTACTACGTTAATGGTCAGACATGACAACGTAACACACATAACTAAACACGCAAAAGTGACTTACTGTGGGCTTGATATTCTAGAGCTTCTCATAAGGTGACATATCAAGCTTCACTTGATGCATCCTATTAGTGACATGAACAATAGTCTATGCACTCTACCCAAAACTGTGGCGATAAATTCAAGGCATGCAACATACTTTGACAAATTTTTGCCAAGTGTCAATTCTTCCTTTCCGCGACCCTATTGAGGTGTCCCTAGGCACATCAATTATCTTTGTATTTTATTCTGCTGCAAGTACTCATTAAATTCATCATATGTATATTCTCCTCTATTGCCTTGCATGCCTCAAATCTATTGTCTCATTTCTTCTAATTTTATCTATGTACATTGCCTATGCTAATGTTATGTAGACAGATTCTACACAGTTGCCTTCCATAATTGATGCCTTAGTTGAATCCAAACTTCTATATGCTTTGATATCCTTTATTCTGAACACCACATAATTTCCTTTAAATGCTAGCTGTGACATTAATAAGAAGTTTTTCTTCATTCTTAACACATGGTAGACATTTTGCATATGTACTTTCTTTATACTATGTTAAGGGTTAATTATCGTACTACCAATATGGGTTATTGGTTCTCTCGAGTTATTCATAGTTACAATCTCTATAATCTGACATTGCTTTAAATTTTTCTTTATCTCCTATCATATGATCAGAGCATCCGGACTCAACTATCTAGTCTTCTTCATAATAGATAAATTTATCACTGGTTGTTCTTAATGCCACCTCTTCTTGTGGTTCCTCAACACAGGTAAAGGCAATCTTTTTTTATTCTTCTATGCCTACAAAAGATGCTTGAAGATCTCATTCTTTTTCATTACAATGTTCTATTGTAGTGTTTCCTTCTTCACCGGGTGCTCTGCAATTTCTAGTAAAATGGCCCTTTTTGCCACATTTATAGCATCTATTGTCTCTCAATTGTTGTTTATTTAATGTGGATCTGAGCAAGCTCCCCATCGATATAAGCCTTTTTCACGATGGCTTTTCTGCCAATCTTCGTGCCTGCTATTATCTCTATTCTTCCTCTAGCTAGATTTCTCTTGTCAGATTTTATGTTTTGTTAAAAAGAGTTTTTCTTTGTCTTTCAATGACACTTTTGATATATGTGAATCCAAAGCTTCCTAGTTAACCAGTATACTTTCCAACTCTATTAGAGTTGGTTCCTTGGCTTAGCCTTTGGTGGTCGGGACAACACTCTGATACTTTGGGCTTAATCCCTCGACAATAATTCTCAGCATTCTTGTGATGGTAATAACATTCTATAGATTTAATTTTGAAATTTCAATGCAAATAGATTTAACTTTCAAAAAATAATCACTTACTAGCATATCATTTTCCTGAATTGACACAAGCTCGTTCTTTAATTGCAGTAACTTTGCATCATTTGCCCTAATAAATAGTGTCGCAAGTGCATCTCAAGGTTCTTTTGGTGTCTTGGCTTCCTTAACGTATCCAACAAATTGCAATTTTACAATAGAAATCAATATGTAAAGAGTTTTTCTTGCTCTTACCTACCATTTCTTCAATTTATTTGAATTTGATAGTGGAACCACTTCATCTCCATCAATAAGGTCCCAAAGATTCTTACCTCCTAAATAAAGTTCAACTACAATGCTTTAAACTTAATAGTTATCATTATTTAACTTTTCAACCAAGCATGTATTCGTCAACATATCAGTCATAACAATCTTAGTAGTGCCTCACAATTATACCAAGTTTCCACAATTCCTTATAGAATTTTGTCATAGTCATTGACTGTATTTTGGCAGAATCTCCTTGTACAACAATTTCAGATTTTGCTCTCAAACATAAGAACGTCTTGGCTTGCACACTTGGTAGACCAAACTCGAACTAATGCTAAACCAGATCAAACCAGGCTCTGATACTAATTGTAAAGTTTAAAAAGGCTAAACACAAAACTATACTAAAAGAACTAATTTATTACTCAAGGAAAATTAAAATATACTCTATTTGTTAACACCACTCAAATCACCTCTCTTCCACACTATCACACACTTACATTGTCATGACCCAAAAATATTGGTTATGACCAGTGCATAGGCTAGATCACCCTAGCCTAACAATAAAATGCAATTTCACACATTTACTTAGAGGTTGCCAAAAATTTTGACAACAATTCCTTTACAATTTCAATGTTGCCCATTTTGTATAACCATACATAACCCAATAACATCACAATAATCTCAAACAACCATTTCAGCTTACTAATGCACAATATATATATATATATATATATATATATTTAATATCATAAGGAAATAGCCTACACAAGGCTTACAACATTTCTAATGTTTATACATCCTAAAAATAATTTGATATCTAGTAGTAATCACTATGGAGTCAGACATATACTACAACTATATCAAAATATTATACCAAAACGAAGTCTGGGTGTCAAATAAGTCTCAGAGCAGCTTCACTTGCACTATGATAAGAAAAATATTAAAGAGAGAGGTGTAAGTTTACCACTGACTTAGTAAGTGCATAAATTTCAAAGTAAGTGGAAGGGGAAACAATAAATGCCTTAGAGTTTTTAATAAACATTTATTTAAGTAAAGAAGCAAGTTACGATATAATAAAGAACCATTTCTAAACCTTATAATTTTGCATGAGGTGGGAATGAAGGAAGGAACCAAGATCATCATGTATATAAAAACTGTATCCCATATTAGATACATCTTAGCATCTCATACCTTATTCTATTATTGAATACGTCTCAATAACTCATACTTGTATCCTTTTACTAGATACATCTCAATATTTTATACTCATATCTATTTACTAGATATGTCTCAATATCTCATACCCGTATCCCTTTATTGGATACATCTTAATATCTTTTACTCGTATCTCTTTACTGAATACATCTCTATATCTCATACCCGTATTCCTTTACTAGATACATCTCAATATCTGATCCCCGTATCCCTTTACTGGATACATCTCAATATCTTATACCCATATTTCTTTATCGGGTACGTCTTAGTAATTCATCTCAACAAGGTGCACAAAGGTCGTTACCCCGCTAATAGCTACCGGGTTCTTATTTGAATTCTCATCCAACCTTTAAATTTATTAAAACTATTAAATATAAATAAATCATGTAAATAAGTTACGTGAATAAATAATATACTACTTACTATATTAATTACCACAAGTAAATAAATAGAAAAATAGTTTCAATGATGCAATGAAATAAAAGGTAATTATTAGAAAATTATAGGAAAGTAACAGTTTTATAAACGATTAAAAATCATAAATAAATAATACATCAATTAAAGAAGATAAACTTAGATAAAACACCAACACAAAATTTAAAAATGATGAAAAAGAAATAATTAAAGTTTATAGTTCTAATACAACCTTAGTTTAGCACACAATATCGATATTATTAATACAATTTTTCACAACACATGGTATTCCATCATTCACCTTGCATATAATACTTTTTCCTTAATGTATATAATATAGCCTTCACTTTGCACTTCTCATGTAGCAAGTGCCTTTCACAATAGCAATAGCTCATATAATTTAGTAATATTATTTATTATCATGTTATTATATATTCGTACATATCATATCATATAAACACAAACAGTTGAAGAGTATAAAAATCTTAGATTTATCTCCCAAATAGAACGCATAGCATGGAATAATAAAAAAGAAAATTAGACAAGGAAACATAATCATGAAGTAAAATGAAAGATGCTACTTTGCTATTTATAGATTTATTATTCCAACAGCATGACCCCGATTGAAGAGGTATCTATAAAGATACCTCTCACTCAAGTTAAAATATGAACTTTCCACAAAATGCTTCTTTCATGACCTCTCTCCTCTCTCTTCTTTTCTCTTAATTTCAAATGAGAAAACTAAAAATAATTCGTGCTATTTATAAAAGTTTTCAAGTTACTAATTGGTACTATGCAAGTTACTATTTGATACTATGCAAGATGATACTTAACTTGCTTTCTGTCTACAATTTTTAGAAAAAGTTAAAACTATAATTTTATCTTAGACAATATTTTTTTTCTTTTCATTTTAGTCCTTGATGAAAATGTTAAAATTTTAATTTTTTCCTAAAACATTATTTTCTCCTTTCATTATAGTTCTTAAAATTCTATTTTATTTCTTTAATGTTACTCTAAAAATCATCTTAGGTTTAACTAGGAGGTTATACTATTATTTATACCTCTATAAAGATCACATATCTCTAACTATGTATATTTTTTAGAATGTTACATAATATATATATATATACACACACACACACACATATATACATTTTTTTGGGGTTATTACATACGTAATGCTACACTATGCTCATAATCACACTATTTTGGATTTCCCCTCACTTTTTCTCCACACATAACATCACACCTATTTATAGATGGTGGCAGGCCATTAATTTTACCATTGTAGGTCATTAATTACATGCAACATTTTCTAAAAGATTGTCACTAATCTTTGAAAAGTTGCCACCAATCTTTAAAGATGATACCTAACTTTGAAATCCAAAAGAGAGAAGTCAATGGTATATTTAACAATGAAAAGATTTAAAATATAAATCCCCAAAGCATATGTAATTAGGTAGAACCCACCAACACAGTAAATGTGAAACATGTATATTTTTCCCATCGCTAGGGTTCCTATCCATCTTTGAAGAGGGTAAGGAGTGCTTCGATCTAAAGAGCCAATTGACGGTTTTTTTATGGTCAAATTGTCATATCAATCTTAAATTTCCTAAATTCACATTCCCTTTTAAAAATGCCACAGATACGTTTCTTTATTTTTTAAAAAAAATTCTTTAATGTCACTAAGTTGTAGGCTAATGCAGCTCGCGACTTAATGAGATACATTAGGGAATGTGGCCCCCAATGTAATATCAAGGGGTGCATCCCCCCACCCCTATTCAACCTAGGGGGAGAATATGAAGGGATGTCCCCATTTTCTATTTAATTTTAAAAAAATTTTAATAATTAATATTTAATAATAAAAAATTATTATTATTATATAAAATAAATTTTAATAATTTAAACTTTATAAATATATTTTAATATTGGGATGATAGAAAAAATTGAAAGATTAAAATTTATTTTAGATGAAAAATAATCTTATTTTTAAGGATTTATAATTTTATTATATGTTTTGAAATTTTTTTAAAGAATTAATTTATAATATTTTTAACTTAAAAATTATCACTAAGTTAAATATCATATAAAATCTTAAATGATTAAAAATTTAATTAAAAAAAATATCATTTAATGAACAATGTGTTAAAAAACTAAGATTAATTTTATGAAAAATTTAACCTAGTGGTAATTTTCAAGTTATCTTTTGAAATATACAAATAAAATATATAAATAACTAGCCATCTTTTGAACTATGATTAATTAATATTTAATATATTAACTTGAAATTTTATACAACTAATCTTAATTTTTTAACACATATTTCATTAAATAAGCATTTTTTTTATAAATTTTTTTATCATTTAAAATTTTATAAAAGATTTAACTTAGTGATAATTTTTTAAGTTAAAAATATTATAAATTAATTTTAAAAAAATTTCAAAACATATAATAAAATTATAAATCCTTAAAGATAAGATTATTTTTAAACTAAAACACATTTTAATCTTTCAATTTTTTACTATCCCAATTTTAAAATATATTTATAAAGTTTAAATGATTGGATTTTATTTTTATATAATATTTATTATCTTTTTATTATTAAACATTAATTATAAATAGTTTTTAAAAAAATTAAAAACTAGAAATGGGGGACGTCCCCCTACGTTGAATAGGGGTGGGGGAGGCACCACTCATCTTACATTGAGGGCACGTCCTCTAATGTATTTCATTAAGTTGCGAGTTGAAGACAAAAAATAGTTGCAGGCCTTAAAAAAGTTTAAAAAAACATATATGTGGTATCTTAAAAAGGGAATTAGGATTTTAGAAATTTAAGACTAACAAGATAATCTAACTGTCAAAAAACCACCAATTGGTCTTCCTCAGCGATATCACCAATTACTACCAACTTTTGGAAAACTTACCACTAACTTTTAAAAGATTTTCACCTAACTTTGAAATTATTAAAGTTGTTACCTAACTTTGAAAGATTTTACCAAACTTTGAAATTCTTAAAGAGATAAGTCGGTGTCATGTTTAATACTCCCCCTCACCGACTAATCTCTTGTATTGTTTTCTTGAAGTCATTCCAAGTTGCTTTCGAAATTCTTTAAACATGACTTTATTTAAACCTTTGGTAAGTATATCAGCAACTTGATGATCTATGTCAATGTACTTTAGGTCAATTTCTCCTTTTAATACTTTTTCTCGAATGTAATGATAATGTACCTCTGCATGCTTTGTCCTAGCATGAAAAATTGAATTCTCTACTAAGCAAATTGTTGATATGTTGTCACAATACAATTCTATTGGATACTCCATTGATTGATTTAAATCTCTTAGTAACTGTATCAGCCCTGTGCTTTCTTGTGTATATGTCATTGCTGCTCTGTATTTAGACTCTGTGCTTGATAGAGCTACTGTAGTTTGTTTTTTACTGCACCAAGATATTACTCCCAATCCCAAGCTAAATGCATAACCAATAGTTGAATGATGCGTGTCATGATCATCAGCATAATCAACATCACAATATGCTTTTAATTTGCATAAATTTCCTTTCTTGTAAAATATCCCATAATTTAGTGTACCTTTGACATACCTCAAAATACGTTGCATTGCTTCCAAATGTGATTTTCTGGGATGTTGCATAAATTGACTCATTACTCCAATTGCATGAGAACTATTTAGACAAGTCATCATTAAGTATATCAGACTTCCCACCAATTGTCTGTACATGGTAACATCTTCTAAGTCCTTTCCCTCAACTGAGCAAAATTGTGCATTTGCTTCCATCAGAGTCGAGATAGGTTTACAATCTAGCATTCCAAATTTCGGTCGAAGATCTCTGGCATACTTCTGCTGGGACAAAAATAATCCTTCTATACTCCATTCAATTTCAAGTCCTAGAAAATGTTTCAGTTCTCCAAGATCTTTCATTTGAAAGCATACTGTTAGATTGACTTTAATTTGGTGAATTTCAATCTCATTATCTCCAGTGATGATCAGATCATCTACATATACTAAGACTGCTATCACTTTGTCTTTGCAAACTCGTACAAATAGATTTAACTTTATTGGTGCTACTAAATATCCACTCTATATTAGGAACTCAGCAATTTTTCCATACCATGCTTTTGATGCTTGTTTAAGCCCATACAAAACTTTTTTCAACTTGCATACATAATCAAGATGAGCTTTGCTCTTAAATCCTCTTGGTTGATTCATATAGATTTCCCAATCCACTTTTCTATGTAGAAATGTATTCTTCACATCCATCTACTGCAACTTCCAAGACTTTCTCGCAGTGATAGCCAACAATACTTGTATAGTGGTAACTTTAGCCATTGGATTGAATGTTTCTTCATAGTCAAATTCGTAGCTCTGGGAACAACCATGTGCCACTAGCCGAGCATTGTATCTTTTAACTGATCCATCAATACGAGTCTTTACTTTATACACCCATTTGCATGTAATAAGTTGTACATCTTTGGGTTTTGGCACCAACTCCTATGTCTAGTTCTGTTTTAATGTGTCGATCTCTTCTTCCATAGCTTTCTTCCATTCTTTGGTACTAGATGCCTCTTCATACGTTGCTGGCTCATTATGTCTTCCATCTTTAATCACTGTTGCATTTGCATATTTTAGGTTCGATTTTCTTTGCCATGTTAATCTCTGTAATTGTTGTGGCTAAAGAATATCTTCTTCAATCAAATCTTCTTGCTCCTCAAGTTGACTTGGTCTTTCTTCTTCTGGTGTTGCATGCACTCTTGTCCTCCACATGCTCTTTTTACTTCGTTTAACTCATAAATTGTCATCTATTATCACTAGTTTCACTTCGACTTTAGAGATTGGTTGGACTATACTTTCGTGCTCATTTAATTTCTTTTGTAACTTTTCTTTAATCTCCTTTGAATAAGAAAGATTTGTTGCTTACGATGACCACCATGATAATGTCTCATTGAATACCATATTGCGAGATGTATAACGTCTACTAGTGGTTGGATCATAACATTTCCAACCTTTTCGATGATTATCATAACCCATAAATATACACTGAACTGCCTTCTTGTCAAACTTACTACACTGATGGTCAGGCGTAAAAACATAACACACACAACCAAACATTTGAAAGTGACTTACGGTGGGTTTAATATTCCAGAGCTTCTCATAGGGTGACATAAAATTAAGCTTTGCTTATAGTAGCCTATTGGTAATATGAACGGTGGTCTTCATGCTTTCTGCCTTGAATTGTGGCGGTACATTCTTGGTATGCAACATACTTCGATAAATTTATGTCAAGTGTCGATTTTTTTCTTTCTGCAACCCCATTTTGTTGGGTGTTCCAAGGCACATCAACTATTGCCGTATTTTATTCTGCTGCAAATACTCATTAAATTCCTTAGATGTATATTCTCCTTCGTTGTCAGAACGTATGCACAAAATTTTATGCCCAACTTCCATTTTATTTTTCTCTTTAAACAACTTAAATTTAGATAATGTTTCTGACTTATTTGTCATAAAATCTACCCATACGTACCTTGAGTAGTCATCAATGAATGTGATCATGTACCAATACCCATTAATAGAGGTTTGCTTTACTGGTCCAAAAACATTAGAATGCACTAGTTCAAATGGTTTCTTAACTCTGAAACTAGACTTATCATATGGTAATTGATGTACCTTACTGTATTGGCATCTCGCACAAACTATACCATCTTGAACTTCAAGCTGCAGAAGTCCTCTAAGCATTTCCTTCTTCATTATTAACTTTAGCTTATGATAGTTGACATGGCCTAGCCTTGCATGCCATAAATCTGTTGTCTCATTTTTTCTTGTCTTATTTATGTATGTTGTCTGTGTTGACATTATGTAGACAAACTCTACACGCTTGCCCTTTATAATTGGTACACTAGTTGGATCCAGACTTCTATATACCTTGACATCCTTCAGCCTAAACACCACATAGTTGCCTTTCGATGCAAGTTGTGACATTAATAGGAGATTTTTCTTCATTCTTAATACGTGGTAGACAGACATTTTATAGATGTACTTTCCTTGTACTATAGCAGGGGTTGATTTCCATACTGCCAAGATGGGTTATTGGCAATCTTGAATTGTTTGCTATTACAACAACTTGACATCCTCTATATTCAGACATTGTTGACAACTTCTCTTTATCTCCTATCATATGGTTAAAATATCCGGAATTAACAATCCAGTCTTATTTGTAGTTGACAAATTTGTTACTTAACGTTGCTAGTGCCATATCTTCATGTGGTTCTTCAAAACAAGTCAATGCAATCTCTTCTGATTCTTTTGTGGCTGCAAAGCATGCTTGAAAGTCCCATTCTTCGTTACTATAATGTTCAGTTGTAGCATTTCCTTCTTCACGAGGTGCTCTACAATTTCTAGCAAAGTGACCTTTTCTGCCACAATTGTAACATCTATTGTCTCTCTATCGCTCCTTCTTTGATTTAGGATCTTGTGGATTTGGGCAAGCTCCTCTTCGATATGAGCCTCTCCCACGATGGTTTCTCAGCCAACCATTTTCATGCTTTCTATGATCTTAATTCTTTCTCTAATTGGATTCCTCTTGTTGGCCTTTATGTTTGCTAAAGAGACCTTTTTCTTCATCTTTTAAAGAAGTTTTGGACATTTGTGAATCCAAAGCCTTTTGGTTAGCTAGTATACTTTCCAACTTTGGTAGAGTTGGTTCCCTAGCCTAGCCTCTTGTAGCAATGACAAGACTATAATACTTTGGGTTTAATCTTGCGATAATAATTCTCTGCATTCTTGTGTTGGTAATAGCATTCTCCAGATCTAATTTTGAAATCTTAGTGCAAATAAATTTGATCTTTGAAAAACATTCGCTTACCGACATATCATTTTGCTGAATTAATACAAGCTCGTTCTTTAATCGCTACAACTTTGCGTCATTTGCCCTTAAAAACAGTGTGACAGGCGTGCATCCCATGCCTCTTTTAGTGTCGTATCTTCCTTAATGAATCTAACGAATTGCGGTTACGTTGTAGAAATTAATATGTAAAGAGCCTTTCTCGCTCTTACATGCCATTTCTTCAATTCACCTGAATTTGTTGGTGGAATCGCTTCATCTCCATCAATAAGGTCCCAAAGATTTTGGCCTCTTAGATAAAGTTCAACGACGGCGCTTTAGACTTTATAGTTGTTATTATTTAACTTTTTAACCGAGCATGTATTCATCGACATGTCAGCTATAACGACTTTGGCAATGCCCTGCACTTGCACCAAGTTTTCTTGATTCCTGACAGAGTTTTTTTACAATCCCTTACTGTATTTTGGCTTAATCTCCTTATATAACGATCCTAGATCTTGTACTCGAACAAAGAAACCTCTTGGGTTAGATACTCAGTTGATCAAACTCAAACTAAACCCGAACTATATTAAAGCTGGACTCTAACCAGGCTCTGATACACTTGTAGAATATAAGAGACAATAATAAGGACTTTAATTGAAAGAACTCTTTATTGCTCTCTACAATAATATTACAGTAACTACCAAAGGCACATTTCACTCTAAACTTCTCTCTACACCTCTTCTCACTTTGTATACACTCGTATAGCTTCTCACTTTGCCGCATACTCTCATTATCACATTCCCTATTTATAATGTTAGCAAATCATTAATTCAACAATTTTAGAAATTTATTTCATCTATATTTTTTAAGAATGGTTACTAACCTTTGATAAATTACTACCAACTTTTGAAAGATTTTCATCTAACTTTGAAATTATTAAAGTTGTTACCTAACTTTTAAAAGATTTTACCAAATTTTATAATTCTTAAAGAGATAAGTCAGTGACCGATTTAATAATAGATATTATACAGCCTCTGATTCTCACTCCTTACTATCAAAGAGAAGCATTTAATTTCATTTCAGCCAATAGAGTTATACTTCTATATATACATTATTTCTTCGTGTCTTAGCTGAGCTAATTCTTCGGCCAAATCACGCTTTTGCTAAGATGGAAGTTTCAAGGTTTTAAATATTTAAAGAAAAAATTAAATGGTCGTAAATCTAACCAAAAACCAAGGATAGGAACCATTCTAGTTGCATGTAAGCTCTCTCCTGTATGCTACAATGCACCGTTATGTTTTGCTACGAAGAGTGTAACTGAGCTGCAAGTAATAATGTCGATGAAAGGCTCAAGTTGATCCGACGACAAAGGACATAATGAGTAATAAAATACACAAAATTGAAAACAGTTAGTGAAAGCACGAAGATTTTAGAGGTGGTTATATTCGGTTGTAAAATGTTTTCAATTATATTCTCCTAGTAGCATGGATGGAAAGTAAAAAAAAAAATAAAAAAAAAAACAAGCGTAATTCTTCTCACTTCATTCCATTGTCTTGTCGCAGACATCATGGTTGCAACATCATTACGTGGTGCTTGCAAAGTGAACTTATAAAACGACACGTGGCGAGATTCCGCGGCTCATTCTATTAAACCGTAGAAAGAAGTAGGTGTACAGAAGAGGTACCATGCCATCATCTTCTTAAATCTTATTGTCGTCTCCATAGTCCTTCTCTCCCACTGGCACTCCCGGTGCGACCTTCTCTATTCTGTCTTCAAATTTTGTTGCTTAATGCTTTGGTCTCTCAGCTGATGTTGAACCCCTCAAATCCCTAAAGTGAACAAATTAATCTGGGTTCGAATCAAAGGCGAGGAAGATGGGAACTTTGGGTAAAGCAATCTACACCGTCGGATTCTGGATCCGCGAGACGGGTCAAGCCATTGATCGCCTGGGCTCTCGTCTCCAAGGCAATTACTACTTCCAAGAACAACGTAAGTCTTAGATTTCTCCTTTTTTCTTCAATCCTGTGGAACCCTAGAGCAACTGCATGATTCCTAATATGCATTTTCATTGCAACTTGTTCCCTCTTATCTGGTGGTTATTCTTCGATTATGGATCGGTACTAAAGAACTGTAGTTGTATATGTGGTCAATGTGGACGGCTATATGTTAGTGTTGGATATGCATATGTTTTTTTGACCAGATTGGATATATATGTTTAAATACCCCTTTTTATTGTTCCATTTTGTCGCCGGGAAATGAATGAGAAAACTTGGTGTTCCTATTTTGCTCTTTCGGCTCTAAAGCTCCAATTTGATGACTTTCCAACTCCTTATGGTTTTCCTGGAGTGGGCATGAAGCAATGGCAAAGGTCGAAGTTAATATGATATATTTGACAATAAATCTGGTTCCGCTTTACATTGGTTGGTGCTTTTCTCATGAAGGCACCAGATTCTGTGTTTCCAAGCTGATGCTTCGTCTTTATAATTCTTGATTGTATTAGGGTTGAAAGATTATATATTTATCTTAACAGCCATAATAAAAGTGAACTAATTCTTTCCAGTTATACTATCTTATTTCAGAGTTCTGACCGCCATCCCTTCGCTCTTTTTTCCTTTTTTAATTTGGGGGCTCTTTTCAGTGTCCAGGCATCGGACTCTCATGAATGTATTTGACAAAGCTCCTGTGGTTGATAAGGAGGCATTTGTGGCCCCTAGTGCATCCATCATTGGTGATGTTCAGGTTGGGCGTGGTTCTTCCATTTGGTACGGATGTGTCCTGAGAGGTAAATTACACAGTCATAAAAGCTCTTAAGCTACCTAAAATTTGAGTTCATTGATACTTCAACTCATTCTTCAATTTGAGTGGAAAATCGTTTTCATTCCTTAATGTAATTCAATCCAGAGTCCTCACTGTAAGAATAAGCTTTTAACATTAATCCCATTGCGTGTTGAACTTATCCAGTTAAGTTCTACTATCCATGTAGTGTAAACATGATTTGGCAAAGTATTTGATCAGACGATCAATTGCAAACATATGTGCCTGTATTTTTTTTTCTTTTTTGGGTTGATATGGAATGTTTTGGGATGTATGTGGTGGAAAGATTTGAGTAGCAAAATCCAAGAAATTTAGATTTTATTCTTTTGAACGTTAATCCAATACTGTATTGAACACTTGTACTGAGCTTGGATAGTATGAGTATCCTTTAACACTACCTCATCTAGTCCCCTTCAGGGAAGTTACCGAGAAAGGAAAAAAGAGGGTTGGGAGTAGAGCCAAATTGACTTTGTCATCATACTCAGACAGAAACTGAGAAGGGGGTTGAAAAAAGAGAGGGACGAAACATTTATCACTTCTAACCTTTCCTTCACTTCTGTCCTGGGGAAAATAAATAATGACATATGACAACCAAACAGAAAACAAATTTGTTAACCCCATTCCGTTTCTTCAATTCTTTGCTTTTAGATGAAGTATCAAGGACTAATATCTTGCCTCTACCTGTACGATAGAAATTTGCAAATGTGTGTGTGTGTATATATCATTTGGTTGAGTACCAAATTTGCTCTCTCTCTCTCTCTCTCTCCCCCCTATTTCAATACACGTGTTCTTCTCCTGTTGCTTTCTACTTTTATCTAATGATTTGTTTTGTGTGAAACTGTGAAGGTGATGCTAACAGCATTAGTATTGGATGTGGAACCAATATACAGGACAATTCTCTTGTTCACGTTGCAAAGTCAAATTTGAGTGGGAAGGTTCTACCAACTATGATTGGAGATAATGTCACTGTAGGTTAGTGACAGAGTGATGAGTAAATTGTGATCATGTGAATGATTTGAGCATAATTCTGGTGTGAGTTTTGTCTAAATGTTTTGCTTTATTGTCTCAATTTGAACTTCATAGGTCACAGTGCTGTATTACACGGATGTACTGTTGAGGATGAGGCATTTATTGGCATGGGTGCAACCTTGCTTGATGGTGCGTATGTTGAGAAACATGCCATGGTAGCTGCTGGAGCTCTTGTCAGGCAGAATACAAGGATCCCCTTTGGCGAGGTTTGCATGATTTTTTTCCTTTTTGGAGGAAAAAAATTTGAAATATTTTCTTGTCTGCTCTACGGAAGTATTTAGATCTGGGTATTTACTACATGTATAGCATTGACATAGTGCATTCCGAACGATCTGAACAGGTCTAAACTCTAAAGTTATTGGATTAAAAGGAGTTAAGCTTAACATTTTGTGACTCCTGTGCTGTAATTCTCATGTCTTTGATCTGAAGAAACTGACTATAATTAGTTATGGTTTCTTGTAGGTTTGGGGAGGTAATCCTGCCAGGTTCTTGAGAAAGCTTACAGAAAATGAAATGGCCTTCTTCTCTCAATCAGCTTTAAATTATTCCAGTTTGGCTCAGGCTCATGCTGCTGAAAATGCAAAACCATTGGATGCGGTTGAATTTGAGAAGGTTCTGCGCAAGAAGTTTGCTCGACGTGATGAGGAATATGATTCAGTGCTAGGTGTTAGGGAAACTCCACCAGAGCTTACCCTTCCTGATAATGCTTTGCCAGATAAAGTTCCCAAGGCCACTTAACTATCTGCTTTAGGCATTTCCTTTTGAGATTAGCTCTGAGTGGATCTCTGTAATTTGCAATTTTGTGGAGAATGACTGCTTTTGTTTCCAATAATTTTGGGGTCAAACTGTGCTACAAATATTTGATCTGTAGCTATGCTCATTTTCCATTGTCAGTTGGATACTCGAGTAATCAACAGTGGAAATCAAGATTTGGCTTCAGTCATCCGAGGACAGATTTGCAGTTCTCTACTTCTCAACTGTTTTGCATATGTTCACAAAAAAAAAAAAAAAAAAGGTATATCAATTAAAATGCAATTTCTTTTTCTGTTCTCACATAGTACCTTTGTTTACTAGGAGAAACTCACCGTTCTCTAGATGCAGTGTTTTTCATTTGTTATTGACGACCCATCAATGTTAACGGCTTCCCATCATGCTAATAACATTTCTATAATGTGCGATCAGCTACTGATGTAACGTTTTCAATGTCGGTGATTTTCATCTATCTTGAATGGAAGTTATAAGCACAGGATTAATGTGTGTTGTCTATTTAGTTTGAGCAGATATTACTAACAAGATTTAGATTCCTTGTGACAGATTAAAATAAATTTAGATAGTAGAATACCTAATGCATAGAAATTGGATTTCTAGCCCTATTGAAAGTAACAACATGAGAAGACGTTATTAACAATAGGGTTCTGCACCACTGTATTAAGTGTAGAATGCATGTGGCTATTAAAACGAGTCTAATTTACTCCTTTAATCTATCAAAAATGATATGTTGAGATGTAATTTTTTACTCATTTAATTTACATGGGTTAAATCTATTAAAGATAATATGAATGAATTTTATATTATAATTAAATATTTGATTTGACAATTTTTTTTGGACCAAGGGTAGAAGAATAAAATTACTTTAATACAGGTGGTATCCAAATTGTCCGAATGTTCTACTTATATATATTCACACAAGCTTGATAATTAAACATATCAACTTGGGATTTTATTTTATTTTTTTTTACAATTTTTATCCTTTTTATTTTTTTATAGGTTAAATAAACCAGTTGATTTAATCCATCTGGTAGGTGAGGGTCAATATCTCAACCCACTAAATTGCAATGGATTAAATTGGTTTAACTTACCAACTTATATAGACTAACCTAGATGACTTAAATTAACCCATTTTGATACTTTTAAAATTGCACTTATATTTTTTATGCTTTTTTAAATAAAAAATAAAAAAATTATCTAATTACTACCATTAAAGCATTAAGGATGACGAAATTTTTCTTCAACCAATACTCATACTTGTTGATTTTATGAAATTTATGTTTGACATACATAATCTACAATGTAATTCAATACAACAGTAAAATATAGATAAAAAATTCACACAGTTTCTGTGCAAATTTTTAATAAAATATACTATATGTAAAGGAATTATAAGAAACTCAATTGTATTGAACTAAGAAATATGTTTGCATTAAGGTGCCCAGAAGATAAAAAGATAATTAAATAAAGCATCTAATGATAAATACTTAAACGTTTAACCTAAATAACCTAAACAAAATTATATAAAAAAAAATTGTAGTTCGTGATTAGTTCGTCCTTCCTTTTGATTCAATTCATGGGAAAGACCAACATCGGTCGGCGACCCATTCGGGCATTTTGTAGGTACTGTGGCAACGGAGGTATCAGCAAAACCCAAAAAGACAATGACAAACTTTGAAGTTTGAAGGTCCTCAATCCTCAAAGATACTCCTCCATGCTCACACTATTCAGAATGTTGGTTTCATTTTCCCCATTGAATTCCCAACAACCAAAACCATAAATTTTCAGAGTAGCAATGTCCACACCCGCAACATGTTCGATGAAATGCTTCGAAGTTCTCTTACTGCACTTAATTCTTCTATTACCTCGTATGTTCGCCGAGGTGATGCTGCCACAGCGTGGGCTATCTTTCATCGTATGCGTCGCGTGCGTTCCGACATTGACATTTATACATTCACTCCTGTTTTGGGTGCCTGTTCTATGTTACCTTGTCCTGAGCGTGGTAAGCAAGTCCATTCTTTGATGATCAAAACGGGTTTTGATTCGGGCACTGTGATCAAAACTACTCTTATGGACATGTATTCCAAATATGGGTTTTTGGTTGAATCGTTAAAGGTCTTTGAAGAGATGGAATACAAGGATGTAGTAACTTGGAACGCTTTGCTTTCAAATTATCTACGGCATGATCTTCCTCGTGAAGCACTTGGTGTTTTGAAAGCAATGAGGGGAGAGAACGTGGAATTGAGTGAGTTTACTCTGTGTTCTGTGCTTAAAACTTGTGCTTCTCTCAAGGCTTTGAAGCAGGGCAAGCAAGTTCATGGTTTGGTGGTCTCAGTGGGTTGTGATTTGATGGTTCTAAGTACTGCTCTTATTGACTTTTACTCCAGTGTTGGGCACATCACCGAAGCTTTGAGAGTGTTTTATACTTTGAATTGTAGAAAAGACGACACGATGGGCAACTCTTTGATTTCTGGATGCATAAGGAATCGAAGGTATGAGGAGGCATTCTCTGTAATGTGTATGATGAAACCCAATGCTGTTGCGCTCACCAGTGCTCTTGCAGCTTGCTCGGAGAATTCGGATTTGTGGATAGGAAAACAGATACATGGTGTTGCAATACGTCAGGTATTCACTTCTGAGACACAATTATGCAATGTCCTACTGGACATGTATGCAAAATGTGGTAAAATTTTCCATGCGCGATTGTTATTTGATAGAATTAGTCGAAAAGATGTTATTTCCTGGACAAGTATGATTGATGCATATGGGAAACATGGGCATGGGCATGAAGCTGTTGAGCTGTTTGAGAAGATGAGTGAGGATGGGACTATGGTATTGCCAAATTTGGTGACTTTTCTAGCCGTATTATCAGCTTGTGGTCACTCTGGATTGGTGGAGGAAGGACGAAAATGTTTCACTTTGGGGAGGGAAAAATATGGTCTAGAACTAGGTCCAGAACACTATGCCTGCTTCATAGATATCTTAGGTCGAGCTGGTAGAATGCATGAAGTATGGCCTTTATTTTACAGTATGGTTGAGCAGGGTACTAGGCCTACTGCAGGAGTATGGACGGCATTGTTGAATGCTTGCAGCCTGAATATGGATGCCAGAAGAGGTGAACTCGCTGCAAAACAACTCCTGCAGTTGGAACCCAGTAAAGCTAGCAACATTGTTCTTGTGTCAAATTATTATGCAGCCATTGGAAGGTGGGATTGTGTTGATGAACTGAGAAACATAATGAGGACAAAAGGGTTAATTAAGGAAGCTGGGAATAGCTGGATTACTGTGCCGGGCTGCAATCAAGGTGCCAAGTTACTATCAGCTTAATTATTCGAAAGCTCTAGGTTATGTTTGGATCCAGGAGAACAGAGAAAGGAAGTTAAGGTGTAATTTAGATTTAAATTATGAAAAATATCTAAATAAAAATTTTCCTTCTCTCCTCTTTTATTCTCTTCTATCCAAACATACTGATCGGGTTGTTAGATGCTTAGGTCTTGATTTACTTATCAAGCTCAGAACAGCACGGAGTCAACATGGAAATTGTCTGCATATAATTCCAGTATTTAACATCGGCTACTTCAAAACTATTAGTTTGGCATAGGCTTATGGATAAGGCCTAGACTAACCCATAAGGAGGCACCTGTTATCAATTCTGAACATGAAAGCCACAGGGCTTCATATCGCTGGATGGTGGTGAAACAACTCTCAGATGATATAGTTGGAACTGTAATTTTGACCATAAAAGAATATTAACAGGGTAGCTACTCTTTACCTGCAGAAATAAGATTTTCCTTGTTGTTGCCAGCGTTACCAACAATGGATTGGAATTATGACACTCTAAACGCAAGAAACCTTAGATAATAGCCAAGAATGGGTCCATGGTCAAGTGGTTGGAAGATTTTAAACAAACTCTTGGTTCAAATTGGTTATAAAAAAAACCATGTACTGTTAAGTAGTACAGCTGGATGTTTTAGACGAATATGTCCCCGAAATTTTTCTTCTGCGGCCTTCTTCCAATGATCTCAATTGGAATTGTTTACTCTGCTTTTATATATGTATTTTAAACGCTCATCATAAATTGATGTATAGTTTAAGAAGAAATTTGATATAGATAGTCCCTTTAAAAATAACCACTATGTTATTTTAAATTGATTTAGTATGCATTTATGTTATTGTCAGGACTTTAAATAATTATTTTGACTACCGATTCAAACTAGCTTTTCTATGCTCCATGTTGCAAATTCAGTTGACTCGTTCAAGCTTAGGTAATTGAAATTTAGAAGGGACATGCCAGGGGCACTGTGACTGAGAAAATCAAGATTGGGGTCCCAATAATAATAAGTAAACTGTCATATTTTCATGCCTCTTAGCTGGGGAGGTGCTCATATATTTATTGATGGAAATGTTGGGACGGCACGAAAAAGTCAACATAAATTTCATCGTTGATCTTGTTTTCAAGTCACGGAGCTGTAATACAAATTGAGAAGTTATAACTAAAGTAAACGATAAGCAAATACAAATGACGTAACCGCTAGAAAGTAGAAAAGAAAACCTAATCAGAATTTGAAGTAGGTGCATAATTTCCTTTTATGGGTGAAATAAAAATTAAAAGAGATTACTTTAACATTATTAATCAGACATTTGGTATAAAGATCTGCGTAAAAAATGAAATTTACTGAGGAGCTAACAGAGATCCACTCGAAAGATTAGACATCAAGGAATCTAACCCAAGAAGAGTCAACCACCAATATAAGCTCTTGATACTTGAAAAGTTTAAACATAATAATAAATACAAAACTCTTATATTTAACTCTTTGCCAACCAATTCAACTTACAAAAGTAGGTGCGTGATTAACTGTTACTGCATATATAAAGATGGTGATACCCCTAGTTATTTCATCCACCTCCCTCCTCCACCAGCCCCTCTTATCATTCGTCTTTAGATATTGCTAAGATATCAATCAAAATCTTGTCATTCACAGGACCAAGCCATGTTTAGATCAGTAAGTACTCAGAGGGGGCCTGGGAAGTACGAGAAATTAGGAGAAGAAGCATCTGGTAGTGGTGGACCTATGAAAGAAGAGTTGAAGAGGAGCATAAGTTTGCCTTCTTTAAGAGCAATTGCTTCAGGATCAACATTTGTGGGCACTCTGCAGAGGAATCCCACAAAGAAGGTCAGTAAGGAGAAGAGTCATCCAATCTTCAGCTTCCTGGATTTTCGTCGGAAGAAGAAAGCAACAGCGAGGCCTGATTTGGTAAGGTATCTTGAGTATGTGAAGGAGGGAGGCATGTGGGATTCGGATTCAAATAAGCCTGTAATTTATTACAAATGATATAGCTTGTTCATGTACTTTTTCATCTTAGATTTGATGAAAAACGTATAAAATATGTCATAAGGGAACTGGTAATTGAATTATCGTCTCAAGCTGCTTTAAGAAGATGCAAAGCAATTGATTGAGCCAAATACAAGTGACCTTATTAATTACTAGTATCAAACTGCAAAAATACATGTCTAACTAATTTCTTTTATAGAGAAGTTCTCTTCATTTTGTGGTGGAATCAATCCCCTATGTTCTGACTTGAAGAGAACTCGTTAACTATGTAGTAGAGTGATCTGTTAAAATTTTTGTCATTATCGTAAAACAACATATATATATATATATGTAATACTGAAGGATATTTTGTCACTCAAAATCTGAATTCATTCACAACCCTCAGTAACAAGGTTATTGAGGATAACCGAACTGGTTGGAACATAAAGCAGCCACCATTTTCGTTTAAATAGCATTACATAGAAGTTTACAGCTTCACATATGTGTGCAAGTGTTGGATGTGCATACAATTAATTGAGACACTCGCTAAAAGATAAATGCAAATTTTTGTGTTATAAAGAGTTGCGTGAGAGCATCATAACCATAATAAATTAACAAATTCTTCTTATTAAAATTTTAAAATGAAAATTCAACCTTTTATTTTAGGAGGAATGGAGATAAATCACCAAAATCCAACTACGACTAGTTGATTGATATAACATTAATTTGGTCACTAAAAACTTTTTTAATAAACAAAACCGTGATTTTTATTCTGTTTCTTCTTTTGTTTTATGATACAAGGTAATAGACAATCATCTAAATCTAAATAACCGATTATAAATCTAAGCATTGTAAAAATTAGCAAATCAGTTAAACATTCTCCCCTAGATATTCAACTCCAAGTTCCTTTGATATTTCCCCAAAACGGATGGAACCAAGAAAGCTCTAATAATTTTATGTATTTTATGGCTGAAATGCTAAAATAACATATCATAATATGTTTAAAATTAAGAGATAATAAATATAAACACTAAACTGAATTTTAAATATGAAGAATCAATCATTGTCTCCGAAATCATGACGTTTTTATCATTACATATGAGTTTTAATATCTCTCTCTATTAGCTCTTCATCAGTAATCAAATGGGACAATTATTAATTAACATTAGACTATAGGTTGGGGTTTCTACCTGAAATGTTTGTAAGTAACCCAACTCATCACTAATTACTCACAATTAATGTGAACTCAATCCATTCTTGGTTTAAAAAAAATATAAATTGTCTAATCATAATAATAAGAAATTGATCTAACAATAGAATTAATGCTTATCCATATAATAAAAAAATTATTCTAACAATTTCTCACTTGGATAACATTAATTAATTATTAGGTTAATCAATGATAGTGATAGTATTAGACAATTAATACTTTCCTAATCACACAGATGTATGTACATATATATTAAACCATGCAAAGTTCATAAACGAAACCACACAAATATCATTGAATCCGATAGGGAAACAAGTAATATTATTATTACAAATTACTTTCAATATCTGAACATAACGAAACACAAAATGACATTCCAAATGTCATATTATATTACAAAGAGTTCTTATAAAACTTAACGCAGACTCCTACTAAACCAAAGCTATACATCAAAGTTTTCAATAACACCCATACAAGTCACATGACTTTTGAAGACTCTTACAGGTAAGCCTTTAGTTAACAGATCTACTAACATACATTCATCGGGTATGTGAACTAAACGAGTCTGAGATTCAACAATCTTTTCTTAAACAAATAGAAACTTGACATCAAAATATTTAGTACGACTAGAGTTCATGTGATTATGAGAAAAGCTAACAGCAAATAAACTATTGTAATATATAGTCAGAGGGCGTGATATAGAATCAACAACATGCATATTAGATATCAAATTCCATAACCATATGGCTTGGCTGGTGGCCTCATAACGAACAATATACTCTGCTTGCATAGTTGAGGTGTTACTGACTGTTTACAACTTTTCCACAAAACAGCTCCTATAAACATCATAAATATGTAACCAAAAGTAAACTTATGAGCATCAACACATGACGCATAGTCTACATAAGAATATCCCACCAATTCAAAAGGTTTAGACTTTTTGAAAGTCAAGATGTAATGCTTTGTACTTTAAAGGTACCTTATGACTTTCTTTGCAACTTTCCAATGATCATGCCTAGGATTTCTCAAATATCTATCAAGCACATTAACAGCAAAAGCAATGTTTGAAGTGTACATACATGGGCATACATCAGGCTGCCAATAGCAAATGCATATGAAATTTTATCCATTGTAATTTTCTCATCATCATTTTTGGGACATGATGATTTAGACAACCTTTCACCCTTTTGAACCGGTGCTATACAAGAAGCATAAGAATGTATGTTAAATTTCTTCAACACTCGATCTATATAGGCTGCCTAAGATAAACCAAGAATGTCACGTTATCTATCTTGGTGAATTTGTATTCCCAAAACAAAGGAAGCTTCACCTAAATCCTTCATATCAAAGTGGCAAGATAAAGCGTGTTTTGTCTCCTTCAATAAAGTCACTAAGTTGCTTGCTAATAGAATGTCATCAACATATAGCATGAGAATTACAAAGTTGTTTCCTTTGAATCTCTGATAGATGCATTGATCTAAAACATTCTATGTGAAACCAATTAAAGTGATAATCTCATCAAACTTCAAATATCACTGTCTTGAAGCTTGTTCAAAACCATAGATGGATCATTTTAGCTTACACACTGAGTGTTCATTTCTTGCTTCAGCAAATCCATTAGGTTGTTTCATATAAATATCTTCAAACAAATCACCATTCAAGAATGTTGTTTTGACATCCATTTGGTGAAGTTCAAGATCTAACTGTGCAAATTGAGCTATCATAACTCTAAAGGCATCTTTAGTAGACACTTGTGAGAATGTCTCTGAATAATCAATGTCTTCCCTCTGATTGTAACCTTTAGCAACAAGTCTAGCTTTATATCTTTCAACTTCACCATGGGCCCTTCTTTTGGTCTTAAAGACCCATTTGCAACCAATAGGTTTACATCTATTCGGCAACTTAGTCAGTTCCCATATATGATTATGATACATAGAGGTATCTCATCATTCATAGCCTTTAACCACTCAAATGAATGAGAACCTAACATAACTTCATGATTAGAAAATGGTTTTGTATCATCAGCAATATTGAATTCAAATTCCTACAAGTATACAATATAATCATCTAGAATTGTAGGTTAGTGAATTCTTTATGACCATCTTAATTTAACAACTGGTTCCTCCATATCAACTGTCAGAGGTTCCACAATAGGATCAACTGGATTCTCATTAAGAGTGTCATCCTTGTTATTGCAAATAAAAAGTGGAGTTGACAAATTGGTATGGGTAATACAGTATCTTCATTATGCAAATTAATAATTCTAGGAGTATCACTCCCATTATGCAAGTTATTCTCAAAATAAAATGTTTTACCAGACTCAATGACCTTGGTGGTATGAGTAGGGCAATAAAATGTGCATCTCCAGGATCAAGAACAATACCTAATAAAGTAACTACTGACGGTCCTAGAATTAAGTTTCCTGAGTTGAGTATTATAGGGTCTTACCTATACTTTACAACCCCATATACAAAAATGCCTCAAGCTAGGCTTCTTACTAGTGGAAAACTCATATGGTCTTGTTTCAACTGATTTACAAGGAACTTAATTTAAGATATAAGTTGTGGTCTTAAGGGCATCACCTCATAGAAATTTAGGTTGCATCTAACCATATCTATCAAGGTGTGATTATGCCTTTTAGCACTACATTCTATTGAAGAGTACTAGGCATGGTATAGTGAGCTTTAATTCCATGCTTATGTAAGAATAAAGCAAAAGGTCAAGGCTTCTACTCATTTCAATATACCTTAATATTCACCACATTTATCTGATTTTACACATTTAATTGCCTTCCCATATTTCAACTCAACAGTAGCCTCAAATGCCTTGAAGGCATCCAACAAGTCATATTTATATTTGCAATAAATCAATCCATCCAAATCTGAAGTAATTATATATGAAGGTGATAAAGTATCTGTAATGCCCCATAACAGGAAGGGTAATTGATCCACTAATATTTATGTGGATTAATTCCAAAATGCTATAAAAGCTATTTGCCTCTTTTCTTTTAATTTTAAAGGGAAGTTTTCCCTTAATACAATTAATACAGGATTCAAAATAAGAGAAATCTAAGTTATATAATATTCCTTGTTTGACCATCCTTTCCAATCTCTCCCTGGAGATATAACCAAAATGCTGATGGTATAACATGGAAGAATTCTCATCAATTACTTGGTGTTTCTATCCAATTACAACATTAACAGCTTCACGGAGTGAAGAATTAGGATTATTATTCATATTCAAACTATATAAACCATTCATTAAGGAAACACATACAACAATAATAGAATCGAAGAAAATACCAATTCTTTCATTTCCTTGCCAAAAGGAATAACCACACTTGTCCAATATAGAACTTGAAATTAAATTCCTTCTTGATGAATGTACATAAACAACATTTTTTATTGTCAAACAAATTCTACAAAGTAAATTTAAAATTACAGTTCCTATGCAATCCACTGCAATTTAACTTCCTTCTACTCCTAGGATAGTCATTTCCTTTTCACTTGGGCTCCTCCTGTTTCTGAGCCCTTACAAAGAATTAGTTACGTAAACAGTTGCTCCAAAATCTAACTACTAAGAATCAAAATAGGTTTCAAAATTATTAGATTTAAAACACACCAAATCTAATGGGGCAATATCCAAAGAGATACTTTCTCTCTTACACTTATTCTTTAGCTTGAGACAATATGAAGTTTTATGGTCAAACTTCTTCTTTTGGCCATTATTAACCTTATTGTTCTTCTTGAATTCAATGGTTTCTTGTCATTAGCCCTGCCATAATCTTTTTGCTTCTCATTCCCAACCTTGCTAAATGAACCTTGCGAGATGTAGTTCACAAATTGCATGTGAGAATTCGTCTTCTTTATTGACTCCTCCTCTTGAGTCACTATTAAAATCATTTGATCAACAGTTTATTCTACCTTTTGCAAATTATAAATGGTTCTAAGCATCTCGTACTTAACTAGAAGTGTTTGAAGAACTCGATAGACTAGTTTACTTTCACCTAAGTCCACATTATATGATTTCAGCTTCTTCTAGTAATTAACAAGCTTCATTATATGCTCACGTATACCAAATACTCCATCATATTGAGTGTTTTCTAATAAAGAGAGATAATATGCTTTATGTAACTTTGAGATATTCAATGGCGGTTTCCTTCTTAGGAATACTTTGTCTGATAATTTTCTCAATTATATATTTCATAATTGTCAAACAAATCCTGTTGGATTCATACCATTTTCGATGGTAAGCCTTGTTGGTGCCATTAGACTGAGTAGTAAGCTCTGCTAGTTTTGGCTCTCTTATGGCTAAATTCTTCTTGGCAATAGTTAGGTACATGTAAAGAGACTCATACCAGTAAAAAAATGAGTCTCATTAAGAGTTTTCATCATAGATAGTTATTGGAATATAGGAGCTGAAGATTACAAAATAGGAAATATTAATTATGTCCAAGAAGTACAATTATAAACAAAGTTTTCATCACAAAGCTCAATTTATGCAACTATATAATAACATGTTTATTATAATCTCGGCTAAAGGTTTCAAATTATAATAAACCAAGAAAACTCATGTATATAAGACATGTAACCATCAAGACAAATAACACACAAATGTATCCACAGTTACTATATTGATTGGATACAAGTAACTATGAAAGTATCAATTAAAAGAATAATATTGACATGTCATAAACACGCCTAATTCATAAAACTATATTAACAATGTCACATCGATAGCGTATGTTCATTGCCAATATAATATATATTATCTTATAGACTTATTCTAACATTTAACTTTACCCTTAATAATTATAACTTGTACTTAAGAATAATAGTTAGAGCCATAGTGGTTCACTTAGGGAACACCATCATGATTGGGCCCATGATAGGTGAACACACAACCATTAGGTATAGGAGGCCCAAGAAATCCATAACAGATTATATACATAATTATTCCTTAATGTATATATTTAAATGAGGAATAAATTCCCCAATTGTGCAAATGAATTTGTTTTAATTAATATGAAATTATTAAGGAGAGTGAGCAAAGTATATTCCTCCTTATTATGCATAGCCAATACATAAATTTTTTTAGATCAAAATGCCTCTATTACATGCTATTTTGAGGCTTTAAATCTCTAAAAAATTTCAAAATTTTTATTTCCAGAACTTAAAAAATTCTAAAAAAATCATCAAAAAAAAAAAAAAAGGGAAATGGTGCATGGAGACAAACTATGAAAATTTGGGAGCTGGAGCGCATGCCCTTCGTGTAGGTTTTGCCACACGTCACTACTCAGTCCTTCAACCTTCAGCCGAATCTAAAATTGGGTTTTTTGACCCAGTTTCAACCCGTTATGTAACCTGACTCTAAACACAACTTCAAGGAGTGAAATAGGCATAAATCTAAGCCTTTTTCAACAATCTATAATTCCCCTTAGTCAATTTCGTCCATAAACAAATCATTATGGAGTAATTTAGTTTGAAAAATTGGGTATTTGTTTGAGTTTATCTATAATGGAGGCTGTGTGTATTTTTTTGATTTTAACAAGGGAAATTATTGTCATTTTGTTCGAAATCTAACAAGAGAAACACCAAACTTATTTAGAAAGATCATATCAATTATTTGATTAATTTGAACTGAAAATCCCTTTTAGTTATGACACAATGGAGCTCGAGACTATTCATCTCTTTTTTGGGCATGTATTGGGCATCATTATACCTGAAATTTCTTGTTCTATATGATCCTTAAATTTATTTTAAAAGAATCCTAAAATTTTGTGTCAAATTTTATTTTTAGCTAATTGGTAATTTGATCTAAAACTCTAAGCTTTGTTACCATTTGCTAAAATAACATATTATAATATGTTCAAAATTGAGAGACAATAAATTTAAAACACTGACTTGAAGATGTAGAAGTACTGGCCATTTTTTATATATAATGTAAATAGATAGAGATCTACAACCCACTATACCTTATGTGTTAAATGGAACCAAAATTTTGGATCTTACTTAACAAGACAAAGAGAGAGATGATATTGATGGAAGCACACCACATGCACCACATTACAGGGTTCATATAGTGCTAGTAGTGAATGAAGTTATACAATAAATAAAAGAAAAGAGAATTGGCAGAGGATAAGGATTACAATGGTGGCAAAAAATGATGTTTTTCATGACTGAAGAATCAATCATGGTGTCTATGAAATCATGGCATTTTTATCATTACATATGAGTTTTAACATCTCTCTCCATTGGCTCTTTATCAATAATCAGATGGAACAATTATTGATTAACATTAAACTATAAGTTGGGGTCTCTAATCAAAGGGCTTGTAAATAACCCAATTCATCATTGATTACTTACAATTAACATAAACTTAACCCGTTCTTACTTTAAATAATATATAAATTGTCTAATCATAATAATAAGAAATTGATCTAATAATAAAATTAGTGCTTAGCCATATAATATACAATTATTCTGACATGAAATTCTACTCAGAACAAGGGAATGAGGTTGGATTAACAGAAAAACAGAGATACATACAGGGAGCTGAAAAAATGATTGAAAAAAACCCAAGAACTCCTTTAGCATTCAAGAGGCTAAAGTTTCTCCCAAACCAATTCCTAAAACCTTCCTGCCTTCTGAATTGCCCTAATAATCCCCCATTAGCCTACTTTTTGTCACTTTCTTTTCCACCTCGTACACCTTGTGCCTAGTGGTTTTATTTCCCACTTCTATACTCCTTTGACAACTTGATCTTTAAAGTACTTGTTGTCATAGGAGTATAGAGACAGGAGTGCAGAGCCATGGTTAGAGAAGATGAGAACTTTGTCTGAGAGTTTTCTCGTATGTCTTCCGTGCTCATTCTTCTCTCCCTTTTATTGTAGCTCTTAGTCGAAATCACAAAGGAGTGCTTTGTACTCTTTTAGGCTTCGGCTTTACATGTTTCTACTTGCTTTGACAACTTTTTCTAAAGCTTTTAACTTGTCTCGTCCAATTTACAGTTTTTGCAATGATGATGTGCTTTTGTATTTGGTATCTTTTCTTTCAAACAAAGTTTTTCCTGTTACTTTTATATGTTGAGGGTTGACTTCTCTTTATTTTTTATTTTGTCTTTTGTTATTTGAAATAGGAAAATAGGCTACACAAATTTGATGTAATATGGATATCAAGTTTAAAGATGAGTTTAAAAAACCTTTAAACTTATTTGCAATAAAGTGGACTTTGCATTTTTGAAATACAATGTGTTTTGATATTATTTAACTCATTTGAACAAATTGGCAAAACTTGTTAGACCAACACATCTTCTTGCCCGGTGATCTCTTTGATAAATTCCCAAAAATTAGATGAATGGGAAGTGATTGCAACTGGTAGAAGACATTGTCCATCTTCTCCAATGGCATGAAGTTCTGCCATAGTAAATGTTTTCTTCACTACTTCAATTCACACATCTAAGTAGTAAGGTGTAAAACATGTGATTTTACCAACATGTTGATAATATCTTTAAAATTTAAATCTAATTCATTCATTAAGACCACCAATGCTCCTACAAAGCCTACTTTCGGACAGAATCTGGGGCAAAATATTGCTTCGCTTTTTCATATGAGATTGGCTTCCATCCATCCAAAAATCAGTTAATTCCACGTCAAAGTGGATCACAATTGCTATATTTCGAACCATAAAATGCGATTTGTAATACCGTTCTACAGTACCAAAACTCAAAGCACCCATCGGAGTTTTTATCGTACAAAACATAAAAAATGAAGCTCGTACTATAAAGCCTAACTCATCATAGACAGCATCTTTAGATACAACACCAGCATTATTTATGCAGGTAGTATGAAACAAATATTTAATGGTAAAACAGCAGCACTATCAACAAATATTTCAATAGCTCCTAGTTATATCTGAAGACAACCAAAATTTTTATTATATATATCAGTATTATCCACAAGTCGGTATCACTGCCAGGCACTCACTGGCATGGCCTCCTTAAACTCTGCGATATATAGTACTCCCCACCTCCAGACTAGTGTGATGGAACTAATCGGAGCGTTCAGATCCTCGACAGTTGAGGATAGTGAAAACTGAACTATTGGAATTTATTATTAATGATCTTGTGTAGTCAAAAAAAAAAAAATTATGACTATGTATGATCATAATTTTTATATATATTGTAATTGTATTAACTCCATTAAATGAGTACTTAGAATTTAGAATTTAGAGTTAAGAATTTAAAATTTAAAGTTTGAGAAATCAAAGTCAAGAAATCACCTTTTTGTTACAACTTTTTTGTTTTGACACAAGAACATGTGATTTACATATTCTTATATATAGAATAGTATAAGGAAGTATGAATATGTTGTGAATATTTTTGTATATATTTCATAAATATTTTTATAGATATTTCATGTATATTTTTGTAAATATTTCATTAATATTTTTATAGATACTATATGAATATTTTAATAGAGAGTTCTAAAGAATTAATTTTTACCGTTAGATCAAATTGATCATCACCATTTATGAAGGAGGTGAAGGTATATAAATAAGAATAAAATCTCATTTGTAAATTATGTAAGTATTCAAACTTCAAAGTATTCATAAAGTTCTAAGCAATTCAAAAACCTCTATTGGCTACTCTTTTCTTAACCAATATAATTCATCGGATGAGGCTAATTTTGCTAAGGGCCAAGTCCATGACATTTTGCTGCCTTAGTAGCAACTAGCGACGTCGCTTAACAATTAAGAACAAAAAGGTGACTGTGGAAATATATCGTGACTGACGGAAGCGGCTAAACAAATCCAGGCCCACATAGACAAACGACGTCGGTTAGTAAGATTACGTTATCTTGGGAGTTCGGATAAAATTCGAAGTAGAGGAAAAAGCCAACTCCAACTGTGGACCGTGGAGCTCCGGCTATGGAGCTAGTAGCTTGGCACATATGTGCAACTCTTCCCATAGAAAAATTTCCGGCTCTTACTGTGTTCCATCACACTTTGTTTCCTGGGTTTATGATCAGAAATCCATTACACCAAATCCCATTTGAAATTTCGTCCCAATTCATTAGTTGTATAAATAGGAATTGTCGATTTGAAGTATGTGCACGTAAAAGAGAATGGGTTAGCGAACAGGAGTTTAGCAGAGAAATCGAAGGAGTAGAGGAACCTCATACGAGCTCTTCTTTGGAGGATGACTTGTCTTTCTTGTCTCTTAGCGAGAAGCCGGACAGGAATATGGCTCTGCTGGACGATTATGAAGCGGAGGAGCTTGATTATGATTCCCACCCTGACCACCGAAGCGGTTTGCCTCTTCGTATTCCTCAGAATTTTTTATGTTTCGTTTATCAGTTGCTTTGGACTTTTTTCCTTTATTATTTTGTTCGTGGTGAACTTCAGTGGGTACTGGATAGATTGTTTCTAATAGTGAAAAGCTTTCATTGTAAAACAATTTTCTAATATTTACTAAAAGGACATAACCATGTTAAATTCCACTGTAAAATTCTAGTAATTTGACTTTATCGATAATGAATCCCTCTTTCGAGTTTTACAAATATTTTACACAGGATGACGGATAAAAACAATTAAGTAATATAATCTGGAACTTAATTATCATATGTGTGCATTCGTTTTATAGATAATGAAAGCTTGACCGAGAGGCTTAAATGTAGTTTCTCTGCTAACCTGTAAGGATGTAATAATATATGCCTTCTGCATTATTGGAAATGTCAGGGTTTGTGCCTGCTGTAGCAATTATTTACTTGAATGAGTCAAATGCAGGATATGTGGCTTTACTTGGCAAGCCAAATGTTGGGAAGAGTACACTAGCAAACCAAATGATTGGCCAAAAGTTGTCCATAGTTACACAGAAACCTCAAACAACAAGGCACCGTATTCTTGGTATATGTTCTGGCTCAGATTATCAGGTTTGAACTTAGTGGAAGCTAATTTGTATGTTTAATTTGATCTGCTTGTCTAGTTGGTTAATTACACTCATTATCATGCATGGCCCTTTGATGTTCAAAATTGTGATGCAGAGTTCAGTTTCTTGGATTCGGGACAATGCAGAAAATTCTTAACGATATTTGAATCTAGGATTAATTCCAATCTGAAATTCAGCTCAACTAAGTGAAAATAGAGTTATAGGCAGCTGGTAATGGGAATTTCAATTCTCAATTTGAAAAAGGATGATAAACATGTGATAGAGGCTTTGTGTATGTTGTTGTAGCACTGAAGTAGTTGACAATATACCCAAAAGAGAATTCATTCAGAAAGCTGTGGACTGTAGAGTGACAAATTATCTGATATCAGTGTTTCACTTCGAATTGTCACGCAGTAACGTAACAAAATGAAATAATTGGATTATTAACTTGTTCTCTTGAACATTCTGTAAATTCTTGTTCCAATAGTAATATAGGTTCAACCATTGCACTCAATGGTTGTCTTTGGAGTTATTAAAATACTAGTCATGAGTTGTAATATACACTAAATTTGGTAGTCTTTGCCTCTTTGAAGATTTCTAGCTACATTTTTCTTCATCTTTGTTTCTCTGACCTGAGGATTCCCTGACAGATAATTCTTTATGATACACCTGGTGTTCTCAAGAAGGAAATGCACATGTTAGACTCAATGATGATGAAGAATGTTCGAAGCGCTGCAGTTAATGCTGACTGTGTATTAGTTCTTGTTGATGCATGTAAAATGCCTGAAAACGTATGGTTCATGCTTTACAAAACAATTTTTTTTTTCTTTTTCCTATATTTTCTCCGTTTTCTAAATCATTTCTTATCTGTAGATTGATGAAGTGTTGAAGGAAGGTGTAGGAGACCTCCATGACAAGCCACCCGCTCTACTGATTCTGAATAAGAAGGATCTTATCAAACCTGGGGAAATTGCAAAGAAACTTGAGGTTTGAACTCATTGATTGGTATATATGTTGACATGTATAAGTGAATTTGCCAGTATGTGTGTGCTTTTTCCATTTCTTTATGTCCTAATTATTGTACATTCCTTGCAGTGGTATCAGAAATTTACTGATGTTGATGAGGTTATACCAGTTAGTGCCAAATATGGTCATGGGGTTGAGGATGTCAAGGACTGGATACTGTCCAAGCTTCCGAATGGACCAGCTTACTATCCGAAGGCATGTTGATATTCAAAAAGTCACTGTCCTCATCTTTCTGTCCATCTATGCATAATAATTGTTAGATTGGAAAGCAAGAATTATTTCTTCTGCTATTACATGCCTGACCATAGAAATTGAGTCAAAGCATTTGATTCTTAAGCTAAAATATGATTTAGCTGAAGTCAAAACTTGCATGTCATTAGTGACCTTCTGTGTCATTGTTATCAGCATGTCAATATGCCATCATATCATCCTACACCTCATCAATGAACTATGGGCATAGAGTACACATAGCGCATACTATTGCAGACACAGTCACACAGGTTGCGGACGAGGGTGAAGAAGGGCTATCAGCAGCAAGTACTTAGTCCCTATACATTGTGGAACTGGAAACAGGAAACCTTCAATGAGCGTTGCAGCTTGGAATTCCTGCTCTTTCAAGTCAATCTTGATTCTTTAACCTTTCATGGAAACCTGTCCCACCAATTTTTTATAGAATTAATTTTACAATATGATAATATCAAAATGAGAAAACAAATATGTTTTCAAACTATCACATACATATTCCTTATGGTCTAAAATGTCCATGAGCATTAACTTGATAACTCGATCATGTTGTATGATCATTTTTCTTTTATTTCTTTACTATATTTAATGCCTCTGTTTGGCATGGCTCTGTATCTTGTGCATCGTTGGAACCTAAAACTGGAAGCTTATTAAACATGTTTTCTGTGACCTTGAGGACTATTAATACCTTGATTATTTTATTCAATAGGATTCAATGAACATAAATTAATTACAATTTATAATTTTTTTGAATTCCTTGATGTCTGTGGAATATTGCCAGTGGACAGAATTTTTCTTTTTGCCAGAAATAATTTTCCTTTCTAAAATGACAATTATTGACCTCATGTTAAATGAAGAACCTGAAGATCTGTCTTAGTTATCATTTTCTCAGAATGATTGTTTCTTGCATGCGTTACACTTTCCTTAGTGTTGTTCATGAATTCACAGGACATTGTCAGTGAGCACCCAGAAAGATTTTTTGTGGGTGAAATTGTTAGAGAAAAGATTTTTATGCAGTACCGAAATGAAATTCCCTATGCATGTCAGGTAATCATAGAGTTCATAGTTGATTTTTGATATAGCTGCCTTGTTCCAACTTAGGGGGGAAAAAGCAGAGTAGTGCAAAGGAAACAGAAGAAAAGAATGAAAGAACCGTTTTTTTTCCCCAGTTATATTTAAACAAAATCTTATTTTAAATTGTCCAGGTGAATGTTGTAAGCTACAAGGCTCGGCCCACTGCAAAAGATTTCATACAAGTGGAGATTGTTGTTGAGAAAAATTCACAGAAGATTATACTGATTGGAAGAGTATGTCACTTATATCAGAATTCAATTAATGATTAGTAAAATCCTGGGATTGATGTGTGCCAGACATTTCGAGTATGTCGCTTATATAGGTTCTATTTGGTCAAAAATCATTTACTGTTGAAATATTTCTCTGCCCCTTTACTCATGCATTTATATGCCTCATGATAAGGACCATACTGTAATTTACTTGGGTTTTGCGCTCAACTTCTTCAGGAAGGAAAGGCTTTGAAACTTCTTGCAACAGCTGCTCGTCTTGACATTGAAGATTTTCTACAGAAGAAAGTTTATCTTGAGGTTCTATTTTATACCATCTTTGTTCTGCATTAATGCTGCTTATTTGAACCAGATCTTACTTAATTTTGCTCTTTCCTTTAATAATGTCATCAAGTTTCAAGTGGTAGTATAGTACTATCTAAATTTATTTTTGTTAGAATGGAAATTAATTGCGAAACATGGGTATCTGAACAGATTGAAGTGAAAGTGAAAGAAAACTGGCGGCAAGACGAAGGGCTTCTTAAGAACTATGGGTATGGGGGCCAGATACGAGCTCTGTAATGTGGAGATGCATAAAAGCATTCGTCAGACATCAATCATAATATGTAAGATAATCTCGCTGAGGGTGGCATCAAAACTTGAACAGCATGAAATTTTTAGTTAAACTGAGATTTCTAGTATGAGATCATCTTGCTAAAGATTGACAGTTTGACAATCTCCTTCTAGCCATGTCATGTGATCCCTTTATTGAAAATGGGGTTCGCCAGTAACAACTGAAATTGGAAATTTAAAGGAGAGGAAAAGGGAAGAAAAAGATCTGACTTGGAAAGCAATTTCTAGTCATGCCTGGCTCCCGTGGTAGTAGATTACATAGAGATTGCAGAGCAAGAGAGTTGAAGTCACTGACTCACTGAGATTCATCAGTTTAAGTGCAACTATCCCAAGAACTGTATTCGTTCCCTTTTCATGACTTACTTCATAATTGCCTTACCTATAAGGCCTATATATTTGGAATTTTTTCTGAATCTATTTTCGTTTCATGTGCAATTGTTAAGCTGTTAGCGGGGTGAAACGTTTTGATGTATATCGTTTCCTTTCAATCAAAAGCAATTTTTGAGAGGCTTTGGATGTGGAATTCAATGCAGGTTAAAATCTGTAACTTGTATTACTACGATTAACTTTTTCTTGGTCCACTAACAAACCATGGTCAATCATATGAAACATAAGAGATTTTTATTAAAGCAGTCAATATAGGTTAAAATTTAAAACTCACTAAATCAACTATTTTCGTGGGTTGACACGCAAATTCATTTACTAGAGTTATTGAATCCACCCAAGTAGCTGAGTTTCTTTTCATTAATCTTAATAATTTTTAAAAAATTAATCATTTAGTTGTTATGTTTTACTTGCATTTTCAAATTAGTCTTTATACTTTTTTTGTTTCAAATTGCTCCTTGTAGTTTCAAAACTTCATAAAACACTCCCTCCCGTTAACTACAACACTGACACCGTGAAACAAGAGGCTGATGTGGCAAACATTTGCTGAAGTAGAATGCCAAAGTGGAAAACACGTGCCACATCATATTCCAACCATGCCAATTATTTTATTCTTTTTTATTATTATTGATAAACTCTCAAGATGCAACAGCAAATCCGGTAAACTATTTCTTCTCCTTTTGCTTCGTTACCTTGCTTTTCACTTTCATCGTCCTCACCACCACCATTCATCCCTCTATCGCCACATCACCACTTCCAGCCACCGTTGACAGAACCATTCTTCACTGCGCCACTGCTGTGTCGTCTACATATGTCACCACCAAAGCTTATCCCATGTCTGCGGCGAAGCTCTCCACTGTGACAACCACTCTGGTTCAGATCTCAAATCCCAGTTTCCTTGTCTTCAGTCCCACCCCCGAGTACCTCTTCTAGTTTGCTTTGAACCCCCATGGCCGCATTGTGTTGCTCGATGAGAACGAAAATCGGATCTCCAAATTCAAGCAGTCCCACCATAGCATTTTAAGGGAGTTTTGCAATTGATCATGTTGCTTGATGAGAACAAATATTAGGCAAGCTTCTTCTTTTGTTGCTGGTACCACATTTGGACCTTTAGAGCCATTTTTCATTGCCTTTGTCTTAGGACGTACTGTGAAAGTGAAATAAAAAGTATTAGATACCTATATCAAATGAAAAATAAAGACAGCAGAGAGAACTTATTTATAATCTTTAATAGCTGGGAAGCAAAAAGAATAAATAGACCATTTATTGTCGAAAGTGCAAATCAGTAAGATTAACCTCACTAGATTGTTGCTCGGGTCTAGTAACATGAGCAACAACTTCAACATTGATCAGTGACTAATCTAGATTATGATGTTCTATGTACAGAAAAGAGGATTTGAAACGCAAAAATTTTCCATAGTCAACTTGGTCAATAAATTCCTGATCTTTAGAATATGTAATACTAGCAAATAGCTTGATTCTTATTTAATTTTATCATCCAGATTTAAAGTATTATATTTAAAACTTCTAGGATGATTTAGATTAGTGCATTATTCAAACAAAGCACCAAAATAAAAGAGTAGCAAAGCATTTGTAGGATCAACATGTGTGAAAGCTTGTAAGAACGCTAAAGGACCCCTACACTAGAACCATGCATCAAAAAATGAACAATTTTTGTTATAGCCTGTCTTTTTTCTCTTCCTTTCTTTACATATTCAAACACATGTAATATGCCAACCCAATAATCACATGTGGCATTTGTCTTTTATTTTGGCATTCTACTTCACCAAGTATTTGCCACATCAGCTACTTGTTTAACGGTTTTAGTGTTATAGTTAATGGCAAGGAGTGCTTTGTAAATTTTGAAAATTATAAGGAGCAATTTGAGAAAAAATAAAGAAAAGGGCCAATTTGAAAATACAGGTAAAGTATAGAGATTAAATGATTAATTTTCATTTTAAAAAATTAAGAATATATTTAACGTAAAATATTTGATATACTTGTAATTTTGAATATATCCATACACTCAGTTATAATATAAAAAATAATTATAATATTATTATTTTTTGTGTTGATTTTATTACAATTATGTTTTATATTATAATTTGGTGCACTTAAAATTATGAGTACACCAAAAATAACATATATATTTAAACTCTTATTACAATAATTAATCTTTAAAGATATCATTCAAATATTATTATGACGTTGAATTAAAGAATTAATGAATGAGAACTTAATTGGGAAAACTAATTTATTATCGACACCCAATATAGTAACAAACAACACTCTCACCACTACACACAACTCCCTGCACTAACACACCTCGCATAACTATCGCACACTCATGTGATTGCTACATTTGCTCACACTCCTCTCTTGCACGCTACACATAGCACGCACTTGTATACTGACAGACCTCACATCCTTTCACATACGATTGCCACACTTGGTCACCCTCCTCACTTGCGCTACACATTTGCACTTATATATTTATAGTATATATTTGCACTTATATGTATATGTGTATGAAATCGGTCAAAATGTTTTTCAGAATCCTTTTTGCAATCGTCAATGTCACTTTCGGAATCTTGAGAATCATTTTCCATCCAATGTTAACTCTCTCAAAGCTTCATGATTAATTGAGAAAAAAAAATACAGTATTATAATAAATGAATTTAATAACTTAGTGAATTAAATTAAAATTTTTAATTCATGTATAATGGATTAACTGACTTATTTAAATGAGACCAGATGATCAATTTTAATACTTTTAATTTCAATGTAAATTGGCATAAAGTAAACTTTATAATATTAGATTAAAGCTTTTAACAAAAGTTTAGGTTAATATAAGAGAAGTTGCACAAAAACAAACTCCCATTACCACAAATTATGAGGGTGGGCTCTCTTATTTGAAGAGACTTTAGGCACGTACCTTTTTAATGTGCAATGAAAATCACCAACCTATCTATGGTATCCTTGATTATCCATTGACCAGTCCAGATAAATTTGTTTAGTCTTCTCACCTCTTTTTATGTACAATTCCACCTATACCATTTTTCCTGGTACTTTTAATGTGGGACATCTTTCCCATCTTACATAATACATGGAACTAAACAAGGAGCCTGGAGATCTTAAATTTACTATTTTGATTATTTAAATGTATTTGGTTTGGCGAAAAAATCTTCACCATTTTATGTATGTCAAGTTTAAAATAAGAAAATTTGTAAAAATAGCATCTCTAATTAAAAATGCTATAAGAAAAGAGTAAAGTTTACTTCGCTTTACAAAAGCCATCTATTAATTGCAGTTTAAGTTGTTTTAATGTGAGAAATATTCTGATCATAATTTTTTATATATAACAAGTGATTTTCCAAATTAATATACATGGTGTAATGTGGAGGATTTTAGGTGAGTATATTTAATTTTTTTTTTCTTATGATTCTTGCTTTCACTCATTAATATTATTTTAAGGTATTGATTCATATTTGAAACAGTATTTAGTTTAATAAAATTCATTTACAAAGGTCAATTTGGGTTATTTGCACTTTTAATACTTGATGTAATTATAAGTTCATTTTAATTCATAAAATTGATCAAATTTTACTTTAACTTATTTTAGTTATCATGTTTAATGCATTCACAATTTTAAGTACATTAGTACACTCAGTTATAATGTAGAAACATAATTGTAATATTATTAACTCAAAAAATAATAATATTACAAGAGATAACTTTTCATAAGGTAAGTTAATTATGAAAAAGAAAAAAGTTTAACAAAAAGATAAATAAATTTAAAATAGAACCATTTAAATCATTCTAATTCCTATGTTTATTTTTAATTCTAATTTAAAAATAATTAAATATTATTTTTTCTAATATTCACTTCTTATTCTTCATTACAATGTGATTACAATTTTGAAGTATTTTGAAAGTAATCTTATCAAAGTCTTGAAGAAATGGAAGACTAATATGTGTTATGTAATGAGTAAAATTATTTTTTTAATTTAAATTATTTTTTTAATGTTTTAAATATTATAAATATAAATAATGATTGAAATAACTAAAAATACAAAAATTAGTATCCATATATATATATATATATATATATAGAGAGAGAGAGAGAGAGAGAGAGAGAGAGAGAGAGAATGGGGATCTCATAGGGGGAGGAGTATAATTCCCGTATCCATTCCCAAACTTTCCTCAAGGAGATGTTTTCCCCAATCCCAATCCCTATGAGAAAAAATTTCTCAAATGTGAGTCTCCAAATGGGATAGTTCCTACAAGAATCTCCAAATTTAGGAATCTTTTGTCATTCTTAATGGAATTATAATTGTCTGTGTTTTAAAAAGTTGTTAATAGGAAGCTTGACCTTTAAATGACTGAGTATTTTATTATTTGATTAGTTTTAAAGGTTAAATTGTACACAACACCCTTCAACTTTAGTTTATGTGCCAAATACTCTCCTAACTTTCAAATTTTGATATTAAACCCATTCAAATTTGAGATCATGTGTAAGTAAATCCATAATATTTGTTAGCAAATTTTTCACTAACTAAAGCATGATAAATGAGGGGATTATTTACAAATGATACAAAGTTCAAGGAATTATTTGTACAAATCTAAAAGTTACATAGGTTTCATTATCAAGTTTTGAGCATCAATAATGTTATTTGCATATGACCCAAAATTAAAAAAAAAAATTCTATGCAAATTAGTTATTTTTAAATTTGATGAAGAATAAATGAGGTTATGACAATGCACCTATCTTTTGTTATGATCATACAATTAAAGATTAAACATTTTGAAAGATTTAGGTAGGAATGACAATTTTGTGGCACGAGGAGTGGCAAAGCATCATTATTTGTATCCCCCATCCTCATCCCCATCTCCCACTATAAGAAAATTTTCCCTCCATCCTCATTCTCCACATAAACCTTGAATTTTTTTTAATAGAATTACAACAAAATAAAAATATAAAAAAATATGAAAAAATGAAAACATTAACAAAATTTAATGCTTAAGCTCACTGTTTATGTTATCTAAAAAACTCTAATCAAATTTTTACAAACTAAAAAGAATTCAAATGATAAGATCTAAATAAGCCTAAAAAATTCCAAAATTTTAAAGAAATAATAACTTCAACAAATTAAAAACATCAAGTTTAAATTATTTTGACATCAAAACATCTTTTTCACCATGTGTGAAGTCTTCATTATTGTTTCTTCCTTATATGCAAGTTAGGTATTTCATTCTTTTTTGTTTCCACCATCTTAATATGTCAAAAGTAACGCCTAAAAAAAATACTACTCTCTACAATTAAAACTTTATGTACGTCTAGTCTTTTTTCTCAAAAATAATAATAATAATAATGCTTTTGGTGTTTAGGAATCGCCTTTGTATCTTAAAATTTACTATATATTTTTTTCTATTTTTCTAAGTTTAGATTGATCTAGGAATCTTCCGTGTATATATATATATATATATATATATATATTAGTATGATTTATGTTTTAGAATGTTCCTGGCAGGGAAACATTCCTACCTTTACCTAAGATTTAGGATTTGAGAACTTCTTAATCGTAAGTTGAGGTACAAGGAAATGTAGTAATTATACTTTCTAGTGACTATTTAGATGGTATAAACCTACCATAGATCTCATAATTTATAGGATAAATTGCTTTCCAATGAACTAGATCTAAATTAGTATAACCTACTATAGTCTTACATTTCCAAAGTTCATAAGGCTCTATGAAGGTAATATTTAATTTTATTTTAATGTCTTATTTTGTTCAGTTTATTAAATGGGATTCCTCCACCATTATGTGTATAGTACATAAAAGTTAGTTGTATAAAATAGTTCAATACCTTTAAAAGACTAGTTCAAAAAAAATTATAGAATTCATATCAAAATAAAGTCATTAGATGTTATATCCGAACCAAAATGCATATTGAAAATGTTCACAAAAAATGTACTAAACAATTTATATGAAAACATATTTATAAATACAAATAGACTCATAATTGTCACTTAATACAGATATATTATACACATCATCCTTATAAAAAAAACAAACAAGAATTGACATCTTAGTTCTATAGCCTATTACATGGTTTGCTTTCCTTTATCTTTGTAGGAATGTTTACCAAAAAAATGTTAATCAACTTAAGTGAGATTATAAATCTCAGTAGTCATGTACCTTATTCAAAATATACAAGCATAATGGTCATACATATTCTAAGAACTAGGAGTATTAATCTAGGTTATGTAACTTAATGCATATTTAATTTATCTTGTAACCATAATCTCATACTTGTGACTACCTTATCATATCATCATCATGTCATAATATTAGTCAATTCATCATCATGGAGGGTTTTAAAAACTCAAGAGTTCAATCTGTCTATAAAAAATACCCTATGGCAATTTACATATGAATAAAGCTAACTAAATGCATACCTAGCAAGACATAGTGAATATATTAACAATCCAGTTCTAAATAGGTATATAGATAAAAAGAGTACTGACTTTCTTTTACACAAGTTGAAAATTTAAAATACTTCTTCCACTACCTCTCTTTTTCTCTTCCTTCAAATGGAAAAAAATAATAATAATAAGAATGGTTCGTGCTTTATACAGAAATTTTCAAATTATTATGCAAGTTACTATTTGGCACTATGCAAATAGTATCCAAACGTGTTTTTGCTGACAGTTTATTGTGCAAATAGTAACAAAACGCATTTTGCCAATATTTACTATACAATTTAGTATGTCATGATTAAAATTATATTTTTATCTCAGAAAATATTTTTTTTACATTTTAGCCGCTAAAAAAGTTAAAATTATAATTTTTATCCAAACATTATTTTTTCATTTCATTGTAGTCCTTAAAATTCTATTTTTAATTCCATTTTATTAGCACATTAAATTCTTATAGGCTAACTAATAATTATAGGTTACCTTGCCAAAATTAACTTTTACTTGGGGCCTCTTATATAATTAATATACTCCTAATAAAGTTATATTTTCAATTAAGATAGCTTTAAATAGACTAGGATGTTATATAAAAAAACTTATGCATTTGAAGCATCAATCTAAGACATGCTCGCCTAAATAGTAGTTCAACTTTGATTTGGTATTACTAGTTGAAATAATTTTTTTACATATTAGAAATAATTACACTTCCAATTTTTTGTTTTCGCAAAAATATTTATGTTTGTTAAACTTGAAGATGTAATAAAATTACCACTAATAATACGTATATATATAAATTTTAAAATATTTAGATCAATTGTTGTGGACAGGGACCCCACGGGGCTAGGAGTAAGATCACTGTTCCCCAAACTACTTACATAAAGATTTTTCTCCCTATTCCTATTCCCCCTAGGAATAAAAAAAATCTCCAAATAGGGCAATCCAAACGAAGATCCTCATATATGAGGATTTTTTACCATCCCTAAATTTAGGATTGAAAATTCAAAATCTAAGGTCTAGAATTTAGGTTTAGAGTTCTCAACTTCCATACACCTTATTACTTTTCTAAAATAATCTATCAATTCATTATTTCAAAACGTGATAAGTTATATCAGCATTGATGTGTGGATTTTGACATGGAGATGTGGATTTCTCGTGCATTTGGTTGTGATTTGAAATATATATATATATATATATATATATATATATATAGTTATAAAACATTACTAATCCCAAATTTTAAAAAATTATACAAATTTTAAGACAATCAAACCATTGAGAAATCAGCCTCATTATATATGAACTCTCCCCCTTTTTTTCGTCAGTTTTACCATCCTCGTACAAACACGGAAATAAGAAACAAATGTTGAAAAAATTAAACGAAAATGTTATGGGGATAAAACTTTGTACAATGTCACAACTTGTGTTGATGAAACTCCTATTCTTTTTTAAGCCAATGGAGAATGGAATAAAAAGTATAACCTAACCAAATTCCTGCTGATCCCAAGACGACGATGAATTTTAGAGGCAGGGAGGATCTAATTGCATTTAGTATAAAAGCATTCCATAGCCAATACCATGAACAACAGCAGACGGTCCCAATGGCACCACCAGCAACCACTTGGTTCACTGTATGAAGTTGCTCCGCCACTCGTAGATATGACTGAAACAACCCCATAAGTGTCAAATACAGATATTTTTTAACTTCTAATTTTATTCATTTGAAATAAATCATGCAGAATTGATGGTTTATATTAAAATAAGTGTATAAATATGATAACCATATTTAAAATATAAAAATCAGAATCAATAACTCTAAAAAAACAAAATCAATAAAATCTAAGAATTAATACAATGATTTGTATTAAGTTAACTCTGTAATTAACAATGCACAATAATATTTTGGCGCTATTTTTTGTAAATTCAAAATTTTAAGTGAACCAGTATATATAATTATAATATAAGGATATAATTATAATATTATTAGTCCAAAAAATAGTAATTTATAATTATATCTCTACATTATAACTAAATGCACTGATGCATTCAAAATTATGAGTATACCAAAGATTTTATTTTATATTTTTTAAACAGTAAGAAATCAAAATACCTCATTTTTACACATATTTATGACAAAATTTTAATTTAAAATTTCATGCTATGGGGCCTAAACAAACTATAAGCAGAAACTCATGAAGAAGAATTAAAAGATGCTAATTCAAACAAATTGGCTATGTAAAGGTTCGAGAAAAGTATTCAATCAGTCATTCACTTTTACACTTTGTGATAATTTGATTCTTTACAAATTAACTGTGACAAATTAGTCTCTTGAAAATCTTATTTTATGCAAAATTAATATCTTATTAATTCAAATGAATGGACTGATTTTATACAAATTTAAATTTGTGATGGAACTAATTTATTACGGTTAATTTGTAAAGAACCAAATTGTTCCAAAGTGTAAAAATAATAAACCAATTTTGTACTTTTTCTCACAAAACTAAGGCAATAACCAATTGAATCTTGAGTTAGGACTTCACATTACTTTTCAATTGATAAAATTGTTTGCTGCAATGCCTAATTTTAGTCACTTTTATGTCAAACTTAACACTCACAATATTGATTCAGATATACAATTGATGAAAGTTCAGATAAACAGAGAGCTTTCTGTTTAAATTTTGCATGATAATACAACTCCTTCAAACAAGCATACTTCATTTGGTTGTCAAATAATGTCATGATTCAAGTCCCCAATATTCAGTACCTATATTTAATTATCTACATGGTGCACCTAAGCAAGAAGAAATTAAAATAACTATTTCTTATACCCAACAGAAAACACCATGTATATATACTTACAAAATAGAAACCAAATGCCAAAGCCAGTCCACTGATGGTGAAGGTGAATTCATTCATCCCTGCCCATTTTACACCTGCAGAATATATAGCATAAATTTAAAAAAATATGAGATTGAAGATACCAACAAATTAAATAATCTTTTATCAGTCATGCTGAATAGAATACATGCATATAATGTTATAAGGGGGAGAAATTACTAGAAAAAATAGCAAACATGGCAATGAAGAAGACAGTTTGGGCATGTGAAGAGGGCATGCCAGGGTCAGATTTGAGGGAAGAAGGTCTTTCCTGGTTCAGTATGTGTTTGAGCTCCACAGAAAGCATGACATTTAAAGCAGATCCTGCTGCAAACCATAAGGCTTCTGCATCATGCCTCCACAGAATAAACCCACTAAATATGGCAGAGATTATCCACTTACTCTGTATACAACAATGCCAAATTCATTAGCTCATTGAAAGGTAATTACACTTGAATTGAAAAGAATGAGTAATATACTATTTTGGTCCCTCATTTATCAATTCAGTTTAAATTTGGTTCCTCACTGCTTTTTAGTCTCAATTTGGTCCCTTATTTATGAGTTTAGTCTCAATTTAGTCATTCACTAATTTTCAATCTTGATTTAATCCCTCACTTATGAGTATAGTCTCAATTTAGTCCCTTGCTTATATGAAAGTGAATAAATTTAGTTTGTCATTCTCAAATAAATTTGAACTAAATATGCTAATATCTATATTAGTGAGGGATCAAATTGAGACTACAAATCAATAAGAGATCAAATTGAGACTATACTCATAAGTTAGGGACTAAATTGAGATTGAAAATTAATAAGGGACTAAATTGAGACTAAATTTAAAAGTAAAAGACTAAACTAATGTTTTACCCTGAAATGAATAAAGGAGAAAGGGAAAGAAGAAGAAAGTATTTAAGTTAGACAATCTCTTCCAGACTTAAATATGGACTGAAGAGGGTAGGTTAGAATGGGAAGAACAAAAATGTTCATTTAAAAACTAATAAAAGAAAATGTTCAAATAAAAAGTCTTTCCACTTTCGTCTCCTTAATATAATTTAAAATGACAAAACTAGAAAAAAAAAAAAAAAAAGTAAGATGAGGGCGAAAATATATACTTAATACGAAAAACTGAAAACTACTAAAAGAAAAGGAGCAGAGTAGAAGTTTTGGAAGGGTAATTATATAGTATACCACGAAATACACATGATATATATATATATATATATATATATATATATATATATTTTTGGTGGCTGTTCCTACTGCTCCCAAATATGGGAATTTAGATTATTTGTTATAATTATAATGTTAACAGAAGCATGTTAAACATTGGGATAAATAAGTATAATATTATTTTAGTCTCTTATTTATTAATTAATTTTTAATTTAATCTCTCCGTGATTGTTAATACTTAAAAAAATAATAACAATAATAATATTTAGTGTAAATGGATTATCATTTGAGATTTGACAAGATAGTGAAAGAATCACAAAGTTTAGGGAATAAATCCCAAAATAATAACCCTGCAATGCTCTGTTTTTGTTAGTTAGGAGTTTAGGTGACGATAAATGAACAATCATGAAATATGATGAACAAACACAACCAAATCCCATTCAGAATTGTAAAGCTTCACGCATGATTAGAACAAGTGATGAATTTACGAACCAGCCGATTGACAGTTGATTCCACCTCACTAAGCACAGATTTTGGACGAACCAACTCGGATGACCCATCAATGAAAGCATCTTGGTCAAGCCCTCGAACTCCTTCATCACTATGACTCCCTGTGACAGCAGAAGCTCTAACCCAGACACAGTTTCTTCCAGAAATAGCTTTCCTTAGCACAATCTTAGGGAAAAAGATTGGTGTTGAAGCAGAAAAAGTGTTGGAAAATGACGAGTGTTTGAGGCATCTAAGGGAAATGATGGGAGAGAATTGGGAAGAAGAGAGAATGGTCTGTAGGAAATGGTGGAGGTTGCCGCCATGTGGAGAGACGGCAGAATCAAGCATTTGGGATAGTCAACAAAGCATGTATAGACATGTGGATGTAGTATTTGAATTATGGGAAGAGAGAGAATATTTTGAGCATTGGCTGAGAATAGTCCAAGTAAGGCATCCGTTTAAAATTCTTCATTTGATAAAAGTATCTATAAGTCGTGGAGAGGCAAGATATATTTTCCTTGGAGTTGAAATATTAGAGACGAAGACTGAGTTGATGTTGCTAGAATTAGGTAGAATTCTTTAAATAATTATTATCAAAATTTTTAATGAATTCATGAAGAGTTAAAACGTAGTTCAAATCATCATTTTCTGTACAACAACGTTATCCTAGTAGAGAGAAATAGATTTAGAGATGTAAAATTTAGTTCCTTCTAATTAATGATATCAACTGGGAGAAGCTTCTAACACTAGAAGTTATTCAATCTTTTTCTCTAACAAAATAGTGTCTTGTATAAAAAAAATTATCTAAACTATTTTCAAAAAAAAAACTTTGAAAGATTTAATTACGTAGCCTTGAACGATACAAAACACTTATTATTGGAATAGTATTTAAAGTCTTAGTAGAAAAGAAGAAGGCATGTTTGAAAGCGGAATTAGAATATGTAATTAAATATGATCACAAATTAAAAGAATAAATAAATTAACAATTTAACCTGATGAAGACGACATTGTTGATTTAAGTATTTGTTGAATCTAACAAGTTCAACCCACAATGCCCAAGAGTGTTTTTTAGAGTGTTTTGACGGCAGAGAGAAAGTGACAGATTTAGTATATTTAAAACTAAGGCTTTAGTATGTTATTTATAAGATTTTATTTAATAATATAATTAATCAATATTATTCAGTAAAATTCTCTAGAATCTTTAAAACAATTTTAAATTTAATTAATCAATCAAAATTAAACCCATAAAATCTCTCTCTAGATAACAATCTTAGATTAGTAATCTGACGGGATGATTACTAATACTCTTGGACTGTGGGTTGGGTTTCTGCCTAATGGGCTTGTGGATAATCGAACTCATCACCGATTATCCACACATATTAAAATAAAACACAATCCATTCTCAGTTTATAAATTATAACATTAATTGCTTAATTAGAATTAACAAGGAACTAATCTAATAAAATAGTTAATGCTAATCCATAAAATATTAAAATTATTCCAACAATTTCCCACTTGGATAGCATTAATTAAATTATTAGATCAATGAACGAATAACTAATCAGGTATAATAATGTTCTCATAAACACACGGATGTGTGTATATTTATAAACCATACAAGATTCAGTGGTGAAATTATACACAAAGATCACTGAATGCTATAATTAGTTATAACATGAAATTAATCTAATAGCATAATTAATGCTAATCCATATAATATTAAAAATATTCTAACAATCTCCCACTTGGATAGTATTAATTACATTGTTAGGTCAATAAACAAATACATAATTAGGCAATTAATATTCACATAAACACATGGATATGTGTATATCTATAAACCATACAAAATTTATAAATGAAACTACACACAAAGATCACTGAATCCGATAAGGAAACAAGTGATATTAACATTGTCATAAAATATTTTCAATATCTGAATAGAATGGAATACAGAATGACATTTGAAGCATCATATTACAATGCAAAAGTCCCCTTAGGACCTAACTCTGAAATTTAGTGTTAAATTGCACCACAAAAGCCCTTTAAGGACTTAACTCATAAATTTGGTGTCAAATTGCACCACAAAAGCCCTTTAAGGACTCAACTCATACTCCCACTAGACCAAGGCTACATCAAAATTCAACAAGACCCATATGAGTTATACAATTTGAATTACTCCTATAGGTAGGCATTGGTCAATAGATCCGTCATCATGTGCTCATTGCAAATGTGAACCATGCAAGTCTGAGATAACAAAAATTCAAAAATGAAATCATGGGTCAAAGATATTGAATCCGATAAGGAAAACATTGTTATAAATGCCAACAAAATTTCAATTCTGAATTATATCTAAAATTTTGGCATAACCAAAACATTGAATCCGATAGGGAAACAAATGTTATAAGTGCCAAAATATGTCAAAGTGTTCCTTAAGAACACAACTCAGACTCTCACTAAAACAATACATCAAAATTCGAATATACCCAAGAGTCATATATTTCCAAAACTCTAATGGGTTTGTGTTGGTAAACGGATCACCTAAAATGAGTATAAGATATATAGATCTTCTCTCCAACAAACAAGAATTGACTGTTAAAATTTGATACAACTGAAATTCCTGTAACTTTGAGAGAAGCATATAATAGAGTCATGTCATAATAAAATGGTCAAGACTTAAAATATACACATGATGGAAATTGATTTCTTTGACCATATTCCCTAACGAGTGACCATCACAAAACTAACGACATATTGTTCATTTATATATAGATAGATAGATAGATAGATATATATATATATATATATATATGTAATCAGAAGTGGGTTCAAGATCATCATAACTGTCTCTGTAGCTTTCTAATGATCATGCCCAGAATTACTTAAATATATCTGCCAAGAACACCAACATAGAAAAACAATGTTCAAACGTGTGCATACTTGAGTCTATATATTAGGCTATTAATAATTGATTCAAATGGAACTTTGTCCATCAAAGTTCTCTCTTCATCATTTAAGACATAACGATTTAAACAACCTATCACCGCTCTGCACAAGTGCACAAGGAGTGCAAGAATACATATCAAATTTCTTGAGCACTTATTCAATATAGGTTGTCTGAGACAAACCAAGTATGCCACAAGATCTATCATAGTGAATTTGAATTCTCAAAATAAAAAAAATAAAAAAGATTAACCTAAATCTTTCATATCAAAGTGGCATGACAAAATGTGTTTTGTCTCATTTAATAAGCACACTGAGTTATTGGCCAATAGGATGTCATCCACACATAGCACATCCTCGTACAAGTCCTCATCTGAGATTACAGTGCCTACATAGCTAATTGTAATCGAACTTCCTTCCAATCCAAGGATGGTTTATTATTCTTATTGCTTTTCTTTAGTCCATATATTTTCTTGCCATAAGCATTGCTTTCACTTTTTTTTCCTTTTCAATTTCACATTTCCAGCCTTGTTGGATGAACCATGTGAAATTTAGTTCATTAATTATGAGAATTCACCTTCTTTATTGATTCTTCCTCTTGGGTCATTTTAGACATCATATGATTAATAGACCACTCTAACTCTTGGGAATTATAAGTGGTTCTCAAGACCCTATATTCAGCAGAAAAGGATTAAGGAACTCTATAAACTAGGTTGCTCTCATCCAAGTCCACATCTAGGATTTCAGCTAGCTGTAGTAGTTAACAAGCTTTATCATGTGCTCACACACTTTTGACACTTCGTCATAGTGAGTGTTATCTAGCAAAAAGAGATAATAGGCCTTTTTAAGTCTTTTCAAACTTATTAAATTTCTTACTGACCGCTTTAAAATATTCAATTGCGATGTCTTTCTTAGGAATACTTTGTCTGATAGTCTTCTCAATCGTATACTTAATGACAATCAAACAAATCTTATTGGACTTATACCACTGTTTATGGTAAGCCTTGTCAGCTGCGTTAAGCTCAGCGGTGAGATCCGCTGGCTTAGGTTCTCTCATATCTAAACTTCCCTTGGTGATCACTAGATACATATCAAGGGACTCAATCTAATTATTGTAGTCTATTTTGTTCAGAGTTTTCACCATAAATAGTTGCAAGAACAGAGACGCTGAGGGAAAAACAAATAGGAAACATATAATTATGTCCCAGACACATAAATATATATATAACAAAGTTTCGTAATAAGACTCAGCTTCAGCAACTGTGTAACAAAATACTCATCATATCCTGCCTAAGGGCTTGGACTATGATAAATCAAGAAAACTCATACATATCATGGAAGCTCATTATCGATAGAAACAATGCAAAATACACCCACAATTTCCATATCGATAGAATATGAGAAACCATGAATACATCAATCAGCAAATCGCCACTAACAAACCACAAACAAGCCTTATTAACAAAATTATATTGACAATGTCACATCGATAGGGCATATCCATTGTCAACATAATACTTACATACACTCTCTTTAGTGAACTTATCACAATATTCAGACTCATCCCTGATAATGGTAATTAAATTATTCAAAAAAAATGTAGGAAATTAAATGACAAATACAGTATAAATTAATTTATAAAAGACATATCACCATGATTAGGCCCACGATAGACGAGCACACAATCAATAGGTGTATGTGAACCAAAGTCATTACAATTTCCACACGCAACTTATTCCTTTTGATGCATGTGCTTAAATTAGGAATAAAATCTAATAATTAACGCAAAGAAATTGATTATAATTTATTTACACATAATCAGGGTGAGTGAACTGAACATCTTGTTCTGTATTATTTCTAGTCTTTACATAAAATTTTTTTAGGTCAAAATACCTTATTTACACATTATTTTAAGGCCCTCAATTTTCAAGAAATTTTAAAACTCCTATTTCCATGGCTCAAAAAATTTTGAAAAAAATCACCATAATTTAGATCAGGGAGAGTGGAGCTAATTTCAAAATTTGAAGTTCATCTAACCGACGGTGTGGCCATATGTGCCGGTGGTAAGCATGGGCCTCGCCCACATGCACCTTCTTCAACCTCTAGGGGTCGAATTGACTCGCCAGTTTTCTGCTTTTCAGACTTCAAAACTGAGACCGTTTTAATCTTTTCAGTTCAAAATTGGTTCATTGGTTCAAGATAGGGCACACCAGTGACCCAAGTTGATAGTCGTGACTGTCTCTGTTCGAATCACCAGCAACCACAACTACTTCGAATGGTGATAGGGAAAGAAAATTTCATGCCAGAAGGTGAGTTTCTTGTCGACAATAGTGACCAAGGAAGGCGATGATCATTACAAAAAAAAAGGAATAAAATTTTATAATCCATAAAATGACTCTAATGAAGACAAGATCTAGCAAAAATGATTAATTTTTTTTTTAATAATGTACAAGAAAATTCACTCATCAAAATTCTTATCCTAAGCTTGTTATAGCTTACACAATATTTCCCTAAATATATCAAAATATTTACCTAGCCTCATTCTTCACTAATTTTACCCTTCTTTGACCTTCAATGGGCTCATGGAAGGTCATGGGGACAAAATTTCAAGATAAATGATCATAGGCCAAAAGGAATTGGTTATACAATATTATGGTGTGTTTTATACTCAACTATATTTTCACACCATAACCAACCCTTTTTACCCTTACATTACCATGAAGATCATTTAAAAGGAAGAAGAAGGAAGAAGAAGAAATACTCGAATATGCTAAATCATGTTACAAAGACGAGATTAAAGAAAGGAAATTTAAAAAATTTCATAGTCCATCAAACCGTGTCTCTGATACCATTTGAAAGCGGAATTAGAATATGTAATTAAACATGATCACAAATTGGGATAAATAAATTAGCAATCTGACTTGATGAAGACGACATCGTTGATCTAAGTATTGGTTAAGTCTAACAAGTTCAACCCACAATGCCCAAGAGTGTTTCTCAGAGTGTTTTGACGGTAGAGAAAAAGTGAAAAATTTAGTATATTTAAAACTAGGGCTTTAGTGTGTTATTTATAGGATTTTATTTAATAATATAATTAATCAATATTATTCAGTAAAATCCTCCAAAATCTTTAAAACAATTTTAAATTTAATTAATCAATCAAAATTAAGCTCATAAAATCTCTCTCTGGATAACAATCTTATATTAGTAATCTGACGGGATGATTACTAATACTCTTGGACTGTGGGTTGGGTTTCTGCCCAATGGGCTTGTGGATAATCGAACCCATCACCGATTATCCACACGTATTAAAATAAAACTCAATCCATTCTCAGTTTATAAATTATAACATTAATTGCCTAATTAGAATTAACAAGGAACTAATCTAATAAAATAGTTAATGTTAATCCATAAAATATTAAAATTATTCCAACAGTTCATAGTTCTATTAGAGAGGGGGGAAAATAAAGAAGAAGAAAGAAAGGATATATATATGTAGCAATAGGTTATAAAGGTTCAATAGGATCGAAGAGGGGTGCTTCATACTCCTATAAATAAGCTACTTTATTTTTTGTTTAGGCATCATATATGATAGTCCAGTTTTAAGCTTGATTAATTACGAAGGTGTAATTAAAGTTATGGGAAATTCTGAGTTGGAGGGGTTTGCAATTTTGTCCATAAAATTTATGATTAAGAGATTATTTAAATTTTGTCTGTTGAAAAATTATAAGTTTGATTGCAGTGGAGATGTCTAATTTGAGATTATGGATGTAAAGTATCACCTACTCATTTTCTCTCTAGGTTTATTAAAATGAATTTGCATAAGATAAACATGCTAGAATTACAAAAAAATAAAAGAGAGTAGTTGATGATAAGGTGATGCATTAAGTACGGTGGTTGAAGAATATGCATTAAAGGTAGGGGTGCAAGTTTGAGATCGTGTAAGTGAGACGGAGACACTAGGTGACGCGAGAAGACGTGTGGTGGAAAAAAGTGGAGCGTATTTAATTTTGTAGAAAGTAATAAAAAAAATTTTAATTTAGTCCATATTTTTGTCCCTTTAATTCTACAAGAGATATAAGAGCTAAGTTAAAGTTTGGTTTAAATTTGGTTTGAGCTTAGTTTGAGTCCAAGTGTCTAAGTCAGGAGGTTCTTGTGTTCAAGTATGAGGTTTAGGATCATTGTACAAGGAGATTTTGTCAAAATACAATTAGAGACTATGATGAAACTCCTTCAAAAATCATGGAAACTTGATATATGTGCAAAGCACTACCAAGATCCTTAAGGCTGATCTATCAACGAATATGTGCTCAATTGAAAAGTTAAATAATGATAATTATCAAGTCTGAAGCATCTCCACCAACAAATTCAAGTGAATTAAAAAAGTGGCAGGTAAGAGTAAGAAAAGCTCTTTACATATTGATTTCTATCGTAGAACTACAATTTGTTAGATATATTAAGGAAGCCAAGATACAAAAAAAAGCTTCAAATACACTTGCCACACAGTTTGTAAGGGCAAATGATGTAAAATTGTTGTAATTGGAGAACAATCTTGTGTCAATTTAGCAAAATGATATGATAGTAAGTGATTATGTTTCGAAAGCTAAATTTATTTGCACTAAAATTTCAAAAACAAATATGTATATGTTATTATTGGCCCAAAAAAGCATATAGTTGATATAGTTACTATGAGGTTTGAGTCAATTAGTAGAGTATCTAATAGAATCAAGTGATAACATATTGGCAATCCTCTTAGCAGATAATCATGTTTTTCATGCCAAGACAAAACATGTGAAAGCCCAATACCACTACATTCGAGAAAAAGTCTTGCAAGAAAAAATTGATCTAAAGTATATCGACACAGATTATTAAGTTGCTTATATGTTTACTAAAGGATTCAATGGAGTCAAGTTTGAAGAATTTTAACAACAACCTGGCATAACCTTGAGCATTGAGAGATTAGGTTGAGGGGGAGCATTGAGACATCACTGGCTAATCTCCTTCATTTTCTCTTTAAATTTATCAAGATGAATTTGCATAAGATAAATATGCTAGAATTTTTAAAAAAATAAAAGAGAGTAGTTGACAATTGAAGACAGTAGAGTGATTGAAGAAGGCGCATTAAAGGTAAGGGAACAAGTGTGCATTTTGTGTGCCTAGAAACATGCAAGTGAGAGAGACATTGAGTGACATGAGAAGAAGTGTAGAAGAAAAAAGTGAAATATGATTTTAGTAGTTACTATAATTTTGTAAAAAATAATAAAAAGTTCTTTTACTTTAATATCTATTCTTACACCTTTAATTCTTTAAGATGTAGGTCTACTTGGGGGAATCGAATTTCATTAAACTCTTTTGTTGTTCTTTTTCCTTTTCTTCATCTTTATTATTTGTATGATTGCTTTCAGTACCAATCTGGACACTTATCATGTTTTTATTAATTAATATATTAAAATTGCACCAAAATCTTTAACTTCGTTTTTATGGCGGGTCCTTTGGTAACTTATAAAACATTGTCATCAAAAGTATAGTTTAAACAAAATATATTAACTTTTAAACCGTACACAAATGGTTCTCCAATATGCTTGCCTTCTAATCATTGTTAATTATTTGTTGCCTGTAATGTGTTCTGGAGTTATCTGTCGAAACATAAGACACTAGTAAACCCGCATCGAACAATACAGATGTCGTTATGTTTCAGACAAGAGAGAAAAACTGAAAGGAAAAATATAAATTATTAGATTAGAGAGGGAACGGTCTTAATTAATATTTTGCGTAAAAATATATTAATTAAAAAATAGGGACAATGGGAATTGAATTTCCGTGCATTATTCAATTAAAATAAAACAATGAAAGCGAATACCCATAATAAGAACCAATTATCACAAGAATTTGTGGGATAAACCTAAATAGCCATCTCAGTTAAAATTATTTTTTTGTTATCTTTAATATATATATATATATATATATATATATATATATATAAAAGATATAATTCAGTGAAGTGTATTTGATATCTTGAATTAGATTTCTATCTTTTTTTATTAGATATTTAAATATCTTATATTTTGATATTATACATAATAATACCCAAAATTATTTTGCTTTCTAATTTTGACTAGTGAAGGAGTCATTGCACATGTGTCGAACAACAACCAGTCCAGTCATTTTCTTGTTGTTTGACTAATTTTATTGGTTGACCAATTGCTACGTTGAAGTATGCCATTTTTCTTCTCATATTTGTCTTCATAATATAATGTCTTACCCGAACATAATTATTAAAATGATTATAATTAGTTAATTAGTATTGCTAGTGATTCATGTGATTAATTATTCAACGATTACATTTTACTCGCATTCTTTATGTGTTCCTAAAAAAGCTAGACGTACTTTTCTCATATATTACTAAGAGTAAAATAAAGTTTGATCTTATGATTTAATCTCATTTAATTTTGGTATCATGTGACTTAAAAAGTAATTCCTGTGTGACATGAGATTTAAATCGCTGATAGATTAGTTTTCTGTGATATTATTTTGTTAACTTTTTTATGAATTCTATTAAAAATTGCCTTAAACTTCTATTTTTTTTAATAAAACTAATAATTTTTTATGCATTAAAAATTAGATCCTTCATTTGGTTTATTGTAACGCCAAATTTAATACATAACACAATATCCACTAACTTTAAACAGAATCTCTAATATTGTCTTTTATTTGGTCTTAAATTCTTAATTTTCTTAAAATTCTCTGATAACCTATTAATTGAAGACCGAAAATCCGTCCCCTCGTCAATTAGAAATCGAAATTCAATACATGCAGCACAATATTTCCTAGATTTTGCCCTCAAAATAAAATCCTTAATCGGATCCTTAATTCTGTAATAAATCCTAATTTCTTACAAGATCCTTAATATCTTATTGAGTGAATTAGATCATAATTTCTCATCTGACCAATAGAAATCCCAAATTCAATATCCACAACTTAATATCTTTCCCAATGTCTGCCTCATAAACAAAATTATTTTACTAATATTTTTTTTGTCCCGATGCCAAATTTTCCAATGAAAGCTATAATTTCAATCAGAGAGTTTGGTAAATTAGGTCTTATAATGATCAAATTCGGCCAAATTAAGACGTTTTATGTGTGAAATTTGGGAAATTGGAAGAATCTTTAGCTCACGCAAAGAATGCGCATGCTTTTTTTTCTGCCTTTTTTTTTTTGTGGAAAAAACGTACTGTATTAATTAAAAGGAAGGAAATAAATTCTAAATATGAAAACTAGCATGGAGTATGGAGACTCTAGCAAGTTTATAGGCCTCTACATTTGCTTGCCTTCGAATCCACTTACAAGAAATCTCACTCCTAAGTGAAAGAAAACAATGATAATCTTAAATAACCTGTCCATACTCAGAATCATCCATAGTGTTTGCCTTAATCTTGCTAATAACTTGCTAGACTCCAAACAAATTGTACCTTTCATCAGAAGTTTGAATAAAGCCCAACTCAACAACGATCTCAATGCCATTACCTCCATAGTGGCTGGAGGTATACTGCCTGAGACATAGCCTAAAATTGCCTCAATAAAGCTCCCTTCTTTCCTTTTAAAAATTATCCCATAGCCAAAAACTCCCTCCTCAAGAAAAGTTGCTACATCAACATAACACACCCACATACTATCCTTATCCATTATGTTGCTTCTCCTGCTCCCTACATAAGAACATTAGTTGTGGTTCTTCTATTTAGCTCCTGCACCTATTTCCAGTTCTCCATATGAGAAAGAGCTTCGTTAAACACCATTGCTGGTTGAGTAAGTGCATGTTTCCACATAAAAATTCTTTTTTATTCCCCATATCTTCCACATTATCATGCAAAATTCCTCAACTTTGTCCCTTGGTTGTTAGGTGATTACAATTGCATGCAACTAGAAATATTATAAAAACCTTTTAGCAGCAGCTAGTCCCATAGACCTTAACAGTCACAAGCCTTCGAGCACATTAGAAGTGCATGGAGAGAATCTTTTGTATCTTGACAATAATGCCTAGTAACATCTACACCAATTCTATAGGCTACTAAGTTTGCTTTAACTAGAAGAATGCCTCTACCTACACGCCACATAAAGTTCTTCACTTTAGGAGGTTGGCTCAATTTTCATATGCATCCCCACTCACCTGAAATCACATCTTGATAGTGCTATTCATTATTTTGAAAGGCAAGATAGTAACTGGTTTCAACAGAAAACTGCCCCATTTTATCAAGATGCTAAATATGCTTATCATTATGTGATACCAAATTGATTAGGATAGTTGCAATCAAAGATCTATCTTCTAACGAAAAGAGATCCTCTAGTTTTCTATGACACCATGGCCTGCTATCTTCAACAACGAAATCAACAACTTTAAGGCTATTATCTCTAACCCCTTTAACATCTAAAGGATAGTAATGGCCTTCCTTAGGTAACCATGGATCATTCCATGCACTAATATCTCTTCCGTCACCTATCTTCCACCTCATACCTTACTTTAAAAGCTCCTGAGAAGACCAAATACTCTTCCAAGTAAAGCTCAGGTTAAAACTTAACTGAGCTGATAAAAAATCCCCTAATGGGAAATATTTCACCTTGAGGATCTTATATAGAATAGTGTTATTGGTTGTACCCAACCTCCAATCCTATTTCCCCAACATAACCAAATTAAAGCAATCTAAGTTATAGAATTGAAGCTCCCCTTCTTCCTTATGGTTACACATCATGTCTTAAGAAAGCTATTTAATTCCAGTCAACCCTTCTGAATTACTGCCCTACCAAAAATAGTTTATAATTCATTGAAGTTCTCCACAGAGCGAAACATGGAGGAGAAAAACGACCTTACAAAACGTTGGTACTGCTTGGGCCACAAATTTTAAAAGAATTTCTTTCCTTGCACTCGACAAGAATTTGTTCTTCTAGTTCTATATTTCCCCTACAATCTATCTCTGAGTAAAGCAAAAATAGATTTTTTTCACTTCTCCCTATAAGTGAAGGAAGACCCAAATAATGACCATGATTAAAAGGAGAGTGTATACTCATAATATCTTTTAGCCTCTATCTATCATCCGACTTGATGTTGGGACTAAAGAAAATCTCTAACTTTTGAAAGTCTATGGATTGACCTGAGGTGTCCTCATAAGTGTTAAAGATCCTCTTTAGGTGCCTACAATCTGTATCATTAACTTTAAAAAGGAAAAAGAAAAAAGAATCATCAGCAGAAAGAATATGAGAAATTCTTAAACCTCTAACACTTACACGACAACCAAGAATACAGCCAGAAATCTCCTCATGCTATAATAACGCTGAAAGCCCCTCTGCACAAAGAATAAAAAGGTATGGAGAAAGAAGATCACCTTGTCTAAGACCACGTTGAAGGATAATTGGGCCCCACTTCCTACCCATTAAAAAGGATAGAGTATTTCACTATTTCAACATACATCATCATCCAATAAACAAAGAAAAGCTTTTGGATTTGTATTTTTTGTATCTTCAGAGAAGATTGGAATCATAGGGTTAAGTTACGAAGTTGCAAACTTTTTATTACACATATCCATTAGAACCTACTAGTAGTCGTAGCCCATTCTTATTAGAATAGCTTCGAGATAATCCCAGGTAACTTTATCATAAGCTTTATTGACATCAATTTTCACAACAACCTAACCCTATCTCCCCCTAGTCTTCCTCTTCATAGTATGAATAAGTTCAAAAGCTACAAGGATGTTATCCATAATCAATCTCTCGGGAACAAAAGCTAATTAAGCATTTGAGATATTACAAGGCAAAACCTTTTTAAATCTGTTGGCCAGACCCTTGAAACAATTTTATAAATGACATTGCCTAGAGTTATTGGCTTAAGTCCTTCAGACTTTTTAGGGCCTAAACTTTAAGGATAAGGGTTACTGCAGTGTCTGCGAGACCATCAGGAAAAGCATATATTCTTAACCATTGACTAGCATGAAAAATAATGTCCTCACCAATAAAATGCGAAAACTTTTAGAATAAGGCAATATTGAAACCATCTGGACAAGGTGATTTATCTATATGCATTTGGAAAATAGCTTCTTTAAATTAATTAGTATAGAAAGGTTAAAGTAATTTTTCATTATCATTCTGCGTCACCCTTCTGTTTACCAATTGAATCACTGGGTCTAAGACACTATGTGATCTTGTGAATAGATCATGAAAACAACCTTTCACCATATCCTTCAACACCATTTTATCTTTAATCCATGCACCAATTTCATCTTTTAAAGCTTCTATATGATCCTGTTTACACTAGGCGTTGGACATTTGATGAAAAACTTTGTATTGGCATCATAATTTTGTAACCAAAAGCACTTTAAGTGCTGCTTCCATCAAGTCACCTCATCCTCCAATAACTTATTCTTCTAAATCTTAAGTATGCCCAGTGTTTCACACTCTTCATGCATAAGTCACGGTTTCTCCCATAAGAGACACATATCATGCTCAACCTTACTTAACGCTTTTGCATGGTTCCTATTTAGGGGGTTAACCTCCACTCCTTCAGGCATTTTCTACATTCAGTGAATTTATCCAAAACACTTCCTTGATGAAAATTCTTCTAACCATCCACAACTAACTATTGGACTTCATCGTGCAATAACCAAAAGTTTTCAAATCTAAAATGACACACTATCTGCTCGTATACATTTGTATCAGTAGTAAGAAAGAGAGGTTTATGATCAAAATAAGAGGTGATTAGAACTCTTAATTCACAGTTCAAGAACATGAAGAATCATCTCCCCTCCCCCATTGCGTGATCTAATTTCTCATGAATTGAACCTCTATCTCTAGCATTCCACTCCCAAGTAAACTGAGGGCCCATTGCGTCAGTGTCTTTTAACCCATATTCTTCCACAACTCTACAAAAACCTTCTATCAGGTGCTTCAAGTGGCTTCCTCCCCCTAATTTCTCTATATTCGCAAGGAGATTATTATAATCCCCCATGCAAATGTCTAAGCATATCCCATGATTTATGCCTTCTGTTTCTCTCTAAGAAACCATAAAAACCTATAAGTCACCATTCTACTTGGTTTACCCCCTTTAAAGACAGATTATAAACATCATATCCTTAATTAAGATTATTTAATTAATTGAGTTACCAATTAATTAATAATTAAGCAAATAGGGAAAATTAAAAATGACAAAGACTTAAATGACGTCTTCAAGTGGGAACACTTTGAAATTAAAAATAAATAATTGGGGGACTTTATGACAAGCAAAATAAAAATTCAAAAATAAAAAAATTAATTAATAATAATAAATTAAAGTAAGAATCATAAAAAAGAAATATAATAACAATAATAAATAAATAAAATGATTATATATATATATATATATATGGAAATTGCCAAAAGGGAAATAAGCTCCTTTGTAGTAGCCAGTCATAGCCTCCCTAGGTCTCATACACAATATGAGAAAGCTACAGGATCACCTATATGCTTCCCTCCTACTATGTCTGATGACAAGATACAAAAAGAAGAAGTATGAATTGGGTTAGAGAATAAAGAAACCTACTCCCTCAGCCAAAATGAGAGGCAAGAAAGGAAATCTCTGTTAGAGGTTAGAGCATTGACTCTTCTACCTGTAATACCAAGAAGCTCAAAGGAGAGGATGAGAAGGACGTGTGAGGGGCTTGGACAGAAGAAAAAGATGTTGCAAGAACAAAACCTGAGGAGCTTTTCTAACGCAGCATAAAACAAGGATAGCGAAGGACCAAGGAGAGGGGGTGGCTGCTACTTTCAGGTCTCCTGAGTGTAAAGGAGAGTGAGGTAGCTCTAGTGAAGCATGAGAAAAGAGCCCAAGGAAGTGTGAGGAAAAAGCTTCAGAGTAGAAGAACAGATACATAAAGAGAGAGATCGAGAAGAATGTGTGAACTCTATTCCACTAAAAGAAAATAGAGCAGCCGATGAAGAGAAGCTCACACCGGGGAGAAGAAAGTGTGAAAGAGAGATAGCAGAAACAAGGAGAGTTGAAAGGTAAAGAGACTGAGAGTTTAGGATGGCATAACCGAGGGCTGAAAGTGAGCCACAAGTAACTGAGAATAATGGGGAAGGAAGCTATAGGTTTGGAGATCAAAGAAGAATAGTAGAGGAACAAGGATACCCAACAGTGGTCGGATTACATCGTGAAAGCAGCAGTGATAATACCATACTTCACTGTAGTTTGTGTAGCAGCGGCCAGTGCCGACGAGAGCAGACACCACCGATTGGAGCTCCAATCTACCTCCAATGTTGAGGTTGCACCAGATCTAACCACAACAAAAGAGAATGAACCAACCAAGGTAACCAAGACTTAGGAAGCAACTTCAGTGCATGCTGTGACCATGAAGGTTGCTATCCCAGAACCAGAAAAGACAGAACAACCAAAAGAAGAGAGCTAGAGAAAGGAGAACGAAGTCAAAGTGGAAAGGCGTAAGGTAAGGACTTCATCTTGCTCTTGAACCTTTTATAGTGATCTAAGAAGTTCAAATGGAATTGTCCCTCTTTTACTGTTATGATTATGTTATCCATGAAAGAGACACCTTTTTTATGGTTGAAGTTGGTCATGTATACCTTTGCTTAGTCTAATGTTGGAAAAGTGACTTAGGTATAGGCTCTTGCTTGAATGATCCTTCTCAAGTCCTTAAGTGTGACTCTACAAGGATTTATGAATCAGGGGGAAGAAGTTGTTTTTTTACAAACATGTCTGCGAGGTTTCCTTATCGTTTGTTTATTTTTGTTTCTATTTTCAAGAAACATGGTTATATGGACTTGTCCTTTTGGCTTTGCTCATAAAGATCTCACTAATGTCCGAAAAAAATAATAATAAGAACTTGTGATGTCTTGTTTGGGTTTTGAAAATAGGATTAAGATTCTTCTTTGAACTTTGATTATAGTTATTGCATTTTCATCTTATCCATATATATATATATATATATATATGCATAACGTGAGTCATTTGCTTTCATTTTTTTGTTTGTTTGCTTTTTGTCTTTTCATCATGTTATATGTGTGTGTGTGTGTATATATATATATATATATATATGCGCATGACAAAGGGATGTGGAAGTGCATGAAAAATGACGTGGTTGTGTTTTGCTTTTTGTCTTTCATTTTTTTTATCATGTATTTGTTTATTATTATTATTATTATTATTTTATCCTAATTCTTGGCATTGCCGTGTGAGAATGTTAATCTCCTCAAGCATTCAGGTAGTGGCCACGTGAGATTTTTAAATCTCCTTAGGCTTTAAAAGTTAACTTACAATTTTAAATAAAATATATATATTCAAAATCCTAAAAAGAGCTTTTGCCTTAATAGTTTCACTCCTTTATGAATTTTAGATAAAAAAAACATTTTTAAAAATTTAAAAACAAAAATTCACAAATCCCAAAAATAAAAATAAAGACCACAAATAATTTCTTCCACATTTCAACTTGTCGTATTAGATTATTGATCTCCTCACATACTCAAGAATTGATTAGTAAAGCTCGTGTGAGATCCTTAGTCCCCTTAAGCCTCGAAATTTATTTTCAGTAAGCAAAAATACAAAGGTGAAACAATCCAAAAAAAATATTTTTCTTTCATTATAATTTCACTTCAATTTCAAAATAAACTCTAACTTCAAAAAAAAAATCCAAGAAAAACATAAATTCAGAAATTCTAAAGAATGTTTTTCTTATAAATCCTTTCCCATTATCATTCCTATTAAATTTCAAAATAGGAGTTAAAATTCCAAAAAATAGATTAAAAAATTAAAGAAAATAAAATGAATGGAGTAAGGAAGTTAAATAAAATTGATTTCGTAAATCAAAACCCACCAACTAAAATTCAATCCATGTTTTGTTTACAAAAATTTATTTAATTTTGACTCCCTTATTCTTTTTCACAAAAACACCAAAACACCAAACAACTACCACATAATCCTATGTCAAACTAGGTAGACTTTGATCCCTATTACAAGGTACATAGGCCTTATGCTTTCATTATAGATTAAGTTCACCCTTTGTAAATATCTATTTGTTTGCATTCATTATTGTTGTTTTTGTTTTCTCTGTTTAACGAGCATGTATGTCAATAAAAGGGTAATTGAAATAAATTTAAGACCATATTCTATTTCATTTAACTAGTTTAAGGTAACCGTCCTTATGGATGGGTGTTGTAGGGTGTCTAATACCTTCCACACACTCAAATAGACTCCCGAACTCATTTCTATTTTCGCATATCACTTTGCCTTTTCTTTTTGTTAAATTGGTTTTCCAAAGTTTTATGTTAAAAATTTTGGTGGCGACTCTAGTAAATTGATTTACAAGATTCATTTTGGGAATAAATTCTCCTATCTTTTTTAGTTTTTTTGTCAAAAGGTCGGTTATGACACAATATAGTTTTGTGTATACAATAACAATTGTACTTTATTATCTTCACTCTAAAGAATTGTTATCCCTGATCCACAACCGATGTGATCCACTCCAAGACAACCTTTTATATTTAGTAACCTGCAAATCTCTTCGACATAACTTTTATGAACAAGTGTTTTAAAGATAAACTCAATATTGAGTTTCTAAGTAGTTCCAACTAAAGACCCTCATAGCTACTGGCAGGCCTGCCAAGCAATACCCACCGATGGAATAAGATTATAATTGTTACCTTGAGCTTCAGTGCCTTCCTCCCCTAACATTACATGTCTCATTAGGCTAATATTGTTGACTCTCATGCTTTTCTTCCCTTCAACCCAACCTATTAGGCTTTCCTTGTCATGCAAGCCCACATTTAGATCCACCCTAGCCACGTTACTCATGCCCATTGACCCTGGGATACTGTGAAAAGATCCCGACACGTAGATTACATGATTAACAGGATTAGGCAAGTTTATGTTCCTTTTAGTGCAAGTTTCCATATTGACCTTTCTTCTAGAATTCTTTCCTAAATGGTCCCTTAATCTAGTGCCTGAATCATCTTTTAGCTAATTAGTTATCACTGTCGACACCCTTCAACCTATAACCCTAATGATATGTCCCACCTTAATGGAAGGTATTTCCCATCGCCTTGGATTATCCTTAACCTGCAAAAGCTTTCCAAATGGCCCAGCGGCCACATGAAAAATAGAATAATGTTAAGCGTTCATACGTAAAATCACCAGAAATAAAATTCCCACCAAGCAATAGCAGTTTCTTTCTTCTCTTCAATGGTTCTCGAACATGCAAAAAGACTCTAATCCTCATGCAACTTTGTATTCCCTCTCTATAATGCTTGTTGTCATAATGAATGAAACGACAAACAAAATTTCCAAATTGGACTACCATATTTTCAAACATCAAACCATGGGAAGATTATGTACCTATAGCCATATGTCCTTATGATTTAAAAGGTACCTTCACCAGATCTTCACCATGGGATAAATGATGTATAAACCATAGATGGTTGTTGAAAGTTCAAAGACCACCATTAATAACTATCTCAATGTCAACTTCACATTAAAACTTGAACAAATACCTATTTTGGCCAATATCCTTTATACAAATGCATCCTATAGGATGCCATAAATTGGCAAGAGTATTTCTCATTGCTTGAAAGTGCACCATGCTCATAGTTAGGAAGTAACCCACTAAATAGTACTCATAAAAATCGTATCACCTCTACTTTCCACTCTAAGATCACCCACGATCTAGGCTTCCTCTTCTTCTTCCAGCAACGATAACCTTGCTAACTTTGACTCCTTGGATTCTTCTAAAAAATGTAAAGCTTGCTACATAAGTAGACAAATCAAACAAATAGGCAAGTCAATAGGGCAAATGAAAGACATTGCTTAAAGTTTTCAACTAGAGATAAATATTATAGTACTTTTAAAACTCATGTTTGAATATTTCGGAGACCCTTTACCTTGCATAATCAATGGAAAGAATTACTTACCCACACAATCCTCATTGTGCTTAATATTCTTGATAATATTTTGATAAGATATGAAATTCTTGATGCAACAAGGAATGAAAACACACCTTACTTGTAAACAAAATTAAGAAAACCTAATGTCATTGTTAATAATAAAGAATATTATAAAAATAATATGCAAAGTAAGAATACTTATTTATTTTAATTTCTTAAAAGAGTATTAAGGACAAAGTTTTTCTCTAGAAAATCAGTCCCTAACTTAATTTAACTATTCTAGAATAACAAAAATTTATTTTGACATGGAATTAGGGATAAATTTTTTAGACGGAAAAATTAAATTCATCCCAACAATCCATCCCTAAAACTTGTGTTAAAAGATAAAAAATAATAGAATGGTTTTAGGACTGATTTAAGACAGAATTAGATGTAGAAATTTTGACATAAAATTTTTTGTCCCATAAATCTGTCCTAGAACATTATTTTTTAATTGAATAATAAAAATAATTTTTAAGATAGATTTAAAATTAATTTGTCACATATTAGAGACAGATATTAATAAGCTAATGATTTAAACTTAAAATTATTTAATTACGTTTTACACTATAAGATATCAAAGTTAAATCAAACAAAACCACAAGGTACCAAACTATATATCTTATTTATCGATAATTAATTGTATTCGGTCTTAACCAACAATCCATATTTCAACAGTAAAACAAAATTATAGTCAATATCTAAAATGATTATAATCAATATTGCAAGACATGATAAACGACAAATTATTTGACGGTAACTTATGTTTCTGATTTTAATATAACTTATAGAGTTTTAAGAAAAGTTTGATTTAGTATTTCCTTTTCTTGTGTCTTATAATTCCACTAACTAATTAATGCACGTGCTACTTAATGGGTTGACCAAAGATACTAATATGGACTTTCAGGTCTAAGATTTATACTATATATTATTTTGCCTCTCTTAATCATTCACGCTTAAAAATTCATCTCTTTATCATTGTGTTCATGCCTTGAGGAAAGAGGCCAAATGGAATATATTTTTTTTTTTTAAACATGGGGGCAGATAACAAGAGCATGACACAAATTGAGTGTCTATATAGGTGTTATGGATCCATATATGAAAGGCCCAAAATTCTTGAAAGGCTCAATAGATAAAGAGATATCTAGGCTTAAAGAGGATAATCCTAGCATCATCTTCCGAATATATTTCAGTCATGGGAGATTAAAGGGGGTAGAGAAGAAAATTAGTGGAAAAAGGAAATTACAAAACGTATATTTTTTTTGGCAAGGACGAAACTCATGAGTCAGACTCCACTGATTTTCTTCTGTGCCCCTCTCCCATGGCTGACATATATTAGAAAGATGATGTTAGGATTCTCCTTTTTGGGCCCAAATATCTCTTCATCTATTGGGCCTTTAGGAATGTTGGGCCTTGTATCAAATATGGATTGTAACAATAGGGCATATTTCTTTTTCATTCAATTCCTCCGTTTTCCTAATTCCTTCTTTCATTTTATCTTTTTTTAAACTTACAAAAAAAATAATCAAAATATTGTACTTTCAATTCTTATAATTTTATTTATTTTATTTTATTTAGTTCTTATAGTTTAAAATTTTAGAATTGGGCATTTACAATTTATAAATATTTAAATTTACTTTGTTAAATCATGTTAATAGTCTATTAAATTTTATTAATGTAACTAACTCAATTCTATTTTAACACTCTGAACATATATGATTTATAATAATAAAAAATAAAATAAATAATCAGATAAAATTAACTCACAGCAATGACAAAATATTAATAAAAATATAAAATATCTATAATAATGACAAGAAATTAAACTAAAAAGTATTTAAACTCCAAGGGTTAATTATAAAATTTCAAATTTAAAATATTTATTTAATAATTTAATAAAACTATAAAGATCACATGTATAAACATGAAGATATAAGATAAAAGACTTTTAACGGAAACTTTTACAGACCGGAACTTTGGGCTCAATACACATCGGCTTATTGTGAGCCCTTTGATTTTTGGTCTAAAAGAGTTATGTTTAGAAGGCACTTGGTAATCTCTACAACTATGGGCCGGACTGGCCTATGTTTAACACTCATGGGCTTCAAGACTGTAACTTCAGTCTGTTGAGTCCATATAAGATTACATATCCAATATGGGCTTATCTTGAAGTTCCAAATCAAATATAGTCAAGAAAAAGAAGGAAAGGTAAGACTTCAGGAAATCTTTGGTTCTTGGCCACCAAAAAACAAAAAAAGAAATGTTTGGTTTATTCCCGGAAATGCTTTGATAAAGAATAATACCCATGTGTCACCATTTTGAACACCATGATCAATTTTAGTGAAAAAGCCAAATATATATATATATATATATTCGTCTTCAATTTATTTTAAAATTTCATTATTCTCCTTTCATCTATGAGGAAAACAGCGAATATGTTCATCTGATATGATAATTAATTTATTATATTATAAAATATAAATATACAAGAATTAATTGATTCAAAATTATAGATGATATTACACTCATTTTAACTTTTATGTAGTTTAATTCGATCATTACTGTCTTTTTTTCTTCTGGTCCTTATTCTTCAAATTATAATTTTCCTATAACAAAAATATAATTCATTGAATGGTATCAATTCAAAAGTTCATATGAAAATTGACATTGTCGATCTGGTTTTGTTTGTAGACCGCACGCATTATTCCACCCCGAGAATATTTAAACAAAGAATTAAAAAAGTTGTGTAATTGAGAATCGAGATAGTGTTTAACTCAGCAAAGTATCTTTCCAACAACATTTTCAAATATGTTCTTCTTTTGTGTAGGCACTTTACAGGCAAGAAAGTCACCTGGATTTCAAAAAGAAGGTTCTGCTCTGAGATAAAACACTTTTGGATATCATATATTTTGAAAAGTTTTAGATAATTTTTTTAAGAATGCATCACTCTTCGTACATTAATTACACGTGTATGTCTTTCAATTATAAACTATATTAATTTTTTAAACATTTAATTTTACTTAGTTTACTCTTATTTTTACCAAATAAATGGTTCAAATTGCAAGCCAATAACGTAAAATTTTAATGAGTTTTTTTTATCAAAAAAATATTAAATCGATCTTCACTTTTATATTTTATAGCAAAATTAATCACTTATAAATTGTCTCTGACAAGTCAATGGCTCACAACTATTATTTTGTATAGATATAGTCCCTAATTAATTTTTAATTAATAATCAATTAGATGATATAATGACTAGTTTTGTATAAAATACACATTATAAAAAATAATATAGAACATTTGCGAGAGATTAATTTATTACGATGTATAAAACTTTTCTCTTGTTTTTCGAGTGATGTAAAAATCACACAACACATTGTGGGACAAAATTAAGAAAACTCAATCTCTTAAAAAAAAAACCCAAATTCTTGTACTAAAGAATTTTATCAAGATCTATGTAAAATAATTTCTTTTATTACTACACGCAGATCTGAAATTAATATAATGGTAATAAAAACTCAAAATGGTCAAATTTTCTATATCAAAAGTTGAAATTTTATAAATGCCAATAGTTTAATATACACAAATATAACACAAAAAATATATAATGTTATCGCCGGTGAATGATTTATAAAAATTTAAATACACTTTTTGTATTATAAGAACAAATTTAACAATTTGGATTGAATTGCAAATTTAATTTGAATTTCCTCGTGTTTTGGCAACATACGCAGTCATATTTAATTATAATAAATATTAAATAAATTTAACTCTTTAAATTTATATTAAATTAATACAACTGTATATAATTATATTTTTTATTTATAAATATAAATAATTAAATTTTCATCCAACGATTTATTATAATCAAATATGACCCCATATTTTCATCAAAATATGAGGATATCGAATTGGCAAATTTAAAGGTATAATATATTGATGTGTAATAAATGTATGTATTTAAAAGTGTTCAGATTTATATTACTAGTAATAATGCATATAGATAATTTTTTTAATGTGAATAAATTTTGTAACTTAAAATTATTGAAATTAAAGGCGATAGCGGAAGGAATATATCTCATTAGGATTTTGGTGATTTTGGCAAGTGGATGATGAATAAGGATTAAGCCATTACGGGGATAACACGATTCGCATAAAATGCGATGAATTGACTGTATGGCCTGCCCATGAGGCCTCTTTAATAGGTTAGCTGACATGCAAATAAAATAAAATATATTAAAAAAGAGAAAAGTTTACTTTTGATCTACCACTTATGATAAAATTATCATTTGATCTCTTATTAATTGAAATATCTAAAATAATTTTTTATTTATTAAAAATTATCACATTTGATCCCTATTTTTTCAAAAAATTGTCAAATTCAATGGTTTTACCAAATTTTAAACTTTAAATTCAAAAGGATTAAATTTGATATTTTTTAAAATAAAAGTAAATAATCAAATATGACATTTTTTAATAAATAAAATATTATTTTAGATATTTTAATAAGTAAGGGACTAAAAAATTATTTTACTCTATGAAAAAAATATTAAATGTATAACTCATTTCATATAAATAAAAATTTTGGACTACCTTTAAGTAAAATATTATTTTTGTCTCCCTCTTATTAATTTATGTTTAAATTAATTCTTTATTTATTAATCTATTTTTAATTTGATTCATCATTTATTGAAATATTATTACTTTTGGTCTCTTGTTAATTTGGACATTAGTAAATTGATAATAAAAATTAATAAAGGGCTACATTAAAATAAATTAAAAATTAAAATACAAAAGACCTAATAATGTATTACATTAAATAATAATGTAAATATGATCTCTCATTAATTAATTAATTAATTAATTAATTGAAAAAATTAATAAACGAGGAAGTAAAATTATATTTATAAATAAATAAAATTAAAAGATATGAAGATTGATCTGTGAGGGCCTAAGGGGAGATGATTGATGAAAGCAGGAGAGTACGACGATGCCTACAGGGTAGGTAGCAAAGACTGGAGAGGCGTGGGGTGTGTGCTGCTGCATTATTGACTGCGACATTTGTCTCTTCCTCTGCTGTTAGGGACAAACAACTATTCATAACTAAGTTGCTAGGTCAAACACTATCGCTAATCTACTGCACACTGTTATTCATGTATTTTATATATTTTTTGTTTAAATTACATTATTTTTCATTTAAAATTATGCATTTATTTTTTAAAATTAAATATGGTCAAAATATGTTTTAAAAAATATTTTTGATTCATTTATATATTATTAACTAATTTTTCTTGAATTTTTAATTGAATATTATGTATTTTGAACTAAATATCTAAAATTTAGTGTATTTAAAATTTTATTAAATTTACAATAATTATGTTTATTAATATATATTTAATACAAATTTTATTCTTAAAATTTAATTATTATTAATATATTACTTAAATTTATACTTTTTTGAGTTTATTATTATTTTTAAATTTATTTTTATCAAATTATATTTCAAATTTTTAAAAATAAACTATTATATATTTTTCAAATAGGCCAAATTGTCAGATACGTCAATAATACTTGTTATACTGTATAAACAATAATATAGAGATATTTCAATTAAAATAAGTATAATTATATTTTTTTTATTGTAGTAAGATTATGTCTAGATTTTGAAAATAACAAAAATTATATAATTTAAGTATCTCTCTAGAAGAGAAAAAAAATGAATAACTTATCCTATATTTAACTAGAACACTAGTTAACACATAAGAAAGTACTTTATATACATGCATCAGATTTTGTTTTTTAATGTATAAAAGGTTAAAAGTTTCGTTTGTATCTCAAAATAAAAATTTACCTTACCAATAATTTTGTTTTGCTTAATATTATATTTTTTGAAAATCACTTTTATTATCTAAACAGTCATTTATACAGAAGTAAAAAGCTTATTTTTATGTTTCGGTCCTTAACGTTCATAAGTATCTGTAAATTTGAATGGGAATTAAGAATAATGGATGGTTCAAATAGAGAGGCAAGGATCATGAGAAGATAATAATTGGGAATATTATTATTATTATTATTTTGGGCGATAAAAGAAGGAAATAAGTTGAAGCAACATAGCAATGGAATGCAGCGAATTGAGAAAGGGGTGGGGGCACGTGATGCATAATACAAAAAGGTTCCTATCCTACCCCTCCTGCTACTGCTTCTGCTTCTGCTTCTGCTTCTGCTGCTTCAAGTGCAACCATGTACAGATCATATTACTCCCCACCGTGATTTGCGCACTCCACGTATATTTCGTTTTGGATCTCTCCTTTATTTTTTTTTACCACATTTAATTACTACGTACAGGTTTACCATAACTTTAGTATCCCCCTCTTTACAAGTAAAACATACTAAAATTCTTTACTATTATATAACACGAAAATAAAATTAATATCAATCATACATTATAATGTTTACAATTTATAATTAATTTGTATTCAAATCCAAAGCTTATCTGTGAAAGTCACGTCACAAAGTTTATTCTTCGAACGGACCTCTATAATATTGTAGGACTGCTTTTTGTATTAAAAAATTGGAACTATTTAATCTGAAAAATATTTTTAAAATAAAAATTAAATATTTTGAAGATAGAAACATATTAACATTTTGGATTTTTTATACGAAATATTATTTTATTAAAGAAAAAATGATTGAATTGCTTATAATATCTTGCCGTACACCATTCTATGTAATGTTGTTTAGTTTTTTTTTCTCCTGTCAGATACCATTATATTAGAAAAGATATCCAATTCTATTTAGTTTTTGAATCACACTTATAGTTTATAATAAAATATTATTTTAATCATTCCCTTCACAATTGAATTTTAATTTAGTCATTTATTAATATTTAGTCTCAATTTAATCTTTTACTAATTTTTTACCTCAATTTAGTTATTTAATTATGAGTTTAATCTTAATTTGGTCCTTCATTATTATGAAGGTTTATATATTTAATCATTCATTTTCAACTAAATCAAGATCAAATATGTTAATATTCATATTAGTAAGTGACCAAATTCAGACTAAACTTTTAAGTGAGGGACAAAATTGATATTAAAAATTAATGAATAACAAAATTGAGACTTAATTTATAAGTGAATGATCAAACTTAGATTGAAAATTAATAAATGACCAAATTAACACTAAACTCAACAGTGAGGGACCAAAATAATGGTTTACTCCTTAATTCCAACAAATTTATGACTAATTAGAAATGTAACTAGAATTTTGCTCCCTTCACCTAATTACTTACAAATTCTCTCTTTGTTCGATAATCATTCAATCTATAAGTGTGATCAAAACGATCATCCAAACTGTCCTTCAAAAAATATGAAAGAATTAACTAATATTATTTTACAATACTAATGAAGCCGCTTTTAACAACTGAACCCCCAAAAAAAAAAAAAAAGCTTTGAATGCACGTGATCTTACAAAAAATAGGATCACGAACAAGTATGAAAATGTTTACATCAACCAAGCGTTTTCCATTTAATACTTCACCTAATAATATTTTATATATATATATATATTAAAGGTACATAATTAAGAAGCAGCTTCAAGTTGTGAATTGTGTAACATGGCAAAGAATTTTGGTATGAAAGAGAGCATAGATTCGCCGCGTGGGGAAGAACTGTCTTGATGGGGTGGCATATAAATTATAGATATTAACATATAATGTAAAATACTGGGTATGTTTTCACGTAGCTTTTCATTTTCTAACCTCTTTCTTTCCTTAAATTGATCAACTATATATTTTTGCGTGTCAATTTATTTTTATTTTTAAAATATAAATCGAAATGTACTTTCTCCCAAATTTATTTAATTTTTTAAAAATTTATCTTGATACCGTTTAGAATAGTATATTAATAAATAACGTAATTTTGAGGGCGTCAATTATATAATATAAGAACTACTATAGTAAAATATGTGTCGCCATGAAACTTTTTTAATCGTTTATATTAGTGTTATTTGAGATAATATATTAATTTAAAAAGAAGTATGGAAAACATGTGTTTCTATTTTCTCCCGTCCTCACGTTCTTTTGTTATGTACTTCTTCCATGTTTTTGCTACAATTCTATCTGCGCCTTTTATGGGAAATGAGAAATAAAAAGTATAGTAATTTATTTCTTTTGATTTGCTGGATTGAAGCTAAGGGAAGACCCTTTCTTCATGATTTCTCAATCAAGCATACTGACCAATTAATTGAATTAACCAAGTAAATTATATAATTTTGTTTGACTTTTTTTGTATAATTTTAGTATTTAAAATAGTATTATGAGTAGAACCTATGTTCTATAACCAAAACAATTCTTCGTAGTACTTTTTTTTAGAGTAAATCACACGCAACTTTTCGAAGTTTTGTTGAATGCATAAACTTCTATACTTTATTTTTAAAATATACGTACAAACCTCTCTAAAAAAATTATCAAATTTAGTCATTCTATTAAACTCTAAATCCTAAATCTAAGGGACCAAATATAATATTTTTTAAAAAGTTGAAGAACTAAATGTGACATTTTTTAATAAGTAAAAAATTATTTTTAATATTTCAACAAATGAGGGGCCAAAATGGTAATTTTATAACTATTGAGAGATCAAAAGCGTAATTTACTATAGTAATAATACATAATATTATTTTTAATGAAATAAAATGAAAACAAAAATTCAATTTCTAAATTTATATTTTTTTCATGTCATCTGTAGTGTATCACAATTTTAAATGTATTAGTGCATTCAGTTGATATAATTATAATAATATTAAACTAAAAATAATATTATTATAATTACATCTCTATATTATAACTGAATATATTAATATATTCAAAATTGTGAATTCACACCAAGATTTTATTTGTTTTTTTATATCACGTGTAGTTATGGTACAATGCGAACGAAGGTAAGGGCACAATAGCATAGCGAGGAAGAAGGGGGCGTTTGAATTGGTACACCGCTTTGAAGAATCAAATCTTTTAGAAGCACAAAAAAGGGAAAAGAATATGGAGCAGCACGAGGGTTAGTAGTGTTGTACTACTCACTCCTGATAAACCATCTCACGTGAAATGCCGCATCTTACCTCATCACCTTTCTTCACGCACATCCTTACTCCTTTGCCATTATCCTCCTTTTAATTTAGTCCATCAATCTCACTAATCAAAGCAATGACTTTCTGTTTACCTATTCCCTATCACTAATTCGGATCTTCTTGAGTTTCTATTTAAATTTTTTTATAAAATTTGAGAGAAATACGAAAAAAAAAATTGAGAAAGATGATACACAACTATTTCTTTCTCTATGTCACTCAGCTAGCAGTAGGATCCATGAGTTTTTACCTTTGGCTCTTTTAAGAGATTTCCTTAGCCTAGATTGCGCTCATCATGGGTTCCACAATTTGTTCCAATATTAATAATTTGTGTTGTGTTTGGGTTCAGCTCAATTTATGCGGTTTGGTGCTCATAACAAGGAGGATTTCTTATGGGTTCAATGTAACAAAATCTTGTGGGGTTGTTGTACTGGGGTTTGAAGTTTCACCTTTTCAAAGTGAACTTTCACATTATCTTTTAAGGAATCGATAAATAAACCGTGTTATGTTATCCACGTTTATGTTTATTTATTAGTTTTTTTAATAAGATTCAAAGGTTTCTTTTTTTAAAAAAAAATTATATGTTTTAGTTGAAGTTTAGTTTTTTAATTAAAATACCCTCCATAAAAAATATATAAGAGAATATTTTGATTTTAAAATATACTCAAGTTAATATACAAAATTATATTACAAAAATTAAAATTAAACTAAAGTATATCACTATTTTTAATTTTGAGAGAAGTTTACATATATTTCAAATATAAGGTCCGTACAATTTCAATGAAATAAAAAAAAGTCTATATATACTTTAACATTTTTATGCAATAAAAATATTTTAAAATTATTTTATACATTAAATTAGTTATTAATTAATTTTAGGAACACATTCACGTGTCGGTTTAATAAATTTTGTAAGTTCTGATTTCAAGTTTAAATCTAAATAATTAAGTTACACTTTCTTGATATTAACCCCTCTCTTTGTTCTGCATATTTCATAATATAGCTTACTATTTACTCTGAAATTTTTTGGGCCAATTATTTACTCAGAATTCAGAGGAGGTTGGGGTTGTGATTCTGAACAACATAGCAAAAATAGTTTTGAATATAATTTTCTCAAATTGTAATTGCTGAAATAAGAGGTGGCATGCATGTGGTAGCAAACCAGCATGCCCTTCATTCTCAATCCTGAACCCACGGTTCAGTTATCTAGGCCTCCCGGTTTGGCTCCTGGGGACAAAATTCTCCTCTTTCATTAGTCCATTCCCGTTTTGCCTTTAATATTATTATTCTAATCTAAACTTTGAAGAATACTATTTGTAATGTTTTAAATTTATATATATATATATATACATATATATTTCATAATTGAACTTTAAATAAAGGGCAGAAATGTAACTAGATTTGTCCTCTATTTTGTTCTACGGAACAAACATTTACTATATGTATATATATATAAAAAAAAAATGGTTGGGAGGAGGTGTCTATATAAGACCGAGAATTGAGTGCATAAGGGGTTCAGTTGTCTGGAGTTGGAGTAATTGTTGTGTGTCCGTGTTTGCTCCCTGCTCTCCCACACAGACTCACAAACTCACACACCTACTCTCCCTGCTCTCCCACACTCTCTTCACTTCACTTTACACTGTTTAACTCTGCCTCCCTTCTCTTCAGTCTTCTTTCATCTCATTTCTTTACTTTCCCTTTCTTTACCGTTTCAAATTGTTTCTCTCTTTCTCTCTTTGTTCAGTCTTCCCATGGACTCATTCCACTTCGCCAACGTTCAAGCAGAGAAGGCCATTGCCATGCGAAGGTACAACTTCTTCACCGGCATTGCCAAAACGCTTCGCATTCTAGAAATCTGCCTTGTTCTTTTTCTGCTCTCTTGGATCCTCGCTCGCCTCCCCTTTGCTCTCAGAGTCTCCGGCGACTACGTCCGCAAATTCTCTGTTTTCGTCGGCAGCCCTCTCTTCGTTTTCATCATTTCTAACGCCATCATCGCCACTCTCGTCGCCAAATCCGGCCGATTAACCGCTCAGAACCCCGACGGTGATTCTAATGCCGAGGCGGAAATCTACGAGGAGCTCCTGAAGAACGGCGCCGATCGTACTAGGCCTCCATCAGAAGCCGATCCTCCGTTGCGTGTCGCAGAAGGAGAGGTGGTGTATCAGGACAAGGAGATTGTCTCCGAGATGAATAACGCGGATCGTATGCTTCGGGATCAAGCTGAAATCGCCACGAGTAAGGACACGGATTCAGACGGTGATGAGCTAGTTTCTGATTTTCCGAAAGTTTATCGGAAAAGTCAGTCGGAAAAGTTGAATGAAGAGTCCACGAAGAGTATGCAACAAAAACTCCGGCGATCGGAGACGGAGAAGAAGCATGTGGAAAATCGGCGGGAAAATTTATATCCTCAGGATAAGCTGAGCAATGAGGAGTTTCAGCGCACAATAGAGGCGTTCATTGCCAAGCAAATGAGATCTCTGAGGGAAGAATCTCTATCCATTGTTATTCAGAACCAGAGCTAAATCGATCTGTAATAATTAGTGATAGAAATTAATTAGAAACTGAAAATGAGAATGAAAAGTGCGGTCCCAAAGATCAAATCCCCCTCGTTCTTCCAAAAAGTAAAATCAAGATATTAGTTGTACTTGTTTTCCTTTTTCTTAACTTTTTTTTGGGGGTAAGAGAATTACTCCTTCGTGTTAATGCCTCCCACCTATCCCCACTGCATCGTACAGTGTTAATTTCTCAATCTAAATACCCAAGTTAAATAACAAGTATGTCCATTTTCTTCTCTGTTCGTAAAACGATATCTTCATCCACTTAGTTCGCTGTGTTGCGAATAAATGGCTATGATTTCTGATTGCTTTTGCCAAAAAGAGGTTATCATTTTCGAAGTTGCCAAAATAAGTGTGCTTTGACATGCTAATAGAATAGAAGTTACTCAACCATCCATTTATTTGAGGAATATATTCTATGAGACAGGTGGCTTAGTTGATCAATTAATTAAAAACTGGGGGAAAGAACTGGAATCGATGCCAACTAGTTCTCGTGTTATTGTTGCTATTAAAGAGGGAGAAGAATTATGGAACTTGTTTCCTGGTTCTATTATGTAAGGTAAAAGTTAATGGAATAGAATTGTATTCCAAATAAGACATGAATGGCTGCTGCTTGATCTAGTTCAAGTTGCATCACAAAAGCATATAGATCTTCTATATGATGATAATTATTTTTCTTATATTTTAATTTCATTTTTTGGGGCCTCTTATGCTTATTACTCCTGAATGGGGTGCCAAAATTGCGAACGATATATTATGAAATAAAAATTAATCTATGCACAAGTCACAAGGTTGTTAAATGAGAGTGATTTGATATATATGGGGAGGATCAGTGTAATTCCAAGTATAGTAAAGCTTCAATGGAGGGAAATTTTTCCTTGTCCTTTATTGGTGGATAAATTCCCTTTTTTTTTTTTTTTTCCAAATTTCTAGCAACGTAGCACTTATGGAGGGGTCACGAGGACGTAATGTGGTGCCTATTTATTATAAGTTTCTATATGACCCTGACTCTTCATAATCTCTCACTAGTTTTCTTTGCTATGAAGATTTCGTGCAGTTAACTTCGTCAGTCTTCGCAAAATTACCACTACAGGATGACAGATAATGAACATAAAATGGAATTCATAAAAGGACTCGCTCACTAATTCCAGATTTCAATGCCTAGAATAAAGCCAACACTTGAGGTTATACATATGAACAAATTTATAAAAGAGAATAATGGAACTTAAAGTACACATCTATGAGATCTTTGATAAACACACAATTTTCAACTATCAATGCAAGACTATTACTTACCTTTTGGATAGTTTGATGAGGTTAGTAATTTAAATTTAGGTAGATTTGATAAAATTTAGACTCAGAGATAAAAAATTGTTAAAAACTGCTTAATATTTATTAAAATGTGAATGCATTAGATAAAATTTTAATGGCATAGATCCTTTTAAATATAGTGAATTTTAGTTTTTATATGCAGAGAACTCAAATATTTACTCTTTTTTTTTAATATCATTTTATGCTTTTGAATTTGCATAAATTATGGTAAAATTAAAAAATATTTGGTTACATGATACTTAATATTTTCTATAGAAATAATTTTCAGTCAATTCCTCTCATATTTGATATATTTTATAAAAAAGTTTCTCTTTAATCTATTGTCAATAAAATTAGTTTTCTCCATTTGTGCTTATTTTCAAAATGGAATCATCCTACTTGTTTACATTGTCATATTTGAAATAAAAATAATAAAAATGTGAACTTGGAAACACTGTTATTTAATTATGATATAATAATTATTAAATATTAAGTAATTTTTTTATATATTTCAACATATTTATTCCTGTAATTAGACTAATGAATTACATAAAATTAAATTAATTCTGTAAAGAACTACTAATTATCAAATAATTTAATACTTTAACATTATCCTCTCAAAAATAAAATTATAGTATGATATTTAAAATAATAAAAATAGAATGAGAGATATAAAATTGTAATTTAACCTAATATATAATAAAAGAAAAAAGAAAAAGAAAAACTGTATCTCCAAATTGATATCGCGGGGAAATGCATGTTCCCAAGATATCTTTCACAGTTCAATTTATTAAATTAATGGTATAATTGATTGTCTTGTCAATCACACCTAGTTTTCCTCTATGCTTTTTGCTTTGCTCTTTCGTCGGCAAAAGGTTTCTCCGGTGGATAATTAACACCAATCATTGTAACATTATGTGATCATCATTGTCAAACCCAAATGACCCTAATCTACTTTTCATCGTCCCCGCTATCTCTCACTTTTTGTCTCAGATTATAATCCTCATTTCTAATCTTCAATATATTTATACCTTTCCGCCTTTCCAAAAAGCTCTTCCCTCTTCTCCTTAATTCCTTTCCTTTTCTTCCTTCTTGTTGCGCTAGTCATCATTACTTCCACAAATAATCACTATTGGAGTGGTTGAGTTAGTTTAATTTTCTCATGGGATTTTAGGTAAGTGTAAATATAATCCAACTTATAAGGCAAAAAGAAGTTCACGAGGGTCTTTGTTTCCCATTTATTTCCCTTTCGGTTTCATTTTTTTTTTTAGATGGATATTACTCACTTTACCCCCTCCATGCCAATGGGTTGAAGAAACATGCTTTGGCATGTTGTGATGGTTTTGTTTAGTGGTGGGTACCATGACCATTTCTTTTTCTCAATGCAGAGACAAAAGCACAAGGCATACATTAAACAAATATAATATTTCAGCGGCAGCATATATCATAAATAAAAGAAGGCCCTTCAATTATTCACAAAAGTTGAAAATCTAATCTAATCTAACTGTTTAAGATTTACCAATTTCAATTCTTTAGGGTAATCGTAATTGATAACTTAATTTATATGCAAACGGATAGTTCTGTATTGTTATTTAAATGTGAAATATTAAATTATTTATAATTGTAGACAATCTGAATTCCAATTATTCATAGAAGTTTGAAATTAAAAAGGGAATAAAAATGTCATTCTCTTGTTTCTTCACTGCATGTTGCTTTCTATAAAATAAGAAGGTATTTGTTTAGCTGGGAGAAGAATAATTGAGGGTCTAACATTGGGTGATTTGTAGCTTTTTCACGTTAGTCCACCAAACTAGCTTTATTATGCCTAAAATAGGGACCCACATGATTTGAAAGCTCTATATTCCCAAACCCACTTCTTTTAATAAACTACTAAAATCAAGACCTTAGTCATGATTATGTTTTAGGATTCAGACAAAAGCTTGATCAAATAATAGATTCTCTATCCATCCACAGCCACAGACATTATCAAATCCAAACTCATTATTGAATTATCTATTGGCAATGAGGATCCCCTGACTAGCACAGAATTAACAAGATGGTTGAATATAACTAAGATAGAAAAGTCACCATTTTATCATATGTAAACTACCAAACAGTGTCTTAATACCCAAAATTGCAAGCATATCAACCATTCAAGGTGGTACTTATAAATACCCATAGACACTAATCACAGGAATTGATATCATACAAGCCAGAGTGACAGATTCATATATCTCATCCCTGACCCTGATCTACCAAGAACAGAGGAGCCCATAGGACATGTTTGGCTTGTTTTCCATTTTTTGTTGCTTTTTACTGCAGAGTGACAGGACGTCCAGATTTGGAAAGCTTTGGAACACGATTGTGTTTGTGTCAATCACAATTTTGAGTTCCAATGCTTGTTTTTATGAGCGAAAAGATATGAATTGTTGGTAAAGAGAAACTTAGAAAAGAAAAATTCAGATATAATAAACCAAAGAAGAAAGACTGTCACTTGTACAACGTCACGCGTCCAGTGCAAAATTACGACTGAACGAGTAAGCAGGGGTCCCTTGAGTTGTGAAAGAGGAAGAAACAGAGGACAACGAAATGCAAACAGACCTTGGATTATTCAGTTGACGAATAATTGTACGACAGTGCAAGGAATTAATTAATAAAAAAATTATTGAATATTGTATTAAATTGTTATTTGCATATTGTATAATAATGTATGTAAGAGTTATTTATATTTTATTAGGCATAAGTTGATGATATTGATCATACACTAGATTGATTAGCAAGTAGGGATGGTCGTCTAGAGGTATCAATTGGACGATATAATTTTTATCTACCAATTCATATTTACTTGGTAAATCATTATTTTTCTACTCTTATTGAATGTTTTAACAAGTTCTTAAATGAATTAATTTTTCTTAAATCGAGACTCATACACATATAAATTATATAAATTAACATCAAAAAATAAAATGTTTTGAACAATTATTATTGTAATTCAAAACTCATAAAATACTACTTTGATGGTATTATATGTGTGTGAGTATATATATATATATATATATATATATATATATATATATATCCATACACACAACACTACGAGCGAGGGATTTAGACTTAAACTTATGCTCTTTAGAATATTCATAAACGTTCTTATACCTCAATTTAAATAAATTTTACAAATATTCATAAAACATAGGAAATTGTTATTTAACATTTAAGATAAATAACATACATAATTATTATTATTACTTGTAAAATTATAATAAAAAAATTATAAATACAAATAAGTTATTGTATTATCATATATCTTTTAAATAAAATGTATTATTTATTATTTATTTATTAATATGTCATATTACACTAATTTTTTTAAATAATAAATTTTTTATTAAAAAATATTAGTTTGGATATTTTGGGCTCGAGTTAAGATTTAATTAAAAAAACTCATATCCAACTCATTTTATAAATTAAATTTTATTATATTTAGATTAGATAAATTTTTTAAGTTATTATCAAGTCATATTTGTCGGCTACAACTGAAATTGCTTCACCTGTAATTGCACACTTTGGTTTTTGACCCCTTATCCTGGAAGATATTCAGATCAGTTGTATCTTCTAGTAAGGATTAGGCAAGGGAATAGACAAAAAGACCAAGGGGTGGCTGGAAAACTTTAAACCAAGGAATCGCAGTGTACGTGTATACTTAATGATTTAGCCAGAAGCAAAAGTTATTGTAAGATTCAAATTTTGTGCATAAAACCTCCTTCTTCTCTCTCTCCTCCTCCGAAACATTAATTAATGATTACATTATTGAAGTTCATTATAAATAAGCTCATCAATGGAAAGCTGCATAACCTGCACGAGGGAGAAAAAGTGGTTCGTTGAGGTTATTAGGAGGGAAATCAAATATTCGGAGGATTGACCTTTTTCTTGTGTTTGGAAAGGAGGGAAACAATAATTCACTTGAATATTGGACAGATACTATTGATAAAGAGAAGCCGAACCACTTTAGCCTTTATGATAAGTTGGCTTTTGTATTCAATTTCAATGCCTATTGGCTTTAGCCTTTAATGGGAGGCTCGTGCCGTAAGGTGGGGTCTTCATCGAAGTTTATGGCTTTAGCATGGAAGAGCTGACAAAAGGTGAGGGTAAGGACACCCATAATGAAAGGATGTTTGTTCTATGGTAAGCACACTAGGATTTTCCATTATTCCTTAGGGTCTCTTTGATAATTACAAATATCTATATCAGAAAGTTAGCACATGTAGATTGAAAATTGGGTAAATTATATGACTTTTTTTATTTTAAACTTTTATTTTATTTTTTTAATTAAAAGATGTTGCAAAAGTTGAGCTATAATTAAATGTATTTTAATTAATATATATTATTTATATAATATATAAAGTATTATAAGCATATTTGACCTGTATCAAATAATAAGTTTTTAGATATTTAAATATATTTACTTTATACTTTTCAACACAAAATAAATGAAATTAAAATAAAATTTTAAACATAATTTTTAGGGTTATAATTTTAACTAAAAAAATCAACGTTATCCTTCAAGGTATCTTCGTTACTTTTTAACTTTAGAGAGATTTTTATTTATTTTCATAATGAGAGAAAAAATCGTATAATTTACACATACTTTTGAAACAAATAATTGAAAAAAAATATAGTTTTGTCCTTTAATTTTATCTTTAAAATCAATTTAAGACTAGAAGTATTAAAATAATTCTCTACAAATAAAACTTTTCAAAAAGTAAAGGTTTTTTTGTGTGGTCCTAGGAAATATATATATATATATATATATATATTAGTCTATTTTTTTATTTTTCAATAATCAAATTAATCATAAAATTAAAATAAAGGACCAAAATTATATTTCTCTAAAAAAAAAAAATTACTGTTGAAAATTTGAATCGGACTTTGTCACTTGTTCCCGTTTACTCCTCATGATTATCCTATATACGTAGCATGTAACAAATTCCTTTATTAAAATGACATTAATTCTGTTGACAATTCGGTTTAGCCTAAACCTCGAATAGTATATATTCTTAAAGACCCGAAGTGGTCATCATTGAGAATGTGAACCTACAAAATCAAACAAGAATTACTTGATTAATATACATATTCTATAATACACGTGCAAGTCACGTTAATTTGTATACATAATTTATCTGATCATAGGGAATATAAAAAAAATTCAACTTTTAATTGAACATGCAGATGCTTAGGTATAGATCTATACGTATTGCGTTTAATCCATGAACTATTTTAATCTCTTATTGCTCATGACTCTTGGCTTTCCATACTTTGAGTTAAGCCTATAATAGTTGCATATGGATGTGGCGCAACGAAGATTAATTAGCCGGCAGTCCACTCATATAACTTAATTACGTGTTTATGTATTTTAATGAAGACCTACAGAATAGGATACCATCAGCTTTACTTGTAATCTTTGGTTAAGCAGGTTAAAAGAATCTGGCTTTGTCATGTTATAAAGCATTATTAGTTAAAATTTGATTCAGTGCATCCTTGTGATATAATGTTTATTGCAGATAATAGTCATGTCTTTAAGCTCTTTTTGTTAAAGTAATCTGCTTAATAAATGACACCATACCAAATTATGAAAAGGTTGAAAATCATGACTTTCTAAAAATTTTAAAAAAATTATATATCGTTGGATCATACAATTTAATTAATTTTAATTGTTAGATTAATATTTTACATTTTATTAAATTTGATTTTTTAATATTAAATATAGACAATTAAATCTATATATAGATATATATATATATATATATATATATATTCAATTTTAACTCTTAAATCTGTGTAAGTCTAGAAATGTTGGAAATGCATATTAGAAAGGTTGTTGGCTCTTTTCCATATTCAAATTCTAACCAGATTATAGAATTTTAATTCGATTTCTCTAATTTAAAATAGGTGATATTATCTTCTTTATTTTTTTAAACATAATTTAATATTCTACTCGCTGTCACATTATTTCTCTAAAAATTTAATGCGAACCATAGCAAGTTACTGAGTCAAACCTTTTTATTTATCTGATATCATTAATTTAATTTAAATTTGAAGTTTGAATTAAAAAATTGTTAAATTTAAAACTAAATCTAGAAAAATATAAGGCAATATTACTTACTTTAATTTAAAAAACCAAAAATGATAAAATCAAATTTTTTATAAAATTAGAAAAACAAGATTATTTAAATCATTAACGATAAATGAGATGACATCGGAGTGGGCTTTGAGAAGTGGGCTTGGCTTGAAACCATATATGAGATGACATTGTATTTGGGACATCTTTCGTAATATCGCCGTCTCATTTCTGATCAACGGTGGAATTGCTCTCTTGATTCTCTAAATTCTTTTACACCCACTTTGACAATAAAAAATGAATTAAGAATTCGGGAATAAAATTAGACTTGGATTCATAATCTTTTATTTTTGTTTGGTATACAGTTTAAAATTATAATTCTAATTTTATGCACTAGTATCATGAAATTGAAAATTTATTAAATAAAAGTCATTATAATTTTTACCCGAACTTTAAAAATTATAATTTCAAAAATTAGAATTGAGATGTAATTTTTTTGCTTTCAACGGAACACATTGTGCTATGTATAGACAAATTGAGACAAGCTTGATATGGATATGACTCAAGACCCAATCTGATCAATGCACGGACGCACCCCATTAATGCATGAGCCACATCTTCAACACTTACAGCTTGACTTGGTTTATATTTTTGAAAATTTTAATGTCAATATACTTATAAAATTAGAAATAACTTTTTTTGAAATCTTTTAATCATTAATGAAATATTCTTGCACACCATATGATATATATATATATATATATATATCAATTATGTATGCATGTACAATTGTTGATTTATTAAACTTTAAAAAATTATATAATGAGTATATATTACTGAACGTATATAGAAGTACACATATAATATTTTGCACACAAGCACACTTTTATACCTAAAATATAAATTATATAAAACAAAGATATACATACACATACCTATACAAACACATATGATATGACATTGTATATATGCTTACAAACAAACAAAACACAATATTGCATATAACATATTTTTGCACAGTACAATATTACATTGCACTCACAAATTGGTGTCATTACATATACACACATACATATATATGATCAGTGGCAGAGTTAAGACATGGAATCAGTGATGATAGAAAATTTTTAAAACTTTTAATATTTTATTTTGAAAAATTATATTTTAATATTATATATTTTTAAACAAAATTATTTCATTTAAACTTTTGAATTAAACTAAATGAGATTGATTTACTAATAATATCTTGACTTTCTCATTCTTAAATTTAATACTATATATTACTCTCTATTTCAATATTAACTTCATTATCTAAGTACCCATAAAAACTCTTATATCTAATCTTACTCATATAATACATAACAAAGATATACTAAACAAAATATATTATCACTTAATAACACCATGATAGTTCAATAAATAACCCAAAATACTATTTTAGAGAAAGTAAATAAGTTTATGAGATAAAACAAATTTATAATTGTCAATTTGTTAAAAATATATATTTATAGAGCATTATAAATATTATTTTATCCATCAACATTTCAAATTTTTTTAGCATTTATAACAATTTTTTGAGATCTACCGAAAAATAACATATTGACATTTAAACTTAATTATATTCTACTTAATTATTGTAAAACTATTATTTACAAAATTGTATCAAATGTTTACACAAATGTTAAAAATAAAATTATATACATAATAGATATGTGAGTCTAATAGGTTTAAATCAATGTGTCAAATAATATAACAAATAACATGACCTAATCATTAAGATCAATAATTTTAGTGGGTTTAAAAAATTAGAATTTAATACAATATAGATAAAAAAAAAATTTGAGGGGGAAATACCCATCTCACATATATGTGACTCCGTTGTTCCACCACTATATATGAGCATATAAACATAATATTACATATACATACGCATGACACGATATCATTCATGACTTCATGTACACACGCCTCACACATGACTCCATGCTCATGTAGTATGATATCGTATATGTATATGTTTACTATGACATCCTAGCACATAACTATATTATGCACAAGTGTAGGCATATGCATTCATGACACATTACATATATATATGTATACTTATGTTAGTGACAAGATATACACACAAATTTCAATCAAATGGTTTTTTTTTTAAATATATAATTTTAAATACTAAATAATGTGGTGCTACGATAAATGTAAAAAACATCTATCTATTTAGAACAAAATTAAGAGAAAAAGGATATATTCTTTAAAAAATATTATTTTATTATGTATGATCTCAAATTTCTAACTCTATTGCCTATAAATTCCCCCTCTTACCGATCTCTGCATATTCCAACCACAATTCATTCATAATCACAACCATTGTTGCTACTTCAGCTAGCTAGAGTGACCTTCAATTTTCCTTCTTTTGATAATTTTTTTTTTATTATTCGTAATGGGTTTGGGAAGTGAAGGATTTCAAAATAATTTTACTTTTATTTTAAAAATAATTTTAGGTTGGTCCTTTAATTTTACTTTTTGTTTTAAAATAATTTTTTAAATATGAAGGATTTCAAAATAGTTTTTAAAATTTTTATATTATCTTATTAAAAATCTTTTAAAATAAAAACTATTACTAATTTAATAACGTTAATCTTTCTGATCACATAAAAACCTCATGTATATTTTTTTTACATTTATAATTTCAGAGATATTTAGGTGCTTTCATAAGCATTATATATATATATATATATATATATATATATAATGAAATGCGAAGATTGACATTTCTTATTTTATTTGCTATGGTCTCCCCAGGGTCAAGTACAAGATTTTGCCATTCGATCATGCCGGCTATCACTGGGTGTTCAATTTTAGATATATCAAAGGGGTTTTATTTATTTATTTTTTAAAAATAATGATCAGATGTCATATTATTATTTAAAATGTAGAAACACACACACACACACAAACATATATATATATATATATATATATATATATGTATGTATGTATGTATGTATGTATGTATGTATGACAATTTTGTCATATTTCCCACCTCCATCTCCATTTCTATTTCCCACCTGGAGGGCTCCCATCCTCATTATTCATAAGGATGTGAATCTCCACAAAACTTTAAGGGAACTTTGAAATTTTTATAAAAAATTTAAAAATAAATAATATATATAAATTTAAATTTAAAATTTAAACTACTTATTTATGTTATCGAATAAATTCCAATTAAATTCATATAAATTACAAATATTCAAATAATAAGTCTTATAAGTTATAATAGATAACTCAAGTAAGTTAATTACAAATAAAATAAAATAAAATAAAAAGATAATTAAATTTAAAATAAACTTTTTAAATAATTATAATTTTTATGTTTGTCCTTAATCATAATTTATGAATAATTAATATAATGTTTTTAATATTTACTTCCTATTATCTATCACAATGTGATAGTAGCTTTGTGTTATTTTGAAATTAATCTTACTATGTTGTCTAAGTCTCGAAAAACTAGAAAGCTATAAAATTGTTTTTAAATTAAGTTAAAATTTTAACTTCTAATTATTATAATTATAAAGAACAAGTTAAATACAAAAATTAGTGTATATATATATATTTATTTTAAAAAATATTTATATAAAATTGATGGGGATGAGAAACATAGGGTAGGGGATATGATCCCTACCTCCATCCCTAAACTTAATTTAGGGAGAGTTTTTCCTCCATCCCTATCTCGATAGGAAAAAATTTTTTAAATGCGTATTTCTAAATGGGTAGTTCCCACAACAATTTCTAAATTTGAAGACCTTTTGCCATCTTCAAATATGGGGCGTTTAAGTAATCAAGAAAATTGATACCGTTAAATTAATAATGATTTTTAGTTAAAAAGGTTTTTTATGAGATAAGATTAGAATTTAAGGAATCATTTTAAAATTATAGGACCGTTTTAAAATAATAAATAAGGTGAAAGGACTTATTCACTATTTTAACATAGTTAATAATAACAAGGATAAGTTAAGGGACAATTGATTTTAATAATTTAAAAATATTATTATCTTATTTACACGGACGGAAATACATTATGTATATTAAAATAAAATTATGATTTAGTCATTGATTTTTTTTTTTAAAATTTGGTCTTCCAACTTTTCATTATTATATCTAAAATATCACTCGCCTCTCATTTTTCTTATTTAAAGAAAAAAATCTGTCAACATTGTGATCTAAATATTATTCTTTATGAATGAAAGTTGTTCCTCTAAAAAATATTTGTGGCCATTTAAGATACTGAATTTTAAATCTAATAAAAAAATAATTTGGGGGTTGTTTGGGCAATTTTATATTGATCCCCTTTTGGGGTTTTTTTTTTTTTTTTTTGGTTTGAAATATTTGTTTCTGTTATGATATGTGTTTTGGAGGATGCTGCCCGTGGATAGCATTGTAACGGGACCAGGGCCCGTTGGTGTAGTAGTGATCGGTGTGGGCTTAGAGTAGTGAATTGATCTTGGAAGCATTTTATGAAATGACATTGGGCTTAGTATTCGGGACATGTTTCGTAACAAATAACCATACGTCATGTTCCGAAACTAATGGTGGAATTGCTCTCTTGCTTCTCCAAATTCTCTTACTCTCTGACGTTAAAATTGAGACAGAAATTAAGGTATAGAACTAGAATTGGAATTAGATAATTCCATTTTTCTTTGTGTGATTTATCCCTTAAAAATTACATTCCAATTCCATGCACAAATTTCTTGAAATTGAAAAAAAACTAAATGTCATTTCTAATTCTTACCTCTAATATCAAATATTACAGTTCCAAAATTAAATTTGTTAAGCAATTCTTCTAGTCACAATTCAGCATATAGGAGGTATAGACAAGCTATGATAGACTTGGGTTGGACAAGACTTGGATTAATGAATGAACTACTTTTTCAAGAGTTAGGACTTGATTTGGTTTATATTTTTGAAATTTTAATATCAATATACTTATAAAATAAGAAATAAATTTTTCTTAATCTTTTATTAATTAATGAAGTATTTATGTATATGACATATATATCATGTATGTATGCAGGCGAATATATATTACAAATATGCGAAACAACCTAGCCACGTTGATTTATTGAACTACAAAAAATAATATATATAATATAGGCATATGATACAAAGTATATAGAAATACATATGTCATGATATTATGCATATAGACACATGTTAGCATGTAAAATTAAAAAGATTTAAATCATAGATGCACATGTGATATAAGATTGTACATATACACACATATATGAATACACATGATATGACATTGTATATATACTTATAAACAAACAAAACATAATATTGCATACACAAATTTTTACACAACCCAATATTACATTGTACTCACAAGTGTGCGTGTCTCCACACATACACATACACATGCATATGAGCACATAGACATGATATTACACATACATCCTCATGACATGATATAGTATATGTACACAAGTACAAACACGCAACATGATACCATACTAATATGATATCTTATAGATGTATATGTTTATTCAAAATGGTTTTGGGAAATGAAAGCCATTATCATCAACTTTTGTCTAAAATTGCTAAAGTTGACAATTACGGAGAGAATTCACCTTAATTTGATGGGTAGAAGGCATATGATAAAGAGCCATTTTCACCCCACAAAGAATCCCCATGGGGTCATCGAAATGGGTGTTGCAAAGAATCAAGCTACTTAGACGTGAAATGAAGTTGTTTGATCAATTGACTCACTCGTGATTTATTTATTTATTTTTTATTTAGCCCTCTTTTGATTTTATTAATAATGGATAAAAATTAATCCAAAGGCCTCCATTTGCACTCTCAAAGGAGTGAATTAATTAGTTCAGACATATTGCTAAGTTTAACTTTCAGGACTATCACGAAGTCCTAAAATTAAAAAATGTAAGCAATGGCAGAACTCATTGAGTATTTAACTTTCTTTAAGGTTAATTCGGGTCTGTCTGAGACTCGAACACTGACAAAATTAGAACTTATTGAGTATTTGATAATGAGTATATAGTGTAGTGTTTTTTAAGGTGTGGAGAATTATATGTCAACAACAAGAGGTGGTAGGGTCAAATTTAATCTTGATTTTATATTGATGAGTAGAGGTGTAACAAGGGCAAATGAGCCTATCATGTTCTATTTGGCAGATCATAGAGATGCTCTTTTGGTTCCTTCATCTTATAGGATATCATATCATATGATTATGGTGTGAGGTTGTTTGGTGTTTGTATGCATGTATAATATCATGCAATGTTTGTGTGTAATATCATGTCTATACGCTCATCTGCATATATAGTGTGCATGTGCAACTGTATAGATTTACGCATGCAATTTCATTTGTTGGTTCTTGCCGCTCTTTGTTTTCAGTCTTACATGTTTAAAATTTGAATCCCATGTAGTTAAGGTGCCACAGAGGATTGCAAGAAATCCAAATTCCATATATATATATATATATATATATATATTTATTTATTTATATATATAGACACATACAAATATGCATTGAACTTTTACCATTTTCAACCTTAGCACCTTAAGTTTGAATATAAGGGCCTTAATCTTTCCAATACTATTTTACTACATTTAATTAAAAGAACACTCAACTCATAAAGAGTTAGGGTTATATATCCATTCAAGTGAATGCATATACTCTTATTTTAAAGAATTTCATTCCAAGAACCTATATACCTCCTAATCAAGTCACTATGAATCCTAACACTTTTAAATCTTTAACAATATATACATTACAATTTACAAACTTACCTTACTCAATACTTGCTTATAATCACCTCTTCCACCTTTTCCTTTCAGGGTATGGAAGAGTCAGATATGGCTAATGGAGTGGAGTACCAAGCTCTCGAGCCCGTGCCAAAGCTGCTTCAGGAAAAGCACTGAACCACAGAAGCACAGGCTAGCTGTTCCCTTCCACCTTGAATGTTGTTAAATGAAGAAACAAAGCATGAAATTTGCACAAGGATCCCTAAAATAAAAACACAACCCAAAATAAAATTTAAAAAACTAGGGTCCAATTTGATTATGCTAAACTTGAAGGGGTGGGGGAAAAGGGTGAATATCATGCAAGAAAATGATTGCACAATGAAATTTCAAAGGATTCCTCACTAAAATCGAGTTCTAGTCACAGGTATGGAGGAGATTTTTTGGCCAGAATTCATCGGAATTGACCCGAAATAGTGAGGTCAAACCAGAAATGGGAGCAACTGTCCAAGTTGCATGAGAGAGAGAGAGAGAGAGAGAGAGAGAGAGAGAGAGAGAGAGAGAGAGAGAGAGAGAGAGAGAGAGAGGTTTCCATTTAAGTAGCATCTAAGCAAAATGACGTGTGGGCAAATGAAGTAGATGATCAAAGTATGGGAAGACATGGAGGGTAATCTTGACTTTTCCCTTGGTTAAATGCCACTTGTGGACATCAAAAAAAAAATGGAGCAGCAAAGCTGGGATTTAAACCTAATAGCTCACGAATAAAAGGGTTGAGACTTAAACACTTGTACTAGCCAGCTTTAAGTTTAATATAATCCTTAACCTCATTTAATGTTATATTATGCTCACATCTTTTTGAAATATTTTCTTTTGTTTCATTTAAAATGGATTTTAATGATCTAGTAATTATCATTCATGAAGTGTAATAAAAACAAAATATTGCAAGATAAATAAAGCTCATGAGGAGCAATTATGTATATCATCTATTACAAAAATGTTGTACTAATTCAATTTCAATTGAAATATATTACAAGCTTTATTTCATAACAATTAATGGTGATATTTAAAAGAATATAAATTTTCTCCCAAAGATGATATCATACAAATTTGATGAAATCACATGAGAAAGTGAACTTGAAGTTCACTTATATTTGACATGTCTGGTTAGGCTATCTTAAATCAAGGATGTGAAAGAAATTGAGAATTCACTTGAATTTCTATTAAAGAACATAAAGATTCTTTATTAGATGAATTTTCTTATATATTCAATGAGCTCATTCATTCAATGTTGACAATTGAAATATTTTGAATAAATGCATTTTTAGAATGGTCATAGTAATCTTGTCAATTTGCAACTAGAAGTTTGCAAGATTGTATATGCATAATTTCTTTCGTAGATAGTTCAAGTAGAATTATATCCCAAATTTGATGATTAAAATTTTATTGGGATACTTGTTGAAAAGTCTAAATTGCCTATGTTTCACACTTCAATGGTCTAATATAATATTTGTTGAATGCCTCCATTTATTTATTAGACCTAGTTTTTTTTTTCCCCTGAGAACAAAGCTCTATATGGAGAGTTTACTATATGCATCAAGCCAACAAATTATATTCAATGTTTGTCCATCACAATTCATAAAGATAGGTCTTTATTGGAGGCTAAGAAATTTTTAGAATGAATATCTAAAAGAGAGAATAATGGCAACGTGTGACCATTATCATTTAGTTATATAATTATCTCATAATTAACGGGAGAAAACAGGAAATTGAAGGAAAGAAAATCATATCCTCACATACCATAAGTGAATATTAAAGAAGTTTATGAAGAAACTTGATTGAAAAATATAACAAATAATATATCTGACATATTAGCATGGCCAAATAAGGTAATGAAATTGCTTACCAACTGCAAATGCTCCAATTATATTGATTACCAATTTCATAGAAAAAAGCTTTTGAAAATGAAGAGGAGCATATTATTTAGATAACTAGATCAAGGAGGCAAACTCTTAATCTATTATGTCATTATAAGAAAATATGAAACTTGGAAAAATAATAGTTGTTGACAATATTATAATACAGTGCATTACGATGTATCTCCAACTGTCATAAACACTGATGTATCTCCTACACCTAAGTTTCATTACGATACATCATCCATATGGTTTCTTGACTCAAGTGCTTCCAACTATGTTACTTGTCATTGGAAATGAGTATATTGGCAATGAACAAGTTCATGTAGGGAATAAAACATGTTTGCATATTAATAATTTTAGGCATTCTTATATTCAGTCTTCTAGTCATAAACCTTATGCTCTTCTTCTTTCTAATCTCTTACATGTGCCATCCATTACTAAAAACTTAATTAGTGTCTCATAATTTGCTTGAGATAATTCTGTCTTTTTTGAATTTCACCCCTTTTCTTGTTTTGTTAAATCATAGGTAACCAAGGAAATTCTGATGGAAGGCAGAGTTAGATTTGATGGCTTGTATTGTTTTGAATTAGTTAAGTTGTTATCTCCTTCATCTTAGCAACCTTCATCTATTTTGTCTGTTAATGTCAACACTATGGCAAAGTTTTTGCATAATGTTTCTTTATCAAGAGTTTTGTCTTCTAATATACTAAATAGGAAAAATGACTTGTATCTTTCGCATTGTAGACTATGACATCCAGCTATGTCTACTGTTAATTATGTCTTGAATGCTTGTAACATCAAAGTTTTTAATAAAGATGATTTTCCTTTTTGTTTTGCTTGCTATCAGGGTAAAACACACAACTTCATTCACCATATTCATCTAATATGCATAATACTCCTATTTAATTGATTTATTCTGATGTGTCAGGTTCTTCACCATATTCTTTTACCTATAGTTCATTTTACTATGTTATTTTCTTTGATGATTACTCTCACTTTGCATGGATTTATCCTCTTAAATGTAAGTCAAATGTACTTTCGTCTTTCATAACTTTTAAACGATGGCTAAACTCCGACTTAGTGGCAAAATCAACTCTATTCAATCTGATTCAAGGGGAAAGTTTCAAGCTTTCACTCCTTATCTTGTTCAATGTGGCATTGTACATTGCTTTGCTTGTCCATATGCTCATTCCTAAAATGGCACTGCTGAATGTAAACATAGGCATGTGGTTGAAACATGTTTAACTCTTATGACATTTGCAAGTTTACCTTTAAAATTTTGGGAAGATGTTTTCAACATTGCCACATTTCTCTTAAATAATCTTCCTTCCTCATCTATACTTAATGATACCCCTTAATTTAAAGTTTTTCATATTCAACTAAGTTATAAAAGTTTTGAAGTCTTTAATTATACTTGTTACCTACTTTTAAGACCTTACAATAAGTACAAATTCTTTTTTCACACAGTAGAATGTACATTTTTAGGGTATAGTCCACAGGACAAAGGATACAAATGTTTTCATCCTAATAGTAGAATTTATATTTCGCAAGATGTTACCTTCGATGAATTTTCTTTCCCATTCAAAAACAAGGGTTATACCTTTACTTCTTTTACTGTCTTGTCTTAGTCTTTTTTCCTATATGAACAATTTCACTATCATCTGATAATACCCATGTTACTAATATGTCAAATCTGTTTTCCTCTTCTACATTGAATGCTTTGCCTCAGTGTATTACAGGTTTGATAGTAGCAGCAGCATTTCATGTTAGTAATGTTCCTGGGACTAGAAATGATGTTTAAACTCTTCTATCTTCTGATGCAAGATCACATTCTAAACCATCAAATGGTGTTAATGTGTCTTTAGTTCCTACCATAGCATCTGATGTTGATGATTGTATTTCTTGCAGCCTTTTCTTCCTTTAATGATTTAGATGAGAATGATTTTGCTTTACCTATTATTTTGTCAACTTATCCCATGATTACCATAGCTCATGCAGGGGTGTTTAAGCGTAAAGTTTTCCTTACAAAACTATTCCTAGGTCAATAGTAGTTGTAACTCTTGATCCTTAGTGGAAATAAGTTATGAATGATGAATATAATGCCTTGATGCAAAATGACACTTAGGAGTTATGCTCTTTACCACCTAATAGGCAAGCTATAGGTTGCAAGTGGGTTTTCAAAGTTAAGGAGAATTCTGATGGTTCTTTCAATAAGTATAAGGCTAGGCTAGTAGCTAATGGTTTTTATCAACAATATGGGTATGATTTCAATGAGACCTTTTCCCTTGTTGTCAAACCAGCAACCATTAGAACTTTGCTATTAATAGCTTTAGCATACAAATGGAGTGTTATTCAAACTAATGTTAACAATACATTTCTTATTGGTGTTTTGGAGGAAGAATCTATATGGAATAACCTCTTTAATTTGAAGTCATAGATACAAGGGCATGGTTAGAAAAACTCAAGGTGACTTTGCATATATATGGGTTTCAAAGTAGTAACTATGATACATCTTTCTTCATTAGGGTTGATAGGCATAGCTACACATACATTTTGATCTATGTTGATGATATCTTGATTTTGGGCAACAACTAATACATTTCATAGTTTAAGCATCATCTTAATATTGATTTTATTCTTAAGGATTTAGGAAAGTTAGGCTATTGTCTTGGCATAGAGGTAGAACACACTATAGAGGTGGATTGATATTGTCTCAAAAGAAGTATATTAGTGATCTTTTAGTCAAAGCTTGAATGGAAAATGTCAAACCATTACCTACTCATATGGTTCTAGGTTTAAAACTTAGTAAGCATGGTAACAATTACGTGACTGATGCTAGTCATTATCAGTCAATAATTAGAGCCTTGTAATATGCTAACATAACTAGACCTGAAATATCGTTTAGTGTTAACAAAGTGTGTCAATACATGTCACAGTCCCTTGAAGATCATCAAAAGGCTATGAAGCAGATTCTTCAAAATCTTAAAGGCACTCTCTTACATGGGTTGAAGCTAAGCAAGTGTGAAAACCTTAATTTGAGAGGTTTTTTCTAACTTAGATTAGGGAAGTGATCAATATGATCGAATACCTATTTCATAAGCTTTCATTTATATAGGGAGTAATGTGATCTCATGGACAACAAAGAAACAATGTCTTGTGGCAAGGTTTACTATAGAGGCAGAAAATCGAAGTCTTGCTAATTTGGTTTCTAAAGTTACTTAGTTATAATCCTTACTAAAGGAACTCAAGATTGGTATAAGCAACTTGATTCCAATAGTGTTTGGTGACAATTTCAACATGGTGTTATTGGCTCACAATCCAATCTTACATAACAAAACTAAGCATATGGAACTTGATCATTTCTTTGTAAGAGAGAAAGATATTGCTAAGCAATTGGTTGTGAAGTACATACCTTCAATGGATCAGATAGCAGACATTCATACTAAGGCTTTATCTAGAACCCGTTTTCTTTTCTTGCATGATAAACTTGGAGTCTGCTCTTTATAATAGTACTTCAATTTTAAAGGGGAATGTTATTGATAAAGGAGTTAGTTAGGTTGTTATAATTGTTAGTTTCTGATTAGTTAGTTTGTTGCTTCACACGAGATTCATTAGCTTTTGTTATCTTTCTATAAATATTATATATCTCCTCTTTGAATGTATCATATCTTATTATGTTCTTCACATAATATAGTAGAGCTTGATTATTTCATTAAGTTTAGTTCTCTATCAGTATGGGCATCCATAAAGCCTAAAGAGTGAGTATTTATGTTCATATTCCCTATAACCCTTAAATTATTTATATTGTAGCATCATGTTGATTAATTTTTATTTATATTATTGTAACTCATATATTTACATTGGTGGTTGAAGTCCTATAAATAAGGCTATGTACTAAGGATGAGGTACCTAAGTGAATAAGAATGCTCATCCTATTTCTCCTCTCAATTTTCACTCTTATTCTCTCTTATACTTTTCATTAGTTTCATAATATTTAAATTTATATAACTAAATGGTTGAGTATCATTTTCAATGCTTTTAGGTAAGTAATTCATAAAAATAATATTACGATAATATAGGTAGTTAAAAATTTGTTGTTTTGTAAATTGGTGAAACATTTTGTAAAACATTAATGAAAGAAGAACATGGGTGAGTGCATAAGTTGCCATATCTTGAATTTTGTCAAGTATTTCCTAAACAAAGATAACATTTTAAAAATACTAAATTTTCAAACCAAAGTGGATTGTAAACCTTCATATTCTTCTTTCATTCCCTCAATTCTCACTTCAATATAGTTAAATTACACTTATAATTTATGAGGAAGTGGGGAGAGAGGTGGGGCAAGGAGAGGTCCTCCATTCAATTAAAGTGCGAGAGTGGACCTCCTAGAGTGTTGCATGCATGAATATTTAAATAAAAATTAAAGTTTTTGGATCATGGAAAACTTGTTCCCAGATAATCCAATGATTTGATATGCTCAATCTCACGATGTCCTAATTTTATTTTAATAGTATTTAAAGCAAATTGCATGACAAAATTAAAAGCATTAGAAATAGGCTCTTTTTAATATGGGTGCTATGTTGACTAATAAGAAGGTTCCATTAAGCAGACCATCTATTCCTTATGCGATGACTTTTCACATTTTTCATATATATATCAAGAATTCTATGAAGTACATAAATTTTTTGTAATCAACAAAAATATAATGAAGTCATTAATTTGCATAAATTCTCTGTAGTTAATGAGAAAAATAATAAAGTAATTAATTAATAAATTAATTAATCGTACCATAAATTGGAAAAATTTTGAATTGTGAGAATTTTTTTTGGAGTGAACGAGAAAATTAATGAATTATTTTTTGAAGTAAGAGAATTCTTTAAAGCAAATGAGAAAATAATAAATTAATTATCCGCTATTTTAATTGAGAAAAATAATATTGGTTGAGTGATTTAATTATTTGATGTTCGAACATTTTTTGAGGTCAACAAGAAAAATAATGAATTTATTAACTGCTTGTTAAATTTTTTAATAAGGGATTATAAATATAGTTTGACATAGTTCAAAACTAAAATAGGAGAAAATAATATTGATTAAATGATTTATGATGGTGTCCTCTCAATAAGCCCATTATCATCACTTCTTTCTCACTAGTCTCACATAATCAATTTTAAGGACTTTATCTAATTTATAATGTTTTATTTATATCACAATATATTACTAAATTCAATTTTTTTTACTAATACTTACAAATACGATTCATTTGAAATATATTGACATATATTAAAACAAACTAATTTTCTCTAAGGTCTGTGTAACATGCATGCAAATAAACTAATTTTTAGTATAAACAATAGGGTTAAAGAACATACATGTGTAAACAAAGTCCTTAAAATACATTAATCGTCTAATGTTGAATTGTAAAAATCATATCCATGTTTGCAATTAAAATAAATACTCTCTCATCCTTTTTTTCCTTTTTTTTTTTCGGGTCTGAATCTGATCCTTTACTTATATAGTATAAAGAATATTGAACTAAAATATATATTTCCACAAAATCTATTTACTCTTAGACTACATTTATATCATTTGTAATACTGAATTAATCATTTTTTTAATAATTATCTTAGTTAACTCACCAAAATTTTCCCTTTCATTATTTTACTACCAAAATTAAAAACAAAATCAATTGGCCGTATCTTGAAATCTATAAAGGAAAATATTGAAAAGGATGTCTCAGTTCACAGAAAAGACAAAATATTATCCATAAAAAAATGGTATAGCATTTGGGATTATATATATATTTGTTCGTGCAAGATTTAAATGATTATTTTAAAAAGTGAAATTTTAAGTTTTTTTTTTGGCTTTTAAACTTCGACAGTTCAGTATAAAATATAAATGGGTTAAATACACCAAAAATATTGATCTCATTTAATAAATAGTACTTTTTCTATTTTTAATTTTAAAAAATCATGGGACCGTCTCATGTATTTTTTTTTGAAAAAACTCAATCGGCATGGATTGCTTCCACGCTGTACGCGCCTCAATGTTTTATAGAAATAATGAAAATAAGGATACCTCATCTAGATATCTCTATGGATCGCCTAATCGACAGCATTTCTGTTCAAAAAAATTTTGATCGCACACTTCTTATCTTTTCTTTCAATTGATCTCCTACCACTGCTGTCTAGTAAGATATTTAGTTTCTCAGTGTATGGGGTGTCAAGTGTGCATCACTTTCACTACACAGTACAAAAATCATTGGCGTAAGAGATAGAGAAATCCATGTTTGGAAAAGGATCTCCCAGTTAGCAGTAAATCGCGACACAATATGTTTTATGTTTTAAGAAAAAAAAAAAAGAAAAGAAAAAGAAAAAGCAAGCTACCGCATCTATATATGGGGCCATCAGGTATGCATGAGTTTAACACAACAGTACATATATCATTGGCGTGAGAGATAGAAAAAAAAAAAGTGAGTGAAGCACAGAGAAAAGAGAAATAAGAATGGACGTAGCTAAAGTGCTGCACATGAAAGGTGGCATGGAAGAAACAAGCTATGCAAAGAACTCCTTCCTTTCGGTATAATTTATTAAGCGCAAATCCAATACATCTGTTGCATAATTGATTGCATGCTCCTATTACGAATTTTCTGGGACATTGACTTACATAAAATGCAGCGGTGAGAATTAAAACTTGTTCATATCGTATATGCCTAGCTATTACTAACTCATTTCGTTGTCCAATATCGTTGATCTGGATGAGACAGAGAAAGGCACTTTCTTTGACAATGCCGATTCGAGAGGAAGCCATAACCAATCTTTACAACAGCATGCTCTCAAGAAGTCTAGCAATAGCAGAATTGGGTTGCTCTTCTGGACCAAACACCTTGTCTGTGGTTTCTGATGTTATCAGAACAGTGGAGAAACTATGCCATGAGCTAAACCATCAGTCTCCAGAATACAAGGTTTTCTTCAACGACCTTCCAGGGAATGACTTTAACAACCTCTTCGAGTCTCTTGACAGCTTCAAAGAAAAAATGAGTCATGAAATGGTAGATGGGTTTGGTCCTTGCTTCTTCGCTGGGGTCCCTGCATCCTTCTATGGCAGAGTTTTTCCTTCCAAAAGTCTCCATTTTGTCCATTCCTCTTACAGCCTTCAATGGTTATCTCAGGTCAATATACCGATTTATCAAAAATTTTTTTGTCTCATATAAAAAGTATAAAATTATTATAATTGAAGAATAAAAAATTTTTTTGTTCATCAATGATTGATTAATTAGGTACCCAAAGGAGTGGAGAACAATAAGGGCAGAATTTACATGGCGAGCACAAGTCCCTCAAACATTGTCAAGGCTTACTATGAGCAATTTCAAAAGGATTTCTCATTGTTTCTAAGGTGTCGTTCGGAGGAAGTGGTGGAAGGAGGTAGTATGGTGTTATCATTCTTGGGAAGAAGAAGCGATGACCCCTCTAGCAAAGACTGTTGCCTCATTTGGGAATTTCTGGCTATGGCTCTCAATCGCTTGGTCTTGTTGGTATAGACTTGCCTTATTTGTCATATTGCTACGTGCCATTCATGATATATGGACATGAAAACAATTACAGCTAATCAATGGCCAATTGGTCCCTTTTTGTCCTCTAACAGATTTTTGTTTGAAATAAGCGATAAATAATTAGCCTCGGCTTAAATCAAAATTGGATTGGATTATATTAATTGTAGATCATTAGTGATATGTTAGATTATTTACAAATTTATAATGTAGAAACCTTAACCTGTAGCCTGGGTTAAATGAGAAGTTTTTAAGTTTATTTGTAATTATTTAATTAAATTATTATTATGGTGAGCTAAAGGATGTGAGGAGTTATTTTTTAAAGACAAATAAATCAATTTTTATAATTCATTTGATAAGTGATAAATTTTTATCATGTTTTAACTTCCCATTAATCCTTGAGAGTTGAGACAGTAATGACTTTTCTCTCTTTTGAATTTCACTCTCTCAATGTGCATAGTATATATTGGGCTATGCATGTTAGCATTCTTTGCCTTTATTTTTCTTTTCTGAATAACCATGACTTCAATGAGATTTTCTCCATATAAGTATACATTTTGTCACTCTTATGGTATTATAATCTTCCAATTATGTGCAATGAATATCGCTTGCATATTTTTCTTTGTGTGGCAGGGAATCATAAAAGAAGAGGACCTGGATTCATTCAACATTCCTATGTACACACCATCCCCATCTGAAGTGGAAGAGGAGGTTGTAAAAGAAGGGTCATTCAGCATCAATGGCCTGCAAGTATGTTCAGTAAGTTGGAAGGCTCAAGATGACTGTGAAGCCCTCAGTCCCAGCGATGCTGAAAACATGGCAAAGTGCATAAGGTCCGTGGCTGAACCTTTGCTAATAAGCCACTTTGGAGAGGGTATCATTGAAGAAGTTTTCAGGCAGTATCAAGAAATCTTAACGGATTATATGTCCAAGGAAGAAACCGAATTGGTCAGTGTCACTATATCTATGACCAGAAGAGCATGAGCAACGATTGCTTTGAATATCATGTGGTTGAACGTTTTTGGGGCTGTGTGATTTTATGGTGTATGAAACTGTGGGTGCCTAAGTAAAATAGTTTATAAGTTTTTATTTAAATGTGGGCATATATTGTCATATAAATAAAAAACTTGTAAGAATAAAATTGGGAGATTGAAATAAAATAATTAAATCTAACTTGCAACAATGATATATATATATATATATATATATATAGATATATAGATTCCACCATCACTATAGGAAAAGTTGCATATAATCGCAGTTAATAAAATTGTGGTTAAATGTTGGCTTATCCACAATTTGCATCACCGTGGTTAAATTTATTGGTTTAACCACAGCTTGTAATAACCTTGGTTAAACCACTAAGTTTAACCACGGTTGTTACAAATTATGGTTAAACCAAATGGCATGACGTAGCCTAGCTATGATCTCAAAGAATCATGGTTAAGCTTTTGCAATTGGCCTAGCCATGATTACAGGGAAAATGACCATTGGGCCATGGTTTTGAAGAACCATGGTTAAACCTTTGTTGTTGTCCTAATCATGGTTCTTAAAAAATGTGGCTAAGCCTTAGAAAAAATGGTTGTGGGCCTAACCACAGTTTTTTTAAAATCATGGCCATGCCATAATGGGCCTAGCCATGGTTTGAGCATAACTATGGTTAGGCCCATTAAAAATTTTACCTTACCCCTTTACCCATTTGTATTTTTGCACAACTGCCTCTCTTTTCTTCTATTGCATGCACAAATGTCTCTTAAAATCCTTTGTCGTGTGCCACTGAAGTCCACCCACTGTTGGCGAACAGGAGCTGATGTTGGCCAGCAGAAACGACTCCGACGATCTTGGTTGGCGTGGAAGGCTTGGATTTTTTGGTTTATTTTTTTAGTTCCAAGTTAGTATCCTTTCCCCTTTTTGCTTGAGATTTAGCAAAATTTGTAGCTTTAGTTTTAATGTAATGTTATATGGATGTAGATTTATTTTATTGCCTTATTGCATTTTTTTTAGTTTTTTAAATTATTTTTTGTTTTTATATTTTCAATTTTATTTTTATTATTTCAGGTTTTTGATTTTTTTATTATTGAGTTTTTTTTTCTGGTTTTTAATTTTAATTAATTGGAATATGATATACAATATCCTTATTTATTTTTGTTCTTTTATTTTGTTTTAAAGGTAATAAAAAATTAATTTTGAAGTGTTATTATTATTATTATTATTATTATTATTATCATTATCTATTAATGCTATTTTTGAACATTACTATTTTTTTTTTCATGAATATGAATATTTCTTGATTTAAAATTAGTATGATCATATATGTTTGTTTTTATTTTATTTTTAGTCATGGTATATTTTTATTAATATGTTTTATATTTTATTATTAACATTGTTTTTTTTGAATATTGTTACACTTTTGTAATGTTTAGTTTAAGCATTTTGAAATTAAATGAGTTGAATATTTAGATTAAATTAACCATTTGATATATGTGTTGAATTGATTTAGTTTGTATATATATAGTGTTTGTGCTTTGTTATTGAGAAACATTATGATATATATGACATTCAAAATGAATATTCTTATACCTTTGTTGATTGTTGGGAAATTGATATTGTTTCCCATGTTTTTTTTTGTTAGTCTTTAGGAAATGGATATGTCACACCCCAAATCCCTGGAGTGGGACCGGCACAGGCCACGAGAAAATTTCCTATACCTATAAGCCTTACATTGGAGGGACATTCAATATCATGTCGAATCTATTCAATTTGCAGCATATGTAATATAATTTACCTTAATATAAAATATAGGTTTAAATACAAAACAAGAAGTTTTGTAGAAATTTCAGTAGCACCTCCCCAGTAAATAGGACGTCCCAAAATTTCTACAATATCCTGTAAGGCAATATAACATATAGGAGAGATCCTCTCTCACCAGCACAACCCAATAGAATATAATTACAAAATACAACAATTAAGGAAAGTTCAACTGTGGTCTCTATACCACCCTAGACATATAACTAATGGCTATCGTTCTAAATATATACATCTAAAAAATAAGCCATGAATACTAACTAAACAAAAAGAAGAGGCCTTGCAACATCCCAAGCAAGGCTCACCACAAGACTTCCCATCAGTGCTTTGCTGCCTCTGGGAACTCTTCTATCTCCCTATCTGAGACCAAATTTTTTCTGGCAGATAGCACTCCAAAATTAGTAACAAAATTTCATATATAAATAAAAAGTAAAACATGATCAAGAATTGAGTAAAATACAATAATGTTTAAACCACAATAATCAACTTTGTAATAAACAGTTTTAGATACATAATGCTCTTTTCAAAACATTTAATTTAAAGTGCTGTTCACAAGGAATCAATAAGCTTATGAAGATCATATCTAGGGAAGGACTATTAAGGACTAAACCGGTGTGGCACAAAACCACAAAGGGCAAATCACAATAGGCGAGGATACACAATCCTTGAGGGCAAATAACTAACAGGCGAGGATACACAATCCTCGAGGGCAACTAACCAACAGACGTGAGGTCATAACTCACGAAGATGTTCACTCATCGGTCCACGTGTGATGGCCGTCACATGGGGCTAGCACTATTACTAACCCTACTAGCTGGGTCATTACCTAGGTGCACCAAGGGCTAATAGAACTGCTATTGGTAACAGCCAGTGTCCTATCTAGTCCTCCCAATAATATTGAAATTAAAACAAGCATGCATAGAAAAAGTAGCAAGTATGCATGAAATCCATCTGTATTTGCAATAATGATTTATCAAGCGGTTATGCCTAATCGTACGCATGAGTTCAAAACCATACATAAAGCCATTTCACATATCAAAGGATTTTCTTACTCATAACCTCAATTCTGGAAAAATATAGTCATGACAAAATTAATAATGATACTTATAAAACATTTCCAAGCAATTAAAAGTGAAGCATAAATAAGAGTATTGGAGAGTGCTATCTACGCATCTGAGTGCCGTTAAGTACCAGGAACTCAATAATTTTCCTCGGCTGCCCTTATCACTCTTATGAGTTACCTACGCTAATAGGAAAACGAGAAATCACTCTTCATCCTTCTTATTACACAAAACAAATCCTAACTCATATTCCCCGATTCCATCACTAACGTTCCCAAACTTTTCATCAAGTTACATTTTCTGTCTTACAAACTTTCTAAGCTTTTCCGTTTAGTCCCTAATCCCATACCCTTGCCTTCAATCTAAGGAAATCCATAACAAACAATAAGGTTCCATGCCATACAATTTAAAAGTTTTATTATAGGATTGATTTGAACCCATTACAATGCAGAATTTCAACATTTTCTAAAGACCCCAAAATTTCGAAAATTTTTAGTTTGGTCCTTGTCAGCATAAGTTCTCAAAACTAACCCAAAATTCATGCTTCCAAAACTTAAATTCAATGGATAGGGGCTGAAAATGCTTCTCCTAACATCAATATCAAGAAAAAACTAATTAAAACTTACCAAATTCGCCCAAAAATATCACTATTCTTAGCTCCTCAGAAACCCACTGGAAAACTACATCACCGGTGGCCAACTGAGCTCGAGACTAGGCAGAGATGACGACTAGGAGGTGGGGAGTAGAACCCACCCAAACCGCGATGGAACGAGTGGCTCACCAGAGCTCTGTTGAGCTTTGAACTTGCTGCCTATTTGCGACGAAAAGTTGCATTTCTCATGGGAAACACGACAGCGTTTGGCCGATGACAAGCCAGCAACCTTCAGGGGGGTGAGCTGCAACTCCAACGAGGTGAAAGTAGTGCTATGGTGGACGTTTAAAAACTCAGACACTCCCACTGCTTCTGCTCGAACTCGACGGGAAGAAGAAGATAAAAGCAAGGGGCATTTTGGTCTTTTCACTTTAGAGGGTGACGCGTGTCAGCTCTAAAAAAACAAAAAGTTTTAGAGAAGTCAGGTCTCAAACCCATGGCCTCTTGAATAAATAGTTGGAGCTTGACCACTGAGCCAGCCTCAATCTCATTGTAAGGTTTCACTAGACAAATTAATATACATTAGCCAATTCTTTGGAAAAATATCTCTCCTTTAATTTCTCTTTAGCTAAATTATTAATTATAATTAATTGGGCCATTACAGGATAAGTTTTAGATTCTTAGGCCTTGAAATACTCTTGAATATTTAGAGGGATTAAATGGATTCTTAGACTTTGCATTTGCAAATAAGAGTGTTGGGGATAAGATGATATACCCATGTCCTAAATGTAGATTTAAGAAATGACAAGTCAGAGAAGTTGTGCAGGACCACTTAATTATAAAACCTTTCCTAAAAGGATACACTTTTTGGGTTTGGCATGAGGAAACAACTAATGAAGTACTTCATGAGGTAGAACTTTAAGTAAGGCCACAAGTTAGAGATGAATCAATTTGTTGGGATGATCTTATACACAGCATGGTTTGTGATGCATTTAGGGTTCATAATGATAATGAAATTGTGAATGATATGGGTGGTCCAACTTCAACATTACATAATGATGTTGTAGGAAGCAGAGCGTGGGGGGCCAATTAGTAGAGCATATTTATAGATTGCAGTACACAAAATCATATGTGAACGAGGAGGTGAGAGTTGTTGGTGTAGGTGTTTGAATTATGTGGTACTATGGTGTTCGGATAAGCTACTTGTTGTAATTGACCTTTCAGTGAAAGAGAATAAAAAGTTGTGAAAATTGATTCCAAAAATAGATCTTGAAAATCAATTTATTGGAGTAGCCACCAAAATTTTTAACGGGAAAAATTTGGAAAACTAATTTAAAACAAAAAGAAAAGGCAAAACGGTCTGATAAATCAGAGATGAGTTTGGGAGTCTATTTGAGTGTGGGAAAGGTGTTAGGCACCTTACAACACTGTTTATAAAGATAGTTACCTTAAACTAGTCAACTGAAATAGAATATAACCTTAAATTTATCTCAATTACCCTTTTATTGACATACATGCTCATTAAATAGAGAAGACAAAAACAACAATGATGAAAGTAAACAAGCAGATATTTGCAAAGGGCAAACTTGACATAGGATGAAAGCCTAGGGCCTACGTACCCCGTAATAGGGATCAAAGTCTACATAGTTTGACTAAAAATGGTGCATTCGTTGGTTGGTGATTTGTAATTTTTGTGATGAGAACAGGAGAGTTCAAATTAAATAGATTTTCGTAAACAAAACGGGATTGAAATTTGATTTGTGTGTTTTAATTTACAACAAACTAATTAATCGAGCTCTCTTGATCCCTTCATTTTTCCTCTTTTTAGTTTTTGTTTATTTTTGGAAGTTTAACCTTTATTTCGAAATTTAAATGAAATGATAATGGGAAAATATTTTAGGATTTTGAGAATTTATATTGTTTGGAATTGAAGTGAAATTATAATGAAAGAAATATTTTGAATTTTTGAATTTATTTATTTTTTTGGATTTTTAAAATTGGAATTTATTATTGAAATTGGAATGAAATTATAATGAAAAACCAATTTTTGGGATTTTTGAATTTATTTATTTTTTTGGATTTTTGTTTTAATTTTGAAAATGAGATCATAATGAAAAAAGAATTTCTTAGGATTTTAATTATGAATAACAAGTAAAATAAACCTTTTTTTTTTAATTTTTATTTTTTTATATGTTTTTGGAATTTGTTTTGTCTTTGTATTTTTGATAATGAGCATTAAATTGCAAGGCCTGAGGAGACTAAGGATCCCACACGACCTCTACTGGTTAGCTTTTAAGTGCCTGAGGAGATCAACAAATCTCACATAATAACCCGAAATATGGAAGAAATCATTTGAGATTTCTTAGGATTTTTATTTTCATGATTTTTTAATGGTTTCGAAGTTAGAATTCTTATTTTAAAATTGAAGCATGGAAGAATAATTTTAGGATTTTTGAATTTTCTTTTTCCTTAATGATTTTTGAAGTTAGAATTTATTTTGAAATGGAGATGAAATTATAATGGAAAATGCTCGATGACTTTTGAATGAATATTCTTTTGGGTTTTCGAAATTAAGATTCTTTTAATTTGGTTTTTCTTTTAAAGAAACTTTCAAAGCCTACAAAGACTCAAGTCCCACGTGACATTTTTTGATTAATTAATTTTTATAAAAGATGAAATTAATCATTTTGTAATTAAAAAGGTTAGCTAATTAGGACATTTATTTTTGCATTTTTTAAAAATTATGTACTAACTTTCATGGCCTAAGGAGATATATAAAAAATTTCACATGACCTTTACCTAAGTGCTTGAGGAGATTAGTGTTCTTACGCGACACTGTTGAAAATTAAGGTGTGATAATAATAGTAGTAATGGTAATAATAATACTAATGATGATAAGAATAAAACAAGAATAAATAAAAATAAACAAATAAAAACATCATGAAAGAACCACTCACGAGCCTGCTGACTCAAGAGGAGAAATGGGCATGGCCATGGAGTGATAATAGCTTGCTGGAACTCCTTTTGCAGTGGCTTAAGGAGGTTGAGTCACAAGTTATTTTCATTGCCAGGAGTATCATCATTTTCCCTAGACTTCATCTTCTCAGTTTCACTCATTCTTTAGTTCCTCTTCTTTTTCCCTCCAGCTTCAACATCCCACACATAAAAATAGTCGTGCATGCAACCTCCTCCTTCTCTTCTTCTTCCTCATCTTCTCTTTGGTTTCGGTTTCTTTTTGTTGCCCTCCTCCTTTCATGTCTAGTAGCTGTTCCACCCCTAAACAAAGGTTCTGGAAGCCTTCAAATGAGCACCTGTAGTGTTCCTGAAGCCTATGTCTTTGGCTATGAATCCCTTCCCCTTTATAGCAAAAGAAGCTGTCTCAATCGTGGGAGTGCCACCGATCTTGTTCAGGTTGTCAGAGACTACGATTTTAATTTTACCATATTCGATGATCATCACATTCCAAGTGTTCTTATCCAAATCTATCTTTTCTTCATAAACACCTTCCTTCATGTAAGTCACGAATCTAGTCTCACTATTCTTCTTTACCACCGCCGGCTTCTAGAGATGAAACCGAGTCGTTGAGCTGGTCCACCTAATCGTCAAAAACAACTCCGCAGATGTAGACGGCCTTTTGTTCTATGGGGTCCTTAACACTGGCTCCGAGCTTCAAAGGAAGCTTTGCGAGCTCGTTAATGGCGATGCGGAGAGGGAGCTTGAAGAGGAGTTTAAAATCGGTGCCAAGATATGATCGGAAGTTACTTTGAATAAGAACCCGAGTGGATTCAAGTCGTTGAAAATCTTTACCATAAACCAGTTCTACCAATTGGAGAACCCCCCGACATGGTCTATGATGATAGGTATGAGAATGACGTATGGTGGTGGATGAAGGATTGGTTGGACAAGCAAAGCAGAGGCATAGTGGTGTATGTGGCATTCGAGAGTGAAGCGAAACTGAGCCAAGAAGAAGTGAGGGAGATAGCTCTGGGCTTGGAGAAATCGGAGTTGTCGTTTTTTTGGGTGTTGAAGATTAGAGGTGGGCCTAAGACAGAAATTTTTGGCATTGTATTTGGCTGGCTAGAAAGCGAAGGACTCCATACCTCCCTTGAAAGCTGAGCACTGGTTAGTTGTCCCAATCCCTTTTACTTCCAAACATGTATTCCAAGTGGAGCATTTTCGTTTTGCTCCAGAGAGAAAGGGAGTCGAGGAGGTGAGAGTCAGTCCAGCCAGTTTTTGTGGCATCTTTTTATCAGAGAAACCCCTTTCACCCCAAGTTTTTCCCTTATCTTCTTCTTCTCTTTCTTCTTCCTCAGCTTGGTCTTCACAGCCCATCGACTCTCTCGTTTTACTTTAGGTTCTCGCTATCTCCACCTTTGTTTCTTGCATGATCAACTAAAGGTACACCGAGCCTTTCGTGCCTCCTCCTCGCCTTTCCAGCCTCAAGTTCTCCTTCTTTTATAGTGCTCTCAACCCTCATGCCATGCTCTCTTCTCCTGTCATTTCCAATGGCCAGTAAAAAGGGGGAGGGGGGCGGTTGTTTGCAGCAGTGGTAACTTGCAAAGGAGGTGCTTCTTTCTCTTCCTTCCACGTGGGTACGTGCACGTATACTCTTCATTTCGGTTTGGCCGGTTTATCCCTTTTTTATTATTATTATTATTATTATTATTTTATTGCTATTACTATTAATATTTTTTTTAGATTTTCAAATTTTCTATTTTTTTTCTTATATATATATATATATATATAATTTTTATTTTTTATAATTTTGCTTTGATTTATTATAATTATTTTAATTAGCTAATTTTATTTTTAGATTTTGAGTTTATTTAATTGTCTCCCATTATTTATTTTTAATTTCAAATTGTTCATACTTGAGGATGTCATTTGGGACTTTGTCATTTTTAATTTTTTTCTATTTGCTTAATTATTAATTAATTGGTGAATCGATTAATTAAATAATTAAGTAATTAGGAATGGAGTGTCTACATTACTATTGAAATGGTCTATTCTTTAGATGATTTGTCTCTTCTTGTTTAAATTTGTAGGAAAAAATTGTTAAAATTGAGCAATAAGACATTGCATCACAACTAATTTTAGTCAACGATGCATTAGCCAGGGCTTTGGGAACACGAGAGCACCATGGACGAGTGCGTGGATTTGGCTAAGGAGTTTACCCAACTTAAGTATTTGGATACCATAGAAGCTCATCCTCTCATCATTCTTACAATGAACTACAAAGTGAGTTGACACTGCTTCAATAGAAAGTGGTCGAAAAGAGGCTGAGATGGTTGAAAGAGATGCCAAGGATGTAGAAAGAGATGCTCGGACACAACAATTAGAAGTAGGGATGACTTTTCTCCTTTGAAGTTTCCATGGCCAAGTGCCACCTGAGCTCGCTACCTTGCAAAACATAAGAGTAATTCTCACTATTTTCTCTAGTTCAGTTTAATTTTCATGCATCTTAGTCTTTGTTATATCATTACTCATTACTCATTTATTTGAAATCTAGGTACCAAGTGATCAAAATAGTGGACATGTACCATCAGGGAATGCAACTCATTCTCCACAAGCATCAATTGCCTTTGATAAGTAGTTTAGGTGAACTATAATTATATTAGTATGTATTTGGATATTCGTATATATATGTAACAATATTTTGTTGATTGGACATTGTTCTGGATGGACAACTTCTCTTCTTGAAATGAAATATTATTAGTTAGTTGAATCTTAATTGCTTGGAGCTTTTTTTCTATGGATTTACAAGTTCTTATGACAAAAAATATATAATTAGTATATGGTATGATTTAAGAAAAAAAAAAATCTACTAGTAGCGGTTAAAAATGCCATTATAAGTAATTAGAATCTAACAACAGTTATATGTCTTAACTACAGTTCCACAGTTCTATTTAACTGTGGTTAAACCACAAAAAAAACCATGGTTAGGACAGTTTTTTTGTATTGCATATGGCCCGGCCACTGAGATCATCATTGATTTCTACTTCCTTAGTTAGATCGACTTTGACCCATTGTAAAGGACAAAAAGCTTCATATCTTCAACTGCATAAGTGTGTTTAGCTTCAGATTTTGCCTCCATCATGTATATATATATAGCTTTTAGACCCATTCTAAAGGACGTAAAGCTTAAAATCTTCGACCCATCATATCACAACCCTATCATCAATGACAAAATGAATCTACGATATTCACATTAAAATCTGAACCATTTGGGGTTCATGTGCGATTCTTCCGTCTACTTCAGCAAATGTCTTGTTTTCCACTCTTTTGTGATTTTTTCCTAATTTCTTCTATGTAGCTAAGCCTTGACCTTCGTCTCTCAAATGGTCCTTTTATGTTCCAATAGAGTTCACAAAAAAAAAAAAAAGGTGTTTGTTATAGTTGGCATCACATGTGGCATGTCTCTTCCTCTTGGACATTCCACCTCAACATGTTTAGCCACGTCAGCCACTTCCATCATGGTGTCAGTATTGACGTTAATGGCAGGGAGTGTTTTGTAAATTTTTAAAACTATAAGAAGTGAGTTGAAAAAAATAAAGTAAAGGGACCAATTTGAAAATTATGTGAAATGTGAAAGTATAGGGACTAAATGATTAATTTTTCCTAATTTTTTTTAAAACTTACTTTGTTATTTTTTGGGGCATGTCTTGAGATCCATAATAGCTCGTATATATTTATAAGGTCATATGTAACTCGTACATATTTACAACCACAAGCCTAAACTGGACCAAAAATGATGATTTTCAAGTGCTCACGAATACTAGTTAATAACATGGCCAAGGGAACTCTGATTGTAATAATTTGAAAAATAATTTTTAACTTATTTAAATGGAGAAAACTATATTATATCTACTAGAATAAAATAATGATTTAGTTATCGAAAATTTCTTTCTCTCAAATTAATTTAGTCTCTAAAATATCACTTTCATGTCATTTTGATAATTTAATGAAAATTTAAATTTTCTCAATTTTTTCATCTAAATATTTTTTGTTGGGATCTACATGGTTCCCTTTAAAAATATTTTTGGCTATAAAATTCTCTAATTAAAAAAATCATTTTGGGGGTTGTTTTGGGCATGTTTATATTATTATTTCTTTTTGCAGAAAAATTATCTTACTTGAAAGAAAATGTTTAGAGAATTAAATTGAGTGATTTCATTTTTGGAGAACCAAATTAAAAAGAAAGTAATTTTTATGAACTAAATAAAAAATATTATCTCTAAAAGATAAATCACGAAAATCTTTAAGAATTAGATCAATAATATACTCTCTATACTAAATTACTTCCGAAAGAGTAGAAAAAATAACAAACCAAGTTCAGAGACCCCAGTTAATAGTGCCACAATATATTAAATGCTAACATTTTCAGATAAGAAAAAAAATTTAAATTTAAATTTTTAATTTGTTTAAACTTACTTTTATGCTTTGCTATTTGTTTTTTTAGAATCTTTTTAGATTACTTTATTTAGTTCCAGATCATTTATACCTTTATGCCTTCATTGATTTCTTTTTATTTTATGATTTTAACTTTCAATCTAAAGGGCCATTTGGTACATCATATAAGACCTAATAAGATAAGGCCTAATGGTATAAGATCTTATAAGAATTTAATACTATATGGTATTTGGTGTAATATTATATAAAATATTGTATTGCATAAGATGATATGATTATATATTTGGTGACAAACTATATAATACTAGATAGAATAAAGATTAATTATTATGACCAAAATGTCTTTAACTTCAATAAAATTATATTCAACAAAATACACAAAGAAAATGAATTTGATTTTTTTTTTTTGCCACTTATACAAATTCATGCTAATTGTAACATATCAATCCACATTTAAGGTGGAATGAGAAAAATTGAAATTTGACAAAGAATAAATGAGTAAAACCTCATTGGTCCTTGATATATAGAATACTTCTCAATTTAGTCTCATATAAAATTTCTTTTTTAATTTGGTCCCTCACAAATATGATATTTTTAAAGTTGGTCTCTCATAAATAAAATCATTATCAATAATTTCTTTCATATTTTTTAAATTAACTTATTTCTTGAGTATATTATTAATAACAATTTTATTTGTAAGGATTAAATAGAGAAATGTCCATATGTGAGGGTTGAATTGAGAAGCCAATTTTGTGAGGGGCTGAATTGAGAGGAAAATTCTATAAGGGCACAAATTGAAAAGTATTTCATTTGCAAGGGACTAAATTGGAAAATTTTTTTATGAGTTCACATATTTTACGTTAACATATTTTTTTTTGTATATTATTGATAACAATTTTATTTATGAGGGATTGAATTGAAAAATATCATATAAAGGGACCAAATTGAAAAAAAAATATTTATGAGTTCATATTTAATAAATTAATTTTTTTGATATTATTGATAATAATTATATTTGTAATGGATTATATGGGGGGAAATGTATATATGTGAGGGACTGAATTGAGAAAATAATTCTATAAAGGATCAAATTGAAAATTATCTTATTAGCGAGGGACCAAATTGAGAAAAATTTTAATGAGTTTGTAATTATTAAATTAATTTGCCTTTTGGAGGATATTGTTGATATCAATTTTATTTAAGGGATCAAATAGAGAAATATACATATGTGAGGTGTTAAATTTAGAGGCAATACTATGAGAGATCATATTGAAAATATCTTATATGATAGGTACCAAATTGAAATTTTTTTCATGAGTTAGTATTTATTAAATTAACTTATTTTTTAGTATATTATTGATAACAATTTTATTTGTGAGGGATCAAATAGAGAAATGTATAAATGTGAGTGACTAAATTAGAAAGACAATTATGTAAAGGATTAAATTAAGAAGACAATGAGGGATCAAATTGAGAAATATATTATCTATGAGGGACTAAACTGAACAAAAATTATATGAGAGTAAATTGAGAAATATCTTATATGTGAGGAATCAAAAAAAGATTTACTAAAAAGGACAAAACATAATATTAATACAATAAGGCCTAATTAGGCCAAAAGAGGTCATATTAATAATACATTGCTCCACTGTATTAAATGTGGTTGATAAAAGTTGACTATGTAAATTTATACAATTTGTTGTGTGCACCAAGTGCATGATAAAAGTGAATCGTATTGTATAAGTTTATATAATCTAACTTTATATGGTGTGCCAAACACACTCTAATACATGCATATAGGCAAAACATTAAGTAGAGGTTTTAACTCTTAATATCACTCTTCACACCTCCCATCTTTACTTCATTTTCTTAAGTTTTGCTGATTTTTTTTATTGTTTGAATTTTGTACCTTTAACAGAGACTTTGACTATTTGAAAGTTTGGTGGTTCATGCCTTGTTTTTGGGCTTAACAATTAATTAATTTATGATCAATTGCTTTATGGTTCATTTTCTATTCATGCTTAATTTTGGTTCATGTGTTTCATTTCACAGTTCACATATAACAAAACTAGTATATATGCATACACCTTATTAATAATTTTCTCTACTGTACTGCATATTTTGTTAATATTCTAGTTTGAGAATTAATTACTATATATATAATGGTTTTGTCATGACCTAAATTCATTGCTCATGATCGACGTGTAGGCTAAACCAACCTAATATAGTAAGCCTAAGATAACATTCTCACAAGGTTCATGAAAGTATTAATTAAACACATTAAACACATAATTCAATGAGTTTTTTTGGGAGGTTATTTAAAATCCAACAACATCTCCCTTGAAAATATCATGTTTATCAAACCTTTATAGCTAGTTGTAGCTAACAATTTTACAATCTTAGTAAACAATAATACTAACTTAATAATATTTCAAAATATATTTAATATAAAATAGTAGGATAATAACCTACACAAGGCTTATAACATTCATAACACCCATATAACCTCAAATAACACGACTTCTAATAGCAACCACCTTAGAGTCAGGTGTAAACTGTAACTAAACCAAAGTGACATACGGAAAAGTGGGGGAACCAAACAAGTCCCAGAGCAACTTCACTTTTAAATATACTGATATGTACAAATGTTAAAGAAATGTGTAAGTTTACCACTGACTTAATAAATACATAAGTTACAAAGTAAGCCAAAGGAGAAACAATAGAGGCCTTAAAATTTTTAAACATTTATTTAAGTAAAGAAATAAGTTTCGATAAAAAAAGATATCATTTCTAAATCTTATAATTTTGTATAAATTATGTATCAAAGAAAGAACCAAAATCATCATACTCATATCCTTTTACTAAATACATCTCAATAATTCATACCTGTGTCCATTTATCATATACATATCAACATCTCATACCTGTATCTCTTTAGCAGATATGTCTCAATATATCTTACACATATCCTTTTGCTAAATATGTTTTAATATCTCATACCTGTATCCTTTTACTGAATACGTCTTAATAATTCATACCTATGTCTTTTTAGCAGATACGTCTTAATAATTCATTTCAACAAAGTGCACCAAGATTGTTACCCCTGCTAACGACTACAAGGTTGTTATTTGAATTCTCATCTAACCTTTAAATTATAACTATTGAATATAAATAAATTGTGTAAATAAGTTACGTGAATAAATAATATACTATTTAACATATTAATTACCACAAGTAATGAAAAAAATAGTTTCAATGATGCAATGAAATAAAATGGGCAATTATTAGGAATTTATAAGAAAGGAAAGTAACAGTATTATACATGATTAAAAATGATAAATAAATAAGACATCTAAAGAAGATAAACTTTAGATAAAACATCATCGTAAAATTTAAAAATGATATGAAAAGAATAATTAAAGTTCATAGTTCCAACATAACCTTATCTTTAGCACACAATATTGATATTCTCGATACCATTTTTCACATCACTCGATATTCCAACATTTACCTTGCGTTTAATACTTTTTCCTTAATTTATATAATATATCATTCACTTTTCACTTCTCCTATACCAAATGCCTTTCACAATAGCAATAGCTTATATAGTTTAGTAATCTCATTTATCATTGTGTTATTTTATATTCGTACATATCATATCATATATACACATAGTTGAAGAGTTTGAAAATCATAAATTTGTCTCCTCCATAAGATACAGAGCATAAAATAAGGAAAATGAAAGTTAGACAAGGAAATATAATCATGAAGTAAAATGAAAGGTGCTACTTTGTAATGTATAAACTCACTGATAAAGATCGATAATAGAGATCCTCTATTTCCATAGTACAACCTCGATTGAAGAGATATCCACAAAGCCACCTCTCGCAAAATATAAATTTTCTACAAAACACTTTTTCCATGACCTTTCTTTATCTTCTTTTCTCTTAATTTCGAATGAGAAAATTAATAATCATTCGTGCTTTACGTAAAAGTTTCCAAGTTACTATGTAAGTTATTATTTGCTACTATGCATGATGCCTTGTTGACACATTCTTGAAAAGTTAAAATTAAAATTTTACTTCAGAAAATATTTTTTATTTTCATTTTAGTCCTTGATAAAAATGTTAAAATTATAATTTCTACCCTATATATTATTTTCTTCTTTAAGGTTAATCCTTATGCCTTGTTGACATTAATTGTACATTTTTGCTGACAATTTTCAAAAAGTTAAAATTAAAATTTTACTTGAGACAATATTTTTATTTTCATTTTAGTCCCTAATAAAAATGTCAAAATTATAATTTCTACCTAGACATTATTTTCCCCTTTCATTTGGTGCTTAAAATTCTATTTAATTTCTTAAATGTTATTCTTAAAGTCATCTCAGATTTAACTAGGGGGTTATACTATTATTTATGCTTCTATAAAGATCATATGTCTTTAACTATGTATATTTTCATGATGTTACCTAATATATATATATATATATATATATATATATATACATACATACATACATACATAGATTTTGTTTTGGTTATTACAGGTTTGCCCCTTATTACTTGTATTTCTTATTTTATTATTAGCAAATGTTTTATCTATATTATGATAATAAATTTTGGAAAAATAAATGTATTTACTCATTATCTTATTTGATATCTAATGATATTGACTTAGAATATATTTGAATATAATATATTATTTAATTAAAATTTGATATTTTTAACATATATATTATATATTGGTGGTAATTTTTTAATATATCAAATATCTTAATTAATTAATCTTTGGCCTCTCACTTTTTATTTCTTGTTCATAAAGATGCCAAACAACACCTTAATGAAACGAGAATGTTAATCAACTTTTGATAGAAAATGAGGCCTTAGAAATTTTTTACATTATTTTCCATTTGATTCATTACTGTTAAGCAGATACATCCAAGATAGTTGATAGTAACCATGAATGAGGGCAATACAAATACCAGAGTCTAAAAACAAAAGAAATATACAAATAAAGAACAACAATATAATTTTCTTGCTTAATGGAGTAGAAAGTGATCAGTCACTCATGCTTATTCTCCATTTACTTTGTATATTGTCTATTCGTGGGTTTATTCTTAGAAATCTTTTACTATTATATTTTACAAATCTTATGAGATAAGTCTGTTAGAATAATTTTAATATTTTATGGATTAGGATTAATTATTCTATTAGATTAATATCTTGTTATTAATGATTAGGCAATTGATGTTATAATTTGTAAACTATGAATGGACTAGGTTTCATTTTAATTTGTGGATAATTGGTGACAGGTTCGATTATCCACAAGTCTCTTGGGCAGAAACCCAACCCACTGCCCAAGAGCATTAGTAATCATCCCGTCAGATTACTAATTTAAGATTGTTATCCAGAGAGACTTAATGGGCTCATTTTTCTGATTAATTAATTAAGAAATCATTTTTAAAGATTCTGAAGGGTTTTATTTTAATAATATTAATTAATTATATTATTAAAATAAAACTCTATAAATTGCACATTGAAGCCCTAATTTTGGATATACATAATACGATCATTCTCTCTCTGGCTGTTAAAACACTTAGAGACTCTCTTGGGTATTGGAAGTTGAAATATTCTGACTCAACCAGTACACATTGCAATTATATCGTCTTCATCAAATTAGATTTTAATTAATTTATTCTCCCTATTTTACATTTATGTATTATATTCTATGTTGAATAATTACATGATCTGGTTTTGTTATCAAATGGTATCAGAGCCACGGTTAAATGCTTATGAAATTTTAAAAAATTTCTTTCTTTAAATTTAGTCTTCATAAGAGCCCCGTTTTTGTGGATTATGAAATTTTAATTTTAATTTTATTATTTTTATATTATTATCATTTTTTTGGTCACCATTGCCAACAAGAACATTATATTCTAGCGTGAAATTTTTCCTATTGTTTCCCTGTCGCCATTCAAAGTGATTGCTAGCGATTTGATATGAGACAGCCACCGTGGTTGGTTCGCATCACTGGTGAGCCCTTAGCCGACATAACTTTCCACTGTTAAGCCCCAATTTTGAACCGACAAACAATTTCGAACCAACGAACTGACACTTTCAAATGAAAAATATGACTTAACTAGAAGGAATCACACAAAACCACTATAAGGGATCTATAGATCGTGAATCAATGATCAACATGATCCCGGTTTCAAAGCCTGAGGAGCAGAAAACCGGCAGGTTGCATTTTGGGTTCGGTAGGTTGTCTAGTTGAAGACGATACACATGGGCGAGGCCTAAGAGCACTGCTAGTGCATGTTGGCACATGCGGCCACACCGCCGGTCAGATGAACTTCAAATTTAAAGTTGGCCTCCACTCGCCCTGATATGAATTATGGTGATTTTTTTAGAATTTTTGGAGCCCTGAAAATAGGAGTTGTAAAACTTTTTGAAGATTTAGCGCCCTAAAATAATGTATAGATGAGGTATTTTGATTTGAGAAAATTTATGTAAAGACTAGACATAGTATGGAACAACATATTCAGCTCGCTCTCCCTAATTATGTGTAAATAAATTATAATTAATTTCTTTGTATCAATTATTAGATTTTATTCCTAATTTAAGAATATGCCTTAAAAGGAATAGGCTATGTATGGAAATTGTAGTAACTTTGGGTCACATACACCTATTGATTGTGTTCTCACCTATTGTGGGCCTAATCATGGTGATATGCCTTTTATAAATTAATTTATACCTTATTTGTCATTTAATTTCCTACATTTTTTAAAATAATTTAATTACCATTATCAGGGATGAGTCTGAATATTACGATAAGTCCACTAAAAAGAGGGTATATACATATTATGTTGACAATGAACATACCCTATCGGTGTGACATTGTTAATATAATTATGTGAAATAAATACATTTATGAATGTTTAGTAGGAATTTTAAACCAATGCTTTCATTGTTTCTTAGATCCTATCAATATGGAAACCATGGATACATTTTGTTATTTCTCTTTATGGTCAAATCTATAGTACATATGGGTTTTCTTTCTTGATTAGTTGTAATCTAAAACTTTAAGTGGGAATATAATGAACATCTTGATGATATAGTTGTATAAGCTGAATTTTGTGAAGGAAACCTTGTATTATAATTATGTTTATGGGACATAACTAATGTTTCCTAATTTTGTTGCATCAGTTTTTGTGTTCCAGCAACTGTTTGTGGTGAAAACTCTAAATGGGATGAATTTTGATAACTAACATGAGTCCTTCAACATGTACCTGATCATCTCTAAAGAGGATTTGGCCATGAGAGAACCAAAACCGGCAAATCTCACTGCTGAGTCTAGTGCTACTGACAGAGCTTATCATAAATAGTGGTATGAGTCTAACAGAATTTGTCTGACAGTTATAAAGTATACTATTGAGAAGACAATAAGACAGAGTATTCCAAAAAAGAACACTGTAGTAGAATAACTTAAGGTTGAGTGAAAAGTTCAAGAAGTTTGATAAGATGTAGAAAGCATATTATCTTTCTTTATTGGACAACACTCATTATGACGGAGTGTTTGGCATACGTGAGCATATGATGAAGCTGGTGAATTACTTCAACAAGCTGAAGTCTTTAAATGTGGACTTGGGTGAGAGTTATCTTGTCTACAAAGTCCTACAGTCTCTTCCAGCAGAGTATGGGGTTTTTAGAACCACCTACAACTCACAAGAAGCTGAATGGACCGTTGATAAGATGATATCCATCGTAACTCAAGAGGAGGAGTCATTAAAGAAATCGAGTTCACGTGGTCATTCAGTGAACTACATCTCTTATGGTTCGTCAAGCAAGGCTGGAAATGAGAAGCTTAAGGGAAAGAAACCTGAGGGCAAGCCTAATGGTAAAAGGTTCATTGAGATCAAGAAGAACAACAAGAAGAATAAGAGTCAGAAGAAGAAGATATTTAAGGGTGAATGTAATTACTATAAGAAGCCTGACCACAAGATCTTAGATTGCCTCAAGCTAAAGTACAAGCGTGAGAAAGAAGGTATCTTTCCTGAAATTGTCCCCTTAGCTCCAGTTTGTCTTGAATCCAATATTTTTGAAACCTCTATGGACACTTGGTGGTTGGATTCTGGAGCGACTATTCATGTAACTAATTCCTTGCAGGGGCTCAGAGATAGAAGGAACCCAAATGAGAGGGAAAAGACCATTCTGGGAGTGGAAGGAAGTTCAACTGCAGTGGATTGCATAGGAACTGTAGTTTTGAACTTGTACTCTGGACATACTTTAACATTATATAACGTTGTCTATATACCTTCTTCAACGAGAATTTGGTTTCAGGTTCTGTATTAGACAAAGATGAATATTTTTTTTGGCAAGGAAATGGCAGAATTGATGTTTACTTTAATTCAGTTATTGTTGGAATTGCTAGATTAATAAGCAATTTATATTGCTTGAATGCAAATGTTTGTTTAAATTCTACTTCTGTGGCATCAATTAGTGCTATCATTGGACATAAACGGCAAAGAATTAATGAGAACTCTTCCATGTTATGGCACCAGCGTTTGGGTTATATCTCCAAAGAGAGATTAGAAAGGATGGTTAGACATGGAATATTACATGACCTAAATTTTTCTGACTTTGAATCATGTGTTGATTACATTAAGGGAAAACTTCATGCTAGAGCTAGGAAGAAAGGGGCTAATAGATTTGAGACTATTTTGGAATTGATCCACACAGATATTAATGGACCAATTACTCTTGCTGCTATGGGTAATTACAAATATTTTATAACCTTGATTCCAGATTTGGCTAGATTGATCTGTTGCATGAAAAATCTAACTTGTTAGATGCCTTTAAGGCATTTAAAGCTACTGTTGAATTAAAGTCTGGGAAGGTAATCAAAAGTGTAAGATTTGACGGAGGTGGAGAATATTATGGGAGGTATACTGAATTAAGGAGAAACCCAGGACCTTTTGCTCTATTCTTACAAGAGCAAGGAATTGAAGCTCAGTATACTATGCCTGACACTTTACAACAAAATGGAGTTGCTGAGTGACGTAATCGCATCTTGATGGACATAGTCAGAAGCATGATCAGTCACTCTTCATTACCAGAATTTCTGTGGGGTGATGCCCTTAAGACAGCAGCCTATATCCTTAATCAAGTTCGGAGTAAGTCAGTTGAAATGACACCATATAAGCTTTTCACCAGTAAAAAGCTTAGTCTGAGGCACTTTCGCATATGGGGTTGTAAAGCAAAAGTGAGACCCCATAATCCGCAGCTCAAGAAGCTTGATTCTAGGACTATTAAGGGATTATTCATTGGGTATTGTTCAGGATCCAGAGGATGCAGATTTTATTTTCCCACTCACATTACTAGGGTTATTGAATCTGATAGAGCATTCTATTTTGAGGATGACTTGGACAGTGAGGGTGGTGTCCCTAGAATAATTAACCTGCATTGTGTGGATACCATCTTACTCATATCATCGTTGCCATCTTTACCCGTGGAACTTATTTATGGAAATGTTAATATCACTTGATTCCCTATCGATTTTAGTGATCTTTGTGTACAGTTTCATTTCTAAATTTTGTATGGTTTATAAATATACACACATCTATGTGTTTATGTGAACATTAATTGCTTGATTATGTATTTGTTTATTGACCTAATAATTTAATTAATGTTATCCAAGTGGGAGATTGTTAGAATAATTTTAATATTTTATGGATTAGTATTAATTATTCTATTAGATTAATATCTTGTTATTACTGATTAGGTAATTGATGTTATAATTTGTAAACTATAAATGGATTAGGTTTCATTTTAATTTGTGAATAATCGGTGATGGGTTCGATTATCCACAAGCTCATTGGGCAGAAACCCAACTCACAGCCCAAGAGTATTAGTAATCATCCCGTCAGATTACTAATTTGAGATTGTTACCTAGAGAGACTTAATGGACTCATTTTTCTGATTAATTAATTAAGAAATCATTTTTAAAGATTCTGAAGAATTTTATTTTAATAATATTATTAAAATAGAACTCTATAAATTGCACATTGAAGTCTTAATTTTTGATATACACAATACGATCATTCTTTCTTTGGCCGTCAAAACACTCAGAGACTCTATTGGATATTAGGGGTTAAAATATTCTGATTCAACCAGTACACATTGCAATTATGTCGTCTTCATCAGGTCAAATTTTGATTAATTTATTCTCCTTATTTTACATTCATGTATTACATTCTATGTTGAATAATTACATGATCTAATTTTGTTATCAAAATCATGTTATTATTTTTATATTCTAAAAATCATAAGCTTCTCTTTTACATATTAGGGATTGAAGTTTGGATATAATTGAAGACAGAAAATGGAAGATAAAAGTAGAGACTATGAGGTGTATGAATATAGTGATAAAGTGGTCGGATTTAACTGAAAAATTAAGTACAGGCTATAAAACCACTAATAGACATCATGGTAAATAAGTATGAGATGAAGGGAGATATTTTGATAAGAAAACGAAATACGCAAAAAATTGAAATTTTGATTGATACATCAATCAGCTTAAACACCTTAGCTTTATATAGATGTTGAATGTAAGGTTATTTTATCATTACCGACATTGCAATTTCTACTTCAATGATACACTTTAGCGTCACTTTCATCCAACACCTGACATATCCTACAATTTTGGTTGCTTTTGCATTAATTATATCTAAGTTCGTCCGAAGTCCTAACAGCCTATTCTAAAAATTAATGAAGCTTGCCCATTGCATGTATTTCGTAGTACATTTTGTCTCCCACATCCAAGATTTTCTAGATTACTTGTCAATAGTTTTTTCCTTTTATTATTTTACTACCAAATGAGAAAAAAAATCAATTAGTATATATCTTGGCCCAAGACATAAATGAAATCTCTAAAAGAAAATTTTGAAAAGAATCTCTCAGTTCACAGTAAATCGCGACAAAATATGTTGTATGCTTTTTAAAGAAAAAATGGAAATTCAAGTTACCGCATCTATAACGGGGTATCAGGTATGCATGAATTCGACATAACAATACATAAATCATTGGCGTGAGAGATAGAGGAAAAAAAGAGTGAGTGAAGCAGGGAGAAAAGAGAAATAAGAATGGACGTAGCTAAAGTGCTGCACACGAAAGGTGGCATGGGAGAAACAAGCTATGCAAAGAACTCCTTCGTTTCGATATAATTTATTAAGTACAATTTCAATACATCTATAGCATAATTCGTTGCATGCCCCTATTACCAATTTTCTGTGACACTAACAGATATAAAATGCAACGGGGAGAATGAAAACTTGTTCATATTTTATACGTTTATCGTACTGACTCATTTTGTTGTATAATATCATTGGTCTGGATGAGACAGAAGAAGGTACTTTCTTTGATAAGCCACAACCAACATCTACGACATCATGCTCCCAATAAGTCTAGCAATGGCAAACTTGGATTGCTCTTTTGGACCAAACACCTTTTCTATGGTTTCTGATGTTATCAAAACAGTGGAGAAGCTTTGCCATGAGCTAAACCATCAGTCTCTGGAATACAAGGTTTTTGCCAATGACCTTCCAGGGAATGACTTTAACAACCTCTTCCAGTCTCTTGACAGCTTCAACGAAAAATTGAGTCATGAAATGGTTGGTGGGTTTGGTCCTTGCTTCTTTGCTGGGGTCTCTGGTTCCTTCGATGGCAGAATTTTTCCTTCCGTAAGTCTCCATATTGTCCATTCCATGTACAGCCTTCAATGGCTTTCTCAGGTTAATTAATATTTTTATTTTTTGAAATCTTTAGTCTCATATAAATGGTACTATAAAGAATAAAATTTTTGTTTATTGATTATTGATTAATTAGGTACCGGAAGGAGTGGAGAACAATAAGGGCAGATTACATGGCGAGCTCAAGTCCCTCAAACATTGTCAAGACTTACTATGAGCAATTTCAAACAGATTTTTCATTGTTTCTCAGGTGTCGTTCAGAGGAAGTGGTAGAAGGAGGTAGAATGGCGTTAACATTATTGGGAAGAAGAAGCGATGACCTCTAATAAAGAATGTTGCCTCATTTGGGAACTTTTGGCTACTGCTCTGAATCACATATACGGTCTTGGAGGTATATATACACTTGATACTTATTTGTCATATTGCTAACTACGTACCATTCATTATGGAAAAGAAAACAAATAACTACTCAATGGCCTAGTGGTCCCATTTTTGTCCTTTAAACAAATTATTGTTTTAAATACATAATAAGTAAATTAGAAGCAATGAACATGAATTTATTTTTCTATGTGTGGTAGGTGTAGCAAAAATTGACACTAGATTGGAGTAAAACTGTAGCAAATAATTAGAGAAAAAAAATGTGACACACGGATTTACGTGAAAAACCCCACTAGAGTAAAAACTACATACAAAGAAGAAAGAATTTCACCATGAGAAAAATAGAAGTTACATATTCTTTCTATATAACAAGGATAACACAATATTTTTATATCTCTTGCTGATAGGAGAATACTAATCTCACGACTCTCTATATATTTCTTCTCTTTCTATATAGGTTTGCTCCTTTCTTGGTTGTAAGAAATGAGGTTTTGAAGCTCTCAATTTATAAGAAAGGATGAAGGGCTTCAATGCAATTTTCATAGGACTAAACTACAATTATAACCATTTTGTTTTTCTTTAGACGGACACTAACCATACACCATCCATTGACAATAGTGCACTGTCCATTGACAATCTTGCACTTGAAGATTAGATTGAGAATCAGTTAGTTTTCACATCATTCTTCCTTCCTTGCCATCTCCAGTTGCTCACTCTCTACTAGGCCAATAAAAGATCTACACCATATGAACTTATCAGTGTTCACTGGCTTTGTCTGTACATTTTCTAAGTTATCTTTAGTATGAATTTTTAGCATATCAACACTTCCTTCTTCCACCTTTTCTCGGACAAAGTGATATTGAACTCATATGTGTCTTGTCTTATAATGGAATGTCAAATTCTTTGCCAAGTATAGAGAACTTTGATTATCACAGAATAGTGTAATCTTCTCAGGATCGTACCTGAGATCCTTAAATAGTATCTGCAACCAGATTGCTTCTATGTTAGCTTATGTAGCTATAATATAATTTTCCTTTGTCATTGAAGTGGCCATAATTGGTTGCATTTTTGAACCCAACTAATAGCTCCACTAGCAAGAGTAAATACATAACCACTGGTGGATTTACTATTGTCAAGATCATTTGAAAAATCTGAATCTATATAGCCTCTGTTGGTAAAATCTAATCCTCCATAAGACAATATAACATCTGTTGTCCCTTAAATGTATTTTAGGACCTTTCTTACAACATTTCAATGCTTTCGGCCAGGATTCACCATATATCAACTAACCACTCCTACTGCTTGTGCAATGTCTAGTCTTGTGCAAATCATAGCAAACATTAGGCTACCTACTGCTGATGAGTACAACACTTGAGACATTTACTTCCTCTCTTCTTAATTGCTAAGACTCATACTTGATGATAACTTAAAATTAACATGAAATGAGGTAGATATTAGCTTACAATCTTCCAAATTGAAGCATTGTAAGATTTCCCTTAAAAAATTCTCTTGAGAAAGCTAAATTTTCCTATTATTTTTGTCTCGATGAATTTACATCCTAAAAATCTTGTTTGCTGCTCCTAAGTCCTTCATATCAAATTCCCAAGACAATTGTGCCTTTAATTCATTGATGCGATCTATGTTAGGGCCTACTACTAGTATGCCATCTACATACAATAGCAGAATAATGAAATCATATCTACCAAACCTCTTGATATATGCATAAGAGTCTATATTAAGTCTATTGTATCCAAGGCTCATGATGAAGGATAAAATCTCTTATAACAACATCTCGACACCTGTTTGAAACTGTACATAGATTTGTTCAACATGCAAATTAAGCTCGTTTTTCCTTTTTCTTCAAGCCCTTCTAGCTAGAGTATATAAATTTCTTCTTCAAGATCTCTATGAAGAAATACAGTGTTTATATACAACTGCCCTAGATGTAAGTCAAATGTAGCACACATTGCTAAGACCACTTGACCCATTATAAGTCAAACAACCAGAGAAAATATCTCATTGCAATTAATGCTTTCTTTCTAAGTAAATCCTTTAACCACCAATCTAGCACGATATCATTTAACTTAATCATTACCAATTCTCTTGATCTTGTACACCCATTTGTTCTTAATGATCTTCCATCCTTTTGGTAGTGGAACAAGATCCCATGTCTTATTTTTATTAAGGGCTTCAATTTCTTCTTGTATTGCTGCCAACCATAAAGAAGCTTCTGAGCTTTCTATAGCTTATTGGAAAATAAAAGGCTCTCTATCTTCTGTGAGTATACAATATGTGACATTTCCTTCCATAATGTAATTAGAGTGTCAAACTAGTTCTTTCCTTTCTCGAGTTAATCGTTGAACATGTGGAGTTACAAGATCATATTGCTCTTGTTCATCATACTCTAGTACTACTTCATAAGAATCTGGTACTTTTGATTTATTTTCTTCTCCTTCAATATGCATTATAGTGGATTCTAATATTTCTTTTAAAGTGTTATCACCTTCATGTATTTGTTGTTTTTTCTTCTGGAAAGATAACATCCTACTGACTATATCCTTATAGTCAGTGGGATCCCATAGGTGATACCCCTATATTTCGTCAGCATATATGAAGAATAAGCATCTTTTAGATTTTGGATCTAGCTTTGTAATTTCTTAGGAATTATACATCATTTATACCAGACTTCCAAATGCATGAAAGTTTGTATAGTCAGCTGACTTCCCACTCTATATCTCTACTATGGTCTTCAGATCAATTGCGGTTGATGGTGACCAATTGATCACATAACACTGTATCTTGACTGCTTCTACCCAGAGTAACTCAGATAATTTAGCAGTTTGTAGCGTTGCCTTTGTCCTTTCCAACAAAGTCTAGTCCATCTGCTCTACCACTCCATTTTTTTGTGGAGTCTATGCCACTATGAATTGCCTCTTGATACCATCTTGTTAACAGAAACTATCAAATTCATCATTGGTGTATTCTCCTCCATTGTCAGTTCTTAAACACTTAATCCTTTTCTTTGATTCATGTTCCACACGTGCTTTGAAGGTTTTGCAAACTTCAAACACATCTCATTTTCTCTTAATTGGATACACCTAATATCTCCTGGAGTAGTCATTGATGAATAACACAAAATATTTTGCTCCTCCTTCGGATAAGACTAGTGCTTACTAAACATCAAAATGCACTAGATCTAAGATAGTTTTACTTCTTTCTTTAGAGCTACTGAACTTCAACCTATGCTATTTATTGGTAACATAATGTTTACAAAAAGGTAGAGAGACCTTTTTAAGTTCGGGAAGAAGATTTTATTCTGCAAGAACCTTCAATCCATGTTTTAACATGTGGCCAAGTTTACGGTACCACGATATCGTTAGTTCCTCTGTTGCTAAATTTGTTGATACAACTGAGACTTCTCCATGTTGTTGTGTTTTTGCTTCAATCATATATAGGTTGGCTACTATCTATTCTACTTTCAAAACTACAAGCGTGCCTTTAATAACTTTTAGAATTCTATCCTCTATTTGGGTTTTGTACCCATTGCTATCAAATTGTCCTAAAGACAATAGATTTTTCTTAGACCCTTCACATGTCGTACCTTCTGGATAGTGTGAGTCGTACCATCATACATTTTTAATTTGATGGTGCTTATTCTAGCAATTTCTAAGAAATGATCATCTCCCATAAGCACATATCCGCTAGAGTTAGGTTTATATTCATGGAACCATTCTATTCGTGAGGTCATGTGCCATGTTGCTACTAAATCTACAAGCCAGATATCACTAAACCTTTTTTTGCCTTTAGCAATGGATGTTACCTCACTGTATAAAACTTTTCCATCATCTGATTACTTACAGTGCTCCTTGAGCACTTGACAACTATGTATCATTGGCTTTGGCCTTTGCATTCTTCTTTAAATGCTAACACTCATTTTTGTAATGTCCTTTTCTATTATACTTGAAAACACTTGATAGTCTTTTTGCTATTTGATTTTGATCTACCTCGATTTTGGTTCTCACTAGAGCCATGTTTTGATGATCTTCCTTTCGTCACTGCTAATGCCTTTACTTGTTTGTAACACTTGCCAAGATTGATGTAAAAAAAAAAAAAATGTTTTTGGCAAAAGTGAGAGTATAAATATTTGTGATGTGTATTATTAATCAGATATGAGCTTTGGCTTAGTGGTAAGGTATGACACTTGGAGTAAGAGGGCATGAGTTCGAGATATAGCTCCCTCCTTTCTCATAAAATTTTTGGTGCTGACATGTGTCCCCCTAAGTGAAATTACCAAAATGCCCTCATTTCTTTTCTTTTTGCTTTCCCATTGGTTTCTTCCTTTGTAGAACGCTTCTTCATCTTTCTCTCTATTCTGCTCCTTCCACTGCCATGCTCAGCCACTGTCTCAGTTTTGACCAGCATCCTCCCTTATCGGTAACGCGTTTTGGACTGCTATGACCTGTAGTTGCTGGCGACAGCTCCAGTTTTCTGTCGGGTTCCATGATAGCAGAGAAAAAGAGATTTTTGCAGTGGATTTTGGTGACTTTTGATCAATTTTTCATGAAAATGATGTTAGGAAAAGCATTTTTGGCCCTTTCCCATTGAATTTCAGCCTTGGAGGCATGTTTTTAGGCAGCGTTTTGAGATTTGTTCTGGCATGGACTAAACTGAAATTTTTTGAGATTTTGGGGTTTTATAGAAAATTGTAGAATTCTGGAATTTAATAGGCCTAAATTGGTCTTATAGGAACACTTTTAATGTGTATGACATGAAACCCTATTGTTCCTCATGGTTTTACTTGGGTTGAAGGTGAAAGTATGGGAACTTGGGACTAAAGTGAAAATTTAGGAAGTTTTTAAGGCAGTGAATGTAAATTGAAGAAAAAATTGAGTAAGTGATGTGTGGAAATCAAGGAATATGAGCTAAGGTTTGTTTTTACTAATGATAAGGAAGTTGAATATGAAATTGGTAATGGAAATATGAAGAATTAAAGAGAAGGAAGAATTACGTGATGAATTAATGTTATAGGATAGTATGAGAAGTGTAGATATTATGACTACTTTTAGTAACTCTTTATGAATTTGTTAAGAGGCATTATTATGAGCCTAAATTGATATGTTTTAGTGATGAGAATTGAGGAAATCATATTTTTGTGATATATGGATTATTGGTGAATTCTCTTTTAACCAAAGGAAATGAGGCTTACAAGTTATTTTAGGTTACTTCAACCACTAGGTAAGCGGTAGCTCTTCCAACCGTATGATTACCATTGCATTGTTATATGGTGGCATAATTTGTTAGACTTGTTAGTCTTTCAAAAGAATTATGATTTATAACTGGTATGTGATGTCCATGCAAAAACTATAAAAAGAGAGGATTGTATAGAAAATGGTATTATTTTATTAGAGATCGCAAAAGTTTCATTCTGACAGCATTGATATTGAAGGAAGAAAACTCATGTATGACAGTTCCTTAGATTTAGGGAGGACTACTATAAGACGGATGCTTTAGCTTGAGTTTACGACTCACGACCGTATAGGTGATTTACCCCAAGGGCTGTGTGCTCTCGACTGATAGTGAATAACCCGAAGGATATATACTTTCTACTGATAGTGATTTACCCCAAAGGCTATGTGCTCTCGATCGATAGTGAATAACTTGAAGGATACATACCCTTGACCGATAGTGATTTAGCTCGAGAGCTGTATGCTCATGACTGATGATTAAATTGCATGGACCATAAGTCCATGACCAATGCTTAATGTCTTTGATAGTCCTTCTTTGAATCTAAGTTCTAAGTCAACCGTATTTTGAATAAAAAGGAAGGTTTTTACATGTCTTTTAACAAGAAACCAAGGGCTGAGTTCCCTTGACCGTTTGATAAAAATATACAAGGGCTAAGTACCCTTGATTGATGAGAAAGATTCTTTGAAGGATGTGGATCCTTGACTGTTAAAATGTGATTTCCAAGGGCTATGTACCTTTGACCGATATAATTTCCATAGAATGAATCCATGACCATTATTATTTTATCACATGTTTATGGCTTAAATTGTTAAAGTTTTAAATCATGATTTACCGAAAACTGATCGATTTAAAAGGTATTATTGATTTTTTACTGGAATGCTACCTGTTTATATGTTACTTAATTTGAGGCAATCATCCAAAGCAGTTTGCTGACTAGGAGGGCTAGAGGAGCCCTATTGGTACTGATGATGATTTAATTTCCCCATTTTGTTAGGGTTTTATATTCTTTTTGTAATAGTGTAATTTGTTAATGCTGTAAATAATTGTAAATGAATATGTATGACCATAGGTAGATTCCCCTACTGTGTTGTAGTTGTCTTTAAATTGAATTGAGAGCTGAGCTCTCTTTTATGGATATTATTGTTTTGGTAGATATTTGTAGCAATTTCAGGAGGTCTCAGTTATAGAGGAGACTCTGCCCAAATTTCCACAAAATAGACATGAATGTGAATATGCTTGGTAATAAATGTCCATTATGTATGATTGCAATTCAGTTAAGGAATCAACTTGTTAGGCTTACAAATACAAGCTAGTCTCGTTATCTGTGCTGGTTACGCTCCAAATATTGGGGTGTGACATTGCTGTAGACAAATCAACCCGTCTTCCTTGTTTTTATGCTGATTTTCTTCTTCCAGAATAACTAGTGCAATGTCATAAAAAATTAGGTAGTCCATAAGAACATTATTGATTAGGTTGATGATGAGTTGGTCATAAGAATTTGGTTGACTTTGAAGCAGAATTTTAGCATGTTCATTTAGCTATATTTTGTGTCTCAATGATATGAGTTGAGAAAATAGTGTTTAGAGTATTGATGTACTCTGTCACCAAGTAGTTTGTGACATCCGCAAAGTGTATAATTTCTTTTTGAGGAAAATTTTATTGTGAAGTGACTTAGCCTCGTATAATTTAGTCAGATGATCCCAAAGTTACTTTGCCATTTTCTTCTCCTTTATGTTGGACAATATCTCATCTTGCAAGTGCTAGATGAAGATTAATAATAACATTCCTATCTATCTCGTTCCATTTATTTTCATATATGAATTTTACTGGTTTTTTACTGATAGCCGCAAGATAATTATCTTTTCTTAACATAGCCTTTATTTGCATCTTCAACAATGAGAAATTACTATCGTTGAGCATTTTAATCTTAAATTTCACCATCATTGCTTCAATCACAGTTTATTTGTGAGCAAAAACTGCTCATACTATTTTTTGTGAATAGCTATACGTATGAATAGAATATTGTCTACGTGAATAGTATCTATTACCTTATAATGAGCAAGAATAATCTTATTTATTTTTTGATATGGAAGATCCACTATATCTGTGGCAGTCACAGAGCATACGATAAGTAGATAATCACACACCTAAACAGGCTCAGATATCGTTTGTAGAGAAAATTGATACTGGATAGAAACAAAACTATGGCAAATAATTTGAGAAAAATGTGATACACACAGATTTTATATGGAAAACCCCAATAGAGTAAAAACCATAGACAAGGAAGAAAGAGTTTCACTATGAGAAAAATAGAAGTTATACCTTCTCTCCTTATAGCAAGGATAATACAATATTTTTGTATCTCTTGCTAATATGAAAATACTAATCTCACAACTCTTTATATATTTCTTCTCTCTCTATATAGTATTGGTCTTTTCTTGGTTGTGAGAAATATGGTTCTGAGGCTCTCAATTTATAGGAAAAGATAAATAGCTTCAATGTAATTTTTATAGGACTAAACTGTCATTACAATTTTTTTTTTTCTTTTTCCTCATATGGTCACCAACCATGCACCATCCATTGACAGTAGTGAACTGTCTGTTGACAATAGGGAATCATAAAAGAAGAGGAATTGGTTTCGTTCCATGTCCCTACATCCACACCATCCTTATCAGAAGTGGAAGAGGAGGATGTAAGAGAAGGGTCATTCAACATCAATGACCTACAAGTATGTGCAATGAATTGGAAGGTTCAGGATGACTGTGAAGCCCTCAGTCCCAGTGATGGTGAAAACATGGCAAAGTGCTTGAGGTCTGTGGCTAAACTATTGCTGATAAGCCATTTTAGAGAGGGTATAGAACAATATTCTTAACTAATCATATGTCTAAGAAGGAAACTGAATTTGTCAGTGTCACCATATTTATGACCAGAAGAGCTTGAGCAACAAGTTGGTTTGAATATTTGTGGTTGTCCCAAATAGTTGCTTTCATCTTTGGGGCTGTGTGTTTGTATGGTGTATTTGTGGGTTGTAATTTAAATAATTTATAGATTTTATTTAAATCTGGGCATATCTTGTCATATGAATAAAAAACTACGAAGAATTATATATTGTACTTTTGTAATTTGTGATTTTCACAAACATGTAATGACACTATTTAAAAATTTTATTTAGTTTTTGGGGCTTGATTTGTAACGTACAATAACTCATTTATATTTATGATGTTTTAACTCGTATACACTTACAAACCTAAGTTAAGATGAAAAATAATGATTTTCAAGTGGGGAGTAATATTATAGGTTATAATAACAAGGCTAAGATATATTAAGGGACAACTGATTTTAATTATTTAAAAAGATTTTATCTTATTTATATGAACAAAAATATTATATATATATATATATATATTAGAATAAATTAAATAATGACGTAGTCCTTGAATTTTTTTTTTTTAATTTGTCTTCTAACTTTTCAATTTAGTCTTTATAGTATCACTTGCCTCTTCTTTTTCTCATACAAAGAAAACTTCTCAGTTTTGTTATCTAAATATTGTTTTTTAAAATCAAAATGGTTCTTCTTAAAAATATTGTGGGTCTTTATGATACTGGAATTTAAATCTAATTTAAAAAATCATTTTGGGGTTGTTTGGCCAAATTTATATGAATTCCCCTTTTTGCTTGCAGTAAAACCGTCTTGCTTGAGTGAAACTTTTTAGGGAATTAAACTGAGAGATTTATTTTGGAGGACCAAATTGAACGGAATGCATTTTTCAGGAACTAAATATAAAATTTCATATTTACAAGATCAAATTAAAAGAAAATAAAAATTTAGAACTAAATCAATAATATATACGAATTACTTCCGAAACTGTAGAAAACGCATAACAAACCAAGCCGAGAGGACCAAAGACAATTGTACCATAATATATAATATGGTGGGGGTCGGTCCTCAACATTTTCAGTGTAATAATACATATAGGATCCATTTAAAGAAAATTAATTAGAACAAAAAATTCATCTAAAAGCATGAACAATCTCATCTTTATGTTATGAATTGAACGAAAGAAACTTTGATGGCTTTGAAAAATCAACTTAACCAATTTTAAATAATTAAAAATGTACGGACGGTATTTGTTCCTTGAACCACAAGAGCGTTTAGTGATTATCAGTAAAAGGATATTTTGAAGTAAGTAGCTAAGAATGTAAAATAAACGAGGCAAGATTCGCCAAAGTAAAATGTGAAAATATTATTTTGGTTATTTAGTTTTAAAGTTAATCTCATTTAGATTCTTTACAATAGTCTTGTACTTTTGAATTTAGTTTTATTTAGTGAGGGATTATTTTTGGTGAAATTTTAAAAAATAGATTACCATTTTTATACTTTAATTACATGGAAAATAAATTAAGTTTAAAAGTGAATGATTATTTTAATACTTTGAATTTATAAAAGATCAAAGTAAAACTAAATTTAAAAGTTAAAGACCAAAATAATATCTTTCTTAAAATAAAACGAAGTTGTTAGACAGCTTTAGCAATGTTAGCAATTTCATCACTAAATTTAGTGTCAGTAAAGCAACAATTTTGATAAGTTGTTGGCATAACTGTTGCCAAATTTGACATAATTTTTATCATTAAACAACTTTCATTTTTCTTTTTGGTGGCAGTTGGGAATGCTACTAAAATTTTAAAACTATTAGCATGTTCCCAATATTTTTCTTTGCCCTGAAAAATTTGTAGGCTCTGCAAAACCAACAACTACGTACAAAGAATACCTAAATTCCAACAACAAAGCACACATGCTATTAAAATTGCAAATGAATAGATATCACATTCCAATTGCATAGCAGTCGAAATACAAATGTGTTAGGGAAAATATATGTAGAAAATATGGAAGGCATAAGTTATACCTGAAATATGTGTATATTTCACTCTCCTAGTTGGTAGTCCACAAGTGGTATCGTTGATTTCGTAATAGACTTTTAGATGCTTGTCAGTTTCTTTTATTTCGTTTCTATATACATGTTATGTCAACACTCAATTTTATCTTCCATTTCTTTTATTCCATTTCTATATAGTAGATGACTAGTACATGTTAAGTCACACCACAAAAACCTAGAGTGTAATCGGTGTAAATAACAAAAAATGTCTCGCTTTTGCAAGCCAAAAAACTAATGACTTACAACCCACCTATCTACATTAAGGCATATACAAACTACATGCTAAATTTCCCAATCACTAATTTAACCATCAACTACTAAACACAAGGCTTAGATTCTACAAAATTTCGACAAAGTCCCCCTTGAAATTAGGGCCTTCCAAAATCTTTATAGTTACCTATTAGCCTAATACAAATCATTTTAAGAGAGCTCAGCTCTCAATTACAACAAAACCAATCACTATACATCAGCAAGAAGGATGTAAGACCCTACCTGTGATCATCTAGTATACATCTAGATCAAATATATGTTAACCAACATAACAATCATCAATATACACAAAAATCAACCAAAAGTAGAATTCAGCCTTCACGGGTCAAGGCAAGGCTCATAAGCAGGGATCTATATCCTATCTTTGGACTTTGGAGGCTGCTCTATTACATTATTTGAAATATTAAAAGTAAACAGGTAGCATCCCAAAAAAACATAATAATGTAATTTAACAATAAAGAAAGTCTAAGAAAACAATTAAGTAATGAATTGGTGAATGTAAGATCAATCACTATATTAACTAAAAACAAGAACTATAAGCACCACAACACTGAAGTTTCATAAATGGTCAAGGCATCCATGAGCCTTAAGAAACCAATAGTAAAAGCTTTAGCTTAACATTTAAGTTTAGAAAACAATGAATTTGGAAGCCATGCATAGAAAAAGGATTATCATGGGATATGAGACATTTGTCAAGGGCACACAACCTTCGAGGCAAAGTCATTGTCTGTTAAGGGCACATAGCCCTTAGGGTAAGCTAACCAATTTGTCCAAAGCCTAATGCTCTCACTACATCATTTCTCTATCCACATGTGACGGCCATCACATTGGGCTAGTATCTCGATTACCATACTGGCTAGGTGTTTTTAAGGTACACCAAGGGCTAACAGATTTGATGTTAGCTACTGGTGTCCTATTCTATTCCTCTTTAAAGCTAAGATAACCATCGTGCATGGGTCTTTCTCCATTAAATATCATCACTATCAGTAAAATAATACTGTTATTTCAATTTTAACAATGAAGGATTTCTCCTTTCATAATTACTGAACCCCATGCATGATTTTCATCAATGAAAGAAATAGGTTGTGATCCTTTTTTAAACAAATGCATTCAAATTGAAAAGAGTTTCACAAGTGAGAATGAAAATTATAAGTACAATGGTGCTAACATGAAATGAAAGAGAATATGTAAATGAATCAATTTACTACGGTTGAGAATGCTAACTACTCACCTGGTTAACAAAATAATTCTTGCTATCTTCTAGTCGTTCTATCTACCCTTGATGAAGAACTCTCAAGGTATGACCCCTATAAGGCATAAATGCATGACATCTTTAATTGGCATGATAGTTTATCATAATAATGTATTTCAATTCAAAATTTTTCTGCAAGCCTCACTAATGACCATCTGACTATCTACTTTAGATATAATGGCTTAAAGATTTCACTTGTCGTCGTATAGTTCTTAGAGATACAATAAAAAGGTTAATTTATTATCAATAATTCAATCCTACTTATAACTTAGTTCTCCATATAAATTTCATCACTAAGATGATAAAAAAATCCCTTTGCTTTCTAACTTTATTATTTTCCCAAATTACTTATAGCAAAAAATCCACTTACATGTATACATGTGTCATTTTACATGTACTAAAACAAAGATTTCCACTTTTCTCATCATTCTTTCTAGGTAATTAATACAGTAGATAACTGAAATGAGAAATAACTCAATACTTAGCTTCCTTATGCATTTCCATTATTTGTCCCCATAATTATTAATGCCATATTACTTTCACCACTTAACACTTGCTCCTTATATACTTCCATACTTCCATATAAAAAATAAAACATGCAAGCATCTATCTTCATGCATAAGTTTCAATTTCCAATTAAATTCTTATTAAATTTTGCTATAATAGTTCACAAGCACACTTTACCATTTTAAAATTCCTAACAAAATTTATCTTAAAATCTTCTAAGCTTACCTCACTTGAATCAAACTTTTATAGTCATTACTTCTTCCTCTGAACATTGATTGATTAAGACCCATAACAAAAATTTGAATTTATCCCCAAAAGAAACCCTAACACGTATACATGGAAATTTCACAAAATTGGAAACAAATTTCCTAGTGTTAGAGCTTGAAATTTAGAGGGAAGACCAAAATTTACCTAAACAATAAAAGCCTTGACACAATATGGACAATCCCTTACCAAACATCTCTTTTTGAACCCTAACACAAACAAGAGGGAAATTTGAAAAATTAATCTTGAAGTTTGATGTAAAATCTATATGAGGAAGAAAAGGCACAAGAAACAACACTCACCATTTCATGCCTTAAATTCTTCCTGTCTTATGTCATAGCTCCAAAATGGGAAAGGACTCATTAATGATAAAGTCTGAGAGGATTTCGACTAGAAACTCATCAGCAGTAAGGATAGAACATTGGATGTTGATGGAATGAAGGCTATTTGGTGTGAATGAAGCAACAAAGGAGGAGAAACGCGTTCCAAAATTCGTTCATGGAAGAAGAAGACACAAGTAAAGAAGAAAAAGTAAGAAGGGGCATTTTCATACATTTACCATAAGTGATGCCATGTGTTGTTGGAGCAAAAAAATACATAATTTCCAATGTTAGGGTTTGAACTAGGTACCTTGTGGAGCACAAAGAACAATCTTAACCACTAAGCTAGCTTACAACTTGAGTTTTATCCTTACTCAATAAATATTTAAGCCATAGTTTATTTTTCTTTTTGTATTTTCTTTTATTTTCTTTTTTTAATCATTAAACTAATATAATTTAAATTTCAAACGTTAATAGGTATTATGTGTTACACATACATTACTTCACATGTGAATTGGAAGGATTTTCAAAAGATTATGAGTCAATATAGTAGAAATATATTGCATACTCTTTGGAAAAACTTTAAAGAATGGTCTCCTAGCTTGCTTCACTAGCACATCATTTATTGTGATCACAAAAATTTGAATGGTAAGCTAGGGAAGAGAGGATATGGATATGTATCAACTTGAACAATGATTGTGGAAGAAAAGGTTCAAAATCACAATGACATAGATGCAATAATTTCATCTATACCTAATTAAAGGTGCTGTTTCTTATTATACTTTAGTACTATTACAACCATACTTTAGTAGGGTTGGTCTATCTTTTTTTTTTTTTTTTTAATACTGGTCGAGCATTATACATACTTTGAAGATGTCAGTCCATCTTCTTTTACTTCGACTAAGCAGTATATCGGCTTTCAAAGTGCCAATGTTGCCTATGATGCCCCACCTCCACCACAATCTTAGTTTGATGCTCTAGAGGCATCATTATTTACATTGTTGCTACTATAGAAGTAGTATGTGTTAGGACAAATATGACAAGAGTGGGATGGATTGTTGTGTTACCCAAAGAATTTATGCATTTAAATTTATTAGCTAAATGCTTGGTGTTTAAGTTTGGGAAAAACATATTGGATTAATGATAGGAAAAGAATAAATTCAAATTGATACTAAAAAGAAGAAAAAAGGTATAAGGATAAACGAAGTAGGGATTTATCTTGAAATTTAGGATGCCACAATGGCTAAGCCTTACTCCCTTTATCCTTAAGGTGCTAAGTTTAAATCTTAGCTCTCCCCTCTCCTTATCATTTTAGGTGGCAACATGTGGCATTTAATGTGTGAAGTATCAAAAATACCTTTCCATTGTCTTTTCATCTCACAACCATTTCCTCTCACGCATGGGAAACTTCATCCAAAAGGAACAAACAAAGCCTTCACCTTCCTTCGTTGTTTTTCTCATCCACTACTTCTTCCATTGTTGTCATCTACTCATTAATCATTGTTGGCATTATCATGTGGGAAAGTGGCAGGTTGGGTGTGGTTTTCAGCGTGTTTTGGTAAGGAAATTCTCAAAGTATTTTGTGCTTTTGCTTCCTTATGATGATTTTGGCCTTTCTCCTTGATTTCAAGAGTTAACACCATGAAATTTGCTTCATTTTTGCTTACTTACTCTTAAGTCTGTGTCAGGGTTTAAAGAGGGGTAGAATCTGATTTTTCCACCCAAATTTGGCATGATGTTCGAAATTGTTGTGTTCCTTTTAGTCTTGCAAAGATTTTCACTCTTTTCCCTTTCTCAATTTGAAGTTACATTAAGAATTCTAAGCTAATTTTGGAAATATCCATTTTTCAGTGTGATAGGGTTCTTGAGGGACTAATTCAAAATTTTTTAGGCTTTAGGCTTCAATTAACATTAAGGAAGAAGTGATTTGAGTAATTGAAAGTTTTCATTTTGAGAGATAAGGTAAATTGATGATTGCCCAAAATTTTTCTTGAATTTTCATGCTTATAGAGGGGTAGGAAAATTGTGTCAAAAGAACCTATTGGTAATGAATAATTGTCTAATTATGTTATTAGAAATTTAAGTGTGGAATTTATACTAAGAGAATAATTAGATAGAAACTTAGCAATGATTGAAATAAGGAATTAAATTTATACTTGCATATATATTCTTACTTGGATATATTTATAAGATTCCAACTCCTTACGAGTTGTGAGTGTTCTTAGGAAAACTTGACATAGATGGTGATAAGAAGAGATTAAGGGGAAACTCTTAAATTCTATGTTAAGATGTTAAATTTTTGGAGATTAAAGCATGATTTAAGAGTTTTGGACTGATGAAGTTTTTATAGTATTTTTACCAAGATTTACATTATAAAATTGTGCCCATGCAGGATATATAGTCGTATGTCAATAGTAGTCCTGCCCTCAAATAGATTTGTTAAACCAATTACTTTTATGCTTCATTGTTAAAACTTGTAAACTTCAAGTTAATTGGTTTACCAAGAGTTTTGGAAAAGGAAAAGTTTAACTGCCTACATGCAAAAAGCCATTTTATGCATCTTTAATTGAACTAATTTTTGCTCTTGAAAATGTTTATGCTATTTGTTGTTTTATTTTATCCCATTTTTTTTTTCCATTTTTCTTTCTTAAATTGTCCTATTATATATTAATTAGTTATTGATTTTAGGGTGTTGTACCTTAAAATTATTGTTGTCTTAGATAATAGAACTGCTTAACGGAGTTGAGGAGTGATTGTTGATTTCTTTTGGTGAGCATCACTTTGCTTCGTGAGGGCAAGCTCTGTTCCTTTTTGTTATCTATATTCTTTTGGAATGATTATATTCAAGGGTAGATATCCTTTTTGTTTACTCAATATGTATATCTTGATAACCACAAGCTTTTTATCCCAACCCGCATTTCAGTGTATTTTGCTTCTTTTTTGCTACTACTAAGAACAGAGCTCTCTATTGTTTTGTTTGGTTGGGTTGAAAAGTTCTTTGTAGAAATATCGGAAGGTCCGATGTGTAGATACAATCGCAATCAAAATAAATAAAAAGATTGAATTGGATAATAAAAAAGATATTCCATTAAAATGGAAAATTCAAATTGAAAGAAAAAAAAATGAAAAATGTCGAAGTCGAATCAATTCTGAACATAAAAATGAGCAGATCCGATGAAAATACAAGAAATTTTCTCAGATAAAAAAAGAGAATCACAATTTATAGACCACCTCTTTGTTTCCTATGTTTATGTTATACATTATTCTCATTTTCTTTTACATGCCAAAATTTCTATAAGACCTACGCCTTGTACATAGACTAGTTACTTATATTAATTGGGAATTATTAGCATGTTGAATGATGTAGTATTTAAAACTCATATGTGGTTTATTTTTTGCCTAGTGCAAACTTGTAGGATCAAGGTCTTCCCCCGTTTCTTATGTCAATCGCACCTCTGGTTTAGGAGTGTGATAACTGCATAGTTAAAATATTTAACAAAATAAATTATAATTTCGTGTTTTTTAAGGAGTTGATTGGTTTACTTGCTTCCAGAGAATTGTATCAGATTTTAGCCCAAGAATTTAAGTAAATTAATCTAAACACAAGCAATTTATAGTGGCTCAAATTACTCTTGCTCCTACATCCTCTCCCTAGCATACTTTGCTAGAAATTTCACTAATCAAAGCAGTCAACCTTACAACACTAAGGTCATCTTATAAGCTTTTACACAAAGTTCAATAACCCAGAAATATAAATCAGTCGCAAGGATTTTTGTAGACTCAATAATACACAAGAATTACCCAAACTCCTGAACACAAGTAAATGAACTTAAGTACTTAAGGAATGGAGACAAGCTCTTCAAGAGCACACACATTATCGCTACACAATTAGATGAAGAAATTGCAGCTAGCTTTTTGCACCAAGTGAAATGCACACAACAAGATGAAAGTTTTCTATAAAAATTCAATGCTCTTCATTGAGAGAATCATCAAATATATACCAGAGGCTGCAACGTTCACTTAACGACTATATCCATTTTCTAATTTTTTTGTAATGTGTATAATTTCCTTTGAAGCATGCCTTTTTGCTAGAAATGGCGGTGTCTACTCTCTGAGAAGATGATGGTGGGTGCAGCTCAATAAATGCTAGTAAGTTCTTTTGGCACCTTTAGATCTGCACCCGGGAGGGATTTGGGTAAAGCGTTATGATGGTATTAGACAAGCAAGAGTACTGGGCTTCTTGGACTTCCTTCTACATAGGCTTTTTTTGTCTGAAGCTCGACAGTTTTTATTTGCATCAGAATTCATGTTGGGCTTGCTTCACACTCCACGTCTATACAAGACAAATGATTAGCCCAATCAGTTTAGGACTTGCCTAAACCTAACCCCTAAAATTAACGTACGCAAAAGTAATAAATATAAAAAACATATTTTATCTCAATAGTATGGATATAAAGGGTTTAGGATTTAGAATTATTTATATCAATATTTTATAAACTATCAGCATTTAGTGCCAAGTATGACAATCAATACTTTGAACCTATGAGATTATTGCACTAGTTTTTTCTTCCATTACTCTTTATTTCTAGTAAAAAATTTGCAACCCTAGAATGCATACGTTAACCATTTAATATAGTCATATATATTTAGATTTATGCTACAGGTTAAATATTCTTGTTTCTTTATACAGTAATAAGATTGACATTAATATTTGTATAATTTCCTTTTCAGAGGAAACTTTGCTCCAATGGTGGTTAAAATCTTAAGGTTTCAGCGATAGTTCAAGATTTGAAGTGGAAACTGGCAGTTTCTGTTTAAATTAGAGTGTCATGCCCTCGTTAGGGCCTAGACTCCTTGAATGAAAAAGGGCAATACAAATATATTGATCAGAATCTGAAAAACAAAACAAAACAAAAGAAATAAATAAAGAACAACAATTATTGCGCAGTGGTTAAGTAGAAAGTCATTCGTTTTTTCCTCAATGTTCCATGGTAGCTAAACACATCATGGATTTTTAAGAAAATGAAACAGTGCATGCTCCTATCAAGAAGATTTAAACGAAAAAATTGCTCTGTTTAAAATGAAGAAAACAGAGTATTCTTTTTTGTTTGATACAATTCCTGCCTCGCTTTGCATCATGATCTTTGTGAAGTGGTGGTTAGATTAAGAATGTTGGGTATATTGCTAAACCTCATCATGATCTTTGCAACATGAGGCATTTGTTCAGTGCACCTTTAAATTAGCTTGTTACTGCGTGAACGGTTGATCTTCATGATCTTAATGCAGGTAATATATGCTACTCTACAAGCATGCCTCGTGATGTTTGTGTACTATAAAATCCCCAACTGTGTCATCTTTTGGTAAATTTTTATTTGTCTATGCTGAACATAAAGTCATCATCTACAACTATTGAGAAAAGTCAGATTTAATTATTACCCTTTATGAATTCGAAATACATGTTAATTTTTTATTCATATATTTATTTCAAAAATTATGTCTAGACATATGATCAATAGGGTTCAAATATTATGTGTTCGTAAGTAAGTTTTCAATTTTTTCATATCCATAAATTTTTGGCTAACTATGAATACTTTGGGTGAACAAAGGTAACAAACCATTTGAATATCACATTGTCTTGGTGCTTCATGAACATAATAATCCCATAGGGTCAGATTGAATCGGCCCTCGTAGCCAATGACCACATCACTAAAATTGTAGATAATTTTTATTTTAATTATGGACCATTGAATTTCTATAATTGTTTGATGTGAATCATTTACATCTGTAATATTTTAGGAAATTCAGATCCCAAACTTGTTCACGGTAACAATCCAGTATTCTGATATAATTTTTAATTAATCTTGCCATCATTTTATTAATTTAATCCTTTGAATAACTCCATGATTTCTCTCTCTCTCTCTCTCTACACACACACACACACACACACACTTAATTAGATAACTGTTGTGTTGCATGCCTCGCTTACTAGTTTGGTATTTATGATAGTTGTATTTTTTTTTCACTTTAAGTATAAACTCAAACAAAGGAAAAAGAATTTCTCCCGCTTTCATATTTTAAAATAAAAGGAAGAATTAAAATTTATTTCACCCTGTTCTTTCCTTTTTTTGTTCTTTTCATATCATTCTGTTTGATTCTGTTATCTATGAAACTTTTAATCATAACCTTTACTTATGTCTAATTAATAAAGAAATATGTTCGATTTATTATTTATTTATTCAAATCATTCCATCTCACTTACCTCCAAATAAAAAAAAAAAACACACACACACACACACTACCTCCAGCTCTCTATATACTTGCTATACTAAAAGTTGAATCTTGCACACATTCATAATCATAATTTCTTGAGAACCACAACAAACGTGATGGGCTTGATATCCTCTTTGGCCAATTCTTCATGCACCAATCTTGCGTAGTTCTCGAACAAAGCATCCAAAATCCCTTCTCCGAAATGGCTCCTTATCATTGATTCTTGGATGGCCCTAACTGTCTTTGCAACCACCTTCCCATATCTCTCCTTTCCTTCCTCGTTTCTGTCTATTTCAGACAACTCTAGCCTCTCAATCTCAAACGACCCTTCCTTCCTCACTTCATTTTCTATCTCTTCCCTTGATGGTGCGTAGAAATGCACGTCATAAGAATCAAGCTTCTCCTCTTCTACCTCTCCCTTCAAAACGGAAGAAATCAAACAAATTAGATAGTATCAGAAACTTAAAACCCATTGTTAAATGAGTTTCTGTCCTTTATGTTATTATTTTATATATATATATATATATTTGGCATTGTAGCTACCTTGGAGACCAAGATGGAAAACGAACGCGTAAGAATTTCCCAGAAGAAAGAGTTGCCTCTGTCAACATGTGGATTGCCTCTTCTTCCCAGAAAGATGAGCACCATTGTTCCACCCACTACCAGTTCCTCAGACCTTGAACGAAGGAACAAGGAAAAGTCCTCTTGGAATTGCTTATGGTACGCTTCGGCCACCACTGCAGGACTTGATTTTGATATGTAAATACTTCCCTTGTTCAATGGCCTTCCCTCCTCGTCATAAAGCGCTGGAGGAACCTGCATGAAACATAAATAATATAATTAATAGCATATCTTGGTCGGCTGGTTTATGGAGAGTCAATTGTTTGATCGTTGTCGTATATAGCAATATATTATTTATTATAAATTTCAATAAGATCAAGTTCTCAGTATGATCATTGCGAGAAATCTTGGGGCTTTTAAATATTATGAGTTTTATATATGATTTTATCTATATATTAGTTTTTAATTAATGGGATTCGGTTTCTTTTTTTTGGTAAGAATTAGTTTAAATTTAAACATTTTTACCTCCCTTTAAATTAAATTCTAGATTCATCGACGACCATTGTCACGGTTTAATAATCTCACCTTGGAAAGCCAGTGTAAACTGTGGGAAGAGTGGATAAAGTGCAAACAACAGTTTGGGAAAAGTCTTCCATAAAAGGAACCAGGATAAGCCCCCATGAAAATTGAAGGGCTTTCATTATTCCTGTCTTGCTTTAGCAACCTGTGGAATTCTGGGAGAGCCTTGAAGATTGAGTTGAAGTCATTTGTTGGAAGATCGTTAAGGTAGACTCTGAACTCAGAAATCGCAGGCTGTGGGATCTTGTGGTTTATCACTATGCCTTGGATGGCCACAAAGATGTCCCTGATGAATGATAGAGTGTTGGGTCCAGAGGAGCACCCCAAGTCGGCAATTCCTATGCTCTTTGGAGTGGTTTCAAGGTAAAGCTCTTCCGCTGTCTCTACGATTATGTGCTTCACCTTATCAGATGCCTTCTTCTGCAAAAATTCAAACTGGGTGTAAAAATATTTTGAAGTTAAGAATCCTAGTGGAAATGGAAATTGCAGAAAGAAAGAAAACCTGGAGCGAGGAGTTTTTGGCATAGCTAGTGTCGCCAATTCCTCCAGTCATGTGGAAGATTTTCTCTATATCCATGTTGGTCGGAGTATGCCTCTACTCAGTGAAGCTATGGTCTCCTTTTAAAGGGAGATTTCAATGACATGGCTTGTGCTTCACATTGCTCTAGTCTCGTAATAAAATATGATATTTTAACTTAATGTGGTTGTCTGCAATTCATCAGTGGCAACTATGCTAGTCTGAAATACTTTGTGATTAAATTTTATAAAGTAATTTTGTGGAAAATTTGAACTTTTAAAAGTTGAGTATTTTAATTATTTTTTTAAAAATCTAGACTAGTTAGTAAGTTGTTCATAATTTATAGCATAGTTGTTAAACTTGCGAATTTATTATTTAAGTTTACAAATTTACAATTGTACATAAAGAAAACTAGTCAACTCGATATAAACTCGAACTTAATACAAACTCGGGTAAATTTGTGAGTTAACTTATCGAGTCTTTCAATTTTATGATTTTAATGCGTCAACTAATTTATAAAGTCAGCAATATAATAATTTAAATTCAAGACAAAATAAGATATAAACAAACTTATTTTTCATTAAGCCTTTATAATTTATTTTATAAGTTTGAATATGTATAAAAAATAATAAAATTACATTTAATATGTACTTATTAAAAAAATAAAATAAATATTATTTAATTATTTATATTGAATAATTATTTATGTACGATTATCTTAAATATTTATGTTGAGTGTTACAAATTACGAAATATGAATAATTTTTCTTTGATTAAGTATAATTTGAATTACATTTGAATAATTTGATAATTATTTATTAATCAAGATAAACTTTTACGAGTTTATGTTACGAATTTACATTATAAGTTTACCTTTCTCTTACGAGTTTAATAACCTTGATTCATGGTTTAGTGGTCAAAACATAGTTGAACCACACTTAAATTGTTTACTTAATTTGTTTAAAATTACTTTTAGATATTTTTAATAAAAGCATTGTATAAATTTTATGTCTATTTTCCATAGTATTATACTAAAAATTAAAATTTAACATAAATATATATTTCAAAATTTAAATATAAGAAAAGTAGCATGTTGAACGAGACATTAGATAAAAATATTAGCTAATTAATAATAACATATTTACGTAAGAGGTCTAATCAAATCATGAGAGTAATACTAGCTCAATTAAATTATGTGACTTTTTTTGTTGTCTTGATTGGGCTAACATAACACGACACTTGCCATATAAATATATTATTACCAACTAATAGACATTAGCACTTCAAATTTATTACTATTTTAAAACTTAAATTTATTTAAGACGTTGCATTTAAGAGTTAAACAAGACAGGATAGCTCTTTAGAGAAGGCATTGCTATGTATTGAAGACCCTTTGATTTTCCTAAGTAAAATTTTAAGAAACCAATACGAAGAATATTGGTTGACCAGTTTAGCACTTGAACAATATAACCGAGTCACGTGCATAATCCAGCGACTGAGTGAGCTTAGTTTTTCACTGATTCTCTCACACACCAATTCAAAGGCTCGTCCAGACCCGAACGATAGGACAATCCACTGATTTTTCAATTCATCAAAAAAAGAAAAAACTAATTTTTTTAATTTATGTGCAAGCAGAATTAAAAAAAATGATTTTAAATTAAACACACTATAAACACTACTAATATTCTTTTTCGAAAAATAAAAAGGAAAACTCTATAAAATTAGCCCGCAAAAATTGGAAAGGCGTAAACCTAGAGTTGCTTTTCTGAAATGTCCTCATGAATCATGATTTCAAGCTAGCAAAATGGGGCGAGGCGAGGAGTAGCATGGGAAGTGCTATGGTGGGGATTCCATACACTATTCTGTCTCCGCAAAAGGTCGTTTAGTAATCAAGAGCGATTTGTGATTCAGTAGGAAAATGGACCACGTTGTGACGGTTCCTGTCAGCGCCACTTGCTTTGTCTGGAGCAGCGACCAACTTTGAGTCCGTCAAATCGTTGTTGTTGCTGCTTCCGTTGGGTAATTAAATACGAATATAATTATTATTAATGGACGTTATCTTGTGGTCAAATTGTCGCAACAAGTAATCGGAGGTCGACACGTGGCGTCCAAGTGGGCGAGCACAAGGGACGACCCAATGAGTTGCGTAGTAAGAGGGGAAGTGATGCTGAGTGGGTGTTATGCAGGCATCTAAGAAGGGCCGTAGTTTGGACCCCACCTCTGTGGACGATTATGAGAAGAGATTAACTTTGGGGATATGCCTATTATTAAGCTATGAATTATGCTGGGATGGATGGTGACACAACACAACACAACACAACCAATTCAGCGTGAATGAATGGAATAAGATATAAAATTAGAAGAATTGAATTTAAAGTTTGATTTAATAATAGTTACCGTAATTAATTTTTATAAATATAATTAAAATAATGAAAAATGCAAAAATAAAATAACTTCAAAACATATGACAATAAACGACTCAATTTGATAAGAAAAAACGATGCCAATTACGCATTATTCAAAATTGTACATCTAAAGTACTAGAATTCTGCTATTAAAATAACAATTTGCAACGTTTCAGCGATTCACAACACAATAACACCATGAGTCACGAAGTAGGTCCTTCATGACTCGGTGTGACTCGCTTCTGTAAAGAAGACGTCAGTGCTTTTTTTCCCTTATGACATCATTTCAATTAAACTGCCTCTTCCTTTCATATTACATATAATTTGATGGTGTCTGGACGCTTAGATTAAATACAGAAAATGCACGGGACGCTTAGGCATCGGATGTAGCAAGAGGCTGGGTCAGAGAACCATTCAGCATTATTTTTCTTAATTGAAACAACACAAAGTGTGTCGTTTCAATTAAGAACCATATGCAAAACATTCCTACTCCTACAAACCTAAAGGTTTCACCATGATCTAATATTCTTAATTCCTATTTTAGATTTATTCTTTCAAGTATTTTCATTACTATATTTCATTAAACCATAATCTGTTAGGCATTTTTGTTGTGGGAATGTTATATCTGATGATACAAAAACTGATTTAGATTACCCTCGATTAATTTAGATGCAATTTATATTTATATGGAAATTATAATGGAACGTGCTCATAATTTTTGGACCACGTGCAGTTATTAAAAGTAAATTCGAACCTTTAGACAGTACCAACTGCAACAAATTTTAATTTTATAGAACCACGGATATCTGGATTCTACAAAACCACGGATATCGGCGAGTGCTGGGGGGCAAATTATTGTGTGTGCTTAATCTGGAAAGGGAAAATCTGCCATAGAGAGGAGAATAGTCTTTGTTGGGTGGGATAGGAGCCAATGCACCTTTCACATTATTTAGGTGAGCAAACGAGTGGAGCAACAAGGCCTAGCTAGCCTTTTTTCTTGTTTGTGTACTATATCTTTAAACTTCCACTTGAGTTTGCCTCAGTTATGGTACATTATAATAGTACACTCTTTTAAATAATAATCACATTTCGGTTCAGGAACCAAACCAAGATGCTATTACAGAGTTTTAAAAGTTTATGTTAGTCGACATTATTGTCAACTCGCATTAGAATTACAAAAATGGCATAGGCACCACACAAAGAGGAGGTCACACGAAGGAAAATGACGGAGGGGCCAAAACCAGAAGTACCAAATGATGGTAAATGAGGACTCTTGCTTTTTCTGGCAGCCTTTCTCTCCTTCTCACATAATGCGTTTAGCAATCATTCTATGTGCCGAATACGAAAGATGTAAATGGTCAAGTATTGGATATTCCACAGATTCTCTGTTAAAAATTTATGAGAGTGGATGAAATAAGATCTAAGGGAAAGGATAGAGTACCTCAATATTTGTAGGCCGATTTTAAGACTAGAAAGAAAGAGTCCCCACGCCATATTGCACTTCTTGCTTGAGAGAGCAGTTTTATGAGAAAGGCCACCAATTCTAACTTCACAGGTAAAATATAATTTTAATTTCTTATTTTGTGTCTTAAAATTAGTTTAGCTATCCAAAGATAAATGGTATTAAAATGATTTTCCAAAGATGAGAATATAAACTAATATGATCTTTCTATTTGTGAGAGTGAATCATAAATTTTTAAATAATTTTATTTTTGAAAGACTATTTTAACACTTTTTATTACTGAAAAACCACAAATTAAACCATAAACCATACATTGTCTCTGAACAAAAATGTGAGGGACCACCAAAATTATATTTTAATCAAACATTAATTAGTGTATAGCATACTACTACCCTAAGACTATCACTTTGCGGGAATCCTTCTTTTTTTCTTTTTTCTTGGTTTTTTTGGTGAACATAAATGATTTAAATGATAATAAGAATAACCGCTTTAAATAGTTACTCTAGAAATTTCATGTCACTTTACGATTTTCAGCAGAATATTGGGTGTAGATCCCCTACATTGCTAATACAGCACAGCAGAGCATTGTGCATTCAAATGCTGGTGTGTTGTGTGTAACGCACTAAAATAATTATTACTTCTTTATGAATAAAACTTTATGTATGTCTTGTCTGTTTAATAATAATAATAATAATAATAATAATAATAATAATTATTATTATTATTATTATTATAATACTCTTGGTAGTTAGAGATTTTTTTTATATCTTAAAATTTACTATGTATTTAGTTTTTACTTTTTTAAGTTTAGATTGATCTAAGAGTCTTTATCATGGTTTATGTTTTAGAATCTTAGCAGGGAAAATATAGTAACTCTACTTTCCATTAACCATTTAGGCGGGTATAATTCATCCATAGATCTTAGGAGTTATACGATGAATCACTTTGCCAAAGAACTCATATTTAAATTAATCATTTAGGTAGCATAGTCTGACATAGTTTTATATGTATATAGTCCATAAGATTTCATAAAGGTACTATTTAGTTTTATTTTGCCCATTCAATTTAATGAGATTCCGCCATCATTATGTGGAAAGTATGTAAGTTTATTATATAAAATAGTTCAATACTCTTAAAATACTAGTTTCCCTAAAAATTATATAATTCATATCAAAATAAGGTCATTAGATATTTTATTTGAACCAAAATGCATATTAAAAATATTCATAGAAAACTCTAAATAATTTATATGAAAACATATTTATAAATACAAATAGATTCATAATAGTCATGTAATACAGACATATTATATACATCATCCTTATAATAAAATACAAACAACAATTTGCATATTAATTCTACAACTTATTACATGGTTTGCTTTCCTCTATCTTCGTAGGAATGTTCATCTGAAAAATATTATTCAACTTGGGTGAGATTATAAATCTCAGTAGTCATATACCTTATTCAGAATATACAAGCATCATTATCATATATATTGTATTTGAACCTAGGAGTATTAATCTAGGTGATGTAACTTTAATGCATATTTAGTTTCTCTTATAATCACAATTTCATACTTGTGGATACCTCATCGTATCATCATTATGGTCGTCATTATGTCATAATATTGGTCAATTCATCATTATGGTTAGATTTGAAAACTCAAGAGTTAAATCTGTTTATAAAAGTTAACTTGTGACAATTTACAGATGAATAAAACTAATCACATGTATACATAGCAAGACATATTGAAATATATTAATAATATAGTTCTAAACAGGTATATAGAGAATAAGAGTGCTGATAACCTGTTATGCAAGTTAGAAATCCTAAATGCTTCTTTCACTACCTTTCTCTTTCTCTTCCATCGAATGGAAAAATAAACTAAGAATTATTCGTAGTTTATATTAAAATTTTAAAGTTATTATACAAGTTACTACTTAGTACTATGCAAATAGTATCATATACATTTTTGTCGATAGTTTAATGTACAAATAGTAACTAAATGCGTTTTGTTGACATATATAATACAATGGTTAAAATTATATTTTTATCACTAATAATATTTTTTATTTTTATTTTAGTCCCTAACAAAAGTTAAAATTATAAATTCTACCCCAGATTTAATTTTTTTTCATTTTAATCCTTAAAATTCTATTTTTAATTCCATTTTCTTGGCATATTAAATTCTTATAGGTCAACTAATAATTATAGGTTACATTATCAAACTTAACTTCCACTTAATTGTGCCTTGTATATATTTAATATACTCCTATTAAATTTATATTTTCAATTAAGATAGGTTTCAAAATAGTAGGATGTTAAATTGTGTTTAGGTGTATAGTTATTTTTTATTTTTTGCTCTACTATTAATTTTAAAATTGATTAAAATATAAAAATACAATGATAAATATTATCTTCTTGGAAAAGAATAAATTTAATCGTTCATAATATTAGAGATATTAACATGTGTAGATTTATTTTAAAAAATATTAGAATAAGACAACAAATATAAAAAATTTTGTATACAAAAAAGTGAAAAAGAATTAATATCTTTTAACCTTAGAAGCTTCATACCCCTAAGTTTTTTTTTTCTCTAACAAGATGAACTTTTTTGTGCATGTAAACGTATAGATCATTTGGGTGCAAGGCTTTTTTTTTTTTTTTTTTGAATTTTCATATGGGTAAATGTTAATTTTTTTTAAAAAAATTATAAAAATAGAATAATGGAAAGATAAATATTTTTTTGGTTTAAAATGTCATTCTCTTTAAAAAAAAAAAAAAGAAACAGCTTATGACATTAGAAGTAATTTAATTTGGATTCATACATTTCAACCTTTTTATAGATAAGATGACAACAGAACAAGATAGTTTTCTTTTCTTTTTAAACCTTGAAAAATTTTATTTTTTTAAAGAAATAATCAAAATAAATAATTATAAAATCAATACTATTTTTTTCAAAAATATCTTGATATTATACAATACATATTATTATCATCTTAACATACAATCTAGCGCAGTGTTATCACGTGAATATTGTAATAACTAAAGAAAAAAAAAAGAATATATATATATATATATATATATATATATATATATATATAAATGACTAATAATATATAGAGACTTATTTGCAGGATGTTAAATCTAATTAAGGTCAAAACATAATATTACAGGGAATAAGTTTAAACAATTTAAAAGTTTTAGGGGCAAAAATATAATTTTAACCAAACTATTCTTTTGTAAATTATTATACTAACATTGTTAGTCAATAATCAAAACTACAGTCAATTAAATACCAAAGTATCATAAGATATGTCTTAAAAAATCTGTAGAAAAAGATTGAGTTGTTGTGTGGAGTGGACATTTTGACTTCGTATAAAATATTGCCTGTATTGGGAAATTGAGTTCATGCACATAAGCTATCAAGTATAGGAGAACCGGGGTCCACATAATTATCCCACTACATGAAGAGGAAGTAGGACCGATTGTATTTGACAAGTGGTCTTTCGACCCTTATTTTATTTTTCATTTGTTCTAAAGTAAAATGCTGATTGTGATTGCATTTTACCCGTTGATTTTAAACTCTCTAAGAGTGGTCATTTGACTTTGCTATTCTAGAACGGCAATAATAGGTTCCTATATATATATATATATATATATATATTTAAAATAACCTCGTGGATTTCTTACAGAAAGTGTCAAGGCAGTAATGCTGAAATATCAAGTGGGTGTTGAAAACTTGGGTTAGTGGGAACTAGCTATAGAAGGGAGCATGGCGCACTTTAATCGCAAAATGTCTGCTATGCAAAGTCGAAGCTCAAAAGCCAAATCTCTTCTATTGCAACGTCATTTAGCGATTGATAATAATTTAATATTAACTTAATGGATATTATTAATTCACATGAGGAATTCAGACTCATTAAGCTATGAGATAATATTTTTTTCTCTTGTTGTCCCGGTTTAAACTAATATATATATATATTGATAAGCAGAACAAAGTTAACCAAAGTAACTGGCATAAAATAAGAAATAAAAGAAGAAAATAGATGCCTCTAACGAGCTATGCCAGGGTCCACCAAAAGCTCCAAATTGATGTCTTGAAAAAATAGCCAGCAAGCTGTGAATATAGATGCCAATTGATAGGGAGAGATCCTTATCTTTGCGAAAATTAAATTGGAAGCAATTAAGCCATGATGGTTAGGAGTAAGACAAAGAATGCGGATATCATGAGATCTTGCTTCGAGCCAATCTTGATCTAGTAACCAGAGAAGAATCTTCCTTATTTTCAGAAGGGAAAAAACATTTACAAGTACTTGAATCTTCGAGTTTACTATCCCATCTCCGAATTAAATTATCATTGAGGTGAACGGAAGCAAACATCTTGTAATTCTTAGGCTTTTTCTTTATTTTCCGCATCTCAACGATTAACGCCCATCCCATTGCAGGAAGCCCCCTCCGCAAAGTTTTATGCTTGGAACAGATGTTTTTGTGAGAAGACTGATTACTTTTGTTATTTCAAACTGTAGAGATATGGTGGATCATTCTATTTATCTAAAGAACAGCACTAGCGCTTCATGGACAATTTTATTCCTTGATTTCCGGATCATGTACAGTGCTACCATAAGCCAATTTTTTGTATATTCAACTTTCACAAGATGGTTCTTACCTGACAGGTATTTAATAATATTATCCTCGTTAAATCTATCTACCCTAATTCCGAGGGGGGAAGCGAACCAGACAGCTATTGCAAGGGGATAGGAAATAAAGACATGGTTTATTGATTCCCTGTGATCATGACAGAAATAGTGGACCAAATACAAGGAACATGATGTGCTAACCAAAAATCTCCAAAAGGAAGTGAATTTGTAACCAATTTCCAAAGAAACATAACAATTCTGAGAGGCAATTTGAGGCTCCAAAGCTCTTTCCATCTTAGGAACTTCTAGGAGATTTGAATTTGATCATTCTGATTTAGAATTTCAAATCCATCCTTGATAGTATAAGAGCCTTCTCCATTACTTGCCCAGACGAGGTAGTCTTTAATACCAGTGCGGGAAAAAGGAATTAACGAAATCTATTTCAAGATTTCGTTAGGATATAATTAAATTCTTCAAAAGATCCATGTTCCAAGAGCAAGATGAATGTACAACAAGATCAGACAAAGAATTAACACCAATGTCTTGATCTGGTTGCATGCTCCACTAAAGGTGGTGATTTATAGGTATATCTTCCGCTATCCCAACACACCAATGAAGACTTGAAGTTATTAGGTTTTGAGATTTCCTAATACCTTTCCACGTCCAATATCAGTTTGATATGTTGATAAGCAGACCAGGTTGATCTTTAGACGTGTTTACGTTTCAAAATTTTTATGAGAGAAGATGAGTTTCTAACATCTAGTACACACCAATGCTAAGAGTGCAGTTTTGAAGTCTTTGACAGATCTCAGACCAAGGCCCCCTTATGACAAGGACAACAAATCTTTTTCCAACTTAACTTATGCATACGATATTTGTTATCAGAAATTCCTCAAAAGAAACTAGCAATTCTGGATTCATTAAAAGAACAATATTTCTTCTAGAGCTCAAAGCACGAAAGAGGGTGTATTAAAGTTAAATTCAATACTGATTTTATTAAGGTTAATTTACCTACTTGCGAAAGGAGATTGACTTTCCAAGATTGAAGTTTAGAACCATTCCTTTCCAGTAAAGTGTTAAAAATCTCACTTTTATTTCTCACTGCTTCCACCCAAGTTATTAAGTATTTAACTTGCTTGCCTGCTCATTTAATTCCAAAAGAACTAGCAAAAATATATTTAAATTTGTGCGGGGTATTCGGGCTGAAAATGATAACCGATTTTGCTTTATTAATAGAGAGACAAGACATATGACAGTATTTTTGAAGAATGTCCCGAGTCTCTTTTACAAGCCTCCAGTTCCCCTTTAAAAAATAGAATTGTATCATCTGCATATATCAAATGAGTTATAAGACTTGCATGTCTACAAGTTTTGATCCCTTTCCATTTGCAATTATTTTCAACTTCAGCTATCATACAAGAAAGAATAGCCGCACAAATAATGAACAAATTTAGGGATATAAGATCTCATTGTTTGAAGCCCGTTTTGGGATATATGGGTTTGGTAGTATTATTGTGAACACCCCATCCTTAATTACCTAATTATTTAATTAATTGATACATCAATTAATTAATAATTAAGCAAATAAAAAAAAGTAAATATGACAAAGTTTCAAATGATATTATCATTTGGGGATAATTTGAAATTAAAAATAAATGATGGGAGACAATGAAATAAACTCAAAATCTAAAAAATAAAATTAGCTAATTAAAATAATTATAATAAATCAAAGAAAAATTATAAAAAATAAAAATATATAACAAAACAAAAATAAAAAATTAAAAAAAATATAATAATATCAATAAAAACTAGAAAAAGCAAAGATAGTCTAGACTTCTACTGCTCCTATGACTATTACGAAAGGGGAAAGAACTGCACCTACTGGGAGCTTAAGAAAAAAGCTAGAAAGGGAAAAGAGAACAAAACCAAAAATGGAAGCTGAGAGGGATGAAGCAGTGGAGTTTTCAGAAATCGAAGAGAAGAAAAGAGAAAAAAGAAGAAGGAGAGAGGGGACCGTTGACACATGACTTGCTCCCTCTGTCCACCTTCTCTTGAACCCTGCTTTAGGTCAAGATGAAGAGGGACGAAGAGAGAGTTGGAAAAGGGGGAGCTTGTGAAACGAAGGAGTGAGCAGAGGGAGGCCACAGACTGAGGAGAAAAAAACACAGGAGAAACCGAGAGTGAAAGAAGCAAAAGAGATAGGATGAAGAAGAAGAAAAATAGGGTTGAGCTATGCTGGTTGGGATTGAAAAAGAAAGCATTTAACCTCTGTTTCAATCACATATAACAAGGGCTCGCTATACTGAGAAGGCAGAAGAAAATGAACTTAGTCAAGGAGAGTGAAGTGATTAAAGAAAAGTGTGAGGTTGAGAGGAAGATGGAGTGGGAAAAAAGAATGAAGTGGTGAAGGGCGAGTGATTGAGAGAGCTCGGTGCACGTTAAAGAACAAAAAATGAGAGAAGGTAGCTTGAAGAGAAGAGGGAGTCGAGGGAGAAACGATAGGGGAGGGATGCCGTGCTAGTAGAGAGAGAAAGAGTGAGGATAGAGATTAGTGAAAGAGTGAGACCGAGAGATGATGGAGAAGTAGAAGTAGAAGAGGAAGAGAGGAAGCACACATTTACAGATATCTTCTTCATTCTCTTCCATTATAGTCATGAAGAAGCGGAAGTCCCCTGAAATGCAGAGCCCATTTGAAGTTCTCTTTAAGGATCTCGTCTTCATACTCCTCGACCTCCTTAATCCGAATCCACTTGACAAAAAATCATTTTCCTTAGTCTGCAAATCTTTCTACCGCTTCTCCCTCAACGCATCTCTTTCTCTCTCCTTTATCCGTCCTCGGCTGTGTTTTTCTCTCTTCCTCTTCTTCTTCAAACATTTCCATGTAGGTTTGCCTACATCATTATACAAGCCTGATCATATCAAATAGTTGACTATAAACATAAAATCTTTCAGTACATGGTCTATTGTAGCCTTTAATCCTGTTGACATCCATATTTTATACATTAAATCAAGTAACATTCTATTCAAAGTGCCATTTTAGGCACTAGATCAGTGATCCATCCTTTGCTTTATGACACTAAAAGCCACTTCATGATCCCCTTAGATCGCGAGATCTTAGCTCTTTGGTCTGTGCCATAAATATCGTCGATTGCTAAAGCTAATTTATCTAATTTCATAGTAGATAAGAACCAAGATCTGATACTAACTAACACAACACAAAGAACACATTAAAAAATGGAGAATGCATGAAAAAAAAAAAAGAAAAAGAAACACAACCTTTTAAAATATTGTTTTAGTGATAGAATGCCCCTCTTATAACAAGGTAATAGGGTATTTAAAGGAATATTACTTTTTTGGAAAGCCATTTATAATCCCAGTCAAAATTGTAAACTCAAACAAAATAAGAACCAAAATCTCATAGATACACAAACAAGATAGAAAACAATATAAAAGGCTCTTTGAAATCCTGATAACATTTAGGTCTAACAAGCACTGCATTTAGACTTCTATCAATTAGACTGGCCTATGTAGCCATTAGCTAGGCACTCTATGTCAATAAATTAAAGCAAAATTCCCATTTCTTTCTTATTTTTAGACATTAGGAGTACAAGGTAGCCTTGCATGAATTTGTTGTTTATCTTGGATGCATATTTCGGGTAACTCAACGTGTATGTTTGACTTCAATCTTATAACTCTAGAAGTTGCCCTATACTTGCTTAAGGCAAAATCCTTAAATTATATACATGATTTAAACATTTTTTATCTTGAGTTTTTGCCTTTTAAGACTTCACCTAAACATATATCTATACATAACAACTGTATTTGAAAAGAGATTTGTGATTACCCATTACACTTTAAAGTGTTTGGCATTAGTTTATATTTCTTGTCTGTAATGGTTCTATTTGAAATTGTTGAGGGTGAAAATTTGGCCATTATAACAATTAATTCAGTTTTAACTAGATGCCTTCATTTTTGTCAATGAAAAGTGAAAGTTCAAGTTTGAGGGTGTGATAACTCCATGAATCCATGCCACATTTATGCTTAATTATTAAGTAATTATGCTATTTTAAGTTCAATTTTGAGTTATTTGTTACTTATAGTGTTTTTACCTTGTTTGAGCCTTGGAAAAACAAGAATAGTCATGAAGCCATCTTTTATGAGTCTAAGCCCCAAGATCTAAAGCCATGGCCTTATGAAATGTATTCTAGAACACTAGAATTTGAAGCCTAGGCACTACACATGAAACTCATCAAGGGCAACACCGTCCTTTGACTTTGAAACCTAGATCTATAGTTAGAATTTGGATTTTGAGGCATGAAAAACTTTAAGGCATATGAGGCATGATGAAAGCAAGTTTTTGGTCAAGAAAGAGATTGAATGAAGGCATTCCAAGTGAAGAACTCAAGAGAGAAGCTAATTGGTTATAAGAAAATGGAGTTTTCTTCATCTCTTATTTATTTATGATACTTCTTATATTTTTGTATTAGGATTGATTGCTCTTATGAATATGTATGACCATATGGTCTTCTTTGGGATTTGTACCCCTTAATTGGTAGATGAAACTGTAACATTAATTGGTATCCATGAAAGAAATAGAAGTTACATGCAAAGCATAAATGATAGATCATTGTCAATTCTTGATACATGTGATTCTGGAAGGGAAGCATTTAAGTAAGTGACTCTTCTAAAACCTCCTTTCATTGAAACATGTTCCCTAAGTACTTCAAATTGATGCTTAATTTTAAAGTATACAATTAGAATTACAATTTAGGGCTTAAGTTACGATTTAAGATTTAGCATTTATGGTTAGGGTTCAACATTTAGTAGTTAGAGTTAGAGTTAAAGTTAAGGTTAGGTTTCAGAATTCAGGTTTTGAGTTAGGGTTTATGGTTAAGATTTAGTGTTTACCATATAAAGTTGAGGTTTAGTGCTCGTGTTTACAATGGACAATTTTCGATTAAGGTTAGGGGCTTAAGTTTCAGGGATTAGGGTTAGGGTTTGAGGTTTATGATTTAGTGTTTAGTTTTAGGATTAGAGTTTAGAGTTAAAGTTAAGGGTTTATGGTTTAGCGTTTTAAGTTAAGGTCATGGTTATGGTTTAGGTTGGATTTCACATTTAAGATTTAGGGTTCATGGTTTATGGTTAGAGTTTTGGGCTTATGGTTAAATGGCTTAGGGTTAGGGTGTATGGTAGGGATTACGGCTTAGAGGTTAAGGTTGGTTTAGAGTTTTAGGTTGAGGGTTTGAAGTTTAAGGTTTAGAGTTTAGGGTTAGAGTTTACGATTTAGGGTTTTGGAATTTATGACTTACGATTTTGAGGTTAGAGTTTAAAGTTTAGGTGGGGGCTTAGGATTTATTTTGGTTTATAGTTATAGTTGAGAGTAGTGTAGCATGCATATACTTATTGGAAAGGTAACTACAATATACTTGTGATTTCATGTAATTTTAAATTTAGAAACAATTTTATTTTATTAAAATGATTTATAGTTTATTTATGAAAATTAATACATAAAATACAAAATATAATAAATTATTTTCATAAAATTTAAAAGGTAACTTAACATGTCGATGCCTCATATTTTCACTAAATTTAAGGACATTTCTATTTCCTATTTGGCCTTGTAGTAGTCAAGGAATGATAGCCACATGAATTGCAAATTCCTAAGGTATGGTTAGTACTTGAAATAGAAGGAAAATGTGTGAAAATGAAAAAAAAAAAAAATAGAGGCACAAACAATAATGACTACAATGAGAGCCACATGTAGGGTAACTACTTGGAGAAAATACTCAGTAGAAATGTAGATTCCAAGCACAACCCCTATGGATATGAAGTAAAATGTTACAATGCAGTTTTTAAGGTTTTATTGTCATATAAAAGAGAAGCCAACAAACTAACTACAGAAGTTTATAGCTGAAAAATGATATGAATTTAACTATGTCATACTTCATATATTAAATATCAGCTCAAATCATTTGCATAAGAAAGCAAAGCAAATTTTATCTGTCTTGGGATAGAACTTTCCACTTTATTATGATGACAATTTTACACATGATCAAATCATTTATATCATTTACATTCTTGAATTTTAATATTTTATAATAAAAAAGATGTGACTATGTATGGAAACAAATTAATGTTCCCATAACAAAATGAGAAAAAATTGCAGAATATTTAAAAGCACCATTGAGAATTGCACAAAGAGAATACGAAACTAAGTGAAGAGAAAAGCTTAACTTTGTTAAGATTTAACAACAATTGAGTGATATCTATGTATTAATGAAGACAATTATAATCATCTAAGAAAATATATTGTGCCTTTTATAGAAGGAGACAGGGAGTGTCAATGTATTCGGAGAGTCTTATGTTTACTTATAGAGTGTAGAGAATGAGATCAAAGCTTCAATGAAGAAAGAGAGAAAGAAATCCAGGGATGCAAAAACAAAAAAACAAAGCATCGTCATTTTTAGTGCTATATAATTTCTAATACTACACATGTTGCAAGTAAAATAAGCAACATAAAACAAACATTGAAGAACACTCAACATTTGAGCACTGCTCTTACTTATCAAAATTCTATATATTTTAGAATACTACAATAAACCACCACCCATCCCTTATATTGTGCATTTTATAGAAGGAAGCAAACAATGTCAGTGTATTCGAAGAGTCCTATGTTTAATTATAGAGTGTAGAGATGGAGATGAAAGCTTCAATGAAGAAAGAGAAAGAGAAATTCAAGGCCAAAAAAATAGAAAACAAAGCACATTCATTTTTAATGTTATGCTATTTCTAATACTGCATATGTTGCAAGCAAAATAAGCAACATGAAACAAAAATTTAAGAGTACTCAACATTTGAGTACTACACTCATCCATAACAATTCTATGAACTTTATAACACTACAATAAACCACCACCCCTACCCTTGAACCGTTTAGTTTTTGCATTTACATACATAGTCCCTAATATTTGTTTAACAAGACCTCACTTTAATTGATTTATGAAAGTTATCAGACCAAGTGTATATCCATTGTATCAGAGAAGGATTTGGACTATATCACTAATTTTTGTTTACAATTAGACTATCCCAAACATTTATATCAGCATAGTGAAACAATCTTGATTCAAGCTACCCTGCATTATTCTAACATTTGAGTTTCACACTTATTCATTAGAATTCAAGGTTTGATATATGCCTAGAAGAACTCAAACATTTAGCCCACTATAAATTTTGCTTGAAATTATGTAGATTATATAATGTGATTCACACATATTTGGATGGGATCAAGGTTTAAGATGTAAACATGATTAATTAACTTGATCAGAGGAGTTGTTTGGACTAATGTAGTTATTTGTTTGAACTAAAATGTCACATAATATAGTCTAATATATAAAAAGGATGATTTCTTCTTCTAAGCATATGAGTAAATGCAAACATATGAAAGGCTTCTTCTATGAGTAACATTTAACATCTAAAGACATTAAAAACATCTATGAATGTGTGAACATTTATGTTCAATCATGGTGGATATTCAAAAGAAACTTTTAAAATAATGATTTATGACTCTTTGTTATGCCCATTGATTTATATAAATGAAGGCTTTTATGCTAGATAGAAAAATTAAATTGAAATTGATCAAAGCTATTCAAGAAACTTAAGTGAGAGATTTAGAGAGTTTGATGTGTTTGCTAATTGAAGAATTCATATGGCTTTGTTGTCTCCTAGAAGAACCTTTATCTTAACCTTATAGCAACTTTGTGTCAGAGTAAATAGTTCTCTTTGGAAAGCACCACCCATGCTTTAAAGTTTGTCATCAAGGTGTAACCATCTCAATTCAAATCACCAATAACTAATGAAAACTATTTTTGACAAGGAAAAAGAGGCCATCATTATATTCAGAGTGATGAATCAAGAGTATATAAAAATCAATTAGTTCAATGGAAGGACAAGATGATGTTCCATCTCACTGTCTAAATGCTACCTAGATTCTGGACTTAAACTTGTAGCCTATGAATGAACCTTCTCCTGGAGCCACACCATTGGAAATCACAAGAGTGGTTGAACTCAAGAAGAAAGGCGAGAAGGATGAGTTCTCTTATTGTGGACACATTTTCAACACCATGTTTAATTGATTGTAGAATCTTTACATGTTGACAAAGTCTCTAGTGGAAATATGGAAAGCTCTTGAGGAGAATTACAACACCAAACATCAAGGTATCGATAAGTTTTTAATGAAGAAATATTTGAAGTTCAAGATTTTTGACAATGTTCTCCTCGTGGATCAATTCTGTGAACTACAAATCCTTGTGAACAACTTTGTGACTTGAACTTTGTGATTCAGGAATCATTACAATTTGATGCTATCATCTCAAAGTTGCCATCGACTTGGAACAATTATTAAAAAAAAAAAAAAAAGGCACCTGCAATGGTGGAGGATTTCACCATAAAGAAAATTTTGCACATAGAAAAGGAAACTTAAAAGTGTAATTAATGAAGTATATCTTCCACAAAAGTCTTAATGGAGTTATATATGTAGGAAAAAGGATTTTATAATGAGGGCATGTTCAAGTTAAGCATTTATATTAACAAAGTTGATTCATCTACTTATATTACTAATTTTTATTTTTATGGAATACGCATTTAACACTTTTTAATTCTAAGACTCCTTATAGATTAATATGAAATTATATTCAAATGAAATTCAAGAAGGCTTTTCCTAAGGGTGAAAGAAATTCATAAGAGTAAGATTGAATTTATTCTTATGTTTGTGTATCTTAGGATGAGTAAAAACAATGCTTTTGAAATGTTCAAATGGTTTAATATCGAGGTTGAGAATTTACATGATAAGAAATTAAAGTGCTTATAGCTATAAGGGTGGTGAATATTGTTCTACTGAATTTGATGTTTTCTTTGTAAAGAGTAAGGTGTGGCACATCAATGTTTAACAATGTATACTCCGTAACAAAATGTTTAAGCGGAGAGGAAGAACTGTACCTTATTGAATATGGTTAACTCATTGTTATTGAATGGCAAGCTTTTGTATAAGCTATGGTATGGGACATTATTAACTACATGTCATATTCATAATAGGATACCATCATGATACTTCAAGGTCTCTCCATATGAACTTTGGGAAGGAAGAAATTGACCTTGAATTATTTTAAAGTGGGGAGGTACTTGGCCAATTATGAGGTTCTTAATTAATGGAGAACTAAGTTGGGACCAAAAGACAACAATCATGTATTTGTTAGGTTTGCCCAAAATTCTATGGCTTATCGAATTTTAGACTTAGTGTCATATCCAATAATTGAATAATAAGGATATTGTGTTCGTTGAAAGTAAATTTATTAATGACTCAACAGATTTGGAACAAATGTTAGATTAAATAGTCTCAAGTGGTTGGATTTCTAATCGTTTAACAAATTCTAAACTAAGGTCTGGACACTTGATTTTTAGTGATCAAACTAAAAGAAGTCTTTGTGACAATAAGGTTACAAAACTAAGGAAATGTTAAAGAATTAGAAGCTATAAGGACTTAGGTTTAGATTTAATTTTCTTGCAATGTCCAGCTTACCTTGTTTAAAGAGATAGAGAGTCTATAATTAAGAAGATCCCCATTATGCTAAACATGGAAGGTGATCTGCAATCCTACAGTGAGGCAATAACTTTTAGGGATTTGGCATTTTGTAAAGAGGCAATCAATGATGAAATGGATTCAATATTGTCTAACAATACTTGGATTCTTGTTGATCTCCCTCAAGGATTAAAACCAGCTAGGTGTAAATGGGTGTTCAAAAGGAAAAACAATCCAAAGGTCTATCATAAACATTTAAGGCTAGATTAGCTGCTAAGGGATTTAGGCAAAAAGAAGGCCTAGATTATTTTGGCACCTATGCATCAGTGGCTAGGATAACTTCCATCAAGTTTTAATGGCACTTGCATCTATTTACAAGTTGTATGTGCATCAAATGGACATTAAAATGACCTTTTTGAATGGTAATCTCAATGAAGAAGTTTACATGGAACAACCAAAAGGATTTGTACATAAGGTACGAAAATAAATCAAGTCATTGTATGGCTTGAAAAAAGCTCCCAATAGTGGCATAAGTAATTTGACTCAATAATTTTCTCAAATGGGTTTTTGCATAATAGTGCAGATAAGTGTATTTACATGAAATTCATTGATAAGTATGGAGTAATTATTTGTCTTTACATTGACAATTTTTTGATCTTTGGAACAAATTTGAAAGGTGAACAAGAAATCAAAGAGTATGTAACCTCAAAATTTAAGTTGAAAAATCTTAATGAGGTATATACAATTTTAGGTATAAAAGTGCAAAAGCATGAAAGAGGTTTTGCACTAAGCTAGGCTAACTACATCGATAAAATTTTGGAAAAGTTTAAACATTTGAATATCAAGGACTCAAACACTCTATATGATTTGAAATTTAAGTTAAGTAAGAATCCATGCAAGGCCATAATACAATTGGAATAAGTTAGTTCTATCAGAAGTCAAATATATGCAATGAATTGTGTACAAATTGTCATAATTTACAAGTTAGCCTACTACCAATCATTTAAATGTTATTTCTAGAGTTTTTAGTTATCTTAGGAAGATAAAAAACTTGGGATTATTTTATAGTGACTATCCTATTATATTAGAAGGCTATTTGGATGCATGTTGGATTACAAGTCTAAGTTAAAACAATTCATCTTTGAGTCAGACTTTTACAATTGGAGGCAGAGCCATTAGCTAGGCCTCTAAGAAATAAACATACTTTTCACTTGGCAATTCATTAAACTTAAAATAATTTGGATTACTTGGTGTTATTCATTCATGTTTGGATAGAATCAAGGTTTCAAATGTAAATAAGTTTAATTATCCGGAGTAGAGGAATTGTTTAGGCTAATAGTTGTTTGAATCGAAAGGTCATAGAACATAGTTTGGTATATGAAAGGACAATTCCTTCTTCCAAACATGTGAATAAATGCAAACTTTTGAAAGGTTTCTTCCAAGAGTAACATTTAACATTAAAAGACATTGAAAACATCTATAAATATGTGAACATTTATGTGCCATCATGGTGGATATTTAGAAGACACTTCTAAAATGAATAGTCATCACTTTTCATTGTGGCCAATGATTTATATAAATAGAGACTTTTGTGGCTGATAAAAAAATCAAATTGAAATTGATTAATACATTTCCAAAAGCTCGAGTAAGAGATCTAAGGAGTTTATCAAGTTTACTTATTAAGGAATTTGTTAGGCTTTGGGAGAACCTTTGCCTTAGCCATCTTGGAACTTTATGTGGGGACTAATAGTTCTCTTTGGAAAACACTACCCATACCTCAAAGTTTGTCATCAAGGTTTAACCATCTTGATTCAAATCCCCAACAAATCCTACAACAGGTGCTCATATAACCTTAATTATGCCCAAAGTTGTAAAAAAACCTTTCAAGCTGAAGGCTTAATAAATTATACCATCCATGCATAGTTGTAATCACAAGAATATAATTTAGCGATGGTGGCATATGGATATACTACCCAAAAGAATATAAAATAACCCTGATCATCAAAGGAACAAGGATAGAAACTAAGGCAATAGTACCATTAACAACTTGAATATTCTGAAGGTAGTTCTGATTCTTAGTGACCAATTAAAGTGCACCCCTCATGGATACATAAAATTGGAACAAGAATAGGAAAGAGAAGAGAAGAAACTTATCACAAACAGAAGTAGCCAAAGAAAATACAATCGAGTAATGGGAATTATGTGAAATACAAGAGGAAGAAAATCAAATTCAAAGTATGAAAGCATATCTTAAGGGGACCATGGATATAGTTATCGTCAGGTACCTCCCCTTATGATGGTCAAGAAGGATGAAACTCAAGGTAAGGAATGAAGTCAATAAAAGAAGCAATTGAAGGACATGAGAATTAAATGAGAGAGCAACAAAATTAAACCTAAGAATGAATTGAAGTAAAACACTATTTGAGTGAAGAGAATGACATTCATAGTGTAATAATATATAGTTTGCATTTGTTTGACTTTGAAATGTAATGGTAAACTTTTTTTGAAACATATGATTACTATTTATTTTTTCTTAATTTTGTATAAATTGAAGACAAAATAAATTCAAATGCACATTGATTTTTCTTGCCCACTGGCTAAACGGTAAGATTAGCTTTGCTTTGTTTTCCTTGTGCTTCTTAAAGTAATGTTAGTATGTGGAGGTTAATACTTTTTAAAGTAAAATAAAATATAAAAGGAATATTAGCACTATGAAACAAAAACCCATTAGTCCTTAATATCAATATAGAGGATTATGTTATATATATTGCTTTCTTCTTGCAATTTTGTAGTCTAAAGCAAGTTTTACTAGTGATGGTGAAAGGAGGTAAAGGATATTCATTGTTGAACAAAAGAGGTTAGTGTTAAACTTTCTCATGATTTTTGGGGTGAAAGGCCTTATTTGCATTAACTGTGAATCTTTTTTTCTTTTATTTTCTTTTACTTAGTTGATTGATTGTTTGCAAAAATATGTACTCATAATTTATTTGTAAGTTGATTTTTTTAACTCGAATAGTGGAAATAGCCTTCGTATTATTTTTGTGTACTTTAAATTGAAATTTGACCTTGTCTTGTTATGAAGTGTGTTGGTATTTTAGCTTTACTAAAGGCCACTCAAGAAATCGAAGGGATTAATCTTCCTTTACCACTCAATTGATGGACTATTCAAGCTCATCATTCTCTAATCAACTTGATAATGCCCATCCCAAAAAGTTCTTATGCCTTATTTATTGTGATTTATGAAATGTCAAATTTAAATGATTTCTTGTATTAGATTTGTGTGTTAGCATAAATTCCTTTATCTTGCTATCATCAATCGAAGGAACATACCAATAGTTATATCATTTTGTGATTTAATGTTAAATAGGTCCTTTTTTTTTTTGTCTTTTCTTGGTAGGATCCTTAAAAGGGAAAGACAAGAGTGCCAAAAAAAATCAGCAAAAGGAAGGAAAGTTCAGTTTTCTTGATATGGTTAGAACTATAGCTCTAGCATCTTTATACTATTCCTTAATTGAGTATGAAAATACTATAACTTCTTCGAATGCTTAAACTGAAGATTATATGATATTAATAATGTTTACAATTAGTTGTACTATTTCCTTATTTAAATGATGTATTTATTGTATATTATAGGTTCATTTGTATCCATATTAGGTAGTTTACCATAATCTAGTGGAAAAGTTGATGGTACACATAAAGGTATCCTTATCTTATCTTAAAGTGCAAAAAAAAGTCCTTTGGCTAAAGGCCTAAAACCATTAGAATTAGGAATTGATCAAGGTTGGTAATTGCCTTCATTATCTCTTATATGATTGTTGCCTTAAACATTATATAAAATATTTCAATTTCTACATGTAAAAATAGTTATGTAACATCTTATGTTTATTTTCTTGTATCTATTAATTTGTTACTTAGTTTAAGCTGATAATAATCATTTAATTCATATTAAAAATTCTAAATCCCTTTGGTGATATTTGTAGAAAGTTCAAATAATGTCAAATTCCTGATGAATTGTAAGGTTGTTAATAATTTACTACTATCAAATTTCTTATGTGAGGAAGAAATACATATTCTTTTTTTTTTTTTCAATTTTTGGTTGATGAAGATGCTTTGATCATTTACTTTATACTATTTATCTATTTGTTTTCTGTTATAAATCATTTGGCAAGGGCCTGCAGTATGCCAAAAGCAATAGCCATTATATAAAGCCTAATTCTATTAGGCTTATATTTTAGTATCCTTACTTATTCAGATTGGTGTGTTATTGGATTGTTGCTTTCTATAGTATTTTGTTCCTTATTTCCTTTATTGTCTGATTTTGGTAGTTGTTGTTTTATGAATTGATTATTGTTATGGCTGAATCAATGTCCAATGTTAATATGGAACCTAGTTTTGAGTTGTGCATTTACGTTAGTTTGATATGCAATTTAGGATTTCATTAATGGATATTAGAATGCCAAAAGGGATGCAATTTATTTATAGGATGATTTCCTTTATTATGACATTACATAAGAGAAGCACGGTGGGCGAACTTCTTAAAGAAGGCAATGTAAAGTGTAACATCCCTAATTTAGTGATTTTTAATACTAGCTAAATTGGAATTTTTAGGGGAAATTAGAAAGAATTAAACAAGAATAAATATATCTTGTTGAATCATTTAAAGAGAATAGTTTATAGGTCAATTTTAAGGCTTAAGGGCAAAATTGTAATTTTTCACTTTAAACAATTAAGAGGCTAGAAGCAAAATGATATTTTCACATTTTTCATTGACTTTAAAAATTGTTATAGGAAGATAAACAAATCGTGATCTGATAAGGAATATATAACAACTAGAGCAAATTATACATAGAATTTTGTCATATATAAAGTAAAAGTTTTCTATGACATTAATAATATTCAGATAAGAAAAAGATTGATTTTTCTCAAATAAAAATCTTAAATGTTGACAAATTATACTATTAACAATAGCACAATATAAGTGAACACATCTTAGGAGTAGAGCCAAACCAAAGGAAGTAAGAAGGAAAACAGAGACAACAGGGTGTGTTAACCACTAAGGGTAAGACGGTAATTTGACCTCTAAGGGCAAAATGGTCATTTTAAAAAACAAGGGTAAAATTGTAAATTCACAATGAGGGACATGTGGAGCCACCTATCCCTGAGGGCCTACACCGTAAGTAAATCTCATATATTTTAGATTTAAGATTAAATTCTAGCCATCCAGTTCTTAAGATTAAATATTAGCCTTACATTTAGATTAAATCTTAGCCATTAGATTAAAATCACATGATTAAATCCTAGCCATCCATTTGAATCAAATTACAACCATTAGATTAAAGAGATCAAATCCTAGCCATACATTTAGACTACATCATAACCATTAGATTAATGTCACATGATTAAATGCTAGCCATCCATTTGGAATGAATTACAACCATTGGATTAAAGAGATTAAATCCTAGCCTTACACTTAGATTGAATCATAACCATTGGATTAAAATGATGCTTAAATCCTAGCCATCCATTTGGAATAAATTATAACCATCGGATTAAAGAGATTAAATCATAGCCTTACACTAAGATTAAATTATAACTTTTGGATTAAAATCACATGGTTAAATCCTAGCCATCCATTTTGATCAATTTCAACCATTAGATTAAAAGATCAAATCCTAGTCATCCATCTAGACAAAATCACAACCATTGGATGAAAAACATGTGGTTAAATCCTAGCCGTCGAATTATCTTTAAATACTATACACTCTACCCTAATTCTTCACATCATACTTGACATTATATCCCTTACCTACCCTATACATCTCACTCACAATCACCTCTCCACATTGGCATCACACTTAGATCAAGAAGGAAAGAAAGAATTTTAGTAGAATTACAAGAAAGGAAGCGTATCCATGTAACATGATTTAACATATTTTTGGTTCACTTCTTCCCTTTTTTTTTTTCCTCTTTCTTGTTCTTCAATGGTCATCATGGTAATGCAAGGGCAAAAGGTTTAGCTATGGTGCAAGAATGCAATTGAAGTTAGAACATACCATGATACTCCATAACCAATCTTTTTTAGCCTACGATTATTTATCATGAGATTATGTTACCATGACCTTCCATGTGCCCATTCAAGGTTTAAGAAAGGTATAATTAAAGAAGACTAAGGCCAAATAGGTATTATGAAATATCTTAGGAAATATAATGTAAAACATAACAATTCTAGGCTAAGAACTTTGATGTGCGAATTGTCTTTTGTATCATGCATTCTTATATGAATATTTTGTTATTCATGCATTATAATTGTCTATGTTGTTGTGTATTTCAACTTTGTATGATGGGGTGACAATATGGTAGTTTGAAAAAAGAACTTGTCTTTGTTAAATTAAAACATTCATGTACGCTATATACGTATTAATGGTTGGGATCACGTTTAAGGAAAAAGATAATTAAGACACTAAACGAAATTAATTAGGACCCTAAAGGAGCTTATAGACCTTGTATACATGTGACTATGGCTGACTCATATTGGACCTATAGACTATGGATGGTTGTTCTGCCTAAATGTCAATATGGACCTTTGGGTTCACAATCTTCATATTTGTTTTACCTATTCTTGTCATTGAGGTTTTTCTCTTTGTCATTTTTCCCTACCATTTGTTTGTTTTATTATTTGAAACTAATAGAGAATCTAATTCACTTCTTTTGATATTCTTTTTATTGTGTATGAAATATTTTGTATTATATGATTAATATTGATGGTTAAGGTGAGAACAAAGGCTCATATACTCTTGAAAGTTCTAATAACACTAGTAGATTTTAGTTTATTCAAGATGATTAGTGTATGTAATTGTGGTGGTGATTACATATGCAATTTGCCATTGAAGTGTATGTATATATATGTATATATATATATATATAGCTTTTTCCAATACCCTTTTGTGAAACACTACTTAATTTTCTTTTCTTTTGTTATATTTTCTATGTCAACTTTCTACCCCACTAAGATAATTAATTTAAAATACATTCTTTTATGTGGTCTTGGGAATTATTAACTTGTAGTCCATCCTTATCTATATTTTCTTTGACTAAATTTAGTGTTGGAATTTGTTAATGGAATATAATTAAATTTCTCCCTTCTAGAGATTCTTACTACAAATGTTATGCTTTCAGGTGTCTAATGTGAGTAGTGCAGAACAATCTCTAGCAAGATTGACAAGCATATGATGCAAGTCATGATCCATGACATAATCACAATTAAGTTATTTTGATGTTTATTTTCAATATAACATTTTTTATGTAATGCTTAAGATTTATTTTATGAATATACAATTTAGATTAATATTTATTCACTATAAGTATTGTTTAGTATAAGAGAATTGCATGAGTTTAAGATTAATTATGTAGGTTTAATTTTATAATATACTTTTAGGGCATTAAAAAAAAAGAGTAGAAAAAATATATAAGTATTATTTTAATGTTGGGTTTAACCATGTTAAAATATATATCAATATGAATTTTACCCTTTAGCATTGCTTATAATAGTTGTGAAAGCCAAGATATTAAATGAACCCAAATCATTTTTAATTGATTTGAAAAACATAAAATTATTAAATTTGTCATTTAACGTCGGTCAAATCTTCACTAATTGTGACGTTAAATCTTTAGTTTTAGTTGTTCCCATGGTTGTTAAAATCCTAGTTATATGATCTCCAAACGCAATATATAGCAACAATTTTGACAACTGTCACTATACCATGTAGAGTCGATCAAAACTGACATTAGAAGCCTTTTTTAATTGACGCTAGATACAAAATTTTTTATAGTGCACCATGCATCAATATACAACAAAAATGATCTCTTCCATTTTCTTCAATCCATCTAAGGCCTATGGATCATACATGTCAACACCCATGGCCAAAGTTTAGGAATGAGTTAAGTTAGTCAGAATAAAGCTTGCTCACAGCAATCTCGGTTATGCTTTCTCCTTCATATAAAGTAAACACCACAATAGTGAAAAGTATAGCAAAACCTTTATAGGTTTGAATGAACCTAAAAGTGTCAAATAGTACCATTTTCTCATGAAATTATGAAAGGAAAAGAAAGGTAAGATTTTGAACAAATCTTAATAGATATATAGGCATTCATATACAATAAAGCAAGGTAAAAGAAGAGGTTACCAATATACATCAAGTACATCAATCATAAGGATGCAAATATACAAGGATCCATATAAACATCATGCATGACCATTGCCATAGGCAACTAAATCCTTAAACACACCACCATAGTGCCACCCATAAAAGGCCATATCATCACCTATAAAGGGTCATCATCACGTCACCAGAGGCCTCCCATAAACTAGCCATAACTACCAATATGTACAAAAAAAAAATAGTAAATGAATAAGCTTAGATATCTACCTTGATTGTCTCGGCCTATTAGGAAATTCTTCCTTACAAAGGGCTAAAAATTAAAACAAGATAATAATTAGTTACTAGGCTTAATTAAGAAGAGAACTAAGATGAGAATTAATGGAAAAAAATTCTTAGGCTTAATTGCACTTGGAATTCTCGCCCACCACTTCCTCCTTCTTCTTTTCTTCTTCATGTCACTCCATCTCTCTCTCTCTTTTTCTCTTGCTGTGAGCCTCTCTCTTTATATGAGCTCACACATATGTGCACCAAATGACTCCTCACCTTGGCAATATATAGTGTAGGGTCATGGTTGCCTTCTTCTCCAAGCTTGGGCACTTGTCCAAGCTCATGTGTTTATGTTGCCAAGTGGCATGTCTCTCTTGCATGCATGGAGACATTTGCTTAGTTTAAAGAGTGAACCAATCATCTTCTAGCACATATCACTTTATAATGACAAAAATTCCATCTTGGCCCTACATCTTTTGCCTTATCATTACTTAAATTACAAAAAAAATGCCCTTATATATAAGTAAATGTGAATATCAAAGGGGAATCTTCACTTTTAGTCTAATCCAATAATTGCTTCTCCTCCATTGGTCCTTGCTCCCATCTTCATGGCATTGCTTTCATCCATTTCACTCCAATTTTAGATCATTACAACAAGGTCATCTAATTTCTCCTAGGTTTGTAAATAAGGATAACGATCCAAGATATTTTTGTTTTAAAATTAAAGTACCACCCTTGTGCTTTTAAGATATTCTCTCACACCTTAAAGCTTATTTGAATTTCTATAAAATGACTAGCAAATTTTAATATTTCATATTAAGCACAAAAAGTTATTCTATAATTGTATTTTAAGTCTTAAATTTATTTCATGGTTTTCAATTAAGGATAAGGGGACCTATATGAAAGAAAATTTAGAATGTTACAATTCTCCCCCTAAATAAAAAATTTTCCTTAAAATTTGCACATACTTATTAATTGCGGCTATCACTTCCTTATTTTTTTCTTATGTTTCCCAAGTTGCCCCTTTTGGGGTTAATCCTTTCCACAAAACTTTCACTAAAGGTATCTCCTTATTTTGAAGTTGTTTGGTTTGGGTATCAATTATCCTTTCCGATTCTACTTTATAAGTCAAGTTCCCTTATATAGGTGTTGAATCATACTATTTGACATGCAAAAGATCAGGCTGATACTTCTTGAGTTAAGATACATGAAATGCATTGTGAATTTGAGAAAGACTCGGGGTAAGGCTAAATAATAAGCTGCAGTTCCAATATGATCAGGAATTTGAAAGTGCCTGACAAAGTAGGGACTAATTTTTTGACTTTTGAAAGTTCTTTTCACCATAAGGGATACTAAGAGAAAAACATGATCGTCCATTTGAAATTCAAGGGTTCTTTTCCTCTTATTTGCATAACTCCGCTAGCTACTTTAAGCAACTTGCTAACTCAAAACCTAATAAGCTTATTTCTCTCCCTAATCATCTTTATCTATTTATTAGTATGATTTACTAACTTAAGACCTAATAAGTTTATTTCCCTCAGCTCTACCCAATATAAAAGGGATTTACATTTCATCCCATACAAGGTTTCATAAGGTGCCATTTGAAGACTAGAATAGTAGTTATTGTTATAAGCAAATTCTGCTAAAGGTAAATAGGTATCCCAATTCCCTTTCAACTTTAGTGTACAAGCCCTAAGCATATCCTCTAGGGTTTAGAAAGTCTTCTCTGTTTATTTGCTAGTTTGTAAATGATGGCTATACTAAAACTAAGTTAAGTACCTTAGGCTTTCTGTAAAGATCTCTAAAAGTTAGATGTAGATCTTTATCAGATACAATGCTATTAGGTACTCCATGCAACCTAATGATCTCTTTGATGTTTAGTTGTGCTAACCTATCTAGGTATAAGTAGACTTCATGCCTAATAAGTGAACTTATTTGGTTAGCCTATCCACTATTACCCAAATTGCTTAATTCCCTATAGAAGTTCTAAGAAATTCTATGATAAAGTCCATTAATACATTTTCCCATTTCCAAATGGGGATATTTAAAGGTTGTAGCATTCCATTTGGCTTCTGATGTTCAGTTTTAATCCTTTAGAAGGTTAAACACCGGGTTACATATCTAGTTACATCCTTTTTCATTCTAGGCCACCAAATACTTTCTTTAAAGTGTTGTACTTCTTTGAGACTCCTAGGTTAATGATACATCTACTCTTATAGGCTTCACTAAGAATGGTTTCAATAAGATCCTTCTCTTTTGGCATACAAATTCTGTCTTCAAACCTTATCATTCCATCCTCTATGATTTTAAAATCCAATGCCTTATCTTTAAGGATTTGATCCTTAATTCAATCAAATAGGAATCATTTAGGCTTCCCCAATATGGAATCATAACTCATCTTGAATCCAAAATTCTTTTATTGATAATTGATTTTCCTTTATTGCAATGGAAAGGTTGGATCCTCCTATGTCACTTAACATCTTATATTCAAACATCATTAGGGTAGCTAAATGTAGGGTCTTTCCACTTAATGCATCAACTACTTTATTTGCCTTCCTGGGGTGATAATTCAAAGTAAAGTTATAATCCTTCAAAAATTCTAACCATCTCCTTTGTCTCATATTCAACTCTTTTTGGTCAAATAAGTATTTCAAACTCTTATGGTCACTAAAAATCTCAAACTTTGAACTATAAAGTTAGTGTCTGTAAATCTTAAGGGCAAAAACCATGATTGCTAACTTTAATTCATGGGTAGGGTAATTCTATGCAAGGAATCTAAATTGCCTTTAGGCATAAGCCACTACTTTCCCTTGTTGCATTAGAACACCTCTTAAACCTTTCTTGAAGGCCTCACTATACATAGTAAAGGTCTATCCTAGGTTAGGTAAAATTAATATTGGCGAAGAAGTTAATTTCTTTTTCAATGTTTGACAACTAGATTCACAATCCTTAGTCCAGGTGAATGGGTGATTCTTCCTAGTTAACTTGGTTAGGGCTAAGGCTATTTATGAAAATCCTTTGATAAATCTATAATAATGTCATAACTGACATTGCAATGGAAAGTAAATAAAGAGGTGTAAATTAATTCCTAAAATGAATTTTGGAAATTAATTCACCAAAGTCACCATTAAAACTTTTAAGCAAAAATTTTTTGGAAAACTAAATAAAACAAAAGGTGATTTGTGAAACCAGAGATGAGTTTAAGAGTTTATAAGTGTGGGAAAGGTGTTAGGCACCCCACAACACCCATCTTTGAAGACAGTTGCCCTAAATTAGTCAAGTGAAGTAAAGGATACATCCTTAAATTTATTTTAAATTGCTCACATGAAACATGCATGCAAAACAATAGAGAAAAATAAAATAAAACTAACATAAATTGAAATAAAAAGATATTTACAGAAGGTAGACTTGGCCAAGGACAAGAGCCTATGGCCTACATACCCTACGATAGGAATCAAAGTCCACGTAGTTAATCTAGAAAGGCATATCAGTGGGCAAGTAATTCTTACTTTGTGAAAAGAACAAAGACAATTGTAATTGAACCGATTTTTGTAAATGAAACGATGTAGAAATTGATTGATGTGTTTTAATTTTACAAATTTAACTTAATCTCACTTCTTTACTTTCCTCATGTGAAATTTTCTAGAGTTTGGAAAATATGATTTATTGGTATTTACATTGAAATATCTATGAAAATATGAACACTTATTTTGGTGTTTTCATCGTTAATGAAATGAACTTTAAAAAAACAAAGAGACTTTTAACTCAATACTTTGTTTGAAAATATTCAAAGAAAATGACATTTTTATTTGTTCTTAAAATTGCTTGGTTTGAATTTCAACATAACAAGAATTGAAATAAAATAAGCTAAGAAATTGACAAAGGGAGTTTTACCTAAATAAAAAATGATTTTATTTTCATTTGATAAAAAAAATATTAATTGGATATGGGTCCTTGAAACCCAACCCTTTTTTTAGAAAAAAAAAAAAAAGCATAAAATAGGATACGGGCCGTTGGAACTCCAAGTTTATTTTAAACATACATGACCAGTATTAGGTAAGGCCTATAGAGCCACTGGATCTCACATGGCCCCACTAGTAAATCATTAGGTGCTCATAAAGACATTGGTCTCACATGACAACACTAATATTGAAAATCATAAATGTTTGTGGGATGTGCCCCTTTTATTTTATTTTTTCTTTCTTTCCTTTCTCTTTTCACATGTCACTACTTGTTTATTTCTTTATTATTTTTTTATTTTTATCCCTTTTCTTCAATTTTTATATTTTCGGCTATTTTTTATTTTTCATTGTTTGACTCTATCCTTTAATTAGTTGTTTTGGATTCCCTTTAATTACTGAGATTTGACATTGTCTGGGCATATTACAGTAATCACAGTTGCCTCTCTTTACTTGTTATTAGGTGAGTGTGGAGAAAATGTAATTTTTGAAAAAAATTTCCTAATGAACAAGTAAATATATGAAGTCGTACTTTGTCTGGCAAAGGGATACAAAAAAACTAATCAGAATGAACTAATAGAATCAAACTAAAGGCTGCTTATTGCTTTTATTAATGAATTAAAAAATTGTCATAACTCTCTCATATCTTTAGTGAATAATTCCAATGAATAAGACCTCAGAATAAGTGAAACATAGGAAAACTCAATAATTCAGGAATACCTTATAAATGAAAAGGGTGGAGTTACCCTGTTTACATGTGTGCTTAGTATAAAATGAACCCAAATGAACTTTTGGGAATTTTCAACATAAGAAAGCACCTCATTTATTAGAATAATCTACAAGGCTATTATCAATCAAGAATGAACCAAGAAAACCCCGACGCCATAAGCGTGGTACAGATGCCAACCAGGACAACATGATATAACCTAAAAAGAAAACATGATTGCAAAGATGAAAAGGTATTTGGATGTGATGCCAAATCCAAACACAATTAAAGATACTTGGATGTAGTGCAAGACTTGTGCAAATATGTAAAGATGCCTGAACTTGTGCAAGATTTATAAAGAAATGTAAAAGTGCCTGGACTTGTACAAGACTTGTGCATAAATGTAAAAATACCTAGACTTGTATAGGACCTGTGCAAATATGTAAAGATGCCTGGACTTGTGCAAGATTTGTGCAAAAATGTAAAAGTGTGTGGACTTGTGCAGGACATATGCATAAATGTAAAAATGCCTAGACTTGTATAGGACTTGTGCAAATATGTAAAGATGTTTAAACTTGTGCTATTACAATTCTAATGTTGTTTCTACCTTACTAGGATCCACTTTCACTCCTTCCTTAGTGATAACACATCCCAAGAATTTAACCTCAATCAGCTAAAATTCACTCTTGCTTGATTTGGCATACAACTGATACTCCCTATGGGTTTGAAGGACAATCCTAAGGTGTTCCTCATGCTCTTCTGGGGACCTAGAATAAATCATGATATCATCTATAGGCACTACTACAAACTGATCATGATAGGGTTTAAAGATTTGGTTCATGTAATCGATAAAGATAGCTGGGGCATTGGTTAAACCAATGACATCACTAAGAACTTATAATGTCCATATCTAGTTTTAAATGTAGTCTTTGGTATATCCTCCACTTTTACCTTAATTTGGTGGTAACTTGATCTAAAATCTATTCTTTGTAGTAACTTTGTTTAGCTCCCTATAATCAACACACAACCTAAGACTTCCATCTTTCTTTTTAACAATGAGTACTAGGGCTCCTCAAGGGAATACACTGGGTCTAATGAAACCTTTCTCCAATAATTATTCAATTTTTTTATTGAGCTCTAAGGGTACAGTCAGAGCTATCCTATTAGGGGGGACTTAAAAAGTGCAGGGTCATTTTGAAATAGAATAAACATTTGTTATTTATCTAAAACCCCATGTTTTCTGAATGTGGGCTAACTTTTCAATTCTAAAGACTCACGATAAGCTTATTTTATGGCTATTTGAAGTCTTCCTTCTCTCATTTTTACTTAGTACATGAAAAAAAAAGGTTTAGGCAAAGCAAGTTGTAATCTATACTACTTAATTTATGGTTGCATTGAAGATTGGCATTCAAGATAAGTTTTCTATCTTATCAAATCTCCTAAATATTTCTTTCAATTGGTATGCGAGCCTAAGGTTTTAAATTAAATTATTTTTGTGTAAATCTATTGTATTTTGTCTATTCATATCTATTTATTATATTTGGCATGTATTTGTGTAATGAGAATGAATGAATGTCATTCATAAGCCATGGAGAAATTTTTGAAGTTTTGTAACATATGATAAATTTTCAATTATGAAAGCTTTAGATCAATTTTTTTTTTCTTGGCCATATAATGTGGTATGCATGAAGAGCACAAACTTAACTTCCATTTATGTGTAAGGAAGAAAAGGTCACAAATTTTCAAGCATAAATATGTCAAAATGGAAGGATTTCACTCAAAATTTCCTTAGAGGCTTTAAAGCTTAAAGGATTTCAAGTAGATTGGTGCCTAGAGCATACACTAAAGACAAAGAATCAAACTTAGCCTATATCAAAGCTTCAACTCAAGAAACCTCAAAATTTTTGAAACCAAAAGCTCGAGTAGTTGAAATGATTCTTCAAAATTGGTTTTAGGGTTTAATATAATAGAGTGTTTCAAGCACAATGGTATCGGCCTCATGCTTTGAAACTCATTAAATCATCATGCCACCATTGAAGTAATTGACCTTTCGACGGGAGGAAATAAGAGTGTTTAAATTGCTTTCTAAATATATCTTGAAAATTAATTTATTTGGAGTCTCCACCAAAATTTTTAACAAAAAACTTTGGAAAACCAATTTAAAATAAAAAGAACAAGGCAAAATGGTTTGCGAAAATAGAGATGGGTTCAGGAGTCTATTTGAGTGTGGGGAATGTGTTAGGCACCCCAGAACACTCATCCATAAGGACGGTTACCTTAAACTAGTAAGCTGAAATAGAATATGACCTTAAATTTATCTCAATTACCCATTATTGACATGCATGCCTGTTAAATAAAGAAGACAAAAACGACAATAATGGAAGCAAACAAATAGTTATTTTCAAAAAAGCAGACTTGACATAGGATGAAAGCCTAGGGCCTACATACCCCGTGATAGGGATCAAAGTCCACATAGTTTGACTAAAAAGGCGTGTCTATTGGTTGATAATTTGTAAATTTTGTGATGACAACAAGAGAGTTCAAATCAAACAGATTTTCATAAACAAAACTAGATTGGAATTTGATTTGTGTGTTTTAATTTACAACAACCAGATTAATCTAGCTCTCTTGACCTCTTCATTTTTCCTCTTTTCAATTTTTGTTTATTTTTGAAATTTTAATCTTTATTTTGAAATTTAAATGGAATGATTATGGGATAAAACTTTTTAGGATTTTTCGAAGTTTATATATTTTTTGGAATTGAAATGTAATTATAATGAAAGGAATATTTTTGAATTTATGAATTTATTTATTTTTTTGGATTTTCAAAATTAGAATTTATCGATGAAATTAGGACAAAAATAAAACCATTTTCAAAATTTGAATTTATGTATTTTTTTGGATTTTTGGATTTTTGTTTAATTTTGAAAATGAGATCATAATGAAGAAAGAATTTCTTAGGATTTTAATTATGAATAACAAGTAAAATAAACCCTTTTCTTTTTCTTTATATATATTTTTGGAATTTATTTTTGCATTTTTGAAAATGGGGATTAAATTTCAAGGCCAGAGGAGACTAAGGATCCCACGTGGCCTCTACTAATTTTTTCACAAGCACCTGAGGAGATTTAGGATCTTACGCAACCTTTGCTAATTAACTTTTGAGTGCATGAAGAGATCAACAATCTCACGCGGTAACACAAAATACGGAAGTGATTATTTGGGATTTTTTTTTAGGATTTTCATTTTTATAATTTTTGGATTTCAAAATCACATGTTAACTTTTAAAGCCTTAAAGATCTCACATGGTTTCTATCTTAGTGTCTAAGGAGACTAATGTTCTCACATGACACTGTTGAAAATTAGGACAAAATAAAACAATAATAATGATAATAATATTAGTAATGAAAAGAAACAAATAAACAATAAAATAAAGTAAAATAAATAAATAAATAAATTTTTTTATAAAAAGAAAAAAAAAACATCAAAAATAGAAGAAAGCAATAGGCCCACCCATGTCAATTTTGCCATGCACATACCCTCCTATGCATTCATCAGATCTATATAGCACCATGTCCCCTTGATACACACACACACACACACACACACACACACACACACACACACATATATATATATATATGTATATATATAAAATATGATGAAATCCATAATAAAATAAAATGAAAATAAAGTAAATAATAAAAGAAATAAGAAATAAAATAAAGTAGAATAGAATAAAATAAAATACTAAAAAATAATAACAAAACAAATATAACAAACTGTGTTTCCCCTTTGAATCTTGTATATAAGCTTTGAATACTATCATTCCCAGAACGTCGTCGTTCAGAGATGGGTTCACAAAAATCACCACCAACATCGAATCTTGTTAACATAGTGAATAAGCTTGTCCATCTGTAGGAATCATGTGTGTGCATATTGATACTTAAAATTAGTTCCCATGGTCCACATTATATAATTTGTTCGAGTTATGTTTGCCTGTGATACTGCAGCAGCAACAAATTCATTTACTCGATCTTGGACATTGTAATCAAACAATGTTATCTTGAACTATTGGTAAGCCATTATTAACTTCGAAGTAAAATCCAACAGGTGGCTCATAGTTCTTAGGGAATGTACCAGCAAATATTTGGGCAGATGAGCCAAGGCTCTTACTTCCCTACCAGATAACCTCAAGACTCTTCTCACTTTTACGTTTAGCCCTACCTTGATAATCTATTCGACTAAAGAAAAATGAGTCAAAGCCAACTTCAACTCCTAATAAGTATGCTTGCACAGTAGAATGTCCAAAGGGATTAATTTGCTAACTAATTTTAGGAGTCATACGACTTGGAACCATCGTAGTCTATGCCCAGACCACCTCCAATATCGATAACTTGCATATGAGCTCCTAGATGAACTAATTCATAATAGATCTGTGCAGCCTCTCCAACTCCATCAGCGATTAATGTAGTATAAAGGATTTGAGAACCAATATGGAAATGTAGCAATTGTAGGCAATCAAGCATACCCATTTGTTCGAGCTTCTTCACAACCTACAGAATTTGGATCGTGGTCAGCCCTAACTTCCCTTTTTCCCCTGAAGTGGAACCGAAATGTCCTGAATGCCTTGTCCTCAGCTTAGCTTGAACTTCGATCACAGGTCGAATGCTGAGCTTCTTACTCAAATCAACAACTAAATTAAGCTATTCCTCTTGCTTAAGAACAATTACGGTATTCAATGCGAGCTGCCTCGTAACCAGAGCCAGAGAAATATATTCATCGTCTTTAAACTCATTACAAACCAAAATGGCTTATGGATTACCTTTGCACAAACAACTCATAGCCAGAAGGAGCTCGAGCTTCGACCCCACCTCTAGCCCGAACCGAAATGGAGAACTGAATTTCACAATATCCTTCACAACGAACCGGTCTTGATTGCATTTCACCGAGTAAACACCTTGATAATGGGACTCATATCCCTGAGATTGAATTGTTTGTGGTTTTGCCAAACTTTTTCTTCAAGAAGGGGCAGTCAAACCAAATGTGTCCATTTTTCCCACATTCATAGTAGGTTATGGTGTTCTTTCCTTATTCATCCTTCTTGAATTCCTTCCTTAGGAAGTTTCTTCTATTCATCATGAGCTTATCCTTGTGTCTGGCATATTTTTCAAATTTCTTTGAAAATAATGCTAGATCTTGTAAGTCTATTTTGCTTTCTTCATCCTATTGTTGCTCAGAAGTTACAGCTTTTAGTGCCATATTTCTTTCTCTTTTCAATTCGTAGCAGTTGAGATAATTATTCTGGTAGGCGATAAGAATTCCTCTAAGCTCATCATAAGTAAGTTCTTTAAATCTTGAGCTGCTCTCAATGTTGTCTACTTTGGATTTCTAGCTCTCTGGGAGAGATCTTAGTACCCATTTTATAGTTTCATGATTTGTGTAGGATTGTCTAAGAAGCTTCAATTGACCCATAATTTTTAAAAATGATTAAACATAGCTTCTATGTCCTCATTCTCCTTCATTTCAAATGGTTCCAGTTCATACTATAAAGTACTTATCTTTGAGTCTTTCACATTTGTTGTTCCTTCATGTGTGACCTCTAGCTTGTCCTACATTTCCTTTGTAGTATCACATGTTGAGATTTTATCATATTCTTCTCCACTGACTGCATAGTATAGTATATTTATGGCTCTGGCATTTGCTTGAATCATCTTGATATCTTCTTCATCATATTCTTCTTCTGGTTTGAGTTCTCTATTTTCTGTTTTAGGAAATTTCGGCCCTTGTTCGATAACTTTCCACACTGGATAATATGTGGCCTGTATGAAGATCTTCATTCTACCTTTCCAGTGTGTGTAATGATTTTCATTAAAGTAGGAAGCCTCGAGGTGGAGTGACCTTTACTAAAATAAGCTCCCTCAAGATGTTGTGTAGTCATTTTCTACAAAAGGATCTTTTCTCTTGGTTGTAAAGCACAAATCAAGTGAGACCAAAGCTCTAATACCAATTAACAGTGCACCTAAAGGGGAGGGGTGAATAGGTGCACTTAAAATTTTTGTTTCAAATTTGGTTTTGAAAATTTTAGTTAACTAAAAAATTTTACAGTCAACTGTAATTGACAATAATTAGTTAATTGACATAAAATACAATTGACTGAAAATTTCAATAATGAGTTTACTTTATCAGAATAGAGAGAAGGAGAGAATAGTGAATTGAAAGTATCTTTTAGATAGCTACAAATGCAATAGACAATCAACTGTAATAAATTAAAGTTGACTGAACTTTTCAGCACAAAAAGATTTGAGACAGAAGAAAATACAGTTAACTGTAAATGTTTCAACAAACTGAATTTCTTGAAAAGAACTGACAAAAGAAGAATGCAGTTAACTGTAAACTTTCAAGTTAACTGATAATTATACTGACAGGCATAGATCAGGAAAAGAGAATCAGACATAAAAGTTTATCCTGGTTCGGCCAATCACAATGCCTACTTCCAGTCCCCTTGTCTTTTCCAAGGGATTTTCTACTAAGAAAAGTTTTTCTTACACTTTCATAGGGAGTTTTCACGTGCTAACTCCAAACACAAAGTTTTCTAGCTCAACCTCAAACTTTTGCAATCACAACAATCCTCTTCTCTACATGAGACAAAGGTATATCAATAGATAAGAAAGAGGTTTATGAATCCTTCATAGCTGGGTTTTCTTTAACAGCAAAATAATGCTTCTTGCAAGCAGATAAACCAGAGACTAAGCTTAATAAAAACAAAGTATAAGAAAATGTTACAAAATGCTTCTTTCTTTCAACTCTTTCTCGTTTTTGTTTCTCGGTTATGCACTTTTTCAATGTCAGAAACTTCTTGGTATTTATATCTTTCTTCATAAAGAGACGTTAGAGCGCATTAATGGTAAAAGATATTGAATGAAGAGAGAGAGATATTGTTGCTTCTTCTTCTGCTGCCTTGATGTACAGATTTTAGCTCCAATGAAATGTTGGTTTTGAGTTTCTCTAAGAAGCCATTAATGGTTACTGCTGTCATTTCTTCCAGGAGACAGGAAGGAGGTGTAGGTAGAGGAGATTCAGAGAGGATTTTGATGGCTTTCATTTCATGACAGCTTTTACACTTTAGATGAGCTATCTTGCACTTAGATAGAGATAGGCTTGAGTTTCAGATGCTGCATATTTACTTTTTCTGATGTGGGCTGGGCCCATCTTCTTCATTTGATTTGTCATTCATCAAACATGGGTTTTGGGCTATTTTGGGCCAACAGTTTTTTCTTTTTCAGCTTTCTTCCTGCAGCTTGAAAGTAGGTTGCAATTCTTTCCCCTTTCGTGATAGCCACTATAGGAGCAGTAAGTCCTAAGTGTTTTGCATTTTCTGATTTTTATTATTATTATTATTATTTTATTTTTTGATTTTCTATTTTTGTTTTGCTATATTTTTTTCACTTAGATTTATTATTTTAATTAGCTTATTTTATTTTTGGATTTTGAGTTTATTTAATTGTCTCCCATTATTTATTTTTAATTTCAAATTGTCCCCACTTGAGGATGTCATTTGAAGCTTTATCATTTTTAATTTTCCTATTTGCTTAATTGTTAATTAATTGGTGTATCAATTAATTAAATAATTAGGCAATTAGAGATGGGGTGTTCACAAAAATCATAAATTCAAAAATTGAAAAATTATTGTTGAAATTAAAATGCAATTATAACGAAAAGCTATTTTTCAAAATTTTGGAATTTATATATTTTTTTTAGGTTTTTGGATTTTTCTAATTTTGAAAGTGAGGTTATGATTAATAGGACATTTAATTAATTTCTTTATATATATATATATATATATATATTATTTGAATTTACTCTAAACTTTAAACTATAATGGAAAAAATATTTCTATGATTTTTGAATTTATGATTTTTGTATATATATATATATATATATATATTTAAAATTAGAATATATTTGAAACTTAAGGTAAAACTAAAATGAAAAATTTTCTTAGGATTTTTAGTTACATACTAAGTAGGACAAATATCCCTATTTTTTATTAATTCATCCTAATATTTTAAATGTTAATTTTTGAAACTTAAGGAAACCCAAGTTTCACATGGCATTTTTTTTAATTAATTAAATTTTGTAAAACACTGACTTAATCATTTTGTAAATAATAGAAAATACTTAGTTAAAATATTTATGTTTGCATTATTATTATTATTACTGTTATTATTATTTTAAAATAAGTATACACTAATTTTCGGGGTTTATGGAGATTAAAATCTTATATGACCTCAAGCACCCAAGGAGAACAATATTCTCACATGATAATTTTGTAAATAATAGAAAATATTTAATTAAAGCATTTATTTTTTGCATTATTATTATTTTTGTCATTATTATTTTAGAACAAATATGTACTAATTTCTAAGCTTTATGGACATTAAAATCTCACACGACCCCAAGCACTTGAGGAGAACAATATTCTCACCCGATGATTTTCTTAGAACCTTGTTTGTAAGGCCAAAAATTAATCTCATATTGACATAAAAATAATAATAATTATTGTTATTATAAAAAAACAACAAAAAAAACAAAAACGAACAACACGAAGCGAAACAAAGCGTGATACCATAATGTATGCATGCTCACCTATTTCGTCTCGGCTCGTCTCTGCTCACCGTCGATCCTCGTCCCCGATGGCCCTCTTTGGTCTTCCTCAATCCTCCTTCAATGCTTCGTGGCCCACCATCAACTCTCTCTCTCCTTTCCTTGCTCAACCTGCTACCTCTCTCACTCCTCCTTTCTAATGGCTTCTTGGTTCACTCTTCCTTTCTTCTTCTCTTATCCTTCCTTTTTTCTTCTTCTCTTCCTCCTCCCCTCAGCCTTCTCAGAGTTTGCACGACATTCTCCTCTTTTCTCTTCCTCCGCGAAGTGGCTTCCTCTTAGTTTGTCTTTCTCTCTTTCTTCTTCGATTCCATGCTTCTCTCTATGTCCTCTGTTCGGCTCTGTTTTCAGAGCACTGAAATAGAGTGTCCACACCTTTGCTTCTTCCTTCCTCCTTCCTCCTTCCTCTTCTCTTCTTCTTCCTTCTCTTCTCTTCTTTTCAGTCCGTCACACAATAGCTCATCTCTCTCTCTCTCTCTTCAATTCAACACTTCTCTTCTTCCTCTCTTCGGTTCAGTGTTTCTATCCTTCTTCCTTTCTTCTTCTCTTTTGCTTCCTCTTCCTCTTCGGTACAAAGCTTCTTTCTTAGTCTCGTCTTTCTCTCTCTCTAACTATGACCTCCTCCTCCCTTTCTTTCACCTTGACCCTCTTTCTCTTCAGCGTGCTCTATCCTTTTTTAACTCCAACAGCTACCTTTTCTCTCCTTCCTTAGGCCTGTCCCCACCTCTCACTTTTTAGTAGCATATCCTTCCACTTTTGCCATGTCTCACGTGTCTTCAGCGCCTCTGTGTCTTGTTATCCCCTATGAGTGTGTGTGAGAGTGATATGTAAGAGTGTGAGTGTGTAAGTATATTGAACAAGAAAGTTGAAGTGAAAGAGGGAAAAGCTTGCACTTGGAGGTAGTGGAGTGCCTTTTTCCAACTTTGCTATAGCTTTACGACACAACCTTATTACCCTTTTTTTTATTACTATTACCATTATTATTAATTAATATTATTTGAATTTTTAATTTTCTATTTTTATTATATATATATATATATATATAATTTTGTTTGGGCTTATTATAATTATTTTAATTAACTAATTTTATTTTGGGTTTGGAGTTTATTTAATTGTCTCCCATTATTTATTTTCAATTTCCAATTGTCCCCAATTCAGAATGTCACTTGAAACTTTGTCATTTTAAAATTTTCTTATTTGTTTAATTATTAATTAATTGATGCATTAATTAATTAATTAATTAGGCAATTAGGGTTGGGGTGTTCACAGTTGCCCCTCTTTGCTTGTCTCTTAAGTTAGGGAAGCAAATATTATGAAGAGATGACCCAACTTAAGAGCAAGCAAAGACGTGAACACACCATTCCTCATGTTGAGGGAAAACAGGTGTAAATCAGCACCTGGATAGGATAGTGAGTTGCCTGGACAAGATGCAGGACTTTTTGAAAGAAAATCGGCTAGACACAATGCAAAACTTTGGGTAGAAAATGTAAATTGCCTGGACACGATGCAGGACTTTTGACAGAAAATGTAAATTGCCCTGGACACAATGTAGGACTTTGGCAGAAAATATAAATTTTCCTGAACACGATGCAGGACTTTGGTGGAAATGTAAATTACCCTGGACACAATGCAGGACTTTTGACAAAAAACATAAATTGCCTAGACACAATGCAGGACTTTGAAAGAAATGTAAATTGCCTGGACACGATGCAGGACTTTGACTGAAATGTAAATTGCCTTAAACATGATGCGAGACTTTTGATAAAAATGTAAATTGCCTGGACACAATGCAAGATTTTGACAAAAAATGTATATTACCCTGGACATGATGCAAGACTTTTGACAGAAATGTAAATTGCTTAGACACGATGCAGGACTTTGATAGAATTGTAAATTGGTTGGACACGATGCAGGACTTTGATAGAAATGCAAATTGCCTAGATACGATGCAGGACTTTAGCATAAATGTAAATTTCTTGGCACGATGCAGGACTTTGACAGAAAATATAAATTGCCCTGGACACAATGCAGGACTTCGATAGCAAATATAAATTGCCCTGGACATGGTGCAGAACTTTTGCTTTGATTTGAAGAGAGGTATTCATCTTGCATGGAATATGCTATCACACAACACCATGCATGCACCTATGTGAGACGCATACCATTGTGCTCTGACTATAGCATGACTCATTTACTTACTAAGCTTGTCATATTTACGACCATAATGTTCCTTCGAGTTGACTAGATTCAAATTCTATCGAGTTTTTGTCTTTGACAGTTGAATCATTATCTTGTGAACTTATAGAATGATCCTTATTAAACAAATAAAATGCTTGTGCCAAGGAGGGATGTGACTCTTTTTGGAAGCACCTCTTAGTCATCCATAAGATGTGATATAACTCGTATACGTGCACTAAATGCATGGTGCATATGTTTTCCTCTTCTTCTTTTTTTTTTAAAGTATCAATTATGCAAGTGTGGTGGATGCATGCACGAGATATACTATGAACGTGGAGAATCATATATGCATGAGATATGCAAGTTTTTGAAGGATAATGAAAATTTCATTCACTTCGATATATTCCAAAATGATGCCTATACCTTAGGCATTAGAAATAAGAGAATGCTACGTGAGCGTAGACCTTTTACCTTTTACTTTAGAAACTGGAGGGGTGACATATTAAGTTATAGTTTATACTGTTTGGAAAGAAAACCATATTGCCTGGAGCGAAAGAACTGTATAACCAAGCTTCTTTTGTTATGGCCTTGAATTCGTCGTTTCAATAGCCGATGGTCTGCATAACTTTATCTCTTCAGGTTAAAACCTGGCAAGTTTAGTTTCCTTTCCTTAATGCTTCAATCTCTTTTTATGAAGTAACCCGGTAACGAAATCAAAAATGCCAAGACGCATATATGTTTCACACTTTAAGCTTCATCACAGTAATTGCATGGAAGCACTTTTTTTTCTTTTAAATCATGGGTGTTTCCGAAATGTGTATCATTAGACAATATTTTGAACAACATTATTCACTTGAATATTTATTTTACATATTGAATGCATGGAGTAGCTATAAAGGCGATACGATTATGTAGAAAGAAAAAGACTAATAAGAAACAAGTCTGTTAAATGAGTAAGCGACTTTATTTTAAAGATAGATCACATGCTTCTAAGGAAAGTGGGTGATAAATTAAATAAAATGCAAAGGAGAGCAAAAATGGCAACTAGAATGACTTTGACTTTTAGCTCTAAATGGCATTGGTCGTTTGCGCCTGGTGTTGCCATCAAATACAGATATTTCGAAATTGCTTAATAAAGACAATCTCTAAGGATCCTTCCAGGTAGGCAATTTAGCCCTTGTGCTGCCTTGCTTCGTTCATCATCTATTGCCCTAACTTTTGATTAAGCCGCCTTTTCAGGTTTTCGACTTAATGGCCCCTGATTGTAAAATCTTCTTTCTTTCTTCTTTTCTTTTCCTCCATTATTCCTATTTTAAGCAAAGTATTTCTTTATTGCATCTGAATTAATTAGTCTTCCAAGCTCTCTTCCTTACATATTGGTAAGGACCAATGCACCTCTGGAGAATGCTTGTATCACCACATATGGACCTTCATATGAAGGTGCCTATTTGCCTCTATTATCCTCCTAATTTGGGAGGATCTTTTTCAGAACCAAATCCCCTGGCTCAAATTCCCTGGGATGAATCTTTTGATTGAAGGCCCTTGCCATCCTTTTCTAGTATAGTTGCCCATGACACGTAGCCACTAGTCACTTTTCTTTAATCATATTCAGCTGCTTGTATCGTATCTTTACACACTCACTCTCCTCTAGGTTGGATTCTATCAACACTTAGAGAGAAGGGATCTCAACTTCAACTAGGGTGACCGCCTTCATACCATATACTAAAGAGTAAGGAGTTACCCCTGTGGATGTTTTTACTGTTGTGCGATACCTATGGAGAGCATATAGGAGCATCTCATGCCAGTCTTTGTAAGTGATAGTCATTTTGCTGATGATCTTTTTGATATTCTTATTTATTGCCTCGACTACCACATTCATTTGTGCCCAATAGGGTGCAGAATTGTGATGTTTAATCGTAAATTGTTTGCATAACTTCTTAAGGTTAGCTCCATTCAGATTAGGAGCGTTATCAGTGACGATCCTCTCTGGTATACCATATCGATATATGATGTTTGATTTCAGAAATTGGAGGAAAACCCTTTAGGTAATATTGGAGAACAAACATGCCTCTATCCATTTTGTGAAGTAATCGATGTCCATTAGACGCTTTTGGATTAATGGGGCCAATCACATCGATTCCCCACATCAAGAATGGCTAAGGTGCCACCCAGTTGTGTAAAGGTTATGGTGGAGCATTGATCCTATTGGCATACGTTTGACACTTATGACATCTCCTCACATAATCAATGTAGTCTTTCTCCATGGTTAACCAGAAGTATCCATACCTTTGAATCTATCTAGTCATGGTATGGCCATTAGCATGGGTTTCGCACGTTCCCTTATGAATCTCTGTCATTATCCTTCGTGCTTCTAATGCATCCATACATCTGAGCAAAGTGTTGTCCCATGACCTTTTATACAACACTTCTCCGCTAAGGAAGAAATTCATCGTCAACTGACGAATGGCTTTTTGATCATTCTCAGATGTCCCAGCCAGATATTGTTGACTTTAGACATAGTTTTTTATATCATGGAACCACAGTTGCTTATCGCTTTCTTCCTCCACATTTAGGCAGTAAGCTAGGGAGTCCTGAGTCTCAACTTGGATTTGTAACAGTTGACTCCATAGTCTAGATTGATAATTACGTCCAGGGTAGCCAACGCATTAGCAAACTGATTTTTATCTCAGGTTATATGTGTAAAGTTTATCTCCTCAAACCTTAACAGCAATTTCGTTAGGTGCTTTTGGTATGGGATCAGTTTAGGATCCTTAGTTTGACATTCTTCCTTTACCTGATAAATTACAAGGGTTGAATCTTTAAATATGTCAAGATCTTTAACACCTAACTCTAAGGCGACTTGCAAGCCATTGACACAAGCCTCATATTCTACCACATTATTTATGCAATTGAAATTGAGCTTGACTGCCATTGGATATTGCTTGCCTTCGGGTGATGTTATCACCGCTCCTAATCCACTATCGTGTACATTGGTGGCCCCATCAAAATACATTGTCCACTTGACCTCCTTTGGTTCATCATCCTCCATTGTCAGAATATCCTCATCCAAGAACTAGAAGTCTAGCGGTTGGTATTCATCCAAGGGATTAGCTGCCAAATGCTCTGTTATAACACTCCCTTTGACTGACTTACTGGTCATATACTTCACGTCATATTCTGAGAGTATCACTTGCCATTTTGATTCTTTTCTTGATACATGAAGACTCTCAAAGATGTATTTGATTGGATCCATCTTGGAGATCAGCCATGTGACATGGTATAGCATGTATCGCCTCAGTCTATTTGTGGTCCACATGAGGCTGCAATAGGTCTTCTTAATCAACGGATATTGCGACTTGCATTCATTAAACTTTTTGATTAGGTAATAAATTGCTTGCTTTTATCTTCCTGATTCATCATGCTTTCCTAGCACAACATCCATGGACCCTAGTCAGATCGTTAGATAAAGGATAAGGGACCGCCCTGGCGTAGGTGGCACTAAGACAGGGGGATTCAAGAGGTATTCCTTTATCTTGGCAAACACCCACTGGCAAGTCTCATTCCATTCTCCTGGTTGGTTCTTGCGTAATAATTTAAATATTGGTTCATAAGTGGCAGTTAGGTTTGCAATGAACCTAGCTATGTAATTTAAATGCCCTAAGAACCCTTAGACTTCTATTTTTGTACTATGTGGTGGCATGCCATGAATTGCCTTAATTTTATCAGGGTCTACTTTTATTCCCTTCTTACTGACGATGAATCCTAAAAGCTTCCCTGATGTAGCCCTGAATATAGACTTACTAGGATTCAACCAAAGTTTGTACTTCTGTAATCTTTCAAAAGAGCTTTCGTAACACAGCCACATGTCATCCACATATACCTTTATTTCTTTACGCATCAAGTTATGGAACAAGACTACCATTGCATGTTGATTAGTGGCTCCAGCATTTTTAAGCCTAAAGGGCATTACCTTGTAGCAGAAGGTTCCCCATTAAGTGATGAAGGTGGTTTTTTCTCTATCCTCAAGGTGCATACGGATTTGATTATAACCAGAGTATCCATCCATAAAGAAATACTTGAAGCTCTTTGTTGTATTATCGATTAAGACATCAATGTGAGGTAAAGGAAAGTCATCTTTTATGCTAGCCTAGTTTAAGTCTCGATAATCAACGCACATCCTCACTTGACCATCTTTCTTTGGCACAGGGACTATGTTTGTGACCTATTGGAGGTATTCAGCAACCTCTAGGAAACTAGCATCTCATTGCTTTATCACTTCTTCCTTGATTTTGAGGGACATCTCTGAGCTCATCCTCCTCAACTTCTGTTTCTTAGGCCCCACATTAGGGTACAAGGGTATCTTATGGGCAGTAATTTCAGGATCTATTCCTGGCATATCTTGATAGGACCAAGCAAACACATCCATATATTCCTTAAATAGATTAATCATTTCTTCCCTTTAAGGGTTATCAACTATTTTTAACTCCTTTTTATTATCTTCAGTCCCCATATTAATCACTTTAGTGCTTTCTTCATGTAGAAAAATACCCTTTTCTGAAGATTCTATTATCTTAGCGAAGGTTTGGGATATATCATCACTATCATCAGTTTCTAAATCATTCATATCCATGACAACATGAGGCTCATTCAAATAGTGCCCAGGTGCTTCTGTTTTAGACAAGAGTTTCAAGGATTCAAATTCCCTAGAAAATGGGTAGAGAAAGCAAGAATAAATATGAAAAGGCAGGATTTAAACAAGATTTTGGCAAAAGATCGAAATTGCTGCATTCATTTGATATTCAAAATAAAGTTCAAATTGTTAGCTATTACAAAACTCTTAAAATGATATTCAAAATATTATTCTAATGACATAACATCTAATAACATTTTTTATTCCCACTTGTTAAGTGCTTTTCCTAGCTCATCCAGCTAGATCCATGCGGCCTCCGCGTACTCTCCTTCTTCTTCACTTGCCATTATGACTGGGTTGCCTGGGTGTATTATCTCAGCAGAAATAGGAAATGTTTCTTGGATGTGGGTATTTCTGCTTTTCCTCTTGGCTTACCCTCCTTCCATCATGCCCCACAAGTCTCCATAGATAGCTCATACCCTAACCCTTATCATCCTGGATTTTTAGGCAACTCAATCGGTTCCCTTATGCCTTGCAGCTTTGTGCCCAATCCTTTTCCTTTTTTATACCAACTATTCATCATCTTGACCTCTACTTGATTGACATCCTTGGTAGATTCCCCCACTTCCAATGGGTTCTGGTCGGCACCTTTCGTAGAGTTCCTAGCTTCTAACGCTTCCAAACTCTAGTAGGAGCTATCTACGACCTGCTCAACGTTTTCAATGTAAGGTACCGTGCTCGGCTTGCTAATGATAATCTCTTCTTCACCTTTTATGATGATGAGCCTCCCTTCATCAATGTATTTAATCCTTTGATGCACAGTTGATGGGACTGCACCAGCCGTATGAATCCAAGGTCTTCCCAAAAGCATCGTATATGCTGCATCGATGTCCATGACTTAGAACTCGATGATAAATAGATTCGGACCAATTTCCAAAGGGAGTTTAACCTTTCCAATTACTTCCCTCCTTGTCCTATCAAAGGCTCTCTCTACCATGTCATTGTACTCGATACATAACTTCTCAACCGGTAATTGCCCTAAAGTGGATAAGGGTAAGACATTCAAGGCTGACCCTCCATCAATGAGTACTTTAGCAATTACATACCTATAGCACTTCAAAGTAATGTGGAAAGCTTTAGGCTTTCTAGCTAGTGTGAGGTGTATCTCATCCCCAGAAAAGGCGATCAAGGTAGAGTTCTTTACTTCATTTATCATGTTCACCACTTTTTCTAGGGTGATATCAGGACATACATAGGCTTCATCGAATACACTTTGTAATGCCTTTTGATGAGCTTTTAAATTCATTATTAGGGTCAAAATAAAAATTCAAGCCGGTGTTTTTCGCAGTTGATCAACCATATCATACTCACTCTGCTTCATAATTTTTAAGAACTCCTTTGTCCCCTCTCGTTCTCCCTTCCTAGGGGCCTCTCTTAGGTTTGAGCTTTCCCCTATTTCTAGGTTTGGGTTTGGAACTCCCTCTACATCCTTGGAGTATTTCCAGCCACTGCGAGTAATTCCTTCTACAATTTCTAAATGGCCTTTTTCCAAGATGGGCCATTCTTCTGATGTCTCATTGTCATGAGAGCATTCTATTTTCAAATAATTAATTAATTAATTGATGCATCCATTAATTAATAATTAAACAAGTAAAAAAATTTAAAAATGACAAAGCTTCAAGTGACATTCTCAATTGGGGACAATTGGAAATTGAAAATAAATAATGGGAGACAATTAAATAAACTTCAAACCTAAAAATAAAATTAGTTAATTAAATAATTATAATAAACTAAAAAAAATTATAAAAAAATAAAATATATATATAATAAAAATAAGAAATTAAAAATTCAAATAATATTCATTAATAATAATGGTAATAGTAATAAAAAAAAAAAGGTAATAAGGTTGCATCGTACAGCTGCAGAAAAGCTGGAAAAAGACACTCCATTACCTCCAAGTGCAGGCTTTCCCCTCTTCCATTTCAGCTTTCTCATTCAATATACTCACACACACTCACATTCTCACATATCACTCTCACACACACTCATAGGGGACAACAGGACACAGGGAAGTTGAAGACACGAGAGACATACAAAAGTGGAGGGATATGCTACTGAAAAGTGAAAGGTGGTGACAGGCCCAGGGAAGGAGAGAAAAGGTGGCTAGTGGAGTTAAAAATGGACAGAGCACATTGAAGAGAAAAGGGGCCAAGTTGAGAGAAAGGGATGAGGAGGTCATGGTTAGAGAGAGAAAGATGAGACTGAGAAAGAAGCTCTGGACTGAAGAGGAAGAAGAAGGAGAAGAGAATAAGAAGGGAAGAAGGATAAAAACACTGAACAGAAGAGAAGAAAAAGAGAGGAAGAAGAGAAGCATTGAATTGAAGAGAGAGAGAGAGATGAGCTGCTACGTGATGGACCAAAAAGAAGCAAAGAGAAGAGGAAGGAGGAAGGAAGAAGCTGAGGTATGGACACTCTATTTTGGTGCTATGAAAACAGAGCCGAATAGAGGATGTAGAGAGAAGTGTGGAACCGAAGAAGAGAGAGAGAGAGACGAGTTGAGAGAAAGCCACATCGCGGAGGAAGAGAAGGGAGGAGAATGTCATGCAAACTCCAAGAAGGCTGAGGGAAGGAGGAAGAGAAGAAAAGAGAAAAGGAATGAGAAGAGAAGAAGAAAGGAAAAGGGAGCCGAAAAGCCACCAAAGAGGAGGAGAGAGAGAGACTGCAGGTTGAGCAAGGAGAGAAGAGAGAGAGCTAACGGTATGCCACCAAGCATCGAAGGAGGACTGAGGAAGACTGAAGAGGACCACCGAGGAAGAGGATCGACAGTGAACAAAGACGAGCCGAGATGAAGCAAGTGAGCATGCATGCATTATGGTATCATGCTTTATTTCACTTTGTGTTGTTCATTTTTGTTTTTTGTTTTTTTTAATAAGAATAATTATTTTTTTAATGTCAATATGAGATAAATTTTTGGCCTTACAAACAAGGTTCTGAGAAAATCATTGGGTAAGAATATTGTTCTCCTCAAGTGTTTGGGATCGTGTGAAATTTTAATCTTTTAGACCCTAAAAATTAATACATACTTGTTTTAAAAAATAATAATAATGCAAAAATAAATACTTTAATTAAATATTTTCTATTATCTATGGAATCATCGTGTGAGAATATTGTTCTCCTCAGATACTTGGGGTCATGTGAGATTTTAATCTCCATAAAGCCTGGAAATTAGTACATACTTGTTTTAAAATAATAATGACAAAAATAATAATAATGCAAAAAATAAATACTTTAATTAAATATTTTCTATTATTTACAAAATCATCGTGCGAGAATATTATTCTCCTCCCGTGCTTGGGGTCGTGTGAGATTTTAACCTCCATAAACCCCGAAAATTAGTGCATACTTATTTTAAAATAATAACAACAACAACAATAATAATAATAATGCAAACATAAATATCTTAACTAAGTATTTTCTATTATTTACAAAATGATTAAGCCGGTGTTTTATAAAATTTAATTAATTAAAAAAATGCCATATGGGACTTGGGTCTCCTCAGGTTTCAAAAATTAACATTTAAAATATTGGAATAAATTAATAAAAAATAGGGATATTTGTCCTTCTTAGTATGTAACTAAAAATCCTAAGAAGATTTTTCATTTTAATTTTACTTTAAGTCTCAAATAAATTCTAATTTTAAAAATATATATATATATATACAAAAATCATAAATTCAAAAATCATAGAAATATTTTTTCCATTATAGTTTAAAGTTTAGAGTAAATTCATATATATATATATATATATATAAAGAAATTAATTAAAAATCCTGTTAATCATAACCTCACTTTCAAGATTAGAAAAATCTAAAAACCCAAAAAATATATATAAATTCCAAATTTTTGAATTTCTGTTATAATTGTGTTTTAATGTCAACAACATTTTTTTTATCTTATTTTTTGAAGGAAACTGAGGCTTTGAGATTACATTGCCTTCAAATTTCACCATTTTCCTCGTCAATTGAAAATTTTCATAGGAATTGCTTGACTTTTGGCTTTTATGGTTCTTAATCATTAAAAATGGAATAGTATAACAAGAAGTTGGGGCATTAACAACTTTGAAGAAGTGAAAGGGTCTACCAAAACATATGACTATGGCATTGATATTGTTAAATACCATATAGCCAATTGATGCAATCAGCTAGTACTTCAGCTATACAAAATAGTATTGATCGAACAAGCATCACCTAATGAAGAAATCATATTAAATGACATTGTTGTTATCTTAAACAATCCCTTGGTCAAACAAGGAGCTTAGTATAGAGGTTTTCCAATTTTCCATATCCTTTGTCAATTTGCTTAAGATGACGATGCATTGCTTCCATAGAGCCCACGTACTAAGTTAGGGTTCATAATTATAATTTGGTCCATGCTATTGGAAGCTGGATGTAGTTGGAAGAAAGGTCCTACCACTGTTAGAGTCAGTCATGTGGGAGTTTGGGTGGAAGACAATCAAGGTAACCTTTAGCTTTGAGAATGATAGGCTCAAGGTAACTAGAGATAGATTTGTGGGTACTAGCAGCTTTTGGAAAGATCAAGATCCCAAAACTTAGTGGGGGTGTAATGGTGGGCGAGTATTACTTAGCCAAAATATGATGTGGCCTGGGAAGTTAAGGATCGATCACATGGGATTTCATATCATCATTGGTAGCTTGATCATAACTCAAACCAAAATTTCCATTGCAGGTGACCAAAAGATCTCATGAAGGAATTGGGACCTTACATAACTATCACTGAGAAAACTTTAATAACCGAAATGATCTTGCATGCCCAATAACCTATTTGGAAAGGTCATATCACAAGTTCTTTTATCATTGTTTACTTTAGTTTCCTTTCATGGTGATTATGTCATATTGATCTTGGTATGAAGTGTGCTAGAATGAAATCTCCCACCCTTTTTAGGAGCTTATTACTTCAAAGGGAGATAGACAACCATTAGCTAGTTTTTAGATGATATTAAAACGTGGGTTCATTTTATAATCCATGTTAAAATAATGTCTAATTCGATAGCTAAATATCATGATCTAAAGAGGGTCACCTATGTCAAATCAAAATTAGGATGTTGAACATTGCCCCTAGTGTTATTACTCCTTGTAAGGGCCAGTGACTTACATGGTTAACCACTGCAAAAGGGACAAACTGATCTTCAAATGGCTAATGGACCATTAATTCTAATTCGATACATGTATACCTTAGGGAGCATGTTGATCCACCGAAGGCATGTGTTTCCACATATCCCTCAGGGAGCTTATTAATCTATAGGGGGTATGTATTGGGCAATCAATTCGGTAAGGAATGAATTCTTACACAATTGATGCCTAAAATCTCGATCAAAGGATTAATAAATTTTGCTAATGTATCAAATATAGGCGTGATTATTTTAGCTTAAATGTCATTGGCATTCCTTTAATACTAACATCTTGGAGTGGAAGAACATTTTGTATACGTTCTTTAAAAGATTTCCTTTAACGGTTAAGTTATGAGAAATATATATTTTGCTCTTGATTAAAGACTACCTCAAAACTTTCATCATGACATGGCATCCATTTGAGGGGATAATAATCATTGTTTATATTTGAGTGACATGAATAAAATTATCACATCGTTAGGCTTGACCATAATTCTTAAAAGAACTTCCTCCCCTTCAGGAGACTTACTTGTCGCACAGAGGGAAGGTAGCAACCACTGCTTCGAGAGAAAGGAGGTATCTATGCGAGTAGTAGTGACCTATTTATTTCCAACCAAGTAATGCATGCATCAATCAACTAATCCCTTTCATGTAAATAATTTTTGAAAAAGGGAATAAAATGTTTTTTATGGTTTCCTTTTAAACAAGTACTCTTGAAGGCAATTGTGTTTAGAATAACGCAAGAATTTGATCCTTTAGAATCTGGGGAACTTTTACAAGTAGTAGTTAGGATATTTTGCATATTGTTCCCTATTACTCACCAAGAGCCTTATTGATTCATTGGGAGTAATAGGTTTAGCTCTCAACCCATGGAGGAGGGGACCCTCACATGGGCAAGGCTTAATAAAGATAAGTGAACTAGATAATTCACTAATATACTATCTTCCTAAAATATCATTGATTTTTAATGGTCTATAACCCCATTAATACAACATTAGGCCAAACTTCCCACACTAAAGAAGCTTTCCATTTTAGCTCATTTTGATTAGTTAATAATGCATCGAATGAAGCCATTATGGCAATTAAAACTATATAAATTTTTTTAAAGAAAACATATAACCATGCCATGATTGATGCAACAACATGCAAAATGAGAGTGAAATATGCTCCCTTGGTGTCCTAACTCGGGTCAACCCTAAGTGAGGGAATGTTACCCTTAAGATGACTGGCTCTAGGAAAGTTGTCTATTAATGTACACGATTTTGAAGGTGAGTCTAACATCCTAAAGAATTACTGGTTCCCAAATGGTCCCCACCTGAAAGAGTGAGGATCTCGCATTGTGAATTAGACTAAAAGGGACAAAATCCTACTCCAGTCAAATCCACATAACAAGGTACAACTTAAGTTAAGTCTTCATGGTAATCTCTGGAATTGAGAAGCTTCACAAGAAAACCAATATAAACCTCTACTAACTTAAGGCAAGTGAAGACCTAGGTATAAAGCCCAAAAGATGTGTAAGGTACAATGTTAACGTGTTAGTGTATGAGGGGAGCATACAAACCTTTGAACCTATAGTCCACACAATCCTCACCTGTCCAACAGATAAACTGTAAGATAAGCCAAGAACTTGACACAGATAAAAGTCGTCTACCCTAAGGTTTTATTCTGCATGTTATCTATCTAAGCATATGTATTACAAATAAACTAGCAAAATTATATAGCAAATGAGGAACTTTAAGCATGTTATATGACTAAAAAGGAAGATATACATCTATACAAATAGCAAAAATAAATAGCAAATACATAAGAACATACATGCATATCATGCGACCATAAGAGATAAATAAACAAGAAAACACCGAAGAAGAATAAACAATTAAACCAAACAAAACACGACAAGGGTAATCAAGATAACAGAAGGCCATATCATTTTGATTGACTAATTAAATAGGCTTGACTCTCAAAATCTCCAGTGGAGTCGCCAAATTGTGGTAATCGACCTTCAGTGAGAGGTTATTATTGATACACCCCATTGATGTGTTTGATCGTCTAAAACCTTAGAATTTTCTATCCAATTTCCTCTCCAAAGCTGCATTGTGGGGAGGGGTTTGTAGATTTCAAAATTTTAAGCAATATGATGCCAAATACAATCCAAAATGATCAAGAAATCAATAGGTCACGTGATAGATGTGTTTGATCATCTAAAACCATAGAATTTTCTATCCAATTTCCTCTCTAAAGCTACATTGTGGGGGGTTTTCTAGATTTCAAAATTCTGAGTAATATGATGCCAAATACAATCCAAAATGATCAAGAAATTAATAAGTCACATGATGGAGCTTTAATCGAGTTGTTTAACCCATATTAAGACCCGTCATTTGGAGAAGAAAGTGAACAATATACGTTGAACAAAGCTCATCCATGCCCTTGGCTCATGGGGTTGCGTGTGCCCAATTCTAGGGCATAAATTTTTCTTCACATTAAAATTTTATTTTCTATTTAATGGTAATTTTTCTAGAATTTTTTGAAAGCCCAAAATATGAATTCATGAATTTCATTGTATTACACACAGGACTTCTAATATGTACTCTCCGAGTTTTTAGCTAAAATTTTTTGTGGATATTCCAAATATATCCTAGTATCATATAATTTTTACACACTTATTTCTTATTTAGTTTGGTAGACTTAATAATTTTTAGGAAAATTATGCCTTTATCAATTTAGTATTGTGCTATATTTGAATTTTGAGCCTAATTTTATATGAATTTCGTCAAATTTATTTTTGAAATTATGGTACTAAATAATTCATACTTTAAATATGCACTCCCCTATTATGGGTGAGATGAAATGTTTTGTGATAGAGTAATTGGACCATATTGATTGTCGGAAGCCCATGTATATGCCAAAATGATAAACCTGGCTTCAAATAGGATAACTTTTAGCGCAAATTGAATTTTTAGGCTTATAATACCATTCCAAAAAGCACATTGAAAGCCTAATGCCTAGGTAGATTACAAAAGGTAATTTAGCTCGATTTCATGCCCAAATTCCATCATTTTCATTGATAATGTGACCTTTGAATTTCGAGAAACTTATTTTGAGCTTCAAAATGAAGACAAATTGAAGTTAATTTTGCCTTCTAAAATATTGCTAGGTATTCAATTCATTTTCTCTGTAAACTTAATTGAGATACACCATTTTGGGCTTTCTATAACTTAGACATTTTATTTTCTTTTTGGAAACTTAATTAATGGTTTTGTATAAAAGTCAAATAAAGACTATATGTAGTCAACTTTGCCCTAAAGAACATTCCAAACTACTTTAGGGAACTTTGCTAAAATTGATTCAAATATACTTCTCTTTGGATGTTCTTTAATTTGAACAAAATTAGAAATTTGAGGCATAATTCATTTTAAAATCTTGGCAATCAATTATGCATCCTTTGGATAACACAACATCAAAACTGTTTGCTCTTGTTTACTTACTTTCAAGCATTATTAAGTGATTTCACTTGTCATGAAGATCAATTAGGCAATTAACACCTTGTAATTGTGAGCTTACCTATTGTAGGACCAATTGTAATGGTGTTTTATTAGTTTGATTAAGGCATCCATTTCAATTCATGCTTGCTGGGTAAATTGCATTAGCAATGATATACCCTATCGGTGTGGCACTGGAAATGTAATATGTTATCAGTGAGAGATAATTAGATTGATGTCTTAATATTTCTTGTACCCTATCAGCATGGAAATGTTAAAGACATTTTAGTTGTATAGGCCTTTTAATAAATAATGAATTTTCTTGGTTTATTGTAATCTGTGAACTTTATGCTAGATTATGATAAACAATCTTATGAATATAGTTAAGTAAATTGAGTTTTCTTTTGGTGGAAACTTTGTTTTATAATTATATGCATACACATAATTAATGTTTCCTAATTTCGTTACCTCAACTCCTGTATTCTAGCAACTATTAGTAGTGAAAACTCTTAGTAGGACAAATTATAATGACTTTGAAATGTGTCATGGCAATTGTAATGATGGCCATGGCCCAAAGGTGGATATACCTATTATGCTTAGTAACCATTCCATTGTAATTAAGATAATCATTCTTAAACTACAAGATCACCCAATTGGGGTGTGTACAGAGACATAAATGTAAAAAGCAATGGAATGTCTATTGGCCACTTGAGAAAAGGTTCGACAACTTGATAAGGCTTAAAAAGGGACCTTTCCCTATTTAAGAACACTCAAATTAAAGAAATGTCTAGTGTTTGAAGAACACAATTTTAAGCTCGTATGCTATTAAAATTGAAGCCTTACAGTAATGATTTTGGGAAATAATGATTATTATGGGTATCACTTGTCTTTATTTAACTACTGAAGGCTTCATGTTTTACTCAACTAGATTAGCAAACAATTAATGAATTGATTGAGGTAGTTCCTTAAAAAGAAGAACTACAAGGAACTAAGAAAAGCTCCCACTGTGAATTGTTTGACTTTTAAATCCAATAGTAAGTTAAATACAAGTTTAGTAAAGAATAAAAGCAAAAGTCTCAATCAGTGACAAGAAAGGTGGTTGTTTAGTCATATAACACTTGAGTTGATTATTTGGAACTTTTTGGGGAAAGTAAATTTATTATTGAAGCTTAATAATGAGATGGTATACAATTACAGTTGTCCCAATAGCTCTAGCTTATATGAACTCAATATTGTTAAGAGACACATTGATGCAATAAATCTTCAGTTATAATATAAATAAACATGTTACTGAGATCAACTAAAGGACATCTCATACAATATTGATTTTGGATTCATATAGTCGATATTTACTTTGCTAGAGTTAGGAATAAAGGGACCGGTAGGAGTCATAGACTATTGAGATGGCCATGATTAAGGGGAAGGAACTAATTACTCATATGCCTTCTCAATAGTACCTATTAATGAAACCCTTGGAATGATTATAAAGGTAACTAAACCTTTAACAAGTAATGAAACTCTTGATGTGAAGATTGAGGAATTCATTTGAAATTGAAACAAGTCTTTTAGGGTAATATTATCTTAAGTTTGACAAGGTTATATGGAATATCTTAAAGAGGAGTCAAACTATTGGTATTAACTTAATATCGAATATCTTAATAAGACCTTTTGAAACTTAGATCTATTGTGACAGGTCTTGTAGTTTTCCAATTTGTCTCAAAGAGCTTTTATTGCTTGAATACTAATAAAATTTAGAAGGCATTCTTGTTCCTTTAGTAGTGCACTTATTTAGATAGATGAAAAAGAGATCATTTAAATCTCTTAAGTCCTCAATTTATCAAGGAGATGACTAAAATGGAAAGAATTCCATTTGCCTTCGCTATTGGTAACTTGGTGAATGGTCAAATAAGCATTTATAATTGCTTTAACTTCAAAATTATGATTTTTTGTAGGAGCTATACTGTGGCAAAATGTTAAATAGAAACTTATAGCTGCCTTAACTTATGTATACATCTACAAAATGTTTTGGAGGAGTTGTATTATTGGAAAGTGTCATGCAAACACTTATAGCTGCCTCAATGTATCTTTATAATGTTGGGAGAAGTTATCCTGCTAAAAAGTGTCAAATGGACACTTACAACTATCTCACATATATGAGTAAAAAGTATGTCACTTGTTTTTTGATGGCTATTTGTCAGGGAATGTGGTCAAAGAAATGAATTTCTATTGTGTACATATTTTGAGCCTTGACCACTTTTGCTGCCACAGTGACTCCGTTGTAGGCTTCTCTTAAAATTATAAGAATTTAGTGGCAACAAACTTTTGATTCTCAGTTCATATTCATCAGAAATAGAATATTAGTGAATCTCATACTCATATTAAACTTTTGGGAGGTCAGTTTACCAAAGACTCATCTATTCGAGTTTTGGGAATTTGTTACTCTTAGGTATTTTAAAATTTTGATGTCTCAATTTACTGAGAGTATGAATTGTGTTCTTAAGGGACACTTTGATATATTTTGACATTTATAACATTTGTTTTCCTATCTGATTTAATGTTTTAAGTTGTGCTAAAATTTTGGATATAATTTAAAATTGAAACTTTGTCGACATTCATAACAATGTTTTCCTTATTGAATTCAATGTTCTTGACTCATTGCTTCATTTCTGAATTTTCCACTTATCTTAAACTCATACAGTTCGTATCCTTGGTGAACATATACTTGTGTATCCATTAACCAAAGGCCTACCAATAGGAACTCATATAGGTCTTGTTCAATCCCTGATGTTGCTTTGGTCTAGTGGGAGTATGAGTTGAGTGATTAAGAGACTTTTATGATGTAATTTAACATCCTAAATGTCCATTTTGTTTAGATTTTGAAATTGTGTATGACCATATTAATATAATTTGCTTCCTTATTGAATTCAATAATCTTGTATTATGATCATATTAATATCATTTTTTTCTCTATCGAATCTGATGATATTGTGTTGTTTCATTTCTGAACTTTGTATAGTTTTTTGAATATATGTTGGGTGCTTAATTTTAATTTTTTTTATTTAACTAATTGCCTAATAATTGATCAATGCTCTCCAAGGGGAGATTGTTGAAGTATTTTTTGAAAATTTTGTGGATTACCATTAATTAATTTTTATTTCCATTCACTAGATTAATTAGTTAAGCAACCAATTTTGGCATAAACCAAGAATGAATTGGGTCTAAGTTAATTATAGGTAATAAGTGATAGAATGGATTACCCATAAGTCCATTAGGTGGAGGCCCCAAACTAGAGCAAAAATATCATCAGTAGTTATCCTATTATATTACTGACTAAAGGGTAAAAGGAGGATTTTTTAGAAGCCAATTTATAATATCCAATTATTAATCTGAATAGTTAAGGAAGTGGTGAATTATTTTGAAATAAAGCAAATATTTTTTTTTTATTTAAAACCCCATGTTTTATGAACGTTGGTTAACTCCTAATTCTGAGGATCCACAATAAACTTATTTAGTGGCTATTTAAAGTCCTCCCTCTTTCAGTTTTACTTAGTATGTAAAAAGAAAGGTTTGAGCAAAATAGGTTGTAATATCTACCACCTAATTTATGTTTGCATTGAAGATCAACATTCCAAATTAGTTTTCTATCTTATTGAATCTCCCAAATATTTCTTTCAAGAGGACCATTCTAAGCTTTAAGTAATGACACGAGGAAGACCGATGGCTCTTAGCTTCATTGGGCAATGCTAATTTGTTAGGCCATATGTCGTGCTTGTTGCATGTGAAGCAAAAGAATGTCTTGAAGACAAAATTTATGCCGAAAATTAATTATGTGCAATATTACAGTATCTTTAAGATTATCTTTATCTTCACTATAGGTATTATATTTATGATAAATTACCCTTAGAATTGATTCCAAACAGTAACATTTAAAATTTGTCTTTAAAAGCTGCTTAAAGTTTTAGAAACTTTGAGAAGTGAGGAAATAAGAGCCTTGTTGGAATGTTATTTTCAAAAACAGGTTTTTGTTTTTAAAAATAAAAGAACAAAAAAATTTGTTTGGTAATGTATTTTTTTATCAATTTTTCTAAAAAATTAAAAAAAACAAAAAAGTGTTTGTTAGAATAAAAAAATAAGAACAAGTTTTAGATATTTTCCCTTAGTTCCTCAAAATTGTTTTCATTAATGGCAAAATTGTAATTCTATAAAAAATAATAATTTAAGTAAGGTTGTGGGCTAGATTTGAATAAGTTTGAAACCTAACCCAAGTGAGCCATGTCACCTTTTATTTTTACTAAAAAAAAATTTTTTCAAGAGATAATTTTTTTAAAGAAAAATAAAAAATTTAAGATTTAAAATGCAAAGCATGAAATAGTAAATACAATTTAAAATGAAAAATAATTAAAATTTAAAAAGAATTATTACTTTAAAGATTTGTCATAAATAAAATTTATTTTAAATAATATAAGTAATATTAAAAAATAATGCATAGCTAGGTTTTAAATGAATCCAATACCTAACTTGACTTGATTTAAACGCACATACGCGCTCCCACACACTCTCCTACATACCTAACATGCACAAATATAAATACATATATTTTTAAGTTACTATATACACATGCATGTGTATTTGCATGTGTATTCAAGTACACACATATATACATATATACCAAACATGTTTAGCACACACATATACATATAATAAATATAAAGCATCAATATACACACATTTTTTTAAAGTCGTAGCATTTTGAAAACTTGTTTTTGAACTATATTTTAAAGTCATATTTTTATAATTTTGAGTGTATTTCTAAAAATAAAAAATTCAAACAAGTTTTTCAAATTTTGATTTTTAAAAACTGTTCAATAAAATAATTACACAAAATTGTTCTAAGAATATAAAAACAAATAAAGAATCAAACAAGCACAAGATTATTTATTCTATCCTTTTTCTAATATATAGTTAGCATAAATCGGAGAATTCTGGGATATACAGTATGGGTACGTTTGGTTAGTAGATTTGGATGAAGGGAATGGGAATGTGGGTAGGTGATGATTGCATTGCCAAGTTTGGTTGTTCTGTTAAAGTGCCACTCCCTTTCCATAGGAAATCCTGATACGCTTAGATGTGGGAATCTCCACACCCTCCAACTAGCGATGGATTGCCCAAGTTTCCTGGGAAACAAATCTGCAATGACACATTTACCCCTCTCAAAGCAATCCCTTCAGTGATATACACCTGAGCTAGGGACTTGGACGGTGTGCTTCGGTGAATCTATAGGCGTAGCTAACAGAATTGTCATTGAATTGAATGGTGTGAACCATGTCGCCGTCAAAGAAGAAGTGATGGCTGATGACCAGTTGGTAAAGTGGGTTGGCTCCATTTCGAAGTTAGACACCGTGAATGCAATTGGTGATTGTTCTAGTGGCGAGGAGGCAATGGTGGATGGGTTCCTTCATCGCCAGAGCGAAGTTGCCGGCAATTTGGATAGTGGGGTTGGCGATTTTGGGAAGTGGATTTGCGGTCATGGGAAACCAAGGTTAATTCCATTGCATCTCAGGCCATAGACGCAACCTTCTGACACCAAAACTCCATGTTTTTTGGTGGTTTATTTCTTTTTCTTGTTTGTTGCCGGTGGCCAGAAACCAAAACTACATGTTTTCAAGTCACCGGAAAAAGAGGAAGAAGAAGGATGTATTCCTTGAAAATTATTATATATATATTTTTAATGGGGATAATATAGTCTTTTTCCAGACATTTCTTAGGAGGATTCCCTCATATTTTATATCATTTTTTTTAATTTTATTCTCATTTTCATTCTCATTTGTCATTCTTATTTCTTCGAGTTCAATTCTACAAATCAAACTGGCCCTATGTATCAGTGGAGCTAATTTTACTGTTCGTTTTCATCGTATTGATAAAATCTCTGTAATTTGATGATATCGTTTTAATATAATGTACTGATTAATTACTTACTGTCCTTTACAAAGTGACATGAGGTTTGTAATAAAATATTTATACTACAAAACGATGTGAGAATGTGCTCGACCAGTCTTCATTAGAGTAAAACGTTGCAAACATTAATTTACTTACACCTCCGCGGCATGTTATTACTCGATATCGTAATCTCTGCATGCTTACCTCACTTCCTCACTTTCGATTCGTTAGCTTTCTTATATATTAAAGTAAACTCCGGGCCATCTTATACGCAGAGGCAGACAAGATTTGTTTTGCAACATCAACTCCAATGGATGCCAACCTAGTCCGAAAGAATATTCACGGATTACTCATTAAAATAATCCAAGTTTCGTTTATTTTACATATATATTTTTGTTTCTTTCACATATTTGTACACGTATATGTATGCATGAGCATTAGTGCATGACGCATCAAATGAATTAGAATATATAAAATAGTCAATGCGCGAGATCAGATCAGATCAGTGAAATTGATATGTATTTTATTAAAAAAGATATTTCTCTCAATTTATATAAAGGCAAATTTTATGAAAGTTATTTATCTAATAAACAGAATAAAAGACAATTTGAATCATTACATTCATAATTTCATTAGAACCACTACAAAGTTGATTGGCTTGATATCCTCTTTAGCCATTTCTTCATCCGCCAATCTTGCATAGTTCTCAAACAAAGCATCCAAAATCCCTTCTCCGAAGTGGTTGGAGATCATAGATTGTTGAATCGCCCTAATTGCCTTGGCAAGAATGGCGCCATAACTGGCCTTGCCTTGCCCATTTGTGTCTATTTCAGACAACTCTAGCCTCTCCAACTCAAAAGACCCCTCTTTCCTCACTTCGTCTTGTATCTCTTCCCTTGATGCTGCATAGAAATGCACATCATAAGAATCAAGCTTCTCTTCTTCTACTTCTCCCTTCAAATAAGAAAAAAAAAATCGATTCAATTATTGAAAGGAAATAAAATACTCACGTAAGTTTTGCGAACTTATTAACCCATAGACCTATGGTGTTTCCATTTTTGTGAAAAGCTACTAGTTTTGACTTTGTTCCAGATTATAGGCTTAATTTATCACTTGTACAGTGAGGAAGGACTATTATACGAAGCTTTTTTCTTTTTTCTTTCCTCACTTTTAGAGTGAAAAATGGAACTTTAATATATATATATATATATATATATATATATATGTCATATTTATTTTCCTCAATTGAAATATATTTTAAGAATAAAATAAAAATTATATATATATTCTGACATTTTGAGTAATTATATTCCTACCTTGGAGACCAAAATGGAAAACGAACGCGTAAGAATTTCCCACAAGAAGGAGTTGCCTCTGTCAACATGTGGATTGCCTCTTCTTCCCAGAAAGATGAGCACCATTCTTCCACCCACTACCAGTTCCTCCGACCTTGAACGAAGGAACAAGGAAAAGTCCTTTTGGAATTGCTTATGGTACGCTTCGGCCACCGCTGCAGGACTTGACTCTGAAATGTAAATACTCCCCTTGTTCAATGGCCTTCCCTGCTCGTCATAAAGCGCCGGAGGAACCTGCATGAAACAAATAAATATAATCAATTAGCAGTAGTTACAATTTATAACCCTGTAATGGAGAAAAGGTTTTGTGTGTGTGTATATATATATATATATATTGGTGGTCTGGATTACGAAGAGACTCAGTTGCTTGATGTTTCTCAAAATTTGTATACGAAAATATATTATTACCGCCTTCTCTTGAGTTGAGAGTCTCACCCTAGAAAGCCAGTGTAAACTGTGGGAGGAGTGGACGAAGTGCAAGCAATTGTTTGGAAAAAGTCTTCCATAAAAGGAACCAGGGTAGGCCCCTATGAATATAGAAGGACCCTCATTACTATTCCCGTCTTGCCTAAGTGACCTGTGGAACTCTGGGAGGGCCTTGAAGATTGAGTTGAAATCATTTGTGGGTAGATCGTTAAGGTAAAACCTGAACTCAGAAGTTGCTGGCTGTAGGATGATCTTGTGGTTCATTACTATGCCTTGGATGGCTACAAAGATGTCTCTAATGAATGAAAGAGTGTTAGGTCCAGAAGAACACCCCAAGTCAGCAATTCCTATGCTCTTTGGAGTGGTTGCAAGGTAAAGGTCTACGACTGTCTCCATGATTATGTGCTTCACCTTATCAGATGCCTTCTTCTATTAAAATTCAAAGTGATATTAAATAAATTTGAAAGTGAGATATCTAGTCGAATCAAAATTGCCGAAAGAAAGTAAGAAAACCTGCAGTGAGGAATTTTTGGCGTAGCTAGTGTTGTCGTTTCCTCCAGCCATATGGAAGACCTTCTCTGGATCCATGTTGGTTTGAGCGTATGCCGTTCTACACTTTACTCACTGAAGCTGTGGTCACTTTTCAAAGGGAGGTTTCGATATGATGCGATCCTTCAGTTTTTGTGCTTTACCCTGCTGATCTCTTGTAATAAATTATGGTATATTAATTGTTATGATTGTCAATAATTCATCTACTAAGCTCCCGTTTGAGAATGCCTTGGTTTTTGCTTTAATATAGCTAAAGCCATACAAATGTTAATTAGTTGAATTTTCTTTATAATGTTTTTTTAATGATTTTTAAAAGTCAAGGTTATTTTTAGAAAGTATTATAATAGATGGTTTTCCGAAGGAAATGGAATCACATTTTATATATTATTAAATCCAACATCTATATACTCTTACTATAGTCTTATATTAGTTTTTTATTCTGTCATTTATAACTATTTCTTATTACAATTTCTTACCAAAACAAATTTGGTACCGTATTTTTATAAGGACCAAGGCATATATATTAAGTATACAAGTTTTAAGAATAATAGCATTCTTGAATAAAGCCTGCGTCACACAATATATAATAATGATTATGCTACTCAAATGGAGTTAATGCCAATGCTCTTTGTTATTTATATTACATTAATCCTTGAAGTCCAACGTGACACACATCTTGCAAACGGGAGAGTACTCAGTAATCAATATTCACAAAAGCAGATATTCAATATATACAGTAAAGTGGTTTCCTGTCGTTCCCCTGCAGAATTTAAATAACCTATACGTAATTATAAGAGGTTGCTTTTCTAATCGTCCTAATGATTCAGTGGCCATGTCAAGCTGTTAAAATGTTAGAGGCTAGCTAGGAATAGCTAGCAACTACGAGGGAAGTGCTTTGGTGTGGATTCATTATTTTGTCTCCTCAAATTAAATAGGTCATTGGTAGAAAGGAACGACTTGTAATTGAGTACGAACTAGACCAAGTTGTAGTAGGAATTGAATATTCATGTTGCCTCCTTGTTTGGTAATTAAATTAATGTAGCTTCACCTAGGTAATTAAATACAAATATAATTCATGTTGAACATTATCTTGCTTTTTCTACTTGTCTCGTATCATTGTCATTCATCTTTGGGACTATTTCAGTGATTTTTTTCAATCATATGCACTGCACGTGATGTACGTAGCATTGAGCAATTTAAATAATCTCAAAATGAATTTTACATACATATAAACTTCTGTAATTTGTGACATTTGAACACATGTAATAAAATAATGTCTTGAAATTTTTGAAAATTTCTTGGTCTGATATAAAATTCTGCTATAAACTGTTGAGCATGTAATCGTAACTAATGTAATACTGCATATTAAACCTAAATTGGAAAGAAAAGAAAGTTGGGTATCAATCAAATCTGATACCATGACAGATACAAACAAACCCTTATCACGTAAAACAAGTTTCATTTTTTTTAATGGTTGATGTCAGCATAAGATAATATTAATTAAAATAAGAGAAAAAAAAAACAATGAAAATGGTCACAGAATCACAGGTAATTAAGAACGACTTGTGATTGAGTTCATAGCCATTAGAAAATTGGACGAAGCTGTGAGTCGTGACTTGTGAGGTTCCAATTAATTAGTACCCCCTGGAGGTTTCATTTGTCATACTGTTTGGTGTAATAATATACATGAGGGAGAAAATAGAGGTTGACCCAAAAGAAAACAAAAAGAAGGAAAAAAGAATAGGGAAATGGAGCTTATTGAAGTGGGGTTTACGTAGATTCCACTTTCTTTTCCTCTTTCTTTTATTGCACAGGACAGACACCCGTCCGGCCACTTTGTCTGGAGCTTTAACCAACTTTGAGTCCATCTGATCAATGTTGGTTCAGTTGGGCAATTAAATATAAATGTGTTATTATTGAACATTTTTTTTTTATTTCAAGTGGAAGCAAACAAACTAGATGTGGATGGATTTATAATTTCACTTTAAGGGGTAAACATTTTTATATTGAACAAATAGATTAATTTTTTAAAAATACAACAGCAAGTTTTTATTAATTAATGGATCAAATTATAAATTAAAGATCAAATTATTATAAAATTTAATAAAGTTTAAGGGTGTAGCTGCTCCAACATCTACTAAATTCATGCCTGCAATGTGGTCAGATATGGATTTAGGAGGCATAGGGGAGCCGTCTCTTTGAAATTTTAAAATTTTTTTTATTTTTATATATAATTTTATCTCATATTTTTTATTTACTTCATTAATTATTAAGATTTTTCTCCTTACAAAAAAAGAAGGAACCAAGGCTATAATTTTTTTCTTATAATTTTCATCCTTGAATAATATTTATTGTTTCTAATTTAATAGCCAAAATAAAAAAATTAGTTTCATAATTTAATAACCAAAACAAAAACATAATTTCTTAATCTAATAGCCAAAACAAAAATATCTAGTTCTTAACGTAATAGCCAATAAAAAAAAAAAACTAGTTTCTTAATCTAATAGCCAAAACAATGAAAAAAAAAACCTAATTTTTCTATTTTATATCATTCTTGACAAAGCAGTATCGAGAATATAATATTAAAATTCATTATTCATGTGGTGGTGCCCCGCCAATTTGCATCATATAATGTCAAGCCAATTTTATTTATGCGATATAGTTTCTTTCTTCAAAAATTAAATTTCATCATCATTTTTTTTAATTTTATGATTATCATTTAATCGCAACTTTATAGGTTATTGAAATACAATTTTATTTTTGTGTAAGGTAATTAAAAAAATAGAATTTTCTGATTCTTCTTTTACAATAGAAAAAACTAATGCTCAAATAAATAAGATATATTGTTATTTGATATTTTATTTTAGGTTATTAAATAAATTGACAATGAAAAGATTTAATCTTTTTTTAAATAAGAGATTAGAGAATAGTAATGATCAATCGCTTTCATAACTTTCTATTTCTCCTAATATCAATGAATATTCACAAAGGTTTGAACGTCTTTCTTAAACTCTTGAAACGTAAATAAAAGAGTTTGATGCCTCTTATTTAGAATGTGATCCAAGACTTTGAAAATTAATTTGGGACTATTCTTATATCACCAAGATGAAGTTCATTAAATTTAAATGTTTGGGCCATATCAATCCATTCCTCCAAGATTTCTTAATTACATTTACAAGTGCTTAGTTTTGTTGTATGATATTTAAAAGTATTAAATTACTCTTATTTGCATTTTTAGTTCATTGTATCCTGTAAAATCAATTCCTAGATCCATCACTAAACGTAGTGTCCCAAAAGTAGGGTGTGCAAAATTGAAATACTTTCAATTATTATATAGAATATATTATAAATAATATATGGTGTAAATTTTAATCTATATAAAATAAATACTAGTCGTATTTACCATGTACGCAAAATTCTCTTATACAAAATTAGAAATGCATTGAACTGCTTGATCAATTGTTGAAAGGGAGACGCATTAGGAGGGTCGAGATGACCTTCATATGCCTACGCGGATTAAGACCATCCTGAGCGTATTCCATGTACCTATACGAAATGATTAGTTGAATAAAAATTGTTTAGTGAACTTTCGGCTGCTACGAAAAGGTTCCGCATTACATGTGTGGCACCAACTTTGAAAGATGACCTTTGATCCGAAATTTTTTGTACTTTTTTGTTAAATACATGATTCCGATGCTTAATATTATAGAACTAAGTACATTTAACGATTTATATTTAAAATTGAAATATTTAAATCAGTAAAATCGAATGCATTAATCTAACGATCCACTTCAAGTTAACCGTGCAATCTAACATTATGTAGTTTGTTGACTCAAAAGATTTCACCTGGCCCAAGACTAAGTTTGATGATAGAAAAACCATCAACATAACCAAAGCCCAGCTAGACAACTCGAGCCCAAATGAATTTATTACAAAATTAAAATTTTACTGGACTTTAAGCCCAACACGCTTTATCTTGGCCCAAGTGTTTTAACAGCATACTTGGCCCAACTCACATAAAACTTTGTAGCCCAAGATTTTCAAAGTTTCGGATACAAAGTGGAACTACTCAACAAGAGGAAGTGAACTCTGACACAAGACAGAAAGGGTGAAGGATCGGCGAGAAAAGTGAAGTTGCAGTCATATGAATTAAAGAGCAACAAACAAAAGTCATCAAGGGTAAGAGAACAGTATTTACAAGCTAAAAACCTAGAACTTTTTAGAGCCATTAATTCTTCGGTCCTTTGGATAATGTGATGCCACTAATACCCTCAATATGTGTATCAATATCTTAAAGCCACGTTTTGTATGTATTGAAAAGGATAAATAAATGACAAAATTAGAAAAAAAATATAAATTATGAAATAATTTTCTCAGAAATTGCATTATAACTCCACTCGAGATTGGAGACTGAGAGTTTTAACTTCATGTAAAATGATTGAAGCGAAAAAATAAGTGAAAGTTGCAGAAAATATGGGAGACAAAATAAAAGAAAATAAGAAGAACATAACAGTTTAGGAATGAGCAAGAAACACATAAGCTTAAATGGCAAAAAGTCGGAGGGATAAAGTAGAAGGAGATAGGAAGGGGTGAAATGGGAGGAAAAGTAGTCAACTGGAATTTCCAACCATTTATGCCATTGATATGAATGTGTAAAGGAAGGGAAATTTTAAGACTAGAGTAAACTTTCAAGACAGCATTTATAGTTACAAGCTTGATATGACAATACATATATATATATATATGTATAATATTTAAAATAGAGAGCGTTGTAAATTTATACAGTATAACACATTTAATACTACAAAATAATATTTAACATGTATAAAAATTACAAAATTTTATGAAAAATTTATTACATATACTATTTTTTATATTTTAAAATTATTCAAAAATAATTAAATATTTTTATGGAAAATTTATGATGCAGCCTTCATAAGTGGTCGGAGGTCGGAAATGTCCGACCAAAATTGGTAGGATATATCCGATTTTATTTATTTCTATTTTATATTTAATATATTTAAAAGTTTAAATTTGTTCTAATTTTATTTCAATCGAGTTTTGGTCAGATTGTCTCTCTTGTGTCTATTAGGAATTTTTAAAAAAAAAAATTTCTTTCTCGTATCTCAATAAATTTTTTCAAAAAACTTTTACATGTAATTTAAAAATATTTATTTATCTCTCCATCTTGAAACGTTAATATATTTATCTTATTATTTACTTTTTAAATTTAATCTATTTGTTTTATTATTTATTATTTTAAGTATCTCCATTATTTTTTATTATTTTAAGAATACTGTTCATTTTTTACTAAAAAACAACAACCGTGCTTTTTAATTACATCCTCCATTTGGATTCTAATATCGTGTTTTGCAAGTATTCTTTAAAAGAATGAGAAAAAGATATATATTTCATTCAGATTCAAAATGATTAAAATATGTTGGCATAATATGAATTTTATTAATTTTGGGCAACAATATAAATCAAATAAATAGTGGGTCATATTATAAATATAATAATATTAAGAATAGTCTTTTCTAATTTTTTTCATTTTTGCTCTTTTTACAAACCTACTTTACACATGTCATATGATTAGCGCGGGTATCGGTGCCCTCAAGCACCAAGTAATTTACTTTCAAATATACTATACAAGTTAAAAGCCTAGACAAAATCTTTAAAGAAGATATTCTAACATATGTACATATGCTTTCAAGGGACTGAAGCTTTTCTACAATTTCGGCCCAAAGAAGAAAAAAGGCTCAAAAGAAGAGAAGATGAGACGCGCAAGGCATAGAGAGAACAATTCGAACTTGGGTTTCCATCTTCTTCAACATTGGCTCTTCATGCGCTGCTTGGAAAACCAAGTTGAAAGGAAGTCTACGGCAAGAGAAAAACCAACCATAAGCCACCATTGCAAAACATGAACCTTTTGCTTCTTCCCAAGGCCTAATATTCAAATTCTTGAAAGGGAAATGGTTCCACTTAAACTTTAACAGTCATATTCTTCAACCTATAAAAAGAGAAGGTTTCATATGAAATTTATAACAAGAAAAATGACTGAAAAACAACTGCAAAAATCTAAGATAAAATTATTCTTTCAGAGCTTAATATTAGGTTCCTATATTTAGCTTTTAAGAGCCTAATTAGTTTGAGCTGAAATATTGTCATCCCTTTATTTATAAGAGTTTTTGAATCCTAATATACTTATAAATCTTTTTTGAACGAAAAGCCAGTTAAAAATGAATTGAGTAAAAATTCAATTTATAATAGTTTGAAATAATTTTAAATCTTGTATTAAAAGTGAATACGTATTAATAACAAGTCCCACCCAAAAATTCACTGCAACAAATTCAAAGTTCCTTTAGAATGAAATGAAATTAACAAAGCAATGGCATAATACATTTTCAAGAAACATATGGAAAAATAACTAATATCAAAGCACATAAGTATATAAAGCAACCAAAATGTTCAACTTTTTTGGTCGCACAGAAATTGGAGCCACAACATGTGAATTAGATAATGTTCAAGCTGAGCGCATATATTAAATTCCAAAAGCTATTCAAAGAGGCGAAGCAAGACACCAGATTCAAGTGCTATGGTCAGAAAATCACAGGACACAATGACAATTAACACCAAAGAATGTTAAAGATATGAATAATAAATGATGTTCAAATTATATAATGTTCCCTTTTCAGCCAGCGCATAAACTTCAACTGAACTCGCATCATTTATGCAAAAGAAGAGAACATATTCATGTCCATTAAAATTAAAGTTCATAAAATACAAGTGAACTCGGGGTTGTTGTTAAGAAGAAGCCATGTCAACATCGTTCGATACTAGCTATGATTATTAACTTATGCATCCATGCAAAATTTTAATTGATAAATGTAACATCTAGTACAAAAAAAAAAAAAGAGAAGATTGTGCACTAAATATAAGAACAGTGCAAGAATTGTGACTGCAGAAAAATAAGTAAGATTGCAATTGTATCTGCACCTACACAAACATATAATGTAATTTTACGTATGTACATAGATGGATTTAAGAGAGGCGCCGGGTGTAGTCGCTTCCTTTGAATTTTTTAAATTTTTAATTTTTATATATAATTTTATTTTATATTTTTAATTTATAAAAACTTACCTTTTTATTGTAAGAATTTATTTTTGTTAATTCAAATATTTGATATAAAGACTTTCACCATTTTAAAATTAAATTTTGAATCCGTCCCTGTATATATATATACACACTTAAAATTAACATACAATTTACAATGCATTGTCATACAAGCACTTATAACAGTCGTATCACAACGCATTGTTAACTCACTTGATTTCAATAATAATATCATGTATTGTTTCTAATATAAAATATATACGTGTGCCTATATATATATATATATATATATATATATATATATACACACATGCACATACTATATATAGCATGAAATTATAAATTTTTGAACAAAATGTACAATATTATAATAGAAAATTTCTCCTCCACCGGTACCCTGGTTTGCATGTGAGTTCAATCATTATAATTCTCTACCACTATGACCATTTTGGCCTCATAATTTAGTGTTATCAAAATAGAGGTCGTGGAAAGAAATAACAAAAGAGAATTGCCTTGCCGGACAATGCTTAATCATTCCAGCAACTAGTGCATGAACGGTCAAGTCATATGGTACAAAGCAATTCTCATTTGTATTTTCTTTTTGGGCCAAACTCTTTTATTATTTCTATTTAAAACCTATTCCCACCGAATTATGAGGCCAAGTTAATTAACTTGTCGGTTCATAGTGGTTGAAAATTAATGATTGTATCATATAACTTAACCGTACATGCTCTATTGGCAATCAAATTGCCCTAATCAATTTTCCTTTACATGTGCTTGTCATGGAGCTGTACTACTTCATTCTTAGTTTAAAACTGTAAAATTGTATTACTCGCATGACATAACATTTTGCCCACCCTCTGCCTGTTGTTGGATGCCTCTCCCCTTTGTATTTTATTGGACAATCAATAAGGCAATAGATATTGAGAATTATTTTAGTGTAGTCTTTTATCAAGTACCTTCATGATATAAAATTATTTTAATCACTAATAACTTAATTAATATAATATTAAATTATGTATAAATGCTTAAAATAAAAAGATAAATAATAATGCATGCAACGCAATTGCTTATTATTATGATTATGATTATGATTATTATTATTATTATTATTATTATTATTATTATTATTATTATTATTATTAAAAATATAAACTACTAGAAAGAAACAGTGAGAAGTCTGTGAAAAGGGATACTATCTTTTTGTTTAGTAACCAGTACTTAATAATTAAATAATAAAACATATTACAAAAAATTTGGTCATTGTGACTAAGACATTATGACAGTTAAATTTTACTATCGTAATGGCCACGATTAACAAACAAACTACGACGGTGAAAAAAGACCCGTGTGAAGCCTAGTGTTTAATAAATTATATTTAATATAATATATATTATATATATTTTAATAAATTATATATATTTAATATAATATTTATTAATATAATAATATATATAGTAATAATATATATAATACTGATATATATTTATTAAATTCAATATTTATAATAATTAAATTAGTATTATAAATTAATATTAATAATTAATTAATCATTAAATAATTAATTTAACAATAATAATTAGAGAATATTAGAATATTTTATTTCTATTTCTATTGAATTTCTATATTTATATTCATATATTTAGATTTAATTCAATATTAATTAATAATTAATTAATTTATATTATTAATTAAATAATAAATAAATATATTAATTAAATTAATAACTAATGTTAATTAAATGTATTATAAATTAACAATATTTTTATATGTTATTAATAAATAATTAATTAAATTAAATATCTAATATTAATTTTATATATATATATATATATATATTACAAATTAACAATATTTTTATATATTTACATTCTTGGACTTTACGATAGGCTAACATGATCGTCATAATTTCAAGGAATGTATACTTGTCTTTATGACAGTCAATTATGACCATTGTTAAGGTTGTTAAATTATATTTAATATAATATATATTATTTATTTTAGTAAATTATATATTTGATAAATTATTAATAAAAAATTTCACATTTACACTTTATGACAATTTGGTCCCTCACAAGGAACTATGGAAAATTAATCCCCTCAAAAATCCCATTTTATGCAGAATTTGTTTTTAATTACTACAAATTGAAGAACTAATTTTGTGCAAATTTGAATTTATAAGGGAAAATTTTTGTACAAATTTAAATTTGTGAGGGACTAATTTGTTACAATTAAATTGTGAGAGAGTCACAAAGTGCAAAAGTGAGGGACTAATTGTGTACTTTAGCCTATATAATAATAATATATATAGTAATAATATGTATAATAGTAATATATATTTAATAAATTATATTAAAGTATTTATTTATTATATTCCATTATTAAAATATATATGTATAAAATTATTTCTTAAATTCAATATCTATAATAATTAAATAAATATTATAAATTAATATAATTAAATTAGTATTATAAATTAATATTCATAATTAGTAATTAATTAATCATTAAATAATTTATATATTAAATAATAATAATTAGAGAATATTAAAATATTTTACTTATATTTCTATTGAATTTCTATTTCTATATTCATATATTTAGATTCAATTAAATATATTAATTGGATATGTATTATATATAAATTTATAATATAGCAAATATATAATATAATATAATAAAAATATAATATAAATATATCACAATAAATATATATTAAATATTTATATTTATATTTTAATTATTATTATCTAATAATATTAGTTAATTTATATTTTATATATTTGTTTTACTAATTCATATTTTTAACTAATATTTAATATATATTTCATATATTTATATATAATATCTAAATATATTTTTATATAATATATTCTTTCACTTCATGATGGTCTTTGTTGATTGTGGTGAAGCCTTGTCTTGACGATAGTCACAAACTGACCATTGTAAAAGATCCCTAATGACGATCAGTTACAACTGTAATTAGGACTGTTAAATTATATTTAATATTTAGTAAATTATAAATTAATAACAATTTAATATTAAAATAATAATAATAATACATATAATAAAAGAGAAGTACCAAATTGGTCTTATGTTTTTACACTTTATGACAATTTAATCCCTCACAAGGAATTGTAACAAATTAATCCCTCAAAAATCTTATTTTATGCAAAAGTAATCCCTCAAAAATACTATTAGAAGAATTGATTTTGTACAAATTTGAATTTATGATGGACTGGTTTTGTACAAAATTAAAGTTGTGAGGAACTAATTTATCAAAAATTAGTTTATAAAAAGAAGTTAATTAATTACTTTATTATTTTTCTCATTAACTATAAAGAATTTACATAAAATAATGAATTCATTATTTTTTTTGCTGACTATAAAGAACTTATGCATTTCAAAGAATGTTTGACACATTATTAGAAAGGTGAAAAGTCATCGCGTGAGAAGTTAAGGTTTGCTCAACAAAAACTTCTCATCGATCAACTGAGCTCCCATCTTAAAGGAAACCTACTTTACTCAAAAATAATAGTGTAAGCAAAACAAAATTGGTGTTAATATAATGAAAGTATGTAACGATCTATGAAATTATTATTTGCAGATTGAAAATTAGGGATTTTAATTAAATTAAAATAATAAAATTCAATCGTATGTTATTATTATTAGTATTTCTAGTTTGGCCAAAGTTGCGTGCTATTTTGGTGCACATTTTATCAAGTAATTGACAAAAACAAAATATCATATACCAAAACATTAACGGAACAAACAACAATATTTGAATGAAAAATTAAAAAAAAAATGGAATAGAGTTTTATCATGAAATAATAATTTTTTTTTCAAAATAAATAAAGTAAACTAAATATATATATAATTAGTTTACTTTATTTATTCTAAAAATAATTTATAATTTATTATATCATGATATATATATATATATATATAATTTCATTTATTATAAATTTATTGAAAGATTTTATTTAATTAATTATGTAAGAGATCAAAAAAAGGAAATTCAACGAAATGATTGTCTTCATCATCAATGTATTCTGGGCCATTCTTTGAGATTTCATCACCTTCACCATCGAGCCCTCTACTCCACATACCCTTATTATTGTCCCTACTCATTCACATTTCACACAATTAAACACTAGGCCCAACAAGAATAAAAACAAAAAGGAAAAAGAAAAGTAGAAGCTAACCCACAAGGAGAAAAAGAAACCTAGAAACGTTGAGTACATCGGCATGCATAACAACGAGATCACTGTGATCGACAGAGATCAATAAAATATCTTTTACCTTTCTGAAATTTTGTAGACTTCATTGGTTATAGCTCAAGCTTTCCCTGAAACCTTAGGTTTGGTCTAGCGATCTAGTGGGGTTCGTGTCCTCAAGCTTTCCTAAAAGCCTTTTGATCCAGTTCCGTTGTGTATCTGTTTGTAATATTTAATGAAAATGCTATGTTCCTTCCAATTTTGACATTGTATTCCTGAGATGAGTTGGATCTTGCCTACAATTATGCTGTATTTAATTTTCAGATTTCATTATAGAGTATTTTATTCAATCTGGGTTCCCAATTTCACTAATAGATGTTGTTCTACTCTCTTGTATTGCTAATGAGTAGAAACCCATTGAGTAACCTTGAGATTTTTAGATTTATAACATATGGAGTTATTTTTTCTAGTTCTGATTTCGCATCTGAGTAAAATCGAGGTTTTCTATGTTGCTGATACATTTTTAATGATAATTTCATTTTCCCTCCTGCATATAATTTACATCGCAATCCACTAGTTAGGAATCTGTTAACTTCGAGATAGGATTTGCATCTCTAAAGGAGCAGAACTGGTGAGGAATCAATAATCCCCTGATGCGACGCTTCTATTATTAATTATGGATTAGTCAATTAGTGATATTTCGTTAGATCAGTGATTTTGGCATGTGCATCTCTTTATGACCTGATTAAAAATATCTTAAATCAATGTTTAGATCAAGAGGAAATTTTTAAAACTGTATGCTTGTAAGTAATGAACCACTGTGTCCAACAATTTTTTGTTCTCTCTCTGCTCTTTTGTAGTGCTTTTTGCATTATGAGGTAATGTGCAAATGAGAAAATCCATACAATCATAGGCATGCTCAAGTTTTTCCCACAGCATGAGCTTAAATTTATCATGAATTGTAACAATGTGGATTCCATTTTCTTAGGAGGTTCACAGCTGGCCCATTTTTTAGTTAAGCCCTTAACTTTATTTAGGACTTGGCTGATTTCAAGCCATTGTGCAACCCTAGTTTCCACACGCTCTCCACCGGCCACCATTCTTTGCCTACCAATTGTTCTCTCATTGTGTGATCATCAATTGCCCGCTGGCCATTCTCTCATTGTGTGCTTGTCGACTGGATGCCATTGTGTTGACTCCTTCTGTGCTCATCATCAAGGTCATTGTCTGTCTTTTATCCACCCTTTTCGTTCTTACAGGCAATTCCTTGGTTCGACCACCTCCCAATCATCTAGCACCGTTGTTGTTCGTTCTCGTTGCAACTCGATAAGTCAAATATTTTTGAAAGTTTTTTATTTAAAGTTTTGGTTATTCCAATATGTGCATAAAACTATCTAATTGTATTGGAAATGGAGATTATTTCATTACATTGAATAATACATTCTTTTCCCATGAAATTTAGTTGTGAGCATAGGTTAGTTCCTAGTAGATGAATAAATTAGATGAAGCATGAATGAATTGTTAAACTAGATGAATCTCCAAGATCTTACTACCAAATATGTTAAACATGGTCAACTCGCTTAGCCGACAAATCTACAGGGATTTAGATCCTCCTCGTTCTTCTAGCTTTAATTGGTGGTTACTCTATCTCTGTAACTGATGTCCTTATGTGTTTCAGTTTTTGCTTAATAAAAACTAATTATTGCATTGGCCTAAAAAAGAGCCAAAGTTAAAAATATATATATATATTAGAAGAATGGTGATGGAGCTAAACTTGCATTAGTCAAAACAACTTTGAATGTTTTGTAAATTGTAAAAAGCAATTAGTTTAGAGTGGAAAATGAATATAAAAAAGCTTTGAATGTTAAATGTCATATATAATCAAAGTTTTCTTTACGGGAGATTTAGTTGAAAGAAAGAAGATAATGATTTAAATAAGTTAGAGGTTGATGGATGGTAAAAGTACTACCACATTTAAGGTATGCCAGTATATAATATGAATATAGGACGATGTTGGTTAACAAGATCATAAATTACAAACAAAGAACAAAACAAGGGTTGTAATACTAAATGGCGCCACAAACACTATTGTTAAAGTACCTTAGGTTGGCTCCCTTTCTTAATAATAGGTTTTTAGAAAATTTCATGTATTAGAAAGCAGACATTTCATAGGAAAAATATAATAAAATTCTAAGCAAACAAAAAGCAGATAGGAAAGTAAACAATGAGCAATGTCTTAGACAAAACCTAACATATAACCACTTTCAACATAGGTTTAACTTATCCCTTATTAGTAGTGAACACAAACAACAATAACCAATTCCACTCCTTAAATGTTAAAAAATACATAGGGAAAGCTTTTGAATACAAATTTAATAAAAGCTAGAAAATTAAAGGATCATTTAAAGCAAATGATTAATTAAGAGTTTACATTTGTAAAAGATATCAATTAAGAGTTACAGATTAAAGCATAAATGATTAATCTTCATTTTCCATCAATGTCACTAGGATTTATGGTGAAATTACTATGCATTACTCTTGAAGCTTTACTCTTATGTTAGCATCATTAAGACCAAAAATATAGAATTAACATTTTTTTAATAATTTTTAAACTAATAAGGCATGGTTATATGCTAAATTTAACATGTGACAATTAGGTTGAACTATTAAAGCAAAGGATCAAAAGCATTTGAACGATTCTCTTCATGAATTATGTTATCTGAATAACACAACCCATAAAGGATACAATATGTTATGCTTTAATATGACTTCATATCCAAATAAGATTAACAAATTAATTTTCATACACACATATCACATATATGGTTGGTGTTTCAATTGTACTTTTATAATGATAGTTTTATTGATTTCACTTTTTAAGAAAATGGATAGGTCTTGGATTTCTAAACCCTAAAATACACTTGAATATTTAGAAGGACTTAATAATTTTTTAGATTTTGCATTTACTAATGGGAGTGTTGAGGGTAAAATAATATGCCCTTGTCCAAAATGTAAATCTAAGAAATAGTAAGCTAGAGAAATTGTGTGAGACCACTTAATTGTTAAACCATTCCTGTAACAGTATACTCTTTAGGTAAGGCATGGGGAAAGAGGTAAAGATTTACCTCATGTACAACCTGTATCAGTGCCACAAGTAGGTGAAGAAAGAACTTTTAAGGTCAATCCTGTGCAAGATATGGTCTATGATGCATTTGAAGTTCATAATTATAATGACATAGTGGACGAAGTTGAAGGCCCAGCTCCATCATCTTTTGACCTAATGATAGATGAGGTGGCAAAAGAGTTTCACGAGTTAATTAGGGATGGATAACAAAATTTGTATGATGGATGTGAGAAATATTCAAAGCAATCATTTTTGGTGAAGTTGTATCACATCGAATATCTGTATAGAATCAATGATAATGTTATGTCTATGATATTAGAGCTATTAGTAGATGCCTTTGTGAATGCAAAGATTCATCCTTCTTTCTATGAGGCGAAAAAAAATATTAATAAATTGGGACTCAATTATAAAAAAAATTCATGCATATCTTAATGATTGTATGTTATACTGGGGAGAGGATGAAGCCAAAAACATATGTAAACAATGCAACACATCTAGGTGGAAGCCAAAGAAAAAGGGTAATAAGTATAAAAATACGTCTGCTAAAGTATTTAGATATTTTCCATTGAAACCATGATTGCAAAGGCTCTTTACATCTCCAAAAATGCTGAGCACATAAAGTGGCATGAAGTAGATAAAAACAATGATAACATAATGAGACATCCAAGGGATTTCGAGGCATGAAAGAAATTTGATATAATGAATGCTCAATTCGCTTCGGATCCTTAAAATGTATGTTTAGGGTTAGCCATTGATGGTTGCAATCCATTTGGCAACTTGAGTACAACCTATAACATTTGGTTGGTGGTACTCATACCTTACAACCTACCTCCCTGGATGTGTATGAAACAAAGTTCATTAATCATCTTAATGATTATTCCTAGGAAAAAACACCAGGAAATAAGACAGATGTGTATCTGTAAATGCTGATAAAAGAGCTAAAAGAATGGCGAGATGTGGGGGATGAAACATTTGATTCTTCCACTAATGAGATGTTCAAGTTGCGTGTAATTATCATATGGATGGTTAGTGATTTTCCAAGGCTTGGAACTCTATTTAGGTGTAATGTTCATACAAGGTTAGCTTGTTTCACTTGTAATTTTGATTCTATCCTCATCCGCCTTCCCTATAATAGAAAGTGGTGTTTCACAGGTCATTGTCATTTTTTAAGTCCAAGACGTAAATTTAGATTGACTCAAAGTAGATTTGATGGAAGTAAAGAGAAAAGAAACTCCCTATAGCAATAACTGGATTAGAAATTTTAATATAGCTTGAGGATGTTAAGAACGTATTTAGAAAAGATATAGAGGGTGAAAACTTAGGAAGAAGACCTCGAGGGATCTGTTGTTATAGTTTGTGATCCTCAATAATGGCATAAAAAGAGCATATTTTTTCAACTTCCTTGTTGGGAGAACCATTTATTACGTCATAGTCTTGATGTCATGCACATTGAGAAAAATGTTTGTGACAATGTGTTTTTCACTTTACTGAATAAGGTTGGGAAATCAAAAGACCATTTAAATGCACGACGAAACTTACACAATATGGGCATAAGGTCTGATCTGTGGCCAAATGATAATGGTAGATATCTTTCGGCTTTGTTCATGTTGACCAATGCAAATAAAGATATCTTTCTAAAGACTTTAAAGAATGTTACTATGCCTTACAGTTATTCTAGTAACATATTCAGATGCATTGATTTAAGGCAACATAAGATCGGCATTTTAAAGAGTCATCACTCGCACATTCTTATGAAACAACTTCTACCGTTGGTAATTAGACAAACACTACCTAAGCAAATGTCTGTTGTTTTGATTGACTTATGTTCATTTTTCAGGCAATTGTGTAATAAAGTGATAAATGTAAATGAACTTGACCAAATCCAAGATAAAGTTGTTCTTAATTGTGTCATTTGGAAATGATATTTCTGCCATCATTCTTCACAGTTATGGTGCATTTGATTGTATATTTAGTTGAAAAAGCTAAGCTTGGAGGTCTTATCCAATATTGTTAGATGTACCTTATAAAGAGGTAATGTTCAATGTATTTATTATTGCATTACAATTATAATCACTGGAAAAGCTACAAGCATATCGTCACGTGCTGACCAATTGTGGTGCAATAGACCCATTTCTCCAGTAAGTAAATTTTAATCATTGGATAAATCCATAAAACTATAAAATCTAATAGTCATAAATATATTTGCTAATATTATATGTAGGGAATTCAAAGACAATTAAGAAGACGTTCATGGTCTTCTTTTGAAATAGATAAGAGGGTTCATGAGGAGTTTGTTCAGTGATTTTCTAGACGCGTAAACACTTAGACATCATTGACAGTTTATTTATATTATGTATTTGTCTTATATGGTTCATAATTATTTTTTCAAATAAGAAATGATGTGAATACATCCCATTTAGTTGATATGAAGTTCCTTGCCATGGGTCTATTGGAGAAAGCATGGCATTATAGTGCATACAATGTCAATGGATTCAAATTTCGAACAATGGAACAAGACCAAGGGTTAAAAACTCAAAATTGTGGAGTTTTTAGAACATTTGGTACAGGAAGTTATTCATGTAGTAGTGATGGTCAAATGAAGTTCGGAGGTGTACCACATTATGGAAAATTATTGGATATAATTGAATTAAATTATCACGGTCGGTTTACGATTTTCTTGTGGGCTAATACCACCACTACTAGAAGACTTGTAAAAAGTGAATTAGGATTCATATCTATTAATTTTTCACAATTAATACACATGAGTAATAATGAAGATGATGAGCGATAAATCCAAGCTTCAGAAGCTCAAATGATATATTATGTGGAAGATGAGTTCGATAATAATTAAAGTATGGCCATACACATAAAGCCATGAGACTTGTAAAACATGGGTGATGAGGATGAAGATGTTATTTATGCCAATGAGTCATTCTATGTACAACACTTGGAATAATTGTTCCCAAATGACGAAAATAATTTATGCTTGTCCAGGTTTGTATATTCCATTTATTATATATTTGATGGATTTTTCATGTTGTTGTAGTTCTATTATATATATTCTTAATTTGAACTAATGTTACTTTTGATCAATAATAGGAATCTTGAAGATGAAGAGGTTCTTTAGGAACTCTAAATCAGGCATTGCTAGTAGGCAAGGTTCACCAAGCATTGACACTTCATTACCAAGTCTTGCTACTCCTAGTGATTAATCTATGCCTTTGACTCCAAATACCCTAGCTAATGTTTCAAACGAACAGCCTACCCTACCAAGTACTACTGCCAATGTTGGGGAACAACAAGCAGAGCATGTTTCAAACGAACAACCTGCACAGCTTCCACCACGACCACGTAGGAAAGGATGGACTATTAATGTCATTAGTAAGTAAACAAATTAATGAGATTTAATGCAATGTTGGTTCTTATATATTCATTAATTAACTTAAACATTATAGATGAAAATGGCCAAGTGAACAGTGCCTGATGTTTAGACTCTTCCGAGGCGTGAAAGGGTGATTGTACCATTCAATCCCAAAAACTAGTCCACCGGAGAAGGTCAAAAATGGACAGATGCGATGTTGGCTATCTTTCTTGGGAGCATTGTAAAAGATTTTAATAAGGTACCCATTAGTTATAAAAAATGGAAGTTAATACCTCTTGAATACAAAAATGACATATTTAGAGACCAAATACAGGTAATAATGCATTTGCTATCTAATTTCCATATGAATCCAGCAATTTCTTTATTGAATTTTCTATGATATATATACCTTTTGCAAGAAAAGTTTGTTGTTGAGGAGGTTCATAAAAAAATTATTCTTGAGTCCTTAGGATGCAAATGGAAAGATTTTCGCTTTTGATTATAGACATTCATAGATAATAGAACAAAAACGAGAGACGAGTTAATTGCCTTGGCCCCAGAGGGCATTCAAAGGGAGCAATGGGCATCCTTTGTTTATTATTGACTTGACCCTAAAACTAAGGTACAATAAAACTATATATATAGTTTGTCTTCGCATCAATTTTTTGTAATCTAATTCATATGCTTTGGTTAAATATATGGCCACTATTGCAAAAAATAAAGAAAACAAAAAGAAGCTAACAATCCCACAAAAAATAAAGAAAACAAAAGAAAGAAAATGATCCCACACATTGATGGATTGAAGAGTCTTGCATGAAAATGCTAAAGTGGTGAGTTTATATTAGTAAAATGTATTACACTCAAATTTTGTATGACTGTTTGATGTGTTACATTATGAAAAACAAATATAGGAGGAAGAGTGTGGGGGTCTAGTTTCTTGGGGAGAGGTTTGGATTGCAAAGCATAAGAGGGTTGATGAATCATTCATAAATGACGATGCTCAAGTTATTGGTGTATGTTTATGAACTTTTTCATGTTATATTATTGATTTCTAATTCTTTCCAATTGGTTTAATGTTGACATGAGTTATTGTCTTTTTATTTTTTGACTCTTGTACGCAAGAAATTTCTCTGCAAGACTCATTAGCATAGGTTCTAGGGACTCAGGAACATTCTGGCCAAGTTCGAGGAAAAGGAATGGGTGCATCCTAGGCCATCTTATCATGAGTTACATATGGAAGTTGTATCACTTAAAGCTAAAATGACAGAAAGTGATCAAATAGATGCATAATGAAGAGCTCAAATTGCTAATTTGGCAGTAAAACAACAACAAATAAATGCAATTATGTCTTTTTTCCTAAAAAATGTTTAGAAGATTTACCCCCAAAGATTGCATCCATACTATCTTGTGTGGTACTTCTTTAAAAATTTTTATTTTGTATAAGTCTTGTGTTGTAATGTTCTTTTATCTTTATTATTCAATTTATTGCTTATCAAAGTTTATCTTTAATTTTTAGATACCTCGTAAGCAAGGCAAGCCAAACCCGCCTTCAAATCCATCACCAACTCCTTTAAGTAGGGATAATTAGCTAGTTAGGATGGCTAATCATTGTTTATTGTTAGACTTTGCAATTATTTAGTATTTTATTAATTATGTTTATAGTTGATTATCAAGTTGGCTTTGAATATTAGATTGTGTTGTGATAAGTGATTTATTATATTTGCAGGATATTGATTCATCTTGATTCAAAGCCAAAAAAAAAAAAATTGTAACAAAAGCTAAAAGTGGAATATTTAAAAAAGGAAAACGTATTAGTGGCGATTTAAACCGCTGCCATAGAAAATATGACACCCACTATGGCAGTTTAGCCATAACCATCGCAAAGACGAATCATTACGACAGTAGGAAAATTTGTTGCAAAACCATGACATTATAATAGTTTTTTTAAACAACGTAATGGCATATGATCGCAAGGGTCAAAAACAGTGTTGCAAAACCATAGCACTGCAACACTTATCTTGACTCTTATAATAACGTAATTTTATGATGACTTTAACAAAAGTTTTTTGACTATTGGAAAAATATGCTATCACATTGATTTCTACGAGGGTTTATAAAAACGTTGTCATTTCATTTGTGATGGTAATTTTTGTGACGTTTTCATTGAGCGTCATAAAATCACTTTATAACGGTCACTACCCTAGCAAAAACTATTAAAAACCATCGTAAAAGCCTTTTTTTTTTTTAGTGATATATATATATATATATATATAATTGATTAGTTTGAAATTTGTTGAAATAATTTTAAAAAAAAGCACTAAATTATAATATGAAAATTTTCCCTAAAATCTCTATATATATAAAAAGATGAATTTTGTTAACAAGTGTCCGAAGGTACTAATTGAGGATTATTTATTGCATTTACTAATAATAAATAATAAATCTTTATAAACTAATTTTACTACATCTCATTAATATTTCTTTATTCTTATGACCACATCACCTTTATCTTTTTCAATAACTTAGAAAATATCGGTTTAAATCCAATACTTTATATGAAAGATTAGGCAATTTATTTTTTCAAAGGATCATGTGATGTTGTTTGTTTCGAAAGGATTATGTTTCATATAAAATCCTAATAATACATATTTATTATGATTTTTCAGTGCTATGATGAGCAAAGTTTTTGTTGGAAGAAACAAGAAAGGAGATCGAAATATAATATGACTTTTGTGTAATATTGCAGAATTTATTAATAATTTGCGTTCTCAATATTTAATGGCTTTGGATTTCCTAAAAAAAAATTTATTAGAATATTGTATTGTATATTGGATGGTGACAAACTATATTTTTTTGAGTTTTGTTATTTAAATTTACAGTTAAGAGTTCCTAACATTAGGAGACAAATTCAAATTCCTCACTTTGTAACGTGGCAATATATTCCAGATGAAGGAGATTTATTAAGTCATTTGGAAAAGATTAGAATAATGTGGTTATAAAAGCCAAAAAAAAATATTAATGTAATATAGTAAATCTAGTCAATACGTATATATTATTATTTTAATAGATGCAATAAATTATCCTTAACAAGATACTGATTAACAAAACTCATAAAAATATAACCCAAAACAACATCTGAACATAAACTCTTATACCATTGACTTTAACAAAGGGAAAATTAACCTCATACCCACCTTCGGGGCATCTTTAAAAATAGATTTGGTAAAATTGAAAATTCAAATGTAAATGAATTTAATAAAATTTATACCATTAAATAAAAATTTAATAACTCAAATTTTAAAAAATTATTAGAAGTAGTTTAATATTGATTAAAATCTAAACCACCTTAAATCTCTTCTCTTACAAAATTCATTGGTTTTCTTTTACAACATCTAACCTTAATAATTTAATTTATTAGCTTCAACACCAACGTTATCACAAACGCCGTCTAAGCCAGTTTTCATAATGAAACGTAATTTACTAATGTTCAATTCGTATTAGATACTTTTTTTTTTTTTTTCAAAACAATAGCCCCCAATTAGGTGGGACAAGGCAATTAGCGCGCGTAGTTCAAGTTAGAATATGTAAACAGACGAAAAACATAAGTGCTATAAATTGAATTGTATGTTCAAACACGCAATATAATATATGATTGTTAATTTTTTGTCATTAATATATAAATATTACTACTTTATAACACTATGCAAAGTTCAATTCTAATAATATATGATTCAAGACTCGAAAGGTATAACTTAGATCTTTTATATATTTTGTGTAACTGGACAACACAATCTTGAAGAGAAATAACAAGAGATCCACCACTTTCCACTTCTTTCTTTCTCCTCTGTCCTTCTTTCATTGCATTCCCGCAATATTGCAGCCTCAATTTAGGAATATGTCAGTACCTTTCTGTCTGGAGGATTATAACGATCTAGTAGGCTTTTTTTATAAAAACAGATTTACAAATAACTTTCATTTATTACTCTTTGTAGGGATTACGTTACTATTCATGAAGTTAAAATTTTGGTTATCAAAATTGAGTATTTAAATTTTTGTGCTTAAACAAGTTGATTTTCTAGTCATCATAATCAAGTCTTCCATATAGATACTGGTACCTGCAGATCACGAGCCCAAAACGAGAAATATTGTCATTGAAAAGTTTAAGTTATGAGTAAATTATGCTAATATTTTCTTGAAGTTTTATTAAATTATTCATATATTCTTTGTACTTTAAAAACTCCTCTGATATTTTGATATATATTTTAGATCATAGCAATGATTGAGATAAAACTGCATAAAAATCCTGGATCATATGTATGAATTTGAACAATTAATAATAAAACGACATGAATTTGTGCCTGATTATTCGCCATGGGTCAGACTAATAATACAAACACTTTGTCATAAGGTTGGTAGAGGCTTTCAATAGACTAGTACACTTAATAGAAACAGAAAGGGGACCCAGCCAACCTTTTATGTCTTACATGCCCATTACGAACCTCAGTAAAACTTAATTAGCTACACATTTAAACAGCCACCCAAACTCTACTTTAATAATGTGTGTTAAACCTAAATTCATTCTGACCACTAATAATATCAGGCCGAAATAGATACTTAATTGGATCATCGATCAACCTGTGACCTAGAAAAATAAAACAATAAAATCAACAGAGGAGGTTGAAACGGAAGCAATATAACCGTAGAGATAAAATACTAATGCAGATTATGTAAGTCCTCTGATTGATAGGAGGTCTAAATTTGACTACTGTGTGTTTCGACGGAAAATCCAGTAACATAAAGGAGTAAAAAACAAAATGTTATGGCAAAGTAAGTGTAGAATCAGAATTTTAAATTATCGCCTTAAAAGTATGTGAGTTACTGTGGCTGGAGATTATATTAAATGATTTAATGGTGGCAAGAGAAGGGGTCATAATTAAACTTGTAATGTGACAATAAATTAGCGATTCACATAACTCATAACCTAGTTCAGTATCATAGGATGAAGCATATTGAAGTGGAAAGTGCTTCATTGAAGAAAAACTTGAGAGTAGACTAATATGCATGCACCTTTTATTTTTACAGTGAACTAAATTACTAATCTTTTGACTAGATGACTGCCAAACAACACATTCCAGGAGCTTGTAAGCAAAATGGGAATGAAAAATATTTATTTTCCACCTTGAGGGAGTGTTGGTAGTATAATATTAGTTTTATTTTATGTTATTTCTCTGAATTTTATTTAATTTATTTGTATTTGTTAAGAGTGCAAATCCATTAAGTTAGAGAGTCTTAGTTGTTAGATCTTATAAAATTCAGTAGATACTAGATCCAGATATCGGTGAGCAGTGTAATCAGTTTAATATACAGTTTTACAAAAATATTATATTTTTCATAATTTTCCATATAACAAAAAGAGAAGCACCACCGTCAAGCCAAATTCAAAAGGACATCAATAAAATTTCATTCAAAAAATCCTGGGACGGAGAGTTGAACTTGAACAGCATAGGTGACGGACCATGAAAAAAAAAATCTCAGAGATTCCGTTTTGCTAATTCAATCAAATTAATATTTCATTATTACAATATTTTTACCCAACTTTATTTTAAATTGCGCAAAAATTCACATCCTGTTCACAAAGTGACAAAATGAGGTTTGTTAAAAGAGATTAGAACATTAAAAGAGATCATAAAAGGACATTGAAAATATACTCGATCCACCAAAGTGGATCTCTTGCACAAATAATTTTGCAGTAAAATTCAATTATTAGTATTGAATATTGTAGCAGACCAGCCAAAAAAAAGTATTGATTATTGTAAAAAAAAAACGACTTACATTTAAAATTGGATTATGAAAATTCTTAAAATTTTTATTCACTGAAATTAATTAAAAAATAAACTTTGTAATCCGACAGTCATGATTCAAATATTTCAAGCTTAATCGAACATGTGATTTTAGAGAATAGACCACATATTGTACAATATAATATGTTATGCAGCGAAAATCGTTAGATCAATAGGTCCATATTAATCTATAAGTCTCGTTTGATCTAACAGTTTATACTGTACAACATAATGTACTTTACAACATAGGATTATAACTCATTATGTTATCTCGTCCTTATCTTACTTCCTGGCTGGGATGACCTGTGCATCCTTATACCACATCTTATTCATCAGCTTTTCTTCTACTTATTTGAATGCTTAATTTGTGTTATATTATAGATTCTTTGCTTTTAATAATTAATCCCCAAATAATTGGAAAAGGAGAATAGAATTTCAAGATAAGAAAATATAAAGAAATGAAACTATGCATGACTTGTAAGTTCAGATACGCGCAACTTTGAAATAAAAGATACATCAATAGTTTCTTTAATTGGTGATTCTTTTTACCTGCAATGAATAATATCAATTTTCAATAATAGTAACTGTTAGATTTAACGTAAAACATTAACGCAATACAACATTATATAAATTTTCATTCAAAAAAAGCGGTTCAAATGAAAAGATAATAGCAATACATCGTACAGGAACAGACTTGTCTTTCACTTAGGCAGTGGCCGGAAGTAGGCCTATTATTTTCTTCTTTGTCTATACAATCATTGGGTTTGAGGATGGTGTCTCTTTTCAAGAAATAGTAAGAAGTTTTTTTTTAAATCGAGAAATGGTAAGTAGTTAATTGCATGCAAAAGTAACGCTATACAGCGACGATGATTGATTGTAACATTGTCCGTAATTCCATATTCAGTGGTTAATGTAATGATAATAATCTTCGAAATAATACTCTGATTTGGTCCCCACATTTTCCCTCATCCTAGCCTTCTATGTCAATTAGCGAAGAATTAATTTTTCAATTTCTTTTCTTTTATTTTTGTATATTAGAAAAGAATAGACACGCAATAAATGAGAGTTATTCAATAATATAAAAAATTAAGATGACTAAAATAAAAGAGAACATACTTCAATTATATGCACCGTCCATTATCCATTGGTTATTATCTTTGACTTTATTTAATCTGTGTAAGACACGAGTAATATTCTTAAAAATTAAAATTTAAATAATTTATTGAAAAATTATAACTATCAAATTTGTTTGTTAAATGTTTATTGATTTGTTAATATATTGAATAAAATTAATTAAAAAATATCGATCGTAATCATTTTGAGACATATGTGATAATGAAAAAAAAAAATCTTCTATAAGTTAGGCCTTGATAATTTTTTTGGGTGTGAATTTATAATTATGCTAGACGATAAAAGTCAAGTTTTGTAACTCATTCAAGCTAAATGATGTAAGCATTTTTTACTTAATTTTCAATTGAAAATTAAAATTTTCAACAATATTTAACAATCAAATAATTTCAAATTTTATTTTAATCACTCACTTTTTATAGAATTTTTTTTCCGTAGGTTTGCGATAAAGATTAGAACAGTGCACATTCAATAATTAGTAAGCTATCGCGACTACACTATATCTAGATAGATGGTGTTGTGTGAGTTTCAGAAAACAAAGAATCCAAAAGTTAGGGATAAATAAATCAAAGAGTGAAGCAGAATCGAGTGAAAAGAGATAAGAATGGAAGTAACTCAGGTACTGCACATGAATGGAGGTGTTGGAGAAACAAGCTATGCAAACAACTCCTTACTGCAGGTATAATAGTTCATTAGAACTTTTTAGCAAGTTCCTTATGGTAATGATTTTCTGTGGAATAATTTAGTGCTTGATAATGCAATGCAGAGAATCAAACAACTATATGTGTGCATGTGTGTACTAACTCTTTTCTGGAACGATGGGATGGTATACAGCAAAAGGTGCTTACACTGACAAAGCCAATCCGAGAGGAAGCCATTACCAACCTCTATAACAGCATGCTCCCAAGAAGCCTCGCAATTGCTGACTTGGGTTGTTTTTCAGGGCCAAACACATTCTTTGTGGCTTCTGAAGTTATCAAAACAGTGGAGAAGCTATGCCGAGACCTAAACCATCAGTCCCCAGAATACATAGTTTTCTTGAACGATCTCCCAGGGAATGACTTTAACAACATCTTCAAGTCTCTTGGCATCTTCAGAGAGAAACTCAATAGTGAAATTGGTACTGGAGTGGGTCCTTGCTTCTTCGCTGGGATCCCTGGTTCCTTCTATGGCAGAATCTTTCCTTCCAAAAGTCTCCATTTTGTTCATTCCTCTTACAGCCTTCATTGGCTATCTCAGGTATAATATATATTTAGATTAAATTAATTCAGATGTTTTTATCTCTTTCATATAAACGGTAAAAATATAATTTAGAGAGAAATTCTCTCCACTGATGATTGGCTATAATTAATCAGGTTCCTGAGGGAGTGGAGAACAATAAGGGCAACATTTATATGGCAAGCACAAGTCCCTCTAATGTGTTGAAGGCTGACTACAAGCAATTTCAAAGAGATTTCTCATTGTTTCTCGAGTGTCGTGGGGAGGAAATGGTTGAAGGGGTTAGTATGGTGCTTACATTCTTGGGAAGAAGAAGCGACGACCCGTCTAGCAATGAATGTTGCCTCATTTGGGAACTCATGGCTACAGGTCTCACTGACGGCCTCTGAGGTAAACACATACATCTAATTTTTCAACACCATACATTCAAGGCAAAACACTGGGGGAAGGAGATCGATACTTGATGTCCGAGTTAATGAAATTTTGGTTCCATATCTACCTTAATTTTAGGAAAATGTAACCTGGCCAACTAATGAGCGAGTTGGCCTCATCTCTATCCTTTTAGAAAATACGTAGCTAACATTAATGAACTGTCGGCCCCGCCATCTCTATTCTTTTAAGCATGGCTAACATTATAATATTTGTTAGTCTGATTGTTATACCCAATCAACCAGTTTGTTATACTGAGAGTTACAGGGAATCATAAAAGAAGAGGATGTAGATTCGTTCAACATACCTCAGTACACACCGACCCCATCTGAAGTGGAAGAGGAAGTATTAAAAGAAGGGTTATTCAGCATCAATCACTTGAAAGTGTCAGCTGTGAATTGGAATGCTTACGATGATTGGAAAACAATGGACTCTCAGTTTACTGAGTCAGAAGGGAGTGATGGTGCATACAACGTCACAAAGTGTATGAGAGCTGTGGCTGAACCATTGCTCATACGCCACCTTGGAGAGGGTATCATCGAAGAAGTTTTCAGACGGTACCAGAAAATCTCATCTGATCGTATGTCCAAGGAGAAAACCCAGTTTATTAATGTCACTATATCTATGACTAGAAGAGCATGATCACCAAAATCATGTTGTTTGCATTTGTGCTTGTTTTGTTCTATTTAGGGCACTGTTTGCAGGGTTTTCAGAATTCAAATAAATTATGGATGATTTAGAAATTTAAACCGTTGTAACGTGTGCTTCTTGCAAACAAATGTATATATGTAATATAAAGTGATTTCAAATTTTACTTCGTATAAAATTCTGAGTATGTTTTACAATCCTGCAATAACCTGTATTTAGTTAGCTTAGAGAGCCTATCTACTGTAAATTAATCCTGGATTCAAAAAATAATTAAGTAATAAATATATAACTTCTAAAATATATTATGAAGATAAATACTTGTACTTGTGCCATATGCCATGAAAATTTAGCTTTTAGGACTTCAACGTTCCTTCTAATGGGAAGATAAGTACTATGTTACAAAATAAAAATAAAAATAATTAAATTTGCTCCTCTTAAATTTAGGTCTATTTATAACTTAATCTGATTCAATTTTTATAATAAAAAGAATTCATTAAATTTTAGAATGAAATGAAATTATTAAATCTAAAATTGATAACAACAATTCTATTTCTCTGAAGTTTTCTTTAGTTCCACAAATTGATTGAGATTTAATGTTTTTATTTACATCAAGATTTAAAAATATTTTTTTATATTTTAAAACTAACATATTTATTCATAATTAGATATTAATTGAAAAATAAAAAGTAAAATTAGGATTTTTGCCAGTCCTTTCTTTGCTAGCGGGTTGGATTACGCTATCGAGTACAAACAAACACAAAAACCAAATTTTCTATGATTGATGTTGGTCAGATAAAATGATAGTACAAATAAGCAATCATTCAACAATTTTGTTAATAATCAATTTTGTTATTTTATTAATGTTAGTCTTACTTTTGGCTTACAAATTGTCGTAAATGATATGCATAGATGTAACATCAAATGGATTATAAAAAAGAAGGAAAATTAGTTTGTAACTTTTTTAAAAGAATTTTGCAATGATTTTAACCATCGCAAGAAGAGTCCATGAGAGTTTCTAAAACCATCTTAGAAATAATCATCAGTTCATCACAAATGATTTTCCAAAGATTTCTTGCCACCCCCAAATGTCATCATAAAATTAACTTTTGGGACAGTTGTTGTTAACGGTCGCAAAACACATATTTAGTTAATTGTCGCTAAAACCACACATGTTTTGGAAACCATTGATGTTAACTTTCAATAAAACTGGACGATAGCCATTTTGCAGAAGATGATTTTACAACATTTTTTCAGCCGGTAGGAAACTATCGCAATTGACTAAATTAAAATAACTATTGTTATAAAAGGGTGTAGTAAAGTATTTAATGCATTCTCCATGTTGAATAGACTCTTAAAATTCGTTTTCCAATTTTTTTTTAATTTTTTATATCGTCTCTCAAGTAAATCAATTTTTAAAATTATTTTTGAAAATTAAAATATCTACCAGTAGAAGCTTCTAATTAATTTTTTGTCAAAGAATTAATTAAGTTGACTTCATGTATAATATGAATTTATAATTATATTTTTAATATGACGATTAAAAATTTAACTGATGATAGAATATACAAGAAAAAGAAATTGAATGTAACTCTAAAATTAACTAAGTAATATGCATATAAAAAGAAGTGATACACTCACACACGTGAATGTGAGTGTATTACTTTCATATATATATATATATATATATATATATATTGTGTGTATGTATATATATACTCAAACTTTAAGAAATTTATGTAATATACTCTTTTTAAAATTTTGAATGTTAAGTCAGAAAAAAGAAAAAATTAGAGTCAGCAAAATACTGCGCTAGTATGATATATTAAGCAGTTTTAAAATGGAGAATAACTAGCTATCACGTAGCATGCATTCTTGGTATTTTTGAGTATGGGCAGGCGCTCGTAATTAGTAATGGGGCTCTTTCCCCGCACATAATTGTTTATTGAAGTACAAAATTAATTATAATTTGTAATATTAAGTGAACATTTTGGAAAATTTTAAGATGAAACTAGACATACGGTAACACAAAGATTACATGATCAACGAAATATAGACAAGTGTCTTTTTTCGAAAAGCCATAATAATTCACATAATTACTAGTTGCAAAATTTAATATATATATATATATATATATGCTATAAAAAGATAAAATTATATTAAATATATACTTAATAATGAAAATAAATGAGAAATGAACTTGTTAATTACAATGGGCTTATTTTAATGACATTTTGTATGCTTATATAATTAATTGGCATAAATTGTGAAAAATATCTGAAAGTAAGTGAAGTGAGCCAAAGTAAAAATAGGCCCAAAAAATTAAGCTCAAACTTCCCAAGCCAAATTACCCAAAACCAATTACTTTTGGTTTAGTATTTTTTTCTTACACAAATTATCACCAATTCCGTTGGTCAATATAGGATGGACCAATTCAACAATACACTGAATTACCTTTAGTTTATATTTTTCTTTCTGACACTAAAAAGAGGCGACTATCAGTGTAAAAGGAACCAGTGATTGAGTCATCGGTTTATTGTTCACCCTTACTCCTAAAGAGAATAAATCCGAATTACAAAAGGAGGTTTGTTCAACGACAATAAAGCATTGAATAAAATTATAAATCTATGCTGAAATGTAATCAACCAACCTTCATTGGAGTCAAACATTGCAGGCTAAATCGAACTTGTGATTGTTCTAGGTATCTTATTATATCAGTAGGATATCTTCTGCGTGCTTACCTCATTTACTTCATCAGCTTTCTTCTAAATTTACGAATGATTAAGTGTTATATTATAGATTCTTTGTTTTTAATTAATCACCAAGTGGGAAAAGAGAATAGGAATTCAGGATAAGAAAATATAGAGGAAAACGTAATTACAGCTATACATGATTTGTTATTTCACATACTATACTTTAAAATATAAGATACATTAATATTTATTCAATTAATAATATCACTTTTTTGCCAGCAATTAATAATATCATTTTTAATAATAATAATAATTAGCTTTAATGTAAAAAATTTATGCACCCCAACATCATACGAATTTTCATTGAAAGAATGCGGTTTACAGTACATCGTAATGAAAAAGACTTGTCACGTATAATTATCATAATGGCTAGGCTTGGGCTATGGGTGAATCAGATAAAGCAATTAACATAGTTTTCCGCTATAACAAAGAAAAAATAAAAATAAAAATGTTGCAGTAGCATGCGACCCAGGTTATATTAATTTATCTTTGAAATATTGCCCTTGTTTACTTTGAGGAATATTATGATGATAATGATCACATGTTTAAAAATTTGGAAAAAAATACTATCCGACTTCTCAATCTGAAATTGATACTGCACATATTTTAAAAAAGTGTTTCCAAAAATTAATGAGAAAAAACTCCAACACTCGCATGATCCTGCTTTGCGTTAATATTTTTTTTTTCTAACTTCGACAAATACTGTAATACTAATATTACCTTGTATCATTATTTTCGTTCAATACTAAACATATCATTGTGTACAGGGCCACTCTGGACGACTCTGGTGGTTTTTTTTTACCATGTAGGAAGTGCCTTGTTAATAGCTTATCTTGATTGTCATAATTATAGAAGATTTTAATTTTTTTTAATTTGATGAAAAATCACTTAAATTAAAATTTTTGCCCATATTATATTAAAAAAATTGTAGTTCTAAAAATATTAGAAATTAAAATTACAAATTTACTTCTTCACTTCTATATTAATAAAAAAAATAATAAAATTGTAACAATCAATATTGTGATCAATTAGTAACTTAGTATTAACAACGAAATTGATCCAAACAAATTTCTAACTTTCAAATTAAACTTAAAGATTATTTCAAGAAGATGAAAAAAATTAGACATCACACTTTATAAGCTCATATAAAAAACTTTAATTTTAAGCATACTCATGGTCACAAATTTAGGAGAAGAGAGAAGTTGGAATTTTGAAAACTAATAAAATAATTATTAAATTTTTTAAAGAAATTCTATATACATAATATATATGGATTAATTGAGATTAAAATAAAATGTTAAATAATAAAAGAAACTACAAAATATATCTATAAGTCCAGTAAATTCAAAATTATTAAAATGTTGGGTCACGACATCAAATAATAATACTATGATATTTCAATTTTAAAAGATTGAAAGAAAGATACGTCCACCCTCAATTATATTATAAATATGGCCCCGCCACTGATTACATTATTTAATAATATAAAAGCGGCATCGCTATAATGAACTTTTATTTAATTGCCGGGTCTTCCAACCTGCAAGTCTGAAATTCATATATTTAAAATTATTTTGATGAATCTAGATCGTTTTATTTTTATTCTCATCAATTTTTAATTTGTGAGAGATAATTAAACATTAAATAAATTCTATTATTCAAATAAAGTTTACTATTCAAATAAATCTTATTTTATTGTATCTATTTTTAATAAATCTTAACAAAAAATTAATAACAAATAAATCAAAGGATATAAATATATTGATTGGGTGAACGAATCAAGATAAAACCTTGATGGATCAAGAGGATCTTTTTTGGTAAACGCTTCGTCTCAGCAACTTCTCTTTCATTTATCCTTTCTTTTTTCCACACTTTGGTTTCGCTGTCACTATCCACTATACCCACTTAATATTCACCATTGGCTTCCATTTGTTCCTAATCTGGATGAGCCACACACCCCAATATGGATCGGGCTTTGAAAAGTTCTTGCCCTATTTGGCTGTAAATACATAAACTTTTTACATAGCATGATCTTTTTTAATATTTAAAAGTTTATTAAAATATTTATACTAATTCACTCACTTATTATTTGTATATCACAATGGTTTAAAAAAAAATTACTTCTGAATTATAACACGAAAAATTAAAATTTCTCTATGAAAATAATACTGATAATTATATCTTTTATCCATTAAATCTATTAATAAAAAATAAAAGATGTATGACAAAAGAGTCAAGAGAGCTCTGGTCCTCAAATTTTGAATTTATTGTTTCAAATATCAAATATTTCTTATTGCAAGTAATTTATATTATAATTGCAATAGTACTATTTCGACTTTTTGCCTTTCGTTAGAGTGCCCTATAATACGAGGTACTTTGTACAAACCCGCAGATCCAACCTGTTAAGTGTAATTTTATTAAAAGTTGAACTTCTTCAATAAAATGAGTTATCAAATCAATTCAATAGAACAATTATTAAATATACGTAGAAGTGTATTTATTTTTTATTAAAAGATGTATGAAAGTAAATTTCAGTTATAAAAGAATTAATGGATAATATATGGTGTGGAATGAAAGAGATAGAGAGAAGTTGATGAGATGAAGATAGAAATGGGACGATGGGTAAGACTAATTTATATTTATTTATTTATAAACGGAGTAGATATTATCACTATCTTTAGACCCAAGGTAATTTTTCTTTAAAAAATGATTTCTTATATTAAGGCCGGCTCTGAAAGATTGCGGTTGGGAAGATAATAAGTGTTTGGATAGATTGAATTGACTTTAACGAATCATAAAATAAACAAAGTTTCAAATTTTAAATGCAGCTTTATATCTCATAGTTTTCAACGACATGACCCCAACTCTGGGAAGAATATATTAACCACCAAAAATGGAATATGACGTTACACTCGCTGTGAATTTCAGATTGAGACTTGACATAAGAAATCTCGCGACAAAAATTTCCATCACCGCCGCTCGTTAACCTAACTCGGCTCATTTAAGTTCTTACTATTTCTGTCGAAAGCCTAGGATTTTTTGATGTTTCTATTTCTGGTAATAAACAAGTCAAGAATTTGTTATTCAAGTAAATTTAATATTTTAAGTAGAGTTTATTATTCAAATAAATTTTAGTTTTCTTAATAACAAATAAATTTTACTTATTTCGTATTTATTACTTTTTAATATGATGGAAATTCAAAACAAGAAAAAAAATGAAGGAATGAATCCCTTCGTGATTGCAATGAAATGTAAAAAGAAAACTATTAGAGGTCAATTGCTAGCTACTTCTCCAGTCAAATGTTTGGTGTCTAATTATTGGTTACGGGTAGTGCACTTTGGAGTGGAACTATAAACATTTGTTCTTATTTATATAGTTTAAGTTTATCAAATTTAAAAGTTATTTTTATTTTTTTAAAAAAATTTTAATCTTATACAATATAACTATTTTGTTAATTTTGAACAATAACAAATAGACAAAGAAAAGTCCACTCACCAAAAATACATATAATCTATTCTTTTAAGTGCCAAACATGAACTTTTTCTTTGTCAATTTTTTTTTTAAACATTTTGTAAACAAAAACAGTCATTATTTACTATTAGAAATGGCCGGTTGAATTTGTTTTGTCCGGCTTAACTTATTTCAACCTCATGGTGAAAAAATAGAAAAACTTATTTTAACCTACATCAACACATAGTTTTATAGTGTTAGACCCAATAATAAAAAGTTGATGCCAGAGTTTGGTTGTGGGAGTTTGTAATTAACTTTTTTAAAGTACAGAGAATAAATTTCACAAATTCTTACGTTGAGGCAATTTATTGCATTTCAATCTTTTTCGTATTTGGCCAAATAATTAAAAAGATTATTCACAAAATGTTTTTATGTGTTACCTCTCTATCCACGCGTCCTATTTTAAGTCATTCATCTAACTAACGTGCTATTTTTTTTAACAGTATTGCAGTTGACCTTGACAATGTTTATGGCAAAGGAAAAAGAAAAAGAAATTATATTTATACTTTTGTTAGAAGTTCAAAAAGAGGCCACGAAAATTAATATTTTACTTTTCCAAAAGTGGAAACTATTAAGAGCTGTCGCGTCTATATATAGACACATACGAGAGTCTAAGTTTCACAAAACAAAGAATCCCAAAAGTGAGAGATAAAGAAATCAAGGAGTGAAGCATAATCAAGTGAAAGGAGAAATAAGAATGGAAGTAACTCAAGTACTGTACATGAATGGGGGTGTTGGAGAAACAAGCTATGCAAACAACTCCTTACTGCAGGTATAATTATACTTGATCATTTTATTGCGAGTTCCTTATTACCAATAACTATTTTCTGTGGAATAATTTATTGCTTGATAATTTACAACATGTGTGCATTTCTACTGACTCTTTAATTTCTATCATATGAACGCTGGGATGGGTTACAGCAAAGGGGGCTTTCGTTGACAAGGCGAATCCGAGAGGAAGCCATTACCAACCTCTGTAGCAGCATGCTCCCATGAAGCCTTGCAATTGCAGACTTGGGTTGTTCTTCAGGGCCAAACACGTTCTTTGTGGTTTCTGAAGTTATCAAAACTGTGGAGGAGCTTCGCGTGATCACCTAAACCATCAGTCTCCAAAATACAAAGTTTTCTTGAACGATCCAGGGAATGACTTTAACAATATCTTCATGTCTCTTGGCAGCTTCAGAGAGAAACTCAATAACGAACTTGGTACCGGAGTTGGTCCTTGCTTCTTCGCTGGTATCCCTGGCTCCTTCTACGGTAGGATCTTTCCTTCCAAAAGTCTCCATGTTGTCCATTCCTCTTACAGCCTTCAATGGCTATCTCAGGTATACTACATATTAGATTTAGATTAGAATTTTTTAAAGCATCATCTTTGATATACTCACAATTAGGGGTAAAATTGTAATATTATCAACTCAAAAAATAATATTACAATTATATCTTTACATTATTACTGGATGTTTGGTACACTTAAATTTATAAGTGTACTAAAAATTTTACTTGTTTTTAATTCTTTTTTCTCTTTCATATAAAAAGTTTAAGTAGACAAAAATTTTGGTCTACTGAGGATTGGATAATTAATCAGGTTCCTGAGGTAGTGGAGAACAATATGGGCAACATTTATATGGCAGGCACAAGCCCCTCTAATGACTTAAAGGCTTACTACAACCAGTTTAAAAGAGACTTCTTACTATTTCTCAAGTGTCATGCGGAGTTAGTGGTTGAAAAGGGTAGTATGGTGCTTACATTCTTGGGAAAAAGAATCGACGACCCATCTACTAGTGAATGTTGCCTCATTTGGGAACTTATGGCTTTAGCTCTCACTTACATGGCCTCCGAGGTACATGCATATCTGGTCCCATCTCTATCCATCACTACAAGAACACTAATTAAGGACGGATTTTTCTGTCCCTAATTGTGCAAAAACCTGTACCTAACTTATCTGAGATGGATTATGGTGTAGAAAAACATCCGTCCCAGAAATTGAAGATGCAAATCATTAAGGACAAAAAATAAAATCTATCCCTAAATATCTGTCCCAAACAAAAATTTTGTCCCTAAATGAGGAATATGGTAATCCTATTTAGGGACTGAAATTTTGTCCCAAATTTATCCCAATTTGGGATTGAATTTTGTGAGGGAATATTCTGTCTCAAATAAGGATGGAATTATTCTATCTCAAATATTTATCATAGAATGTGACAAAATATTTTATCTCTGAATTCCGTCCCAAATTGGGACGTAATTATTTTCTCTTAAATAGCCGTCCTAGATTGGGGCAAAAAATTCCCTCCCTAAATTCAATCCCAATTTGGGTTGGAATTGTTAATTGATCCCTAAATTTCATCCACATTCTGTCCCTAATCTGTTTCTATTTACAATCTAGAAATATGTCCATCTCTAATCCATCCCTATTTTACAATCTTAAAATATGTCCGTCCCTAATCTGTCCATAATTCTCTCTAAGTTGCAATTTGAGAAATTTTCCATCCTTAATCTATCCTTAATCCGTCTCTAAATGTTATAGTCCTATTTCACATTATATTGCTATTGGACATTTGTACACCAGAATACAAATAACTAGTGGACTAAAATATATAAGTAGTTATAATATTAATAATAAAGTACATACATAAAACTAATCCATAATAAAATCCAACATAATATAAATACCAAGCAAATCCTAATGTAATTAACAACAAAGGTGAAAAAGAGAAAAAAAAAAAAAAAAAGACAAAGAAGAAGATAAGCTTGAAGTTTTCTGGTACAGAGATCGATAGAGCAGTCACTACTATGACCAAAATAGAGGGATTAGTAGAGGAAAGAGAGAATAATATTAAAAAAATGATGATGATAAAAACTTGTCATTTTTTACTGAGATGAGAATCTGTTATTGTTGATAGAGAGTGAGACACACGAGAGGAGGAAGAATCTATCTGGTAGGCTTTGCACCTTTATATTTAATCTAAAGTTGACATATTGTATTAAGGAAAGTTAACATACCATTTGTGAACATGAAAAGTAATCTTATATTTAATCTAAAGCTTCTCAATATAAAAAATTATAAATGGTGAAGAGGTTTATAGTTAACACCATACTTCAATCTATAAACTAGCAGCATAACTAACCTATTTAGAAACAAAAAGAAAAAATTTAGTGGAAAAGAAAAACCCATTTCCAGCTAGATCAGTAAACATTACTATCATCCACCACATATTAACACTTTTTTTTACCATTTTAATGATCTCATTCTATAATCACAATCAATCAGTAACTTGCATTTCACAACCAAATAAGATGAAGTTCACATGACCAACTATCATTGCTCATTTAACTATAACATGAAAGTAAAATGTAAATGGCAACGTTTATGTCGTTTCAAGGGGGGATATTTTATAATATTGAAAGTTAGAGCAACAAGGTATATTTCTAATAAACAAAAATTAACTTTAGGATAAAAAGTAGATATAATTGAAAAGTGCATAAATTCATTAAGACAACAAATTTCATAGTGCAATTTATCTTAAGGAAAAAGAGTAGATATAATGCTATCATTAACATTTGCATTAATAATCAAATAGAATATGCCAAAATAGCTAGCATACACTCACTTAAAACAGAACAAAAGTGTATTTTTGATTAAAAATAAACACTTACAAGCTTGATTGTAATAATATATGATGATCAACCAAAGCATCCAAATTCCCTTAGAGCCTAAAAAATTAGGTATACACAAGAAGTTAAAAAATTAGGCAAGATTGTGAATCAAAAGAAGTGATCCAACTTTTCTTGCAAAAGGTGAGCTGGTTGGAAATATTCCGTCATTCCAACGTTGCCCACATCTTTTATATACTAAAAGCTTCTTGTCATATCCATGAGACAAGGTGATTGCTTTGATGAATGAGTGTGTTGGCTCAATATCTCTCCAATCTTTGAAAGCCTATCTTTTTCCTGTCTCTTTCTCTCTCAAAGAAATGGAAAAAAAGGTCTTTCCTCAAGAATTTGCTTCTACTATGCATAGAGTTTGACAATATCAAAAGTATTGATATCAAAGAGAGAAATTATTAGTCTTAGTGTGTATGTTTTCCATTGATTTAAATTTTATTAAAATAAGCTAAATTTATTCAAAAGCCACTCACTTTAAGTATCAATCTAACACTTAAACAAATAATGAGTTATTTAGTTATAAAAATTAAACTCTATTAAAATATATTACATAAATTGTACGGTCAAGTAGTAATAAAGAGTAAAAACTCAAGCAGTACAAAGACCAAAAAGAACACTATCGATTGATTTGATATACTAGATAGATACATCTCATTTTAGTTTATTGATAAGTTATGCATAAATAGAAAAATTAAACATGATAACTTTAAAGGAATAAAATATAATTTAGAAATAAAATATTATTTTTAAAAAATTTACTATTATTGTCAATGTAAATGAAATGGGTCTTTATCATATTCAAGATATTAGGTGAAAGAAATAGAATATAATGACAATGATCCAATCCCCCATTTACTATTTACTATTCAACCTTTTCTCATGAACCGGTAGTAATCGGGCTTCTTGAGTCTTCAATATGTTGTTAAAAGGATTTTTAGATGTCATAATCAATCAAAAAACTCAGAGTACAAAGAAATCCCAAAGAAACAATAAGTTAAGTAATGATGATTGCCTAGAATTGAACTGTGGTATAGAAGAAGCTACAACTGGTGGTTTAAGAGCATAAGAAAGAAATAATCAGAAATAATCACACATCAGTAGAAGAACTTTCAATTCCTAAAGTGTATATTAGCAATGACATCAAAAGAGGAAGAGAGGAACTCACTTAGATGTCTTGAGTGGAGAAAGCCAGACGTTGTGGCTTCTCGCTATGCCTTTGTTAGTTCTGCATGAGTTAAGCGAGAGAGGAGAGGATGTGAGTTGAGGTGGAGTAAAAATGAATGGAAGGTGGTGATTGTTAAAAATGGATGGTGGTAATTAGAGTTAACGAAATTTGGTGCCAAAGATTTACTGATATATTTATCTAAGTTTGTATTTTATAAGTCTATACATATTATATATTTTATATTTATTAACCTTGTCAAAGATAATAGATTTATAATATTATTTCCATTTTTTAGTTTTAATTTTATGATAATTATTATTTTATATATATGCCTATCATATTTGATGTTCCTATCAGATAAAATTGCATTGATTTCATTATGTATAACTTTATAAGAATTATTCTATTGATTTTTCTATTAATCTATTTTAGAATGTTCAAAATAATAACTTCAAATAAAATTAAATAAAACTGCTTAAACTTTAAAATAGATAGATAGATATATAAATAGGAAGATATACCTAGATTTTAAAATTATTTTGAAATAAAGATCAAAATTTATCTATCTATCTCTCCATCAATATATTTTAAAATCTATCCACTTCAAAATATTCAAAAATAATTATTTATAAAAAATCAAGATTTTAAATATATTGCTAAATATGGTATAAATTTTAAATTAGCAAAAGTTCAATTTTTTAATTAAATATTACATGATTAAAATTTTAAAAAAGTGTATATATATATATATATAAAATTAAATCATCCAATAACAAGCATTTAAAACATTTAAGAAATTATCAAATGATTGAAGATAGTTGTTAGAATCATGATCATTATTTCTTTAATGTATATATGGCCCCACATGTACCAAGAATTCTTGATTCTACACTTAGGTTGAATAATGGTAGGAAAGTTTAAAAAAAGAGAGTGGAAATTAAGAAGAAGAGGAAACGTATCTTAGGTAGCATGTATGGGGTCTCCAAGAACACTGTAGTCTTCCTCATCCTTACAACCTCACATGTGATTGGGCCCAGCACTATCCTATTCTTCCCACATTTCGCCTTTGAAGATAAAAATTTGGCCTATAAAATTGACATTGTAAGGTTTTGGTGGATTATACATTCATTAATAAAAATATATACTTCACATGCTTCTATCAGAGCACATGATAATGTGTGTGTGTCAAACAATGTTTTAAAGACTTAACATTTAAATTTGATTTAGACTTAGTGAGTCAGAAGTATTGAGTTTTGGTGTATATAATGTCTCAAAGTGCACGAGGGTCGTGGCAGAACCTTTGCTCATAAGCCACTTTGGAGAGGGTATCATCGAAGAAGTTTTCAAGCGGTACCAAAAAAATCTTATCAGATCGTATGTCCAAGGAGAGAACCCAATTTATCAATGTCACATATCTATGACTAGAAGAGCATGATCACCAAAATCATATTGTTAGCATTTGTGATTGTTTTAAATAAGTGGCTTCATGTTTAAGGCTTTGTTTGCATGAATTTCGGTAATTAATTAAGTGGGAATTAATTATTCAAATAATTTATGGATGGTTTTAGAAATTTTAACCTTTGTAACGTGTTCCTTTTTTGCAAACATTTGTAATAAAATATAGTGTTTTGAAAATTTTGCTTCTTATTAAAGTTCTAGGTCTGTTTTAAAATCCTACAATAACGTATATTTACTTAATTAGCTTATAACGTCTATCCACTGTAAATTAATCCTGAATCAAAAAATAATTAATAACTAAGTAAATAGCTTCTAAAATATGATTGAGAATTCTGAACCGTGAAAACTTAGTTGTAATGACTTCTACCTTGCTAATGGGAAGATAAGTAATGTTACAAAATTAGAAATAAATGAGAAATTAAATTTTGTCCTCTTTGGGTCTAACTACATTGATTTGGAAAAAATTTATACCTTAAAAAAATAAATCAAATTTTAGATTAAAATGAAATTATAAAATCTTGATTAGAATTGATGACAATACTTTAAACAATACATTTTACGAAAATTTGATTTCTATTTCTCTAAAGTTTTCTTTAGTTCCACATATTAATTGAGATTTAACATTTTTATTTTCATGAAAAATTATACTTTGTTTTATTTTAAAACTAATATTAATTAGAAAATAAAAAGTAAAATTGGGATTTTCTCTGGACCTTTCCTTGCTAGCAGGTTGGATTTCTCTATCGAGTACAAACAAATGCATATTTCCTTTGACATTGGTTACATATGATGATATTACAAAATAACAATCATTCAACAATTTTGTTAATAATTTAATTTTAATTCTACTAATGTTAGTTTTCTTGTTGTCATGTAAATTGTTGTAAATGATATGTAAGTATACATAACTCCAAATGGATTCATTACACAAAAAGGGTGATTTTGCGATGACCGCAACTGTTGTGGAAGGTTTCTACAATAGATACCAAAACCTTCACATAATCAACCATCGCAAAAACTGATGCATTGGTTTTTTACCACCCACTTAAAAAATTGTCATATAATCAACTTTTGTAACGATGGTTGTTAACAGTTGTAAAACACGTTCCTAGCAATAGTTAATCTTTAACTGTTGCTAAAACCACTCATGTTTAAGAGACAAAAGTTACTTTTATAACAATTGTCACAACAACTATGTGATTAAGTCACACATGTCTTAGTCTTAACAATTGAGCATGCTAGCCCGTTGAATAATATATATATAAGGTTGAGTTTAAAATATTAGTCCATTTTCGATTCATGATTTTGTAGTCAGACCCTATTTAGTCCTGCGGTTGGATCAAAGTTCGAGTATAAGGGCCAACCCAATTTTCTTTTTCATTATTAATTTGAAATCAATAAATCTCAAATAACTGACAATTATTTTTCTTCCTTTATGAGTTTCTCATCTACCCGAGCCCCTTCAGACTTCATATACAATTTGTTTTTTTCCTTTTTTTGTTTCTGTGCAAGCTAATTTGAAAAGTTCAATGTGCATCGGTGACCCAAGATTTCAAGCTCAAAGGACACGCCAAGAAGACATAGCCAAAGGAAGGATTCTATATGGTAAAACTTGGTTCACTAATTGTGGCATGTTGAAACTTGGTAAAAACTCATGCCTCATGTAACTTCATAAAATTTTTTAGAAAGCATTTCCGCAAAATTATTTCAGTTAAAATTCTTACTGTAATTTGCTTTGAATATATAATTGCACTAGAGAATTTGACTTTGTTATGTCATACTATGATTACTCTTCGTAAAATTCTCCATCACTACTCAAATTTGATTTTCTGTAAGTTTTTAGTTGAATATAAACATTTTTTAATTGACTAATTTCTATTGCATCACAATATTTTTTTAACTAAAAAAAATCTTATTTCTTGAATCATAATACTATTTAACATAGATATCCTAGTTCTGCAACCTATAACATCTTATATAGTATGAAAATCTTTGTTATGCAAATATTTGTGCATAATATATTACTATCCAAGGTTGCTAAATTTGAGTTTTTATATTTTAATTGTTAAATCGTTATACTCATATCTTTTTCTTCCTTATTGAGTTAATTTAAGTGTCAACCCATCTTTATTAGAGGCGTCAAAACGGTTTATCCCACCAAAAAGGTGGGTTGGATAGGAGGCTCATTTGGAGAGATTGTTTCACCTAAGGGTCCACTGGCTAGAATAATGGGTTTACGGGCTAGTTTGTTTAATTTCTTTAGTGGCCAACCCTCTTCCTCCTATCGCAATGAATTTTTAATTTAGATCCAAAATAAAGTCAGCCCACCCCCACTCTTCTAGCCTTATCCGAAAAGAAAAAAAGGGTAGCCCAGCCCATTTGAACATTACAATAATAAAACTTAAAAAAAGAAAAACTTTAACATAAGATGCCACAAAAATCAATATGTTTTGCATTATGTGTTATCCCTACTCTCTAGCTCTCTACCCCCACCATCACCTTGCTCACTCATAGTTACTCAACCATTTTTACTTTGTCGTTCATGCTCAACGCTCACCCATACCAAATTAGTCTGATGTTTGTGCTTGCCCAGGTTGTTGTTTGTGATTGTGCTTGCCAATGTTCATGATTGTCATTTGTTTGTGCTTGCCTATTTAGACGCCATTTGTTTTGCCATTTCTTCATTCATCCACTACTTTGTTTATGCTCAATGTCGCCACTCATTTGAAGTTTGTCTACTTAATGCATGATCGAATTCCTCACTTCCTTCAAGCTCATATTTATGTTGCTCTAGTCCAAGGCTTCAAGATCCATTCAAAGTATTCATCTCATTTCACCCCTCAATACGAAAAAAAAAATAGGTATTTTGTGACACTTTCACTATGACGGTTAAAAACAACCATCATAAAAATGTAATTCTACAATAGTAGGCCAAGCCATTGTAAAATCTTCAACCTAACAATGGTTCATTTTCCACTATCATTAAGTTTGAACATTACGATGGTCAAGAGATGACTGTCATAAAGTCTATGCTTTAAAGTTTTATAAATTAGATCTAGTGAGTTCCCCTAAATTTGAATCCTCCATATCTAATATTTTTTCTCCTTCCTCTTTTTCTACCTCTGCTCTCACACTCTTTCCAATTTAGACATGGCTTCATTTCATGGATTCAAGTGCTCATTTAACCATTTTGGTATAATGCATTTGCATATTCCTAATTGATTTCATTAAATGATAGCAAGTCACCCATGGCTTTGTTGTGTCTTTTGCCACGGCGAAATGTGTTCATTGGAGCAAATTAACTAGTTTTCATTAATAAGTCAACAATTAAAATACATCAAATAAACTATTAAGCTAGCTATTTATGGCAATTCTTGAAATTGCAAACACCTTATAATTACTAAACTCAAACTTATATACCAATTGAAACACATCTTGAAATCATAAGTGCATTATTAGCATTGTCTCTTTCTATATAGTGCATTATTTATTTATTTTTATTATTATTTATTTTATTATTATTATAATCTTATTTATTTATTTATTTCATATTTTCTAGAAACTGTGGCTAATTCTCATCTTGATGAGAAATGGTAAGTTTCTTTCATCATCATTTTTTAGCTTAAACATTATTCTCTCTTTCTTCTACTAATCCTTTTATTTTGGTCATGGTAGTGAAGGCTTGTTCTATCTCTGCACCAGGAAACTTCAAGTTTATCTTCTTCTTATTCTTGTTCTTGTTCTTCTTTTCGTTTTTCTTTTGCAATTACTACTACATCAAAATGGCTGGATCATGTATTCATTTCTTTCTTTCCTGTACCTTACTATCAAATACTCCCCAAGTGGTGGCTACGTGAAACATAAGGATTGGAAATTCAATACTTGACGGTTTAGTTTTTTCGCAAGGTTACATCACCATAATTGTAGTTGGCTTCTTCTTTAATTTCTCATTTATTGTCCACTTGTGGATGCTGCATCATTTTCCTATTCCTAATTTATCATTATTTTTTTGCCTAATCTAATAACAAAAAACAAAAACAAAACCTAATCTGATAACACATGCCAAAATAAAATGATTTATCTTGGTTTGTGCCAATAGTAAAGTAAGAATCCAACTTGATAATTTTTAAACACTCATCATATTTTTCTTGAACTTTTGATCTAGTTAATGAATATTTCCTAAGGAAGTCAAATATTCCTTGAGTGGTGGCTACGTGGAACATAAGTGTTCGCTAAAGTCTATAAACGCAAGTGCACATGGTCGCAAAAAGTAATAAAGAGTGAGTAAGATATCATTGAATTCCATCTTTCTAGCAAGTGTGCCACTGGGCCACTACCTTTATGGTGCTTGGGTGCCAATTCTTTAGTTTTGGTGCCCAGGTGCAGTACCATTCATTGCAAAATTTTGAAGTGCACAATTAAGGCCGAGGCACTAGATTTTTTAAGCCCGGGCATTGGAATCTTCATGTTTCCTCCTTTCTTTGCTAATACTTTTCCAAATCCATTTCCTGTAAATTCACCACACGGAATACTTAAATCTTTGCTTAATAGTGGTCAAAGGTCCATTTCTAAGCTATAGATGAAATTTATTTGCAATCACTGAAATTTTATTTATAAATTAAGTGTTTCTACTATCATTATTGTTCTAGATAACTTTCTTTCAGAGAGTTATCAATGAGGATTGGAAATTCAATAATAGATGGTCTAATTTTTCCACAAGGTTACATCACCATAATTGTGGTTGGCTTCTTCTCTAATTTCTTGTTTATTGCACTTGTGGATGCTGCACCATTTTCTCATTCCTAATTTCTCACATTGTTTTGCCTAATCAGATAACCAAAAAAAAAATAAAAATGGTTACATCACCACTATTGTTTTGCCTAATCTGAAATTCAATAATGGATGGTCTAGTTTTTCCACAAGGTTACATCACCATTATTTTTTTGCCTAATCTAATAATAAAATAGAAAACAAAACCTAATTCCTTACATCTCTTTCTTCCTCTGTCCTAGGAGCTGTCACCCTTGTTCTTCTTTTATGTCACCATGCGCCATTATCAGGCATCCTTCTAACTAGATTGTTGTAACATTAAGGTGGTTTTGGCCCACTGTCCAATGAAATTTTCTTTGCTCCTCGACACAACATTGAGGTTCAAATAACAAGGGTCATTAAGGTATGTGATGAGCTAAATCTTCATATTTCTTTGTGCTTTTAATTACTTAGGTGATATTCACTCATTCCTTTAAAATTTTATTATCCAAAACTAAAATATTTGTTTTAATTAAAAACTTGAATGAAACCCAAGATAATATGAATCCTTCCTGTGATTTTTTTTTCCTTAAACAAGAAGATAATTTTTTACAGTGTTTCCAGCCTGCTGTGTTTTCCACCAACAAGCCACCTACACCTTTAGTGCGAAAGTATTCCAATCAATTTAGTTCAAATTACCTAGGTTTCATTGCTAAGTCAACAAATATGGATATTTCAAATTAACGATTAAGCTAGCTATTTATAACAATTTTGGAAATTGTAAACAACTTATGATTACTAAACTCAAACTTATATACCAATTGAAACATATTTTGAAATCATAAGTGCATTATTGGCATTGTCTCTTTCTATATAAAAGAAAAAGAGAGTGACCTTGTTTAGATAAATATTGTTGAATGTAGGAACTAGAGATGAATAAAAGTTGGTTAAAAAATAGGAATAGGGCTAATGCTGCATATATACAAGGAGTAGATAGTTTTCTTTAATGGAAATTTAGTCAACCAGGGTGACCGACATGGTCTGATGCCCATGTAAAGGTTGTATGAACACAACATTCAAGGTAAGATGTAAAATTATGGATGATCTATTCAAAAAGGGTTTTTGTGAGAGTATGAAGTGTGAGACTCATATAGAGAGAAATGAACCTATGTCAAAAGTCTTATTCAAGAGTACAATGAAGAATTAGAGGAGGATAATGTTGAGGTGGATGATGTTGAAGATTATGACATTATTAAAATGATACACGATGTAAATGGACATTTAAATTTTAAGGATATAAATAGTGGTTTAGAACATGGTGAGTTGCCTAACACATATGCTATAATTGTCTTCAACTTGTTAGAAGATGCTAAAACCGAATTCTATCCAAGATGTACCAAAGTGTCAAAGTTGTCTTTTATAGTTAGGCTACTTCATTTGAAGTATCTCAATCATTAGAGAAACAAATTAATGGATGCATTGCTAAGTTTATTCCAAGAAGTTCTTTTTGAGGGTGCAATGGTTCTTAACTGTTGCTATAAAACAAAAAAGGTTATTCAAGACCAAAGATTGGATTATTCGAAGATAGATGCATGTGAGAATGACTGCATCTTATATTGGTGAGAGCATGCCAAGGCATAACCGTGTCTAAAGTGTAAGATGTCTAGATGGAAGACAAATAGTCATAAAGGCAAGAAAGTACCATGTAAGGTATTGCGACATTTTTTGGTAAAGCCATGGTTACAAAGGTTATACATGGCGCACCACACAACTAAGAAGGTGAGGCGACACAAAGAGGAATGTATTAATGATGGTATGTTAAGAATCCTTCTGAATCCATAGCATGGACACCTTTTGATGAACAACATCCTAAGTTTTCTATTGATCCTAGAAATGATTAGTTAAGTCTAGCAAGTGATGGGTTCCAGCCTTATAGGAATATGAGTGCTAGTCATAGTATTTAGCCAGTGGTGCTAGTTACTTATAATTTGCCACCATAGGCTTGCATGAAGCATCTGTACTTTATGATGACACTTCTAATTCCATGTCCTAAGTGTCTAGGTTATGACATAAATGTCTATTTACAACCAATGATTGAAGGGCTTTATGAATGATGGGTGGAAGGTGTAAAGACATTCGATTGCCATTCACAATCCAACTTCAAGATGCGTGTAACTTTGTTGTGGACAATTAATGACTTTCCAGCATATCGGAACCTCTTAGGATGGTCAACTAAAGGAAAACTTCCATGTCTTTGTTGCCATAAAGACACACATTCTGTGTCATTATGAAACAAGTTGGGCTACATGGGCCATCATCACTTTTTACCCACTAACCATCCATGGTGACAAAATAAGAGAGCATTTAATGGAAAAGTTGAAAATGTAGGGGCACTTTCTCCTTTAACAGATGATGAAGCACTTCAACAATTGCAAGCACTGAGTAATGTGACATTTAGGAAAACTTATAAACGAAAGCGCACCTAGTCTAATAATGTTTACAATTAGAGAATGAAGAGTATTTCTTTCAATTGCCCTATTAGAAAGTCCTTATGCTCCGACATAACCTTGATGTCATGCACATAGAAAGAAATGTATCTAACAATATTGTGTCAACGATGATGCAATTGGTCGGGAAAAAAAATAACACATTAAACAGTCGATATAACTTGGTTGATTTGGGAATTAGGCAACAATTGCACTTGATAGAACAAGGGAGTAAAATTCTAATGCTAGCTGCATGCTATGCATTGTCTCCATAAGAAAAGTTGAAAGTTTGTAACTTTTTGGCTAACTTAAAGGTTCCTGATGCTTTTTCCTCAAACATTTCAAGGTGTGTTAATATTCATGAGAAAAAAATTTTAAGATTGAAGTGTCATGATCACCATGTATTATTATAAGACATATTCCCAGTTGCAATTCATAGTTTATTGCCTAAAGAGGTGGCAAAGCCAATAGTAAAATTGGGTAGATTTTTTAAGAATTTATGTTCTAAGTGTTTGACAATTGAAGATCTTGATAGTCTTAAAACCCAAATTGTAACCACTTTGTACAAATTAGAGACAATATTTCCACTAGCTTTCTTTGACATAATGATCCACTTGCCCATTCATTTGGCAAGAGAAGCGAAGCTTGGCAGACCCTTACAATATCGATGGATGTACCTAGTTGAAAGGTATTTGCAAACACTCAAAACATATATTCGTAACAAGGCATGACCAAAATGTTCAATTGCAGAAGGTTATTTGGTTGATAAATGCCTCACATTTTGCTCTTGTTACTTAAAAAAGATACCAACTAAGTTTAATATACCTCCAAGAAATGATGATAGACCTATGCCAAATTATGAGATGTCAATCTTTGAAAAAAGTGGGCAAGCTAAGAAAGCTTATGACGCAAGACTCTTATCTGATTTAGAGTTCAACCAAGCTTGCACTTATGTGCTTCAGAATTGTGAGGATGTTTGGCTATTCAAGGAATAAGTTCACTAGACTTAGCTATATCTCTAATAACATTTTAGTTACTTAGACTAAGTTAATAATTATGTCCCTTATCTTATCTTAACATTTAGGGAGCACAAGAAGGAGTTGGATACATAGGCTTCCACAGTGAAGGAGTTTCATGTATGGTTCCATACACATGTAGGTTTCCCTTGATCTTACCTAATGTTATTTTACCCCATTAAATATTCCAATCATTACCATTACTTCTTACTTGTAGGTTTAAAAGTTATACGCGTGTGGTGAATATAATGATGACCTTATAAGCTTAGCTGTTGACCCACTTAAATTGGTTCACTGTTATTATACTTTTATGGTGAATGGATCTAGGTTTTATACAAGAGATCATGCCTTAGGTAGGAGAACACAAAATAGTGGAATTCTTGTGAAGGGTGATGATTCATATGTTAGGAAAAAGTATTATGATGTCTTAGAAGACATATATGAGTTATCATATATAAGAAATAAGAAAGTACATGTCTTTAAATGTCACTAGTGGGATGTGGGGCATCTTAGATGAGGATACAAGGTTGACAAGTATGGAATGACCATGGTGAATGCTAGTTATGCATTATGCTTGAATGAGCCATTTATATTGGCATCTCAAGCAAAACAAATTTTTTATTTGAAAGATCTTGTTGACCAAGATTGGCTCATCGTTGTCAAGACCAATCCTCATGATTTATTTAACATGCCCACAATAAATGATAATGGCACAAATGGTGATAAAGAGGAATAACTAAATGATGAGGCAAATCAACAAGTGGAAGTTGAACTAATTGTGGTGTATGCGAGTGACATTGAAAATGATATTATGGTCTCCTTGCATAAGGCTGATGTTGAACCAGAAGAAATAAGTTCAGCAAGTAAAGTTTGTAAAGCAAGTTGACCAAATACAGCTAATAGGACAAATGACTTCATTAATGACAATGATGAGGATGTAGCTATTGATGAAGAAGAAGATGAAGAATTAATTGACAATAATGCAAATGAAATAGAAGTTGACTAATAGTAACTAAGCTTGTGGTAATTTTTAAGTTTACATTGAAAGATTAACCATATGTTTAACTTTGTTTATGGTAATCTATTACTTTTTTTATTTAATGTGTATTCTCTACTTCTTTTTGGTTAATTTAACATTTGAATTTGTTGTTGTAGAAAATGTTAGGTGGTGGACATAGTAGGGGAGGAGGACGAGGTGGAAAAGGCCTTGCATGCAAAAGTGGTTGAAAGAGATGTGATTACCATGGAGAAGTAACATCACCCTAACGTTCACTTGAACCTCAAAGAGGTGGTGCACTAGAGCCTAGGGATCCTCCACTGCCCTTACTATCAATAGCTGAGAAAGACCTTGAGGCTTCTCCTCTCGCATTGTCGTCGCAACTTCAGAGTAGTATAGGTATCTCTTCATGCATTTTGAATAAGTAAGATAATGGATATTTCTATATTTGAATATGAAATTATAATTGATCGCTACATGTCATAGCTTCTTGTAGCACTATCAAGTCAAAGAGGGGGAAGTACAAGAGCCTTTCAGTTGACATAAAAACTAAATATAGTGCAAAAATCAAAGTTAATATTCCATACGACATTGATAGAGCATTTGGAGATGGGGATCAAGACTTAATGAACTATTACAAGTGGGTAGTATGAACTATCGTCACTTTTAAAAATGGTGAGTGGGATAAAATCTTCTCAAAGGATGGGGAAATGATGTGGTTTAAAGTTAAGGTAAATAGTTAGCTGTTTAAAAACATTATCTTTGCTTTACTGCAAGTTGGTTATGTTAATAAGTGCAACTACTTGTGCTTATTATTTGTAGGATAAGCTTGAGGCCATGGACAGTCGATGAGAGATTACAATGAAAGCTTTTTGTATAAGTACTGTGCAATGACTTTTTAGGAATTGGGAAAGTAGCTTACACACATTGTACATGAAGTGTGAGACTGATGATGAGAGAGAAGCAGCTAGGCTTGATCTGGTTAGTCATGAAGATTGAGAGTGGCTATGTCATCACTTTGAGTCTAATAAGTTCAAAGTATCCAATTTTTTGCAAGTTAATCTAAATTGTATTCTTTATTTTTAATGGATAACATTATTATTTCATTGAAAGTAACAAGTAGTATAAACAAATCAAATAGAAGTAAGAAAGTTACAAAGCATACATGTGGGCCAAGGTCATTTGCTGAGGTAAAGGAATTAATAGTAAGCGCGCACTCCTTTTATTTTTCCCTCATGTATATAGTGACAATTATTTGGTACCATTAAGTATTCTTTGTACAAACTACATTATAGAGGGATCTTGTGACTGGAGAAAAGGCACCACCTAATCGAGTCTGGGAGATACAGTACACTCGACAGACTAAGGAAGGAGAAGTAGTATGGTTAGATCCATATTCACAAGAAATTCATGTACGACTTATAAATTTATTAAGTTTCAATCTCTTTTCAATTATATATTCTAGTACATGGCTTTAATTGTTATTATAACGGCAAGGTTGCATTCATGATCTCGCTCTTCAACAACAATCAGAACATAATGAGACATCTATGATTGGAGATGAGATACTTGCTACTATGTTGGGAGAGCAATTAGGGTATGTACGTGAAAAAGTGTATGGGAAGATACCCCAAAAGAGAAAAAATGTGAACTCAGCTAACATGGACTCTAGAATTGAACAAGTGCATGAGTATATGCAGCCTGATATAGAAAGACAACGGGAGGAATACCGTGTTGAGTTAGAGAGGCAACGAGAGATAGACCGTGTTGAGTTAGAAAGGTAATGGGAGGAAGACCGTGCTAAGATACATGAAGAAATGGAGAAAAAATTACAAGAAGAATGAGCTGAGCTTCAACAACAATTGCAGGTTGAGATATGGGCTCTAATGGTTGCCCTAATGGCTAACTTACAACAGGTATATTCTATAATTATCTATTTATTTTTCAAATAGTAAGAAAATAAGGGTGACATTTCATTCTATCAGGGACACAAACCTTTTAACTCTTTAGGGCAGTGATGATAGAACCTACTCAATGACCTCGTAAGGAAATTGCATAGCTAAGTTAAAGGTATAACCTTATACCTAGTTCTTATTTGGCTCCTAAACATGTGTGTGTTGGTTTAAGAGTCATATGTTGTGAAAATATTATGTGTATCTTATGTTGTTTTCTAGAATCATTTACTTTTATTTAAGCTGATATCATTGGGTTGTTACAGGAAATGATAATGCTCAATATAATGGCACACGTAGGCTATGAAGAGCAAGTTCCAATGAAGAAAGTATTTGACTTTGTTATTTCAATGAGCTGCTATTATGTCTTTAGATGAATAGAATTGTAGGTTTCTTTGTGAAATATTGGAAGTCTAATTTGTATATGTTGGAGGAAGTAACTTTTAAGTTGATTGTATATCACTTTTGCTTTCAACATTTGGTATACACATATTTAGTCTTATATATTATAATTAGTTGTAATTCAACAGTTGATTTTATGTTTGTAGTGTTTAACTATTGTTTTCATTGTCTGGGATGTGAATACTAGTCTTATATATATTATGTTAGGTTATTATATATCAATTAATAGGTTTTTAAAGCCTAAATATATATAAAATATGTAAAACCAAAAAAAACCTTTAGCAGCGACTTAAGTCATTGGCAAGGCTTATAAGTGGCAATAAAGTTGGCTTTGGAGAGTTTTACTAATGACTATGTTTCATTGTCACTAAATTTTTTTAGTGGCGAATATAAACAATCCTCATAATATCTTTTTAGTGGCCATCATATTTTGTTACTACTTAGGCTTTTTAGTGGCGACAATACAATTGTCGCTAAAACTCTTTTAGCGGCAACAATTTTGCCACTGAAATATTATATTTTGTGGCAATTATGATAAATTTTATAATCCATTTATATGTAATGGTGACAATTGTTGTCACTAATACTTTTTAACGGTGACTCTTTCCGCCACTGATTGTGCCTTTTAGTGGCGACTTTTTTGGTTGCTGCTATATCCTTTTAGTTACAAGACATGCCACAACAACTTAGCGACAACTTGTCAATCCCTGTTGAAGGTTTAGCGGCAACTAACCAACCTTTAGCAGTGATATTTGTTGCCACTAAAGGCAATTTTTTTTTTGTAGTGGATCAATTGGCAAAAAGAAAGCGTAAAAATAATCTAGGTCATTCATTAACATTTTGCGTAAGCTTTTCACTCACGACATTCAAGGGAGTGACCAGCTTGGGTATCATCTTGTTTAACAGAGGATTAATTTGAGAAAGAGTTTGACAGAAGGACTAAAATGAAAAAACAACTATAAATGGAGGATTAAAATAGGATTTTTGTCTATATATATATATATATATATATATATATAAACACACAGCTGATTAATTTTATTTGAAATTTACGTAAGTTGTTTGCACTCAACTTCTATCACTTATGGAACATGCCATAGAACGTTATATAATAAATCTCTACGCTTTCCCTGCTTGATTAGTTGAGTCAAAACAATTGGAAACGTTTCGAAGATGGCTATTGTAGTTGCGTATTCTAATAGAGAAGGCACGCAAATTTCAATCACTTTATATAAGTGAGATCATCATATGAGCTTTTTTAGTTTTATATATTGCAATCGACAATGATTAAGCATCCTCAAGGGCAAATTTGATTTCTAATATGTTTCAAATTTGAGAAAATTATATACATATCATCTTATATTAATGAGTAGAAAATAATTGATCCCAAGAAAACATCAAAAGCAACTAAAAAATAAGTAAAATGATAGAATATTTATTGATTTAGATCAGCCAATTTTTTTTATGTCATTTCGGAAAAAGATAAACACAGAGAGTGAGTGAGGTATGATTGCAACGAATTGTTTATTAAATAAATTTGTAAATTTTAAGTATGAGAAAAATATCATTTGAGTCCTTAACTTATCAATGAGTTGTCATTTTGATACCTTATTTTATTTTTCAAAATGGTTCCTCACTTATTAAAATATTATTGTTTTTTGTCCTTTACTTTTGATATTGTTACCATATATAATTTATTAAACTAAAATTGGTAACTCAGATGAAAGAATCAAAAGTGACAATTTCCAATTAATAAATACTCATTTTGAAAAAAAAAAAAAAAAGAATGAGGAACCAAAATATTTTTAAATATAAAATTTACTAAAATAACTTTCCTCTTGTTTTTTTTAATTAGGCTATTATTTCATCTATAGATTTCAAATGAGAAAAATATAAGGTTGACTTTTTGCTTTTGACTAAAGTATTAATTTAGTCCTTTAAAAATGAAAAGTATGAACTTTATCCTTTAAAGATGAAAAATTGTTTGAATTAGTTCTTTTGGAAGACCAAATCAATTTTTGGATAACCTTTATTTTGTAAAAGGTTTCATTTTTGGAATATTATTTGATACTTTTCATTTTTAGAGAATCAAATTGATCTTATAACCAAGATTAACAGCCAAAATTGTATTTTTCACAATTTCAAATTTTACCATTCTTTAAAACATTTGGCTTATTTTAGTATTAAATGATAAGGAATATTTTAATGTCTTTATATAGTTAAAAGTTTTAGAACTATTTAATAAAAGAATTAACTGATATGAAATTAATAAATCCAGATGTTGAAGATATTATAATTAAATAATAGAATGAGAGTAGATAATTGTAATTTTCTTAAAATAAACCATATATAAGAAACAGAAAAGATTTATGTTCATTAAAGAAGAAAATATTTTTTACATTTAAGAATATTTATTAATTAAATGACATAACTAGCACACACATATATAAGATACTCTATTTGATCCGTTACAACATTTACCAAGATCCTAATACATTGGGCGCAAATTGTGGCCAGGTAGAAGTATCAAAAGTTATCACTAAACTTACTTGCACTTTCCTATTTTTTTGTTTTGTTATTATCTTATTAAAATATGATAAGTGTTGAATTAACTAATAATAATATATAATTGAATTTTAAAATAAAACAATTATCTACAATAATAATATATATGTTAACATAATATTGGACAAATAAATATTTGTTATATTATAATTGAAAAATAATGTATTAAAGATATAAGAAACTTTTATACAAGTTTTTTCCCAAAAACTAACGTATTACGGCAGGATTAACTTAAGTTGATTCCAAATATTTTGGTGCAATCGCGTCCCCACTATACTTTTTATCTCATCCCTCGGGAACATGCCGAAATGTAACAATATATTTTGATGACTAAATCAGGGTAAACATATATTTAAAATGGAATGGGATATTAAATGAAAGACTGGAAAGTTACTTTTTGTTATATTAAATCTTATTTTTTTCGTTTTTTAAGAAAGTAAAAAATGGAATATAATAATCTAATATTATAAAAATTATAATATCATTTCCGACTGAAAGGTTAAAGAAAGTATTTTCTTAATATAGCTGATTGATCAGTTTTTCAACAACTTTTAGGTTAGATTTTGAAAAAATTCATGGACTAGTGTTTATAATTTTGTATCATCTTTGATATATTTATAATTTTAAGTATACAAATATATCTAATTAAAATACAAGAATATAATTGTAATATAATTGAATGTATTAATATACTTAAAATTATAAGTATATCAAAAATTTTATTTTATAATTTATATTAATTTATAAATTATTTCTTACATTATTATTTTCATTTTTAAATTACTTCTTTCACTTTAAGTTGATGTAATGTTGGTCTTTGCTATGACATCCACTTCTAACGCCGCTATTGGATCTTCTCCAGTAGTATGAATTATTAGAGAATCTATAATAAATTACTGGAGTTATTGGATCTAGATTCAATAGCTCTAGATTTAATAGATATAAAAAAATTTTAAATATAAAAGTAAATATTTTTAAAAATAATAAAATATTTTATTTTATTATTAAAAAATAAAATAATTTTTAGTATTTTACAAAATAATTTTTAATATCTTATAATTTATTTTACACATCTCACAATATAATTCAGAGAGATTGAATTATTTTAAGTAAAATTTAAAATTTTAATATATCTTATTTTAAAAAATATTTATTATTATATTTTAAAATATTTTTTATATTTATTAAATCTGGAGTCATTAGATCTATATCTAATGTCTCTAAATATTATTGGAGATTCTCCAATATTTTATTTTAATATAATATTTTATTATTACAAAATAAAATAATTTTTAATATCTTACAAAATAATTTTTAGTATCTAACAATTTATTTTACACATCTCATAATAATTTAGTGAGACTGAATTATTTTAAGTAGAATTTAAAATTTTAATATATTTTATTTTTATTATTTTTTAAAATATTTATTTTTATATTTTATTTTATTTTTTATATTTGTTAAATCTAAACTATTGGAAAATCTCAAAGGCAACTGGAGGGGATCCGTTCTCGAGAATTGACATCTGGTATTTTCTTTTATTTCTTTGTTCTAATTATACTTTATCATGGGTTAAGTCTTTGTAAAAATGGGCTGAATTTACATTTTGGTTTATGTTTTTTGCTAATTTGGGCTGAACTTAAAATTTCAAGCCCAAACTCGAACAAGACTTATCCATCTTGTTTTTTTTAAGTCGAGCTTATCGGCCAGACGAATTATTCAATGGATGGTCAGGCCTAGTATCTGCCTCATCCTCTCTCCTATATCTCTTCCCCTGTTCGTTAGTGTCACTCATGTTTCCTTCGTTCCCTTCAAATCGGACTCACTCTCAATTCTTCCTCCCTCCCTCTCGCACTTGAATTGTCATGTTGTGCTCTGTTTTGTTTAAAATTCCAAATGATAGGGCTGCAATCTGCATTCAATTAACTCTACTTATGAAAAAAAATTGAAAGCAGGACATGGAAACAATGATAGACGCACGGTGGAAAAAGAAGAACAAGGCGTCTGTAAGCGAGGGTGATTTGGGATTTTCAAAACCTTGAAATCCATTCAGGGATGGAGGAGGTGGATTTGGGTCACTGAGTATTGTAGGCGAGACTGCCATGGCTATAGCCGTCCAGGTTACTCTGGAAATAGCTTAGCCAATTCGTTATGGTGAATCGGTGTTGGTGTCACTGTTCATGCATTAAGCTGAAGCACATCTCTTTTCCTGTACAATAACTTTGTCGTGCGTGATTATAAATATATATATATATATATATATATATATATATGGGATGTGCTTCAGCTTAATGCATAAACAGTGAAACCATCACCAATTCACCATAACGAATTGGCTAAGCTATTTTCAGAGTAACCTGGTGTATATATATATAAACAGAAAGTATAGAGGTTGGTGAATATCACAGTGCTTAACCCAATAAACGCATTTAGAATGCCAGAAAATTGTCCTCTGTTATTTTTTTTGGAAGTTTCGTATGGACATCACTAAGATCATCGGGATCATTCGTCCCCGTCGCGTTTTTCCCTTCCATACACAAAAACATGCACATCTGCACATTAAGCAGTAGCAATTAATTACATAATCATGTACTTCATGTGAGTATGTTGAAGACCCGAAAATATATTTCGTTCTGGAAATAATGTATTGTTGTGGAGTTGCAATGATTTGGACGCAATTCATGGTTGCATAAAGATAATAGCTTGAAGAGTGGTTATAATAGAGAGCTCTGGGTACTTGCTAGAAAGGAAGTGGTTGGATTCATAGACTAACAACTAGCCAATGGACGCCATTGCCAAGGAGACCTTCGACGGAACCGATAAGGAGAATGGCCATTTAAAATAATCTCATATATTTAATTATGTTATTCAAGTGAGAGATAAAGTGAAAAAAAAAAATGAGAGTGAGGACCTGAGATGAAGGGAATAAAGAAAACATGAGAAACAAAACGAAGGGAAGAGATCTGGAAGAGAAGATGAGGTGGAGAAAAAGAAATAAAAGAGGATATGACATGACAATTCTCGTCAATTAAACTAGTCCTATCAATTAAAATTTAATGGAATTAAAAGTGAATGTAACAATAGGGATTAAAGTTATAACAAATTAAAAATATATGGAGTAATTAAAAAAACGAAAACTGTAAGAATTGATTTGCAAATTAATGTAAATTATGGAGACCGATTAGTTAATTTTCCTAAACTTAATCATGGTAAGGGGCTAAATTTCTTTTTCCTTATTGAGTGCAATATGTCAGTGTACTACATGTGTAATATGTATGAGCTATATTAGTAAGACGGATCACTTTTTCTTTTCTCTTATAAATTTTTCAAATTAACAAGACATAAGAATATCTATAATCTTTTAATGTTTTAATCATATATCAAAATGATGCTGGACATCGTGGCTATTAATTCACACTGAAAGTTCGTTCTCATTAATCGTTATGCCCACATGCAATGGTACGCAGTGTTCACATTTTTGCTAGACAGCTGTGTGAGGAAACTTCTGCCGACCTGCAGAATCACAAGCGAAGTTGGTGATGACTTGGTCTGTCCCGAGTATTGACCTGAGATGACTTAATCTGAAAAGATAATGAATTCTCAAGCTGAATCATTCCCTACTATAAATAGAAAATCGATATTAAGTCCATGAGTTCTTAAAGCTTAGATACATTGTCTCTGCTTTCTCCTCTCACTCTCCATCCTCTTGCACGGTTTCATATTGTACTAGCGTTCCCATTAGATCATCCGTGGCGCTTCCTTTTCCTCGCATGTCTTCTCTACATTATTGTTGCTACTGCAGTCGACGACCGAGTTCCACATGATCTTCGTTCTTCTAAAGGCATTTTGTCTTTAGACAATCAATATTTAAGTTACCAAAAAATAAAAAATAAAATAGGAAAATGCATTTTGTAATGACTCATAGATCTTATTATTCTGTCTGTCCTTAGTAAATAGTCAACAAGATATTATTATTTGTTTCCTTCCTTCAGAAATGCCCAAAATTTCGCAACATTCCTTTCTATTATGAAAGTAATACAAACCTACCTACGAGACATTAAAATAAAATAAAATAAAACTAAAGTGCCTTGAATGATAACATTTATTTCTTTTATTAAATACATTTCTTACATTTTTATTTTAAACTTATAAATTTTTTCTAAAAAAAATCTATATTTAATTTATTCTAAATTTTATTGTGCCTATTTTATTTTATTCAAATATATAATTAATACTTATTATATAAATAATAGCTATAAAAGTATTTTAGTTAAAATAAGTGTAAGAAGCTTATTTTTTGTAACTGAAAAATTATTGTAATTCATCTAATAATCTTAGGAGAAGGAAATGTAATTTTTAAGATAAAAAAGATATGTAATTTAAATATTTATCAAAAGAAGAGATCATTGACTTTGTAGCTCTCATGGCAACTTAAATGCTATATAAAACTTAAAGCATAGATAATATCTTGATTAATTGTTATTATTTTATTTTGGAATGTATGCACACTAATTAGGTGGTATTTTAAACTTTAAATATAGAAAAATATTATTGTAGTGTCTCATTTATTATTGAAATGTGAATTTAGTCTTTTTTAAATTTTATTTTTTAAAATAATTTTTTATTAATTAAAAATTATCACTTTAAATCAATCTTTTGAATAAATTGAATTTAGCTTGAACATGTAGGTGCTATTTGGGTAGAATGAAAAAAAGGGTAATGGAACCGGTGAAGGATTGAGAGAGCAAAATTGGAATGTTTGGTAGGATGGAATACGATGCCAAACTTGTCAGCATTCTCATGATTGATAGGTGAGATGATTCTTTCAAAGAATAAATTTTGCTTGCCTATATTGCCCTCATATTATAAAATTTGTGGACCATATGCTTTGCCTTCCAACTTTCGTCAGCATCTCGCTCCAGCCTGTATTCTTGCACCAATGCAGACCAACCCGTATTCCTCCTTTTCTGCTTAAATTTTGTGGACCAAAGTTGACTATTTTTTCTATTGTTGGAAAGTAATAATTTTTTTTCAATTAAAAAATAAAAATAAATGTTTTACTAAAAATAATACAAATATTTTATTATGTTTTGAAATATCTATTATATAATAAAAATAGAAAATCATTTATTAATATTTCTCATAAATGATTTAATATTGTTTTATTAAAACTACTCTAAAAATAATTTTGGAATAATATTAATTTAATATTTATAGCATAAAGGTATAATAAGGGCATTTTAGTCTTTCTATCTTATCATTTTTATTCCATCATAATCTTTATCATACTAAATAAATTTTACAATTTACCTTATTATTTTTAATATACTGAACAGATTTTAACATTAAAACTTTTCTTTTAATTTCATCTCATTCTCATTCCTTTTCATATTCTCTTTCTATCAAAATTTATTATTGCAAACCAAATAGGGTTTAAGAAATCACATATAGTAATAATTTTGAAAATAAAAAAATTAAAAGTAACATTTTTCAGTGAAGGTCAAAGTGATAATTTTGAACAAATAAAGAGTATATTTAAAACTAAAATAAGTGACTAAAATAGTAATCTAACAATAAATTAAGTATTAAAATAATTCTTTTCCTTTTAAATATATAAAAAGAATGCTGGACCGATGGCTATTCACACGGAAAGTTCCTTGGTCATTCTCCCCGCGTGCAAAAATTGAATATGAAAACTGCTTTTTATCTATAGTTCATTAATTGTTGTAATAAATATCATATTATATAATTATAATACAATTATTAAACAAAAGATCATATTTTATCATTTTAAATAAATTTATTGTTATAATTAAATTTAATTATTGTACATAAACTTATAAATAAAAATTTATCAAATATTTAATTATTAATTACATTATAATTAGAAAACATAATATTCTCAAAATAATATGATTATCACTCCAGCATTTTTGCTAGACAGCTGTGTCAGTGAAACTTCTCCCGCGTGCGGAATTGAGATTTGATAAATTTAAAATTTTAAATGTATATAAATTTGATAGAATTTGAATTGTTAAAAAAAAATTTAATTGTACAAATTTTAAGAAATTATTAAAAATTATTTTATATGTATTGAAATTTAAATTATTTAATAAAAATTTAATAATTCAGATCTTCTAAAATATAATAAATTTAAATTCTTAAATACAAAGAATCAAGATTTTTGAATGCTACAACATGACCTAATGTTAAAGTTACATTATGTGATCAACAAGGATGTTTTATTATTTTAATAGATTTATGGTTAAAATTAAATTTTATTAATTATTTCATATAATGTATTTATTAAATATTTAATTATTAATTATATTATAATTAGAGAAGATGATATTTTAGAAAATATATAACAGTCGTTTTAACATTTTTTTTTTGTCAGTGAAATTTCTGGCGTAGGCCTGTAGGGTATACGAAAAACTTCTGCTGCTAGTATATGAAATTTTCAAGCTGAATAGTTACGAGCTTAAACAATTAAGCTGCATATATATAAGTCCCTCTGGCCTGCTTTCTACTTTAACCCTCCCTCCTCCTCCATCAAGGCTTCTGTTATTTTCTAGTAGCGTTCCCATGAGACCTTTCATGGAGCTTATTTCTTCCCCCTTTGCAACTCTTCGTTCCACGTCATCATGGTTCGAGGCGTACGCAACCTTCTCTGCATTCTTGATGCTTCTGCGTACTGCAATCAACGATATAATTCCCCATCAAGTTCAATGCTTCATTTTCTCCAAGCTACAAAATTTATTCTCTACGGCCCAACTCAATCATCAGGTCACATTTACGATCGATGAGTTCCGGGACGACAATAACAACCTCCCCTTCAGAGCCGCCAGAGAGTACCTTCCCACCAGAATCACCCACAGTTACAGATCTCTCAAAGTGGGCAAACCAGAACACTATAACTACTTATTAATCGCCGTGGGCGGAAAGCAAGAGGTGGTGGATAAATTTGAAGACATCAAGCTTACATGGAAGCTTGTAGAAATTTCCAAAGACGATTCTTCCCCACGTGAGAAGAATTCGTTTATACTAAGCTTTGATTAGAAACACAGGGAAAGTAACGAGTCTTGAAATAATTTTAAATTATTATGTGGATTAGTATTAATTTAATTATTAGAATAATTTTATATAATTATTATTGATTAATCAATATTAAACTAAATTATATTGATATTATAAATAATTTGTGATGGTTTATATTACTCACAAACTTATTTAAATAGAGATACTAACCTATAATCCATGGTTTATTAGTGACTATACTATTAGATCACTGATTAAGAATTGATAAAATAAAATTAAGGTCAATTATTAAGTTAATTAAAGAGAATTCATTTTATTAAAAATAATTTTTTTTAATTATTATTGGGGTTGTTATAAAATAAAGGCATTTGTAGTAACTCTTACCATAAGCATTTTTTTCACAAGTGTCAAGCTCTCTCTCGTTCTCTCTCTCTCTCAGTGAATATTGGGCACTGTAAGTTTATCTCTACTGATCAGAGAACTATGACCCTGCTACATTGAATTCAGATTGGGGTTCATTAACACGCAATCTCCTGTTTTGATGTTATTATCGTATAATGTCAATGTTTACCGCACATTTTAAGCACCTACGAGGCAAAGAAAGCTGAGCAGCGGTCTGTAAAGCTCCATTATATATGCCAGGCCCATGTGCATTGGAAATCTAGGCAATTAACACATCTTGCTTTAATTGAAACCCTCGCGTTTGATCCTGAGCTGAAGCAGAGTATTATTGATGGTATACAGAGGTTCTTGAGGAGGAAGGAACTGTACAAGAAAGTGGGCAAGCCTTGGAAACGTGGGTATCTGCTGTATGGGCCTCCTGGAACTGGGAAATCCAACCTCATCGTGGCCATGGCCAATTCTTGAAGTTTGATGTGTATGATTTGGATCTCAGTCGGGTTTCCTCTAACTCAGATCTCATGCAATTAATGAGAGATACGTCCAACCGTTCCATCGTTGTGATTGAAGATGTAGATTGCAACAGAGAGGTTCATGCTCGATCTCCTGTCAAAGATTGATCCCCTGCCTCATCCTCTGACTCGGACTCTGACACTGACTTGCAGCCTACCAAGGTTTGTTTTTTGGTTTTATAGATTCGACGTTCTAATAAGTCAATCAATCTAAACTAATTGTTAGTGGCTCACTTTGCAATTCATTTTGCACTTTTAGCGATCAAATTCTATATATTCCATATAACCATCAGTAAGCTTCCATTTTGCTGGTGATGATAAGTTGGTTCTTTCTTTTTTTATGGCTGAAATTCTAGATGAGTTGGGGTATATATTGGAATACTTGAATAACTCTGTCAACTTAGGATTTGCGTAAATTATACTAAATCGATAACAAGAACTTTCATCCTTTATGATGTAACAAGAATTGGTTCTGAAAATTGTAGATGAAGGAGAGGTTGACGCTGTCTGGTCTGCTTAATTCCTTGGATGGCTTGTGGTCGGGCAGTGGAGGATATTTACAACAAACCGCATAGAAAGAATAGACCCAGCATTGCTGCGAACAGGTCGAATGGACATGCACATCGCCTTGTCTTTCTGTAAAGCCAAGGCATTCCGAATCTTAGCCTCCACTTATCTAGATATTCAAGAGCATCACCCACTCTTCGAACAAATCGACGGGCTGTTGGAGAAAACTGAGGTATGAGGATACCGAGGTTTCTTTGGAAGCATTTATTAAATTTCTCAAAGAGAAGAACACAGTAAAGCACAAAAACCAGCTGAGAAGTAGACAACCTTATAGCAGAACAAGTTTTGATTGTCTATAGATAGTAGTAATGGCATGTTTATAAATTTTAACCTCCTCCCATATATAAATACTGCTACGCTTATGTATGCCAAAGTCCCAAACTGTGCTGCACGGGGAGCTGGGAGCCTTCGCATTGTGCTGCATATATGCTTCTGGTTTAGCTTAACCATTCAATAATTCGAATGGGTCCCTTGCTTTTGCTGATAATTTGTTTTGGCTTATATGCTGGTTGTTGGACTGGCTCACTTGCTTATATGCTGCCTGGGTTTTGCATAAATAAGATAGAAACACGCCCCAAGGGTCCAAATACCAACAATATTAATGTAAAACTGGCACAGCATATAAGCAAGGGATTATATCCTTTAATAATAACAATAATGAACCTAATTACATGGAAGCTGTATGTATTCAAAAAATTGTTGAATCCTAAATCTACTTAGTAAGGTTTGCCTGTAAAGACACTGATGCTCACAGCTCATATTCACCGTTCTTTAATATTCATGAATTTATTATAATTGAGTCAGAGTCCTAACCTTTCTATTGTCCCAATCTCCAGCCCTCTAGGCATAATGCTCTAACTATACCATAAAGAAAAAAGAAAAAGGAAAGAAACCAGTTAATAACGAGTTCGCAACCAACTGAATCATTTGTGGGTGGAAGAAAATCTGTGCGGTACAGGGATATGTTGATGGGTGTCAATGGAAGGGAATTGGGTTTAATTCAGCAGTGAAGTGGAGGAATTGATGTGGAATGTTGAAAAATTTTCTGAAGATTATCATCAGGCGTAGATAATGAGAATTTAGTGTTTTTACCTTTATAATTTTTAATTTCATTACTCAACTAGTTTCATGAGCATTCCAATTGATAGAATCATCATGGAATAGAAACAAGGGTCTTCTACATAATAACTCCCTATCGGTGTTGGTCGTTTGCATGTAGCACGATATCATATTTCGATTTTAATTATTTACTTATAAACCAATCATCATGCAATAAGAACAGTCCAGAGAGACTAGAGAAGGTATTAAAGACTAGAGAGAGAGAAGAGAGGAGAAAATCCCGTGGCAAAGGTCAGCAAATCAATGTGGAACGCTTTCAAATGGGCTCTTGAAAATCAGGCCGATAAAGGCAATATACATCATTTACATTTATCCGAACTCTCTTGATGAGTCCTATATAACCAGCTTTGGTTGTATTTGAGAAGACTTTCACATTCTATAAAACTTGACATAACACTTCATTCTGTACTTTAACCACAACTCTATCTAATATTTGTTAGAGAAAGTCTCCCAGGAAGCAGTATAAAAACTACATAAAGATAAATAATAAGACTCCTCGTTACCATTTAGATTTTAATAGTCTTCCGGTTCAGCCGACATAAAATACTTCATCCTATTCCCGGATCATCGAAGGAAGTTCCCATTACCGATACGTCCCTTTTACCGATAGGTAGTTCATCCCTTGCAATTGGTCAGCAAACACTAGATTTTTGGTCATTTCTTGGTGTTCTTAACATCTTGCATTTGATTTCTTTCTTTCTTTGCAGCTTTATTCACTTGGCAAAGTTTAAAGAGCCAGAAATTATAAAGGAATACGATGTTTAAATTGATATTGAGGTTCTTGATTTGCTTGAAACCGATGTCAGACAAAAAGAGGTTTTCTGTCCCTCCCGTGTTTTCTTTTCCATCCTTTTGTTTTACCAGTAAGGGTCAAGTTACTCGCGCAGCATAGTTTGAGATAGGGTTCAGCCTCTATGTTCGGTTTTTTTTACCGCTAAATGTAACACTCTTAATTGCTGACCTAGAAAAATAGCAGATGATGTGAATAAATTTGAAAAAATTAAAAATATTTTCTTATTTTAAAAAATATAATAAATTCTCCGTAAATTTTATAATAATTTATAATGATAATTGATAATTTGGTCATGTAAGAAAGTTTCATTTTCCAACACGGTTAAGAATTAAGGTGAATATTTGTAAATTGTAGTTGGCTTAGTGAAATAAATAAAGATACATGTATTATTTAATTTAATTTAATTAATTAAGATTATAGTAATCCATTGTCTAATAAATATGCTATAAAACAACATACACTGATTGTAAAGTAAAGAAATAGTAAATGTGGATATTGGCTAACTATAGGTGAGTGAGAAATTGAAGAATATAGGAAAGTTGAATTGGGGCATGGGGTGGCTACTTAGGAAGTAACAAGGATAAGACAGAAACAAAACTAAAACAGGAAACCAACATAAAGCAACCAAAGGTATGAGGAAGGACCAGAAACATGACAGAACCAAGGAACTAACTATATTAATTATAAGGTGTTTCCTTTGAATTTTTACAACTCGGGAGTCCTAAATACACTCCAACTTATCACAAATGGGTGCTTTGAGCCATAATACAACCAAAATAAAGATAAAAAAAATATAAAATAAAATGTAGAATTGGGGAAAATATAACAAGATAAGAAGCTACCATGATGGTTTTAATTGAAGAAAATACTTAGAAAGCTATCATGACAGTTATGTGTGGATAAAAGAGGCTCGAAAAGGTAGAACAAAAGCTCAAGGAACAATCTGCAATTGCATGCTCTATTTTCACATAGAAAACACAAACTCACAAAGATAGCCAAGGTCAAGTCCAATTTTCAAAGCTATTAAAATAATGTTAGTGGCTTTTGAATCACTTCAATGCACCCTCATAGGAAGAAAACTTTCTATAAAAAGGAGGGCCTTGGGTCGAAGAACGGTGGTTAACGAAAAGTAAACAGAAGTAAAATTCAAAATTTTGTTAAAAATATACCACTTCTGGTGAAAATAAAGGAGAAACAAAGAATAAAATGAGGGGGAAGAATGAATACAGATTCCTTCACTGGAATGAGACGGTAATGGAACATAATACTAGACTTGGCAATGAAGGTTGTAGCGAAAGGGTGCAAAGTTGTATCCACATGATTATATGCACAATAACTCATATTTATATCTTTTTTCGTAATGTTTAATGTTTAAGGGATGGAAATTGAATGTTCTCATTGAACTACTAACTTTTGAGATTGCAAAATCTCACTTTTTATATACATTTATTTTCAGGTAACCAGGAATCTAGTCTTGAAGTGGATGACAAAGAAAGTAGCACCTTAAGAAGATTCTAATTTGCATAAAGATCTAACATTATATTTTGGAGTTTAGATATGTACAACTTTTAAAGGTTTTCATTAATTATTTCTTTTGTAATACAGACTCAGTAATTAACTGACAAGGATATAAACATATACAAATTTAAATAATTATGTCTTATTTTCCCATAATAAATCTCAATTAATAAGTTTAGCTAAAATTAAAATTTGGATAGTAAAATTAAAAAAAATTAAACCTTTCGTAGGTGTTTTTAGTTATTTATGTTTTCGTAAAAATTTACAAAAAACCAACATATAGTAAGGAAGGATGGTATACTAAACCCGTTTGTGCAACTTATGTGGAGAAGACGTGGTGAGAAGGTAGCCAACATAGCATTCCACATGTGCTTCGTTAGCCTGTTCAATAGAGTTTGGATGGCATCTACGCAGCAAGAGTAGCTCTTAAACAAGGTGAAACTCCAAAGAGTGATTTGTCAAAAACTAAACTATAATGACTAAATTGAATACTGAAAGAAATTACAAGAACCAAATGATAAATTTTTCTATCCAAATTTCACTTAGTCAAGATATTTTCTACATTTACTAGCTTTAGCCCTTATAAAAATTATTATACCCTAGAGGTATCCATATGTATAGTTGCGTGTCTAATATTCAAGCAACAATTTCACCTAGTCAAAATATATTCTACATCATTACTAGCTTTAGTCTTTATTAGAAAAGCCTAAAAGGCAGCATGAAATAATGATAATTTGTGATGGAAATTACTGCTAAAATTGAAATTATAGTTGGTACACGCCTAAACATTTTCATATTTAATGATGCAACAAAACATGAGTAATTACAAAGTTATGCAGTCATATATATTGTGGAATTATATTGGTCTCCAAGGGCAAATTATGATGCATTATTCAAACAAAAGGAAACCGTACTCATTAGTCTAAGGGTGGAAGGTGGCCAAAGTATTTAGGGTCTATTTGCTTCCTAGATTTAAAGGAAGGGAGAAGGAATATTGGGAATAAGTCTATTTGGTTGCATTTTTATCAAGGGAATGGGATTCCCTTGGTAACCTTGTGGAAATGGACAAACTCTCACCTTATTTAAGGAATCCAGCCCATTTCCAAGAATTCCAATTGCAATGACCATAATGCCCCTATCTGATTTGTCTACTGCATCTGAGAAAATGAGGAAACCCGTATCAGATCTCTGTTCACCGTTCGATCAACGCCAGAGCTCCTATGTTTACCGTGATCGATCAACATCAGAGCTCGTGCCAGTGTTTGTCGGTGACGAGACCAGAGCTACTCGCATGGCAGTAGGTGTTCGCGGTGAGAAGACCAGACATCGCCAGTTCTTTCCTTTCAGGTTTTCAGACGACGTCGGCAAAGGCTAACAAAGAAGCTGAACTTCACCTCCTTACCCTTCAAAATTTCAGACGTCGTTGGTGAAGGCGAGCAAAGAAGATGAACGTCCCCCCTTAGCCTTCAGATTTTAAACAGACCCGACGAAGACGAATAGGGAAGTAAGATCAGTGAACGGATAATATGGACGTCCTAAGAAAGGATAAACGGAGAAGATGATCAGATCTAGATTTGGAATCTGAAAACATTTCAGGATCTCGTTCTGACCACCTTTGCTAGAATCCTCATTATCTGAGCTTTGCTGAAAACATGTATGTGTTGGAGGAGAAAAAAAAAAAATAATATTTTTTAAAAAATTTAAAAATAAATAATTAATGTTTTATTTTTTAAAAAATAAAGGTATTTTGGTAATTTTTTAAAATAAAAATATTTTTTCAATGTCATACCAACACACAGTACTTGGGCTTAAGTTTTCATTTAATTAAAAGTTTATTTTTATTTTCAAATCCATTCTCATACTACAAAAAAATCAAGTTATAACTATGGTTTTTAAGTGACCTTAATCACAGTTATAACTGTGGTAAAAAGGTTCAATGATGGCTACGACATTTGTTACAAAATCATATGTGGATACTGGTTTAACAATAGTTATACATAAATACATAAATGATGGTAAAACCGTTGCTATGACGTGATGTAACGACAGATATATTTAGATGTCATTATTTCTGGTTTGTCAAACAAACTAACATCTTCCATTCAAAATAACAATCGTCTAACATCTAAATATATACCCATCAATACATATCTTGAACATTGAAAATATAAATACATAAACAAAAAAGAACAAGTTACACACAAATATTTATAATCAAATTTCATCCTAGTTAATCATTCATAATACTAGAATGTTGGGAAGGGCTAGCTTGTTGAGCTAGGTTTCCACTATCTTAATGACTTGGAATCCAAAATTTAAATCACAAAACATGTTGTTAGTAATGTGTTAATGATAATAATATATAAACATTCTTTTATTCATATATAATAGAAAACAAAGTAATGATTATCCCAAGTTCAGGTGGCATTTGACCAAGAATGGTTCATAAGATAAAATTCATTATTGCTTCCATTCAATGTTGCTTGTCAAGCAACTCTGCATGTTTAACAGCCATTTGTTTGTGTCGTGTAGCCATTTATGATTCACATGCTTCCCTTTCTACAATTTTTTCCCTTAATTATGCCATTTCATTTTGCAATTCATTGTAAGAAGGCACAAATGATGAATTATCACGTGCACGGTGTCTAAATACTTGGGTTGGACAGGCACCTAAACCTATTCCTTTGACTCTGTCATAGTGTTCTTAAGTTCCCAAAGCTCTAGCCAATGAATAATAAGTAGATATTGGATAAGATGAAGGATCCTCGGTCTCGATTATAACAATCTTCTCATGATATGCAATTCATAATAATTCATTTCAATTGATAATATAATAAAATGCATACAACTTGGGTTACAAACACTTACACTTATCACTCTAGCTTTATTATTAATAAATGATCCATCAGCATGCTTATGGATTATAATTCACACATCACCTAGTGTGATTGGGCCACCACGTTCAACTTCCTGCCGAATTGAAGACACATGTATGTGGAATGGTCAATTTGGTTTGATTTTGCTTATTTTTCATGGCTATCAATTTGGTTTGATTTTGCTTATTTTTCCTGGCTATCTTCTATTTATGAATAGATACATGTTAGTTAAATGTGTCAAACAATAATATATACTGAAATACAAGTTAGATCACCTATGCCTTCTCTAAAAGACAATAATCTATGAATGTAGCCCATTGATCTCTTTGAATTCCATTGGGGACATCTTGTATTAGTTGCTCCCGGGTTCAAGTGTCATCATTTTTATATAAGTCACACTATGTACTCTTCCACTTTATCTCTGTCGAACTTAAAATATAATTTCTATGTCTATCATCCACTGCAAACTTAGCCTAGATGAATAAATGTAGCCATTAATGAACATATGAGGTCAAAATTTATAGATAAGTGCAAGGCGAATTAACTCATACCTGTATAACTTTTTCGGTCATTTTTTTCTACCTATTTTAGCTAAAAATATTATATTAGAAAATGAAATTTTAATGTTTTATTCTAAAATGCATATTAGTGATTTTTTTATTTTGCATTCATGTTATGAGTTAATTGTTATTTTTTGTTATGGGATACACATAATAGAGACTTTTTAGTGATGAATGTAATTGATGTGGAATTTTTTTGGTCCAAATTGCTAAATATTTTGTTTTAGAAGTTTTGTTTGGAGTTAGGGTGATGATATATTATATGTATGAATGTGTGTATGTATATATACATATATATATATATATATATATAATGTGAACTATGATTGTATGTGTAAATTGCATTTGAATTATAATCATGCATGTATAATGAATTAATAATAGTGTTATTGATATGGATATGATTTTTTAAAAAAATTAATTTGACAAAGTGTGTTGTTAAATAATTTAGGAAATGGATAAGTCATGGATTGTTAAGGCTTGAAATACTTGTGAATATTTAGAGGGATTGAATGAATTCTTAGACTTTGCATTTGCAAATGGAAGTGTGGAGGGAAGAATATTTTGCCCACATCCGAAGTATAGGTTTAAGAAATGACATTTTAGAGAAGTTGTTTAATAGGTGGTGGCAAGGGGAAGTAACAGGTGAAGCTTTGTTGGAGACTAGTGGGTTGACTGGCTGTAGTGGCTGGCAAAAAACAAAACAGGTTAATAAAGACAAAAAGAAAAATGAGAGAAAGAGGGGGCAGAAATGTACCTCGTCAGCGGTGAGGCTTGGGGTTCACACCAGCAGAAGTCGTTGGCCGTTGTTGCCGGCACCGGTAATAGCAGCTTGAGAGAGCATACATGGAGTGAGAGTATGTGGGTGAAGAACAGAAAGGGAGAAATAAGGGCAGTACACAGCAATAAGCTGATTAGGGGAAGGGAGGCTTAACTTAGGTTAAGATTATAGTTAGGCCCCAACCATGCTTAAGATTGGGGCGTAGTCACGATTAAACAAAGAACATGGCTAGGCCCAGTCTTAGCCATGGTTAATCATCAAACTGTGGCAAGACCTAGTCCTAGCAACAATGATATAACTGTGGCTAGGACTAGTATAGCCACAATTCTATGTATAACGATTGCTATGCCATTGGGTTAGCTCACGACCCATATATGACATCTTAGCCACAGTTAAGTATAATTATGGTCAGGATTGTACTAACCACAGTTAATTAATAATCGAGGTTAAGTACAATCCTAACCAGAAGTACTCAATAACCATGGTTAGGACAATTGATGTCCTAACCTTATTTGTCTTGTAACTGTGGTTATGACTGTCCTTACAACAGTTATTAATTAACCGTCGTTAAGACAGGCATTTTTGCCATGATTTTCATCTCCGTGGTTAAGTTATGCATTAACCATGGCTATTATTAATTGTCGCTATGTTTACGTCGTTAGAACCTGAATTTTTTGTAGTGTCATTCCCATTCCTAGTCTTTCCAGTAACCAAACGGGCCCTTACTAGCTTTTAATGGTGAGACTACAAGAGTAAAGAGCTTAGGGTTGGTTGGGTCACACAAATAATTACGACCAAGTCCAAGCCTGAGTTTGTTTGATGAATTAAACTAGCAAGATGTGTTAGGGTAGCTCAAACAACTACACTAATGTACTCCTATAGCTCATTCCTTGACTGTAGTTTTCAGTTATTGCCTATTTGGTGATTTACTAATTAGAATAGGACCTCCCTCTTTTGCTTTTGATAATTTTATGTACATTTTCATAGTTGGTTTTTTTTCCTTACTGTTATCATTAATTTATTAATTTCTCATACCAAAGTTTATCTTTTCCAATTATCTCACATTACTTTCTTACACTAATATCCAATTACCGACAAATTTCTTGAATAGGAACGTTGCATATTCAAATATTTTGAATCGGGTTGACCCTAAAGATTTGTTTACATATGAGTAAAATAGGCATGTCGAAGCCCTAATGTCTCCATGCATTTTCTTTAGGGGAAAATTATACAAAAATTAAACACATCAGAAATAAATATATAGTGATTAAAAAACGAGGATGACCGAAGCAATCCAAAAGAGGCATCAAATTCATAATTTGGCTTGAAATCACCATTTGGGTTTTTGTAAAACAAAGAAGAAGAAGAAGAAGAATATCGGAGAAGTAAGATGAGCAAGAGGATACGGGGACTGTCAGCTAACCATCCAGACCACCTGCCTACACTGGTGCCAGCGAAGCAAGCAACACAAGAGGATGTTGATTGAGTGAATCAAACAAAAAGCCTTGATAGATCACATGATTTTTCTGAGCTCACTTCCTTTTGAGATGCGATTTTTTTAAGAAAAAGGAGGGGTTTTTGAGAGTTAATGGTGCACCCATGTGGGTACAAAATTTTGACATGAAAAAGTTCCCTATTTTAAATCAAGATTACAATATTTATGCAATCAAAGACAGACCAATTTCGTATCTAATTTTATAATAACAATTAATTTATAAAAATGATAATTTGACACGAAAGTTGATACCCCACAAACTTGGGATAAATAAAATTTGTTTCTAATTCCGTTTCAGTCATCAATGATACTGAATTAAAACTATTATATCTAAATCTATCTCTAATTATGTCTTTATCAAAGACAACTAAATTTTCGTGTCTAATTTCCATTTATATTTTGAACTTTTTTAGTAGTGTACCACAAAAAAGAGAAATCATAAAATTAACTTTTGGGATAGTTGTTAAATGTCACAAAACAAGTTGTTAGCTATTGTTAATCTTAATTGTTGCTAAAAGTAACACATGTTTTAGTTGTGGTTGGTGTTAACCCTCATTAAAACTGTGTTTTAAGAGCCATTGCAATAGTTGATTTTACAACATTTTTCATTAGTGATAGAAAACTATCGCAATTGACTAGCTAATTTTAAGATAATTGCTCTTATAAATGGGTGTTGTGGAGTATTTAACTCATTTCCTACATTAAATTGTCTCTTAAAATTGGGTTTTTAAAATTTGTTCTTTTAAAAATTTTATAGCAACTCTCATGTAAATTGATTTTTAAAATTGTTTTTGAAAATTAATATTTATTGTTTTTGTCACTATTAATCCTTTGCAGGTTATTTGGTGTAACACCTAACCGTCCTATTATGCAGTCCTACTGGGTCCTCTCATTATGAGTTTTGATAAAACCTAATCAGTCTACATTTTCAATTGCCATCCAAATTCTTATTTTGTAATGTATGGCCCGAATATCTTATGACCACTTAATACAACTGGGCCCAATATAAACATAGCATTGGACCATTGTACAAGCCATGGATAATAAAAACAATACAATGGGACCCTACATATAAAATTATCTAACATAAAAACTTCTAATTATATTTTTGCCAAAGAATTAAGTTAACTTAATGTATAATATGAAATTAAAAATTTATTTTTTTATATGATATTTAAAAATTTAACTGATGATAGACTATAAATCAAAAAGAAATTAAATGCACTTCTGAAAGTATCTATGTAAGTGATATATATACTTTGCTAAAAAAAAAAAATGTAAGTGATACACACGCATGTGTGTGTTTATTGGTGAGTATATATATATGTGTGTGTGTCTTTCTACGTGTATATATATATATATATATATATATATAGACGCACATGCGTGTATCACTTACCATTTTTTTCAGCAAATATATACACACACATACATACATATATATATATATATATATATATGCATGTATATAGTGAAACCTTAAGGAAGTTATATGATTTACTCTTTTAAAATTTTTTAAGGTTAAGTTAGAAAAAAGAAACAATTAGAGTCAGCAAAATCCAGCTGGTATGACATATTAAAGTTTTGAAATGGAGAACAACTAGCTATTATGTAGCATGCATTTTTAGTATAGAGTGTGGGTAGGCACTGTTGACTAGAGGGACTCTTACCCCATGCATAATTGGTTATTTAAGTACAAAATTAACTAAAATTTGTAATATTAAGTGAACATATATAACAAATTTTTATGATGTTAAAACTGGGCATGCTTAATAGTAACACATGGACTCAAACACATGATCAAAGAAATATAGACAAGTGTCATTTTTTATAAGAAGCCATAATAATTCTCTTAACTATTAGGTGCAAAATTTCACACACACACACACACAAACATATATATATATATATATATATATATACTTGTTATTAAATATGTACTTAAAATGAAAAGTAAATGAGAAATGAACTTGTTATTTACAATGGGCTTATTGTTAATGAACATTTTATATGCTTATGTTGATATAAAATTCCCTAATATATATCTTAATGTGGTTTTAATTATGTTGAACAATATATTTTGAATATTTTAATTAGTCCATATTACAATACTTGTGCAAGTTTATTTGGGCAAAATAAGTCTATGACTTTGGCCAAAATGGAATTAGACTAAATTGGGATGAAGATTCCTTATATTGGATCTGACTAGGCACTTGGATAACCCTCTGAAATGAGCCAAACTGAATTGGGCCTAATTGGAAGAAAGATGAGTTAGGTAGATACAAAGTCACATGCTCAACAAGCCTAATAATACAAACTACTCAAGTTCCCTACATCACCATAGGTAGACAAAATTTACTTTATATATCTACTAGAAAAAGAAGTTTGTTGTCTTATGCAAAAAGGAGTTTGTCTATCAGCTACCATCTATTTAAAACTATCTATTGTCTTTGCATCCTATCAAAGTAACTGTTGGATAGGAAAAATTGAATGAACTGCTAGTGTTGACCTCTAGACCTATATGAAGGAGGCTCAAAATACTTGACCTTTCAAACTTAAAAACAAGATGCTCTGTAGATGAACATTGAGCTGGGCTTTCAAGAAGAAAATTAGTCATTAGAGCTATCCCTTTTTGTAGAAAACAAGGATGTGATGGTAAAGGAAAGAAAAATAAAGAATACTTAAAGTAAAGAGTGAGTTACATTCTCTTCATTAACCTAGTTGCTTGTTGAGTTTTCTCTGATGAACCTTTAGTTGAGGTTACAAGCAAACAAGTGGTCTAAGTGAGATATCCACTAGTGCTCTGTGTAAGGTGTACTCAACTTGTCACTCTGTGAGTCCTATAACTTGACATGAAGCGAATTAGTAATGCTCTCCACAATTCTAAGTGAGATATCTTATTACCTCTATAGGATGACCTATGCATGCTTACCTCATTTACTTCAGTAGCCTTTTAGGTATCATGGTTTACAACCTTTGTTTAGTGAGAGAAACCTATATTTAATTATTTAGTGTGAGAAGCTCTTGCCTTTGGGTTACTTCTGTCCTACCCTACGTTGTCATTTTTTCTTACACTTTGTCACCTTGTTTCGACTTCTCTATGGCGAAGTTTGATCCATTGCTATGTAAGCGACATAGCAGGCCCGGCTGTCTCAAATGTTTAGCTGTTTGATCTATTATTGTGCTCTCCTCACACCACGTCGATCGATAGGTTGAAATGCACCGTTTCAGTTTTAATGAAATGATGTGTTTTGTGCTTAATGGTTTGAATTGAGAAAGGAACCAGACAACACACGTTTGAGTAGCGATTTTACCTTCCATTGCGCTTCTTCCTTGTTTCCTTGCAATATATTTAGCCTAGCAAATTGCCTTTAGGACCTTATGTTTCATCGATTTCAGGATGCTTCATCATATCAACTAATTTGAAATTGGACTATGCTTCTTCTTCTTCCTGAACAATGCTTCTTCCTCAACTAAGTGCAAAAACTAGAACTGGTAATTGATTGCTTCTTCCTCCTATCGACACAACAATTTCACTAAGGCTTCCTAAATGCATGATTGAGGTACCTAAAATTGATAAAATGATCATTTTGCAATTTCCCATATGCCAATATAAGTACTGTCACTTGTGGTTGTCTATGTTTTAATTATCAAAATAATAAAGGGTTTGATAGAGAAATAAAAAAATAATAGAAATTATTAGATTTTGATTCAAACATATGAATTACCTTTTCTCTAACTTTGTTTTCTTATGTTTCTTTAGCAGTAGTAGTGCCTTTTCTGGTTGAAATAACAATGGCCACTGCATATGAAATCTCAAGTTATCTTGAAGGTGCATCCTATTTTTCTCATTAATATTTACAGTAAATCAAATGTGATTCAACATTAATATTATTGATTATGAAAAGTTGTTGAAGGCTGTTAACTCTATTGATAAGATATGTGAAGTAAGAAACGTTATTGGTTGTGAATGTGGAAACATGTCATTTTATAAATTATTCTCTATCTCATGAGGTGGGTAGACATCAGTTAGGAATTAATTATAAAATTACGTCTAATTTCAATGTTGAGGTCATTTATAACTTACAAACCTAAGCCTAGAGCCAAGCTATGATGTTTTATACAGCTAGATTTGTCAGGGAAAATAGAGCAAAGGACACCTTTCAAGCATGAAATCAAATTAATGTATATGCAATTGTTGATTCCATAAATGGCCATAAAGCACAACTTCACATGCCTATCATATATAATTTTTTTTCTCTTTGCATTTGAAGCATAGACAAACTATAAATTTGTTGTATTTTATAATGAAATAGTATAATTCTAATTAAGAGAGTATTATAGATAAAGGATGGAACTTTTTTGGGTCACTTTGTTCTAAAGATTTAAATACTATATAATAGAAATTATTTTAATTTAAAAGTTTAATAAATTATTAAATAACGTCTTAAATAATCTTATAATATTTATATCCTTAGAAGATGCCCTTTATGATCTTATGCTTGATTCTTGCTAACTTTGTATAAATATGTGACAAGACTACCTATGTGTATCAGATTCTGTAGATTTCAGTGTTGGCTTACACTAATATTGCAATTAATTCAATGGTTGCATATCGTTTAAGGGCATATATTAAATGATAGGTTAAAAGTTGTTTCTTTGAAACCATGCTTTTTAAAAAATGTTAAAGGTGAGTGTAGCTCACATGCTTGTCATTCAACATCCACCAAGCTCACACACTTTTTAACCAAGCATGGCATTATGATTGGATATATTTTTAACTGGTAAACCTTACTAAGATGATTTTTTGAAGCCAAAAAAGAAAACTATTGTTTTATGTTTATAAGAACAAATTTGTCATGACTAAATTTTTAATTTGATAATGGTACTTTTCTTATAATCTTTAGCATCAAGATTAAATTAGCATATGTATATCAAAAAGAGGCAAAGGGAACGAAACAAATTGAATCTTTTTGGTTACAGGAAGTAGATATATGTAAATGTAAGAAGGACATGGTTTGGACTTTGGACCACCAAGGATTACAAACCTATTTTGCCAAGATGTTGGTTTGGACTTTGATTAAGAAACCTTGTATGTTGAACTTGTTAGAGAATTAAAAGATGCTGATGTCTCAAGCTAACATTAAGGATAACTTGAGTTTTGATACAACAATTAATTTATAGCTATGATTTTGTAGATTACATTGATTACTGTCATTGGCATTTTTGCAATGCTTATTTTGGATGATTAGTTGGAGTTTTTCTTTCCTATGCTACACTCACTAATTCTTAAACCCTAATATGCACAGGTGTAGAGTGGAAATTTGTGTACTATATGTTGCTAATTTCTCTAAAGCAAAGGACAACAAATTTAGGCAAAAAAATAGCATAGATAAGCCAAATGGAGGAGATAGAAGGAATGAAGCCACTCAAAACAATGAAACCAACTGAATTTCTAGATGTAATATTTGTAACATCCAATGTAATCTTCACTGTATCAAAATGTGATTGTTGTCACTACATATTGATGTAATCTTTGTTTGTATTATGTAAAAGCAATGTAATGACAATTACAAAAAAATGGAAATAAAATATTTGTTCTCTTCAAAAAGTGATTGTTCTATAAACTTTGTGACTAGAGATTGTGGATATCAATTGCATTTGTAAATGCACCCCAAGCGTCTAGACCATCGAGTGATTGTATAGGGGTTTTAATTGCTTCCTACATAACAAGAGAGAAATGAGAGCAAATACATTGTACTATAGCGTATGGGAAAAAAATATAACTTCAATCATTGCTTTACCCATAATAAGTTAGTAAAACTAAATTGATTCCCAAGTATTTGTTGACACTTTAAAGATGCAGTAGGGGCTGAACACGATACTCTACATTGCACCTAACTTGATAAACCTTCATCCTATTAAGAAGAAAGGAACACAACAAGTATATACATCTTTTAATTTAACTTAGGTAATAATTGAAGAAAAGCTTTGAGACCACATATCGTCAAGCCTTTGAACAACCATTTGTTAGAGTTCTCTATCATTTTTTTATAGCTTGGATCTCAACCCAACTTTTTTGCTTCCGTCATCATTGTTGCTACAAACTAACACGTTGCTTGAATCCCTTTGGCACTATCAGGTCTTCACCTACTTATGGTGTGGCTGCATTGGCGTCATTAGGACTTTGTTGCCGCAAGCGAACCTCTGAGTCTTGTTTGTGTTAGCCAAGGTGTGTGTCAGTAATTGTCTCATGGTGAAGGCCCAGGAATGGGGCCAAGTTTAAATCAAAATGTGGCACTTATGCTAGGTTATTGTTAAAAAAATAGAGTTGCACCTTAACTAACAGATGTAGCGTTTGGCTAAGTGGTAAATGCTTGATCCTACAACTGGTATAAGAGATTGGGCTCTTAGTTAAAAGACTTAACTATCTCAAGAGTATAAATAGTTGGATATAGTGATAATGTTTTACCCAAAGGGCTATCCATTACAAAGCCTTCTGATTTAAATAGTGAAAACTTCACCTATTGGAAACTTAGGATGACAATTTTCTTTAAAACTGTTGACATTGACCTTTGGGATGTGATTGAAGAAGGTCAATATTTGTAAAGAAGAAGGTAAGACCTTAGTTAAATCCAAAAGTGAATGAAATGAAACTGATAGAAGAAAAGTTTTGTTAAACAATAAAGTCAAACTCATTCTTACCAGTGCACTGAGTCAAGAAGAGTATTTTAGAGTATCAAATTATGAAAGTGAAAAAGAAATGTGGGAGGCTTTAGAGATAGCTCATGAGGGAACTTCAGGAGTAAAAGAGTCCAGGATTCATAATCTTACATAAAAATATGAATCATTCAAGATGAATCCTGGAGAAACTATTAAGGAAATGCAAACTCATTTTACTCACATTGTTAATTATTTGGCAACTCTAGGGAAGACAGGCTCACAAACTGACCAGGCTTACAAGATCATGAAAGCTTTTCCTATGGAATGGTAACCAAAGGTGACAGCAATTGAAGAAGCAAAAGGTCCATTTATAACATCAGTTATTGCTCTTTTTGGAAACCTTCAAGAGCATGAGCCAAGGTTGAAGCAGCTCCTTGAGGAACATGATAAGAAGAAAAAGGGGCTTGCTCTCTAAGCCTTATTATCAATGCATCCAGATAAAGAAGAATGCTATGATGATTCTCTAGATGAAATTGATGAAGAAACCCTTGGTCTTTTCATCAAAAAGTTTAAGAGATTCTTCAATAGCAAAAGAATGAATAGGATGAGACCAGCTAGAAGAAATCAAGAAACTAAAGAACTTCCTATCTACTATGAATGTAGAAAACTAGGTCATATCAAATAAGAATGTTCTCAATTTCTAAAGAAACAAGACAACTCTGAGAAGAAGAGAGGGAATAAGAAGAAAAAGGTCTACTTGTCTACTACTTGGGGAGAAAGTGATGAGGAGTCTGAAGATGATAAAGAAGAAGCTAACTTCTATCTCATGGCAAGCGAATACAATAAAGTAAGTTCTTGACCTTCTTATGATGAATTACAAAATGCCTTTGAGGAATTACATGATGATTTTCTTATAATTGCTAAAGCTTTAACCTTTTATAAGAAAAAAAAACCTATCTCTAGAAAAGGAATTAAAGAAAGAGAAGGAAGAAAATGACTTCTTGATAAAAACCAAAAGCTTTTTAGAAAAACAATATGTAGTTTTAAAACATGACTACATTGTACTTCAAAAAGAGCATGCTTCTCGCAAAGAAAAGATTACAAAAATTTCACTTTGTAAAAGTGAAAAATTGTTAAAAGAAAAAGAAGAATTAACTAATACTTTAGAAAAATTTACTAAAGGAAGAGACACATTAAATATCTTACTTAAAAAACAAAGATGTGTTTTTGATAAAGCAGGACTAGGATATAATTCAAACAAAAGGCAAGAATATTATAAAAACTTCTTTGTTCTTGCCTCCATGACTAGTACGCCTTTTATCACTTGTTTTTATTATGGAGAGAAGGGACATGGATCGTATACTTGTGCTTACAAGAAAAATAAGGCTCTAGGAGTTAAGAAAATATGGGTACCTAAAGGTACAACTAATAAGGAGGGACCCAAAGAGATTTAGGTACCTAAAAACAAAAATTGATTTTTTATATAGGTATGCATGAAAGCAACTGGAGGAAGAATAGAACTTTAAAAGAAATAGGAAGAATCATATTCAATTAAATGAATTGTTCTAAGTATTTTTAGGCTGATGCAGTAAATACTGCATGTTATGTCAAGAATAGTGCCTTGATAAGGCCAATTTTAAATAAAACTCCCTATTAATTGTACAAAGAAAGGAAGGCTAACATTTCTCATATGCATGTATTTGGTTGTAAATGTTTTGTGCTTAATAATGGTAAAGATAATCTGGGCAAATTTGATCCAAAGTCTAATAAGGCAATCTTTCTAGGATATTCTAGTACTAGCAAGGCATATAGAGTGTATAATAAAATAACAATGATTGTTGAAGAATCTAGTCATGTAAATTTTGATGAATCTAACCTTCTTCAGCCAAGAAATGTATCTGGTGATGATGTTGTAGTGAGACTTGATAATCTTACCTTAAGCAAAAATCAAGAAATAGAAGAAGCCAAGGAAGAAGACAAAGTAGAAGGAAAAAAAAAATGAATTCACTAAAAAGAATGACCAATCTCAAATGGAGCAATATGAGGAAATACAATTAGATAAATAAAATGTTGCTCAAAGTCTTCCCAAAGAGTGGAAATTCAAAAAGGATCACCCAATGGATTAGATTATATGTGATATCTTTCAAAGGGTAAGCACTCGAAACTCTCTTAAAAATATTTGCAATCATCAAGCTTTTATATCTCAAATTGAACCTAAGGATTTTGGTAAAGCAATAAATGATGAACATTGGGTCTTAGCCATGCAAGAATAATTAAATCAATTTGAAAGAAATCAAGTATAGGAACTTGTTCCTAGACCTAATGATTATCCCATTATTGGCACCAAATGGGTTTTTAGATACAAGCTTGACGAATTAGGAATTATCACTAGGAATAAAACTAGATTGGTTGCTAAAAGATATAATCAAGAAGAAGGAAATGACTATGATGAAACATTTGCTCCAGTAGCTAGATTGGAAGCTATTAGAATGTTTTTAGCATATGCATACATAAAAGATTTTAAACTATATCAAATGGATATGAAAAGTGCTTTTCTCAATAGATACATAATGGAGGAAGTTTATGGTAAACAACCTCTAGGTTTTGAAAATCATAATTTCTCAAATCATGTATATAAATTGAGTAAAGCTCTATATGGTTTAAAACATGCACCAAGAACTTAGTATGAAAGACTAAGCACCTTTTTTTTATTAATAATGTTTTGTCAAGAGGAAAGGTTAATATTACCTTGCTCTTTAGAAAGAAAAATCATGACATTTTAATTGTTCAAATTTATGTGGATGATATAATATTTGGTGCTACTAATGAAATTTTATGCAAAAAGTTTGCTAACATGATACAAGGAGAATTTAAATGTCTATGATGGGTGAATTCAACTATTTCTTAGGACTTCAAATTAAACAACAAAATGATGGAATCTTTATAAGCCAAACTACATATGTTAAGGACTTGCTCACAAAGTTTGGAATGGAAAATGCAAAACCAAGTGAAACACCAAATGAGTTCTTCAACAAAAATTGTCATGGATGAAGATGGAAAGCCATTTGATGCATCAAAATATAGAGGTATGATTAGCTCTCTTTTATATCTAACTGCAAGCAAACTAGATATAATGTTTAGTGTTTGTATGTGTGCCCGTTTTCAATATTGTCCAAAAGAATCTCATTGCATAGCTATAAAGAGAATTTTTAAATATCTTTTGTTACACCTCAAATGGGATTATGGTTCCATCACTCAAGTGGGATTTTCTGATGTTGATTTTGCTGGAAGCAAAACATATAGAAAAAGCACTAATGGGACATGCCAATTTTTCGGAAACTCCCTCATATCTTGGTTTAGCAAGAAACAAAATAGTGTGACATTGTCTACAACTGAAGCTAAGTATATTGCAACAGGTAGTTGCTATGCACAAATTCTTTGGATGAAATAACAACTTAAGGATCTTGGGGTATTCCTCAAAGAAATCCCAATATGCTAATACTAGTGCAATAAACCTTACCAAGAATCCCATCATGCACTTTGCATTAAACATATAGAAATCTGCCATCATTTTATTTGAGATCATGTCCAAAAGAAAGATTACTTGATTTCATACATATTAATGTCCAAAAGAAAGATATTTTCAACTTGTTGATATTTTCACAAAACCTTTTTTAAATGAAATATTTTGGTTTATAAGAAGAGAATTAGGCATGGTCAATCCTAATGTACTTTAAAATAATTTAAATGTTTCAGTTGCAATTTCAAATTATCCTTACTGACTTAAGTATAAGAGTGTTTTCTGTTATTTTTGCAGGTTTTCTTAATATTTGAAAAGATAAGAAGAATTGCATGTTTGATTATATCTTGTGAAATTTGAGTTATATACTTGACAATATAATTTCAAATGTAGCCTACATATTTCCAATCATCATGGTAATGAAATAATGATATGTTTTGATGAGACCTACCCTATACCAAATTGACATCATTATATGACTTACATGAATAATAAAGGAATATGTGCTCAAACTTTTCCATAAATCTTTTTGTTGATGTCAAATAGGGGGAGAATGGGAGAAGAAAAATATGTGCTTATGCTTATTACATTGTATACATAATTATAAACATATTTTTTCTTTATTGATTTGTCAACATAAAAAAGGGGGAGTTTGTTAACCCTAAGACTCAATGTTGTAAGTTTTGATGATGACAAATAGGTGACAAAAATGTTTCAAATGAGTTAGACATATAGTATGAACATATGCCTAAATTGAAAATTAACATGTAATAGTTTATGCTATAACAAGGCAACTAACACCCAAGAGGGGGTGAATTGGGTGTTTGCAATAATTTTGTTTCTTTTTGAAATTGCTTTGCAAAAGACTTGTTATGAAAGATACTTGGAAATGTATGAACCAAAAATACAATTATATCAATCAAGGGAGATTTAATGTAGATGCTTAGAATATGAAGATAATAAATTTGTTTCCTAACAACAAAGCATTCAACAATATGTTGTTTACTTAATTCAAAATCTTGTTCCCATGTAGGTTAGAACAATTATACAATCACTTTAACAATTGGATTATTTAAAGTAAATATAAAAGTACATTGGCAGTAAGAGATCACAATACTTCAAGTGAAATATCAAAAACAAAAGTAAAGTATAAATAAGACAATTCAAAATATAAAGAGTATAAGGGTAGAGAAAAAAAACTCCAAGATTTATCCTGGTTCGGCTCCAATCCAAGCATACATCCAGTCCTCAAGCAAAGACTTGAGATTTTCCACTAACTTGCAATCTGTTACGAATCTTCAAGAATACTCCCCCTAAAACCAAACTCTCTTCAAGGAAAATCTTTCCTTGAATTTAATCTCTCCTCAAGGAATATCTTTTCTTGAAATAACAAATCTTTTTAAGAAGAAAATATGCACAACAATAAAATCTCTCAAAAGAGCAAATAACACAATTAAAGATCACTAGCTCTACCGTTGAGAGTATGAATCACTAAAGATGTTTTTCACTTTTTTCCTTGTGATTTCTAAGCTCTTGATACATGTATTTATAGGCCAAGGAGAAATTCAAACTTGTATAACTTGATTGTTGCAAGTAAGTAGCTCCATTTGTTGACTTTGTAACCATCCTCTATTTCGTAGTTGCAATTTTAAATGTTCATATCTCCTTCATTTTAACTTCATTTTGGACACGTTATATATCACTGAAATGCTATGTAAGTTTACTTTCTATCCTAATAAGTTTCATTTCAAAATTCAATTTGGTTGTTAAGATACTGTTGAAAGAGTAATAAAAGGTCAAATAACAAATTAATATACGTAACCAAAAATTGATACCATCATAACTCTTTAATTTTAAATCCATTTTATTCATGTGATATACGAATGGAAAGTTGTATGAGTCTATTTTCATATAAAAGAAATCTCATGTCAAAATTTTTACTGGTTGGTGAGATATTGTTGAAATTGCGATAAGAGGTCCAAACAAAGTGTGATATTCATACCTAAACTTTTGACAATAAGAAGTTCTTAATTTCAACGTTATTTTAAGCATGATATATGATTATAAAAATAGTGATCCAAGGTCCAAAAACAAATTCATTAAAATTTATATTTCTTTTATCTTTTTGGCCTAAACTTATATTGTCAGGACCAAAATGTATTACCTAATAAATCTAAGTCCAAATGAATTTAACAAAACTAATCATGAGCCTATTGGATTATGAGTGCTTATATCTCATATAAGGGATGATTCAAGTATAAATTATTACATGTTAATGATTAATCAATTAAGTACATGTTGATACTATATGTCTAAACTCATTTGTTACATTTTTGTCACATATTTTTCATCATCAAAACTTGTAACATTGACCTTAGGGTTAACACTTTATACTTGAATTGTCCCTTATATGAGATATACAAACTCATAGTATATCCAATAGACTCCAATATTATAGACAATTAAAATTGGATATTTATAGGAATTTCATATGCATGGTAAAAAAATGTTTATATTTTACTAATTGTTATTAAAATATGCATATTGGGATACATGAATTTGACTAAGTATTTAGCTTGTAAGTTGGACTAACTATCATAAGCTCATTATTATTTTATTAAATTCATTTGGACTTACATTTATTGGGCCAATACATTTTGGTCCTCATAATATAAGTTTGGGCCAAAAAGATAAGAGAGATATGGATTTTAATGAAGTTGTTTTTAGACCTTAGATTACTAATTTTATCCAATCTCGTAAATTAGAGGGAATTTTGAAATGAAACTTATTGCATATAAAAATAGACTTAAACATCTTTCTAGGCATAAAATCACATGCTTAAAATAGAGTTGAAAGCAAGAAGTTATGATTGTCAAAATTTTATGTTTGAATATCACACTTTTTCCATACCTCTAGTTACAATTTCAATAATATCTCACCAATCAATAAGAATTTTGAAATGAGATTTGTTTTATGTAAAAATAAACTGATACAGATTTCCATTAGTATATCACATGCATAAAATAGATTTAAAATCAAAGAGCTATTATGGTCTCAATTTATGGCTATGTATATCAATTTGTTATTTGACCTTTTATTACTCTTTCAAGAATATCTCAACAACCAAATTGAATTTTGAAATGAAACTTATTAGGATAGAAAGTAGACTTAGAGAGCTTTTTGATGATATATAATTTGTCCAAAATGAAGTTGAAATGAAGGAGCTATGAACATTTAAACTTGTAGTTATAGAATAGAAGATGGTCGCAAAGTCAACAAATGAAGTTACTTACTTCCAACAATCAATTTGCTTTTTTGGCCTATAAATACAAATCTTATGAGCTTAGAAATCCCAAGAGAAAAATTGAAAAACATCTATAGTGATTCATAGTTTCAAAGATCTCTATTCTTACAAATGAGCTTCAATTGTGTTATTTGCTCTTTTGAGAGTTTTTATTGTTGTGAGTACTTTCTTCTTAAAAAGATTTGTTATTTCAAGGAAAGATATTCCTTGAGGAGAGATTAAATTCACAGAAAGGTTTTCCTTGAAAAGAGTTTGGTTTTAGGAGGAGTATTCTTGAAGATTTGTAACGGATTGCAAGTTAGTGGAAAATCTCAAGTATTTGCTGGCAACTGGACATTGGCTTAGGTTAGAGCCAAACCGGGATAAGTTCTATTTGCATTCTCTCTTCTCTTACTCACTTATTATTGCACTTTAATTATGTTATTTATTGCTTTTTATACTTTTATATTGAAAATCATTTTGCATAAAGTTTTTAATTTGGAAAAGAATTTTTGTTTTTATCTCAATTTTTTTTTATAAAACCCAATTCACCCTCCTTTTGGGTTCCAGCCTTGCTCAACAAATGGTATCAGAGCCAATGTCACGTGTTCAATTTCTAGCAGGGCAATTGCTGAGGGGGAGATTGTTAGCTAAGGTGTGTGGCAACAATTGTCCCATGGCGGAAGACTAGGAGTGGGGGTGAGTCATAATCGAAACATGATGCTTGTGCTAGGTTGTTGTCAAACAAATAGAGTTGCACCCTAATTAACAATTATAGCTTTTGGCCTAGTGGTAAGCACTTGATCCTACAATTTGCACAGATCATCTATGCCTTTATTAACAAGTGAGAGAAGTTCTTTATAACCTGACAACCCCAAAGCTGATCTAACCATTTTAGAACATAAATATTTGTATCTCTAAGTGCTCAGTAGTTTAGGATCCCCTTCAACTTCTTTTCCTCTCACATCATGCATGATACTATTCTGGGCTTCCTTTGTCCTTCTTTTTAAAATATACTTGTTAGGAATTTGTTTGATATCCAACACAATAAACGCTTGCAAGGCATAGAAACAAAGCATGCCACATGTCTCAAACTTTCAACAACTGTAAGTGATATTTTGTTGAATATGATCATATGACACTCTCTATTCTCCTTGCCTATTGCTCATAGTCATAACATATTCAAACAAAAAGTTGGACTCATTCCTTTGCTTTATGGTGGTAGCATAGAACAAATCAAATTCTTTTTGAAAAAGGTCAAACACCATAAAGGTATAAACCTATTATGCCTGCAACAATATTGATAAATGACAAAACATAAGCCCTGATAGCTTATATCAGGCGTCATACTCACATTTTAACTCATTATACCATTTCTCATCAATAACTTTTGTGAATATCTTGAAGAATTTTACAATGTTCACATCTGGCTTCATACTCGCCCTAAAGTCCGAATTCAAACTCTCACTATATTGTGTGCTCCTCATACCTAGTGTGAATGATTGCTTCATGTAACTTGTTGCCCATTTTCCTTCACAGCATATGCTGACTTCAACCATGAATTTTCGTGTACATCATAGTCAATGAGCAGCTTATCCCAAGCTGCCTCAAACTAAAATTCATTGTCATATTCATACATACACTTTTCAACTCAGTCAATATATGTGATCAATCTTTCATTAGGTTGCCAAGATGTTTAATTCCATTTTGCATCATATGCCAAGTACAGAGACCATGCCTACTTTCAAGCATCACCTCACCTGCAAGGATGGAATGGTCTGAGTAATAAAAACACATTGATACAAGTAAGTGTAACACATGGAGAAGACAACCCTCACCTAATGCCTTGGTCATTGCCTGGTCCTAATTTGTGAAAACAATCGTGGGTTTCTTTTGGCCATGTGCCTCTAAAAAGGTCTCAAATAACCACATAAAGGATTTAATAGCTTCATCATCATCAAGGTAGCTCTAAAAATTATCGCTTGCCTATAATGATTGAACCCTGAAAACAAGGCAAGTGGTTGATGTGCACAGTTAGTACAATATGTTGTATTTAGAGAGACCATGTCACAAAAAGAAAAAAAAAACCATAATCAAGAAGCATGCGTGCATTAGCCCATAAAACATTTGTTATCTACTCATCAGCATCCATTTGATATGCATAAAATAATGATGGAATCCCCAAAAATTGTTATTGGAAATACTACAACACACAACTAACTTCTCCATACCTCATGCTTTGTTGTCTTTTTGACTAAAGGTAATTCTTTGCATCCAACCTAGTAAATCTAAGGTTGGTTTTACCCCTGACATGTCTGATCATAAGATGAAATGTTGCTACTTGCTGCAAAACTGAGTCCTTAACCATTTCAATCTCCTGTGCCTATACTTAAGATATCTTTTGTTAGAAGTTCAACATATATATTGTCTTTACATGCTAAAGAGGGTTGCCGTAATCGACCTTTCAGTGAGAAGGAATAAAAATTTTTAAATTGATTCCTATAATGTATGTTGAAAATTAATTTATTTGGAGTCGCCACTAAAATTTTTAACCAAAAACTTGGGAAAACCAATTTAAAACAAAAAAGAAAAGGCAAAACGATCTGCGAAACCAGAGATGGTTCGAGAGTCTATTTGAGTGTGGGGAAGGTGTTAGGCATCCCACAACACCTGTCCATAAGGACGGTTATCTTAAACTAGTTAGTTGAAATAGAATATGACCTTAAATTTATCTTAATTACCCTTTATTGACATGCATGCCCATTAAACAGCGAAGACAAAAATGACAATAATCGAAGCAAACAGATAGATATTTACAAAGGGTGAACTTGACCTAGGATGAAAGCCCAAGGCTTATGTACCTTGTGATAGGGATCAAAGTGCATGTAGTTCAACCAAAAATGCAAGTTTATTGGTTGATGATTTGTAAATTTTGTGATGAGAACATGAAGGTTTAAATTAAACAGGTTTTTGTAAACAAAATGGAATTCGAATTTGGTTTATGTGTTTTAATTTACGACAACCTGATTAATCTAGCTCTCTTGATCTCTTCATTTTTTTCCTTTTTAATTTTTTATTTTATATTTCAAATCTTTATTTCGAAATTTAAGCGAAATGATTATGGGATGAAATTTTTTTAGGATTTTTGGGAATTTATATTTTTTTTGAAATTGAAATGTAATTATAATGAAGGAATATTTTGAATTTTTAAATTTATGGATTTTCAAAACTGGAATTTATCATTGAAATTAGGACAAAAATAACATCATTTTTTAGATTTTTGAATTTATGTATTTTTGAATTTTTGTTTTTATTTATTTTTAGATTTTTAAAATTAGAATTTATTGTTGAAATTTGAACAACATTATAACCAAAGCCATTTTTTGAAATTTTTGAATTTATATATTTTTTGGGTTTTTGGATTTTTCTAATTTTGAAAGTGAGATTATGATTAACAGGACTTTTAATTAATATATATATATATATATATATTATTAGAATTTATTCTGAGTCTTAAACTATAATGGAAAAATATTTCTATGATTTTTGAATTTATGATTTTTGTATATATTTTTAAAAAAATTAGAATTCTTTTGAAACTTAAAGTAAAACTAAAATGAAAAATATTCTTAGAGTTTTTAATTACATAATAGGTAGGACAAACCTCCCTATTTGTTAATTAATTTATCCTAATATTTTAAATGTTAATTTTTGAAATATAAGGAGACTTAATGTCTCATGCAGTCTCTACTAATTAACCTTTGGGTGCATGAGGATATGAACAATCTCACGCGGGAACCCAAAAATATGGAATAAAATTATTTGAAAATTTTTCAGGATTTTGTTTTTATGGATTTTGAAATTAGAATTCTTTTAGTCTTATTTTTTAGTAAGATCAATTTCCCAAAGCCTACGGCGACCCAAGTCCCACATAACATTTTTTAATTAATTAAATTTTATAAAACATTGGCTTAATCATTTTGTAAATAATAGAAAATATTTAGTTAAAATCTTTATTTTTGCATTATTATTATTATTTTAAAACAAGTATGTACTAATTTTCGAGGTTTATGGAGATTAAAATCTCACATGACTCCAAACACTCAAGAAGAACAATATTTTCACACGATGATTTCGTAAATAATAGAAAATATTTAATTAAAGTATTTATTTTTGTATTATTATTACTATTGTTATTATTATTATTTTAAAACAAGTATGTACTAATTTTTGGAGTTTATGGAGATTAAAATCTCACATGATCTCAAGCACTCGAAGAGAACAATACGTGATGCATAACGTCATTGGTGTGCATGCATGAGCTTACCTTAGCTTTGTCTCGGCTAGGTCTTCTCCCTGGCGGCTCTCTTCCTCTGGCAGTCCTCCTCGGTCTTCCTTCGATGCTTGGTGACCCATCGTCAACTCTCTCTCTCTTCTCTGTGGTCTCTCTCTCTCCTCCTCTCCTTCTTTCTTCTTCTTCCCCTCTTTTCCTTTCTACTTGCTTGGCTCACCTCTACTTAAGGAATGCAGAGCAGCAGAGCATCACTCGTGTCCTTCTCTTCCTCTTCTTTTCCTTCTCTTTCTTTCTCTTTCTATTTCTTCGTTGGTGCCATATACACTCTTTCTCTCTCCACTACTTTCTCTCTCTCTTCGATGGTGCCGTCAGGCATAACGATCCAACCAACCTCGGTGTAAAGAGCCTTGAGGACCTCATTGTTGTCGCAGTGCTTAGGAAGCTTGTCACTACCATATGTTCTGAGACCAGCGAAAATCTTCGCGGCCCCCGCTCTTCACCTTTTCAGGCTCCTCTTGGTTTCTCCAATTGGTGAACGTGAATATGAATTTGTTACACATTTCAACTTCGATTTGAATGCTTTTGTTTGGAGAAAGGAATCCTAAAGTTTGTCGACAAAGCCCAAACCCAAACGACCCATATTCTGCACATCATTTCTTACAAAGCAACGTACAGAGGATCACGACCACGACTGGAGGAAAGGCAGGACGGAACGACCATGAAGTTCATAAAAAAGGTAGCAGTAGCACCACACCCAAGATGTGGCTACAATGCTTCACGTCTCTTACCAAAAAGAGAGAGGAAAGGCAAAATCCACCGCTGGAGCTTCTTCAGGATGATATACTAGATGAGAAGCCCCGGCCAACATGCCACAGTTGGCAAAAGATAATGCTGCCTTTTTCATCCTTTTTCTCTGAACGCTCCTCAGTAGCTCTGCCCAAGCAGTGCCTTTTTCTTTTTCCAGCTTTTTTGCAGCTTAAGAGTACATCCCCTTTTCTCATTTCATTACTTTATGAGTTTTTTTTCTGATTTTTATTACTATAATAATAATTATTAATTTTTTTTAATTTTTTAATTTTCTATTTTTGTTTTCTTATCTATTTTTTTATTTTTTATTTTTTATAATTTTGCTTTGATTTATCATAATTATTTTAATTAGCTAATTTTATTTTTGGGTCTTAAGTTTATTTAATTATTTTTCATCATTTATTTTTAATTTCAAATTGTCCCCCATTGAGGATGTCATTTGAAGCTTTGTCATTTTTAATTTTTTCTATTTGCTTAATTATTAATTAATTGGTGTGTCAATCAATTAAATAATAAGGCAATTAGGGATGGGTTGTTCACAAGGGTGATTGTGGGTCTCCATAAATTCATGAATTACAAATTTCCCATTTTTCAAAGCGAGGGCAATTGTTGCCTGGTGATCTGTTTTGGTTTCCTGCTGGTGCTTGATGACTAATGAGTCTCTTTTGTCTGTCTTTTGAACACCTTCCTTGCAACAAACAAATCTATAAGAAGCATAAGAGCCCTCCTTATTGTTCTTGTGCAAGTAATCTTTCTTAACTTTGAACTCAATTTTGCCACCATTGTTAGTCTAAAACTATCAAACAGTCTCTACACTATTAAATTCCATACCCGCTTTGGGTTTCCATGAATCCTTCATGTTGACCTCTCTGGTCAATGGAATAATAAAACTACCTGTTAGAAGAAGTTTTATGATAAGAATTTATTGCATAAAAACCATAACCTAGAATAAGAAGGTTCTTTTACTTGAAAACTACAATATAAATGCACAAGACATCCCATTATAGAACACAAAAGTTGTTTTAATATTTTAGCCAATAAAAGTAGGAAAACTCATTTTAATAATGACTTAAGCAAAATATAGATGAAAGCTTGATACATGGTGTCTACAACAATCAACAACATATACATTAGATTTGCAATATAATGTGTTAAGCTTGTTTAAATATGCAACAAATATAATTTTTTTTCACTTATAACAGCAAAAATATTTTTTTTTTCAACAAAAACACTAACTGATCCTAACCACAACGTGCACAATGAGCTCCAGTTCTTCATATTCGTCTTATCTGTTTTTCTGACCTTCTTAGCAATAATGGTAGAATGGGATAGATATTTGAGCCAAAGTGTTCAGGATGAATGGAGGAGGAAAATCTGCATGCCCACTTATGCATTTTGAACTGCAAAACACATTCTAAAGTAGTTAACAATCAATGGAATAGGAACAACAAGGATGTTCAGAATCCATGAAGTCATGACACCCACCCACTGATGACTTTTCTTCCTACACTCTCTCCTTCTCCTTTTGTTGGTTTGCTGAGCTTCCTACCACTTCTATTTCTTGGTTCACCTAACCACTGCATCCCATATTTAGGGAAGAAATTGTGTGCCAAAACAGAGGTGATTCATCGAACAAGCATGGCTAGCTGAGAGAGGCTTTAAAACAATGATTATCTGTATCAAAGAAGCACGTCGTCTGGCCTCCAAAATGCCTAAAAACACGGTGTTGTACGCATCCTTTAGAGTCAGAATCTAAGACGCCCAAACGCATTGTTTCATTAAACCTGAAACGATGCATTTTGGGTTGTATATCGACGTTGTGTATCACGGCCAACATCCTAAAATTAATGAAACATGGGGTCCAGAAGGTGATTTGCTAGGCTGAAGACCTTGCAAGGAAACAAGGAAGAACAATGGAAGGTAAAATCATTGGTCAAACACGTGTCGTCTAGCTCCCTTCTCATTGAAACCATTAAACACAAAACGCACCGTTTCATTAAAACTGAAACGGTACGTTTCAACCTGCCGAGCGACGCGGTGTGAGGAGAGCGCAATGATGGATTGAACAACTAGACATTTGAGATAGTCGGGCCTGCTGTGTCGCTTACACAGCAGTAGATCGGAGTTCCAACTTTTTCTGCTTCCTAACACCTCTGCGTCTAATCCATCCCACACATCCTGCTACACGCATGAAAACTAGCTTTTTTGTGTCTTTACTAACCCCCACCTGGCTTGTATGTTAGTTTTGTATTCTTTCTTTCCATACTTGTCTCAATGATGGAACCCCTTCCCATCTCAGCTCTTAATTGTGCATCCTCAGGCCATGTTACCATCTTTTTCAGCTTTTATTGATAGTTTCTCTCTCGATCTCTTCCTCTTAATCCTTACACTCCTTTGAAGCTTAGGGTTTCTCTAGTTATTTCTTCTTTAAGTAGGTTTTTTGGCCTTACGTAGCTACTGCAACTTCATAGAGCGTCAATGCAAGCTTGAAAGAGGGTTTCAATAGTCTAAAAATATCTCCACTGGGTCTGACCCCTCTACTTCATCAATCGACTTTGGACTTGGTAATGACTCCCTCTGGCTCCCTAGACATGACCCCTACTTTAAATTATGTGACAACATCATCCAATTGTCAAATGAGTTTTAGAGGACTTGCCTCATCGCAGCTCTTATAGATGAGAAGAACATACTAGTTTATAGGTTGGACTGTGCCCTGCATAGAGCTTGGCATTTGCAAGATGACTTTTGGTTCTGAGGCAGGGAGCAAAATGTGTATGTAATTGAATTCCAAGACTAAGAAGACTAAAACTTCATATTGGAGAACAAACCTTGGTCGGTAATGAACATTTAAAAGTGAGACCTGATATGATCCTTAAAGAGATCATGATCTACCAGGTTACACTATGAGGGAATTCTAGGGTCTCCTTCTTGAGTACCATAACGAAGAAGAGGCTCCGTCACTAGGAAGCCTAGTAGGAGAGCCGAAGGATATTGACGGTGAACTCCTCTTCTTAAGCAACCTACGCTTTAGTAGGGTTTAATGCCTTGTTGATCCTTTACTGCCACTACTTATGGCCATCAGAGTTAAACTCGACAATGGAAGGAAAATAGGTGGAATGGTAATATAAGAGAATGTTCCAAAGGCGTAAACAAGGCAATCGAATAGGTCATATTGCCAAACACTGTGACTGGAGCTCCGAGTAAGTTTTGGAAGCCCAAGATGCACTTAGACTAAGTATTAAAAATAAGTTTGATGTTGACTTTATACATGATTTGTGATATCCCTTGTGCCAGATCTCTTGGTAGCATTCAAGAAAAAACAGACATTCAAAAACACCTTGATACTCTAAAAGAAGAAAATCCAGTATAACAATAGCCCTACACTTTATTAGTGCAAACAACGACTATTTCATATCAGATTCCTCGAATGACTCTGACCACTATTCTCCTCAGAATAGTGCGAACAACAATGCTGGCAGGTACACCGTTAAGGATGGTTATCACATTCTTAGCGGCAATAATTACAACACAAGTTGCTTCTTAAGATGAAAAACTCTTTGGAAGATAAAGCTTCCCTTTTGCATTGTCAACTTTGCTTGGAAATTATTGTTTAAGGTTGTTCCTATTGGAGAAGTACTGCAAGCTCACCACATCCAAACACCAAACGTTTGTCATCATTGTAATGAGATAAAAGAATCTATCAACCACTTATTCCTACGTTGCCACTTTGCTAGAGCTATTTGATTTGTTTCTTCCTTCAGTTTAAGAGTGGATAGATTTGAAAAATCAAGACATTGTTTGTTGGCTTCACCTTTGGTTCCTTATTGATTAGGGGGCCATGGCTCATGTAGGGCCTTTAACCAACTTCCTCCTCATAGGACTATACGTAATCTGTAACACTATGAATAGAGTGGTCCACTTTAGCCTCACTCCAAACCCAAGCGTGGCAAATTCTGAAATAAAATATTTGGTCAAAACAGCCGCTTTGGCTTAGAATGATAAAGGTAATTTGAGCAGCTCGCAGGGATCAAATTCTGTGAGTGTCAATAGAACCAAGCCCCTAAATACCTCAGGATGGACGCTTGTCCTTTATATAACATGCTAAAATTTGTCCTAATAGAAATTATATCTAATTCAAAGAAGATTCACAAAAAATGTAATTAAGTCATATAAAAGATTAAATCCCATTATTTGAGAAAGTAATTACCATGAGGAATTCATGGAAAATTCTATATTCCAAGTTAGTAAATTATCAAATTCTAGAAAATAATGAAAATGGAATATTGGGATATGAAGTTTAGTAAATTAATTCTTAGTCCTAATTAAATTATGAAATGACCATTTAAAAGCTTAGAAAATTGTTAGGATATTTTCCTAATGAAATTTAGCTTTATAAATAGCCTAAGATTAATATATTTTGGAAGTTAATATTTTTGGAATATTTCATGATATTATTAAAGGATTCCTAATTAAATGTAAATCTAGAATGCAATAAGGATTTTGAATAGCAAATATTATTTAACGAAGGATAAAAAGCTTAATACACCTAAACAAAGAATGCTCACGGTAAAACAAAAGTTTAAGATAGGCACAAAAAGACAAAACAGTAGGATGGGATAAGGAGTGCCTTTTAAATACCGTATAATAATCTCAGGGTAAGTATAAATCATAAGAGAGTACAACTAACTAAAACACCCAACTAAATACTTGGCAATTCATGGTAGCAACAAATGGAGAAGGTGGACAACAAGGAAAAAGGCAAGAGAAACACGTACAGAATTTAGGTGGCATTAGCACAAAATGATAGCAAATTATGAAGGAATAGAAGAACACTAAGGGGGACTACCAACAGTTAAAAGAGTAAGGCGTAGGAAAAGAAAAAGTATAGGATGACTAAGTGAAAAATTTTCTATGTGGACAACAACTAAGGGGATCATGCTGTCATAAGGAGAAAGGCTGAGCATAGCCTATGTTGTCAAAATCGCGATTATAGGTAGAGTCGGAAAGGGGGGTGGACTCATAATGTAGAATTATAAGAGTTTATCTATACCTGTGATTTAAACTATTGAATATAACCATATCACATAAAATTTCATACATAGTTCATAATCCATAATCCACAATCCATAATATATAAAGTTCAATAAACTCTGTAATCCATAGTTTATAATCCATAATCTATAATATATAATCCAATTCAACATACAAAGTTCAATAAACTCTATAATCCATAACGCATAATACATAATAATCATTCATTTAAATATAAATTAAATAAAGATCATCAATCTCACGACTATCATCACTTCCAGAATCTTGATCATCTCCTATATAACCTTCACCTATCTCATTCTCATTCTCACCATTATTATTATCTTCTTCTTCATTCTGGAAGTCATCATCGAAATCCATATTGTTAAATTGTTCACTAGCACTAATACCACCAACATTAGAATCAAGCTGAACAACCAAATCACCAATTTCTATTGCTGTCGAAAGAGGATTAACTTGAATGGGTTCAAGAACCTCATAATCTACCTCCACATTACCGTTATTTCCCATCTCCTCAGTTATCCATTCATCATCCAAATGAATATCATCAAAATCATAAACATGAATTTTGGTATTTGCTTATTTTTTAACTTTAAATTGCACATCACAAATGCCAAGTCATTCATATTCTTTTTGTGCAACCGATTTCTTTTCTTGGTATGAATCTAAACAAAATAAATAATGTTGATAAGTGTTCTAACCCTTAAAAAAAATGTAAATAAAGAAAGAAAGTAATTTATAATTTTACAATTACTTACCCCTTCAAAATCACTCTAATTACATTCACATCCAGAAAAGTTACAACATAAACTAAGAATGCGAATTGCTAATCTTTTAAGTTCTAGGCATCCAGCTCTATAGCTTTCCCACCATTTTGCTAGGGCCAACTATGTTCTTAACGTCTGTGCATAATCACAACTAAACATGCCCTTTGCGAAATGGAATTCGACCAATTGGAACTCAATTTGGTCTCTTTCTCCCTTATCTTTAACTAGTCTTGCTACACATTCATACAGTCTTTGCTTAATTGTATAATCAGCTTGGGAGTTAGTGTTGAAGTGAAAATGAGGATTGAGGTAGTACGCAGCTACATATAAAGGCCTATGCAATTGAGCATCCCACCTTTCATTAATTATGTTTAATACAGGCTCATAGCTACAGTAATCAACAAACAATCAAGCCAAAATATATTAAAGATAAAGACACTAATATAAGGTATACTTGTTTGTATTTACCTCCTTAAAACATTATTAATGTTCATCTTAATTTTTTCCTTTACACTTTCTATTGCTTCATATATGAATCTCATTGCTGGTTTTTCCTCTAAAATAAATAAGTGAAGAACTTTAATGAGAGGAGCAATAGCATTGAGGCAAGTAATAATATTTTTCCACAACCTGTTATCCATAACACTTCTTGCCACTTCCTTCCCATCCTTGGTAGTAGAAAATTTGCTATCTTTCCATTCTTTAAAATTAAATAGATTTATCAATGCCGCTTTTGTGGTCATTAAGACAACCTAATGTTAAATAAGTTGTGGCAAAACAAGTCATAGTGGCCTAATCAAGTTTTTCCCTTTTGTAAATTTTCTCAACATATTGATGAGCATTGATCTTGCAAAAATGTAAGTTGTAATTCTTCTGTCCTTACTTGTTTTTCTATGCAACTATTTTTTTTTTCTAAATCTTCTAACATTAAATTAATGCAATGGGTTGAATATGGTGTCCAATACAGGTGTTTTCTTTTCTCCAACAATTTTCGTCTAGCTGCCTTGTAATTTGCAGCATTGTCAGTTATTATTTGCACCACATTCTCCTCTTCCACTTTCTCAACAACTTCATTAAGCATCTCAAACACTTTGTCAGCAGTTTTAGAAATATGAGAAGTTTCCAGTGAATATAAAAACACGATCCCTTTATGACTATTGACCAAATAATTACAAATGGAACGCCTCTTATTATCCGTCCACCCATCAGACATTATGGAACAACCCATTTTTTTCCATTCTTGTTTAAACTCTTTAAGCATGGCATGTGTGTTCTTAGCTTCCATATTCAAGTATTTTTCTCTAATTTCATGATAGGATAGAGGCTTAAACCCTTGGCCATATCTTCCAATAATCTCACACATCTTAAATAACTCAAGATTTTTTACACAATTAAAGGGAATGACACTTATGTAAAAAAATCGAGCTACTTGTTGGCATGCTTCTTCCTTAATATCTTTCTTGAACATTTGATTAATGGTAGATTGTGAGCTCCTACTATGTTTTTTTGGGAGCTCTTAATAAATTTAAGAGGTCTTGGGAATGAAAATGTCTTTGAGTGCCCGAAGCTTCCTCTTTACCAACATCAACTCATTGTCTTTTCTTTTTAGATGATGTACATTTGGCATCAATAACATGTTGTAACATCTGTGCCTTAACATCATTTGGAACACTAAGACATGGTTCAACATCTATTCTTGTGCTAGCTAAATGATGTTTGAACTTATAGACTCCTTCATTATAAACCTTGCTACAATAACTACATTGAACTTTTTTACCATCCCCACTAACATCATTCCTATGTTTCCACCCTATATCAGATCTATTACCTGGAAAATTCTTCCTTCTAGTAGTTACATTTTTTCCAGTAGGGACTGACGGAGCACTTGCACTTAAAGACATACTTCTTTTGGTGTATTACAACAAAACAATATAGAACTTTATTTTAGCTAAAGAGAAATCCTAATGAAGTTAACCAGAACAATGAATAAATGTAGGAGATCAATTCATAGTTCACACAACAATTTTTATTTATTCCAAAGTGGAAAAATCTTATATTCACTCCTCAATAACGAAAGTGGAAAATGTAACTACCAATGAGAATCACCAATTCATAATATGACAAAAAAATTCTTGCATCTTGTGCAAATTTCACTAACCATCTAATACTCTTGGCCAAAACAAAGAATTAAGATGATAGACATTCATATAATGACCAAGAATAAAAAAGATGGAAGACATTTGTACATTGTGATACAAAATAGTTCTGATCAAACTTAATATCTTAATTGTTATATCTAAATTACTGGTTGCTAAACCATTGTCATACATATCATCTTATGCAAAACTTTACAATTAAAATTTACTATAAAAATAATACAATCAGCATTCAGCATTCTACACAATTTAAATAAGATATAATCAGTATTCAACATTCTACACGATGTGCATATTGATCAATAAATGTGTGCTTCATGTTGATTATAAGTTTTTGACTAAATAATAGTGAGTCTGCTATAACAATGTATATGAACCCTTATATCTATCGCATCTCCAATGTCACAGGAATACTATGAATTTGCTATTATTTCAATAGAACAACCTCAGATTCAAAATCTTATATCCACCATTCATGAATGATGTTTAACTCCTAAACCAGATTTTGAATGGAAGGAATGATTCAAATGAACATTGTTCAGAAAGAAGATACACTTTTCAAGGCAGAAGTCCAAGAGGATGCTTCCCTGTATGTGGAAGGAATGAACATGACGACTACTAAAGGACTATTACCAATTTCACTGGACTAGATTGTTATGATGCAACCTAATGACTGAGCCGAAGACGAGGTTGGATGACTATTGCGAGCCTGCAACCTTCACCAAACTGGATTGTTACGATGCACCTGATGATTGAGACAAAGACAAGGCTAGATGATTGTTGCGATGCAACTTGATAACTGAGATGAAGATGAGGCCAGATGAGCATTTGAGCATGGTACCGTGAGGCGAAGGTGAGAGTAGAGGCAGAGTCAAAGTCGAGGGATTACGTTTACCAATTTAAGGATTTTGCTTTTGAAGCAGGCCATCCAGAGGAAAGGATATGCATTTTCACTTTTCTTTTGGGCATGTTGGGCTAGGCTACGAGCCTTTTTTTTTTTTTTGGGCAGATAATTTGAGGGTTTTTGTTCTTAGGCTGTAGAAATGGTCCAACTGGTAAACTCGGCTAACTCAATCAAGCTCGCCGAGTTTATCGAGTCTATGTAAGTTAGTAGCGAGTTTGATTGAGTTAGCACTAATTCCGATTCTTCTTACATTTTAACACAAAAATGCTACATAGGATCATAAAATCGATTACTCTACCAAGTTAAATCATGATTTTGACAATATTTATAGGTATAAATATCCAAAGAAATTGCTGGTTGAGACATGATGCAACAAGAGTAGAGCAAGGATAAGTGGTGGTGTTTGGGTGCAAGCATGACGAAGATGATAGTTTGGAGGCTCAAGGGAGCAAAATATTCACACTAAGGTAAGTGCTTCTTCTATGTTTTTTATTTACAAAACATAATAGTGAAACTAAGATGAACCAAAGGATAAAAAGAGAGAGAAAATGAATGATACCCAAATGGAAAAGCTATTTCAAGGGAAAAATTTTGACATTGAAGATAAATTAGGGAACACCGGAAAACTCATATGTAATTCAAATTTGCATAGGGCAGCCTTTGATCATTTTAGTTAAAAAAAAACACTAGCGATGATAAAGAAAATTAATTCATGAACTAACATAGACAATTAGTTGCATTATGAGCCTTTTCAGCACAGTTTTAGGAATAGGACTAAATGACAAATCAAATGGCCTCAAAACAAGATGAAATTTGGTATGAGACACACCATCTTAAAATTATGATCTATAAATTTATGAAAATTTGGGACTGTGTTGATATGAGTTTTAATTAAAAATAATACCTAAATTGTCAAATAATGACACCATCAGACAATGTTTCAAATGGGTTCATTTGAAGGGCCAAAACTTAGAGTTTGGGGCATAAATTTTGATTGGACATTATTAAGATATAGGAGAAGCTCCATTAAATATCAAGAAATTGGGATATGGTTTGCTACTTTAACTAAGTCCAAATCAATTAGAGTTCGAAAATTACACTAATCTATATAATTTTAAAAAGTGGCATGGTTTAAGTGGCAAATCAACTAGTTTCTAGCCCAAAAATTTCTAGCTATTTGAGGACTCTTAAAAATATAAATTTGGAAATTCTTATGATTTTGGAATATGGTAAGTAGCTTTTTCTAATTAATTAGTAGATAGCTAAATTTATGAAATAACATTGATATTTTCACAATTTTTAATCATGAATAAAGAAGGAAAAAATATTGTAAGAAACACTTAGACTTATTATAATATTTATAAGAAGATATTATAAGAATTTCTAACCCAAGTAATTTAACGTTATGGAAGCAATATGTAATAAATGGAATGAAAAAGAATAAAATACTTAGAAATAACATCTTTTAGTCCGGGAAAGATAAATATTCTTATACTAAGAAGAAAAATTATTTTTCTACATTGATGCCAGATATTGACTTTGGAAACCTAATGAGAGAAGTTTCAAAGGTAAAAGAGCTTGTAAAGAAAAGGTGATCTAAGGAAGACTAGGTAGCTAGCCCTTGCCAATTAGCTTCCATTTTATTTCTTATGTTGTTTGTTTGATGACAATACGACTTGAACTATTTGTTGATATACTATAATTGTTTGATGACAATTATGTGATGATTATTTGAGGGAAATTGTTTTGTATTGGACTATTTGGTATGTCTATGCATGGACCCTTCTGTTGGTATAGGGAAACATTGGGAAAATTGACCAAATAATAATCCTTATAAGATTTTTTATGGAATCTTGTATGCAGCATGCTTAATGAGTAGTACTTTATATTGAATTGCATGTTCCAAGCTAGAAGTTTAGTCCAAACGTAGCTACTTACTGAGATATTTATCTCATTCAACATTTAATTAAAAATTCCAGGTTCACCAGAAGCCCCCAAGATGCAAGGCAATAAGTTTAATATTCATGACTATGTAATTAGTTTATGAAGACCTGTTTTGAAAGGTATCGAATTAGAAATATTAGAGCCTTACTTTTGTATCATATGTATATTTTGGTTATGTATAACGTTAAAATGACAAGATCTATAAATTAAAATAGTTTGTTCTACATTACTTTAAATTGCCAATTTTCTGCTAATCATAAACAAATAATTGAATTAGATAGGGGATGATCAAATAATTGAAAAAGACAAAAGAGAAAACAAAAATACTACTCAGCAAATGAAAAAAAATTAAAAAATCCTCGAAATCAAAGTGACAAAACATAAAAAGTTTTAGCATCGTTATATTAATTGATAACCTCTAGCTAGGTGAGGTGTTACACTCTAGACGCGGAAAATCAGGAAATCTAGAAAATCTTTGATTATAGTTGCCACTGCTCTCTTAAACGGACCGCACATTCGAGATTGGCGTTGGAAGATTTAGATAACTACGACAGGAAATCCTGCATTGGTGTGGCTATTACGAAAATCCTTCACTAGATACTTTTGGACAACCAATGGCCGGATCCAAATACTCTTCTCTTGGCCCTCGGACCTCAGAATATTTGATCTGCCCTTTGAAAACAACCACAGGCAACAAATAATTGGAAGATACATCAACCAGATGTGCAGCAAGTTCAGAGAAGCTACCATGGAGTCATCCTTGAAGAATAGGAGCAATACTAGAAGGAGCACTGGAGCACAATCTTCACTCATAATGTGTTTATTACTTAACTTATATTGTTTGTCTCCTCTCCATTGTCCTCAATAACAATTAAAAAAAGTTTTTCTTTTTTTAGTATGAATGCTTTATATTTTAGATTCTTTGTTTTGGACCTCTATAATCCCAAACCAAGTGGGGAAAGAGAATAGGAATTCAGGATAAGAAAATATAAAGGAAAAACGTAACTACAGCTATAAATGATTTGTTAGTTCACATACACAGTACTCTAAAATAAAAGATATACTCATATTTATTTAATTAATAATATCATTTTTGGCCAGCAATTAATCATATCATTTATGAATGATAATAATTATTAGCTTTAAGAAAACAAAATTCAATGAACCACAACATCATACAAATTTTCACCGAAAGAATGCCGTTCAAATGAAAGGTAAAAGCAGTACATCGTATTGGAAAAGACTTGTCGCATATAGTTATCATTATGGCTCCACCGGTGAATCGGATGAGGTTATTAACATAGTGTTTTCGGTATAACAAAATAAAATAAAAATAAAAAAGTTGCAGTAGATGCGACTTAGGTCATTTTCATTTATCTCGCAAATATTGCCCTTTTTACTTTCAGAAATATTATGACGATAATGACATGATAGAAAATATGGGAAAAAAATATTATACGACTTCTCAATCTGAAATTGATACTGCACATTTTAAAAAAGTGTTTCCAAAAATTAAAGAAAAAGTACTCCAGCACTCACATGATCCTGCGTTGTGTTAGTATTCCTTTTTTTTCTCTTTCAACTTTGACAAATACTGTAATAATATTACCTTGTATCATTATTTTTGTTCAAGATATATCATTGTGCACAGCGGCCCACTCTGGACGACTCTGATGGGTCATTGTTTTCTTTTTCTTACCATCTTCTTATGATTATATTCAGTAGCACAACTAAGACTACCTAGTAAGGGCCACGTTAATATCTCATCTTGATTATTATAGATATAGACAAAAATTTTAATTTATTTTTTAAATTTAATGACAAATCTTTTAAGTTAAGTTTACTTCATTGTTATTAATTAAAGTTTTGATTCACAATGTATAAATAAATATTGTTGTATTTATATTAATTCTTTATAAAAATTTTGATCATATCATATTAGAAATATTTTTCTAAGATATATTTCGTAAAAATAAAACTAGAAATTAAAATTACAAAGTTATTTTTCCACTTCTATATTGATAATATATATCAAAATTGTAGCACAATCAATACTGTAACCCATTAGCAACTTAGTATTAACTATTAAATTGGCTCAAATGACTTTTAAATTTCAAATTTAGCTTGAAGATTTTTTTAAAAAGATAAAAAAAAAATGTAGGCATCGCACTTTACATGCTCATATTAAAAGCCTTAATTTTGAGTTCATCTATGATCACAAATTTAATAGAAAAGAGAGGCAGTGATTTTGAAGCTAATGAGAAAAGAAAAGATGAAAATTGAAAGAATAGGAGGGAAAGTTAGGAAGAATAGAAGAAGAAATATAAAGAGAAAATAGAAAAAAAAAAAGTAAAGAGAAAGAAAAGAGAAGAAAAAGAGGAAAAGAATTATTTTTCAAGAGTTATATATATATATATATGTGTGTGTGTGTGTGTGTGTGTGTGTGTGCGTGTGCGTGTGTGTGTGTTTGGATTAAGTGAAATAAAATTAAAATATTAAACAATAATAAATTACACAATACATTATAAATTCTATGAGATCATGTAATAATTTTGCATAATATATACATGAACACAGAATAGGGAGATAGGGAGATTTCAGCTTATTAAGATTTGATTTGATGAAGATAACATAGTGTTCGTGATGTTCTAGCAGAGAAAAAAATGTCAACCTGTAATACCCAGGAGAGAGCTCAGAGTAGACAACCACCAGAGAGAGTTATCGTAGTGATTCAAAATTAGGGCATTCGACAAGATAATTTATAGGGTTTTATTTTAATAATAATAATTAATTATATTATTAAAATAAAATTCTCATATATCCTTTAAAATAGTTTCCTGTTTCATTATTCAAAGAAAAGGCAACCCATGAACTCTCACTTAGTAATTAACTCTTAATCAGTAATCTGATGAAATAATTACTAATGTTCTTGGGCTGTGGGTTAAGTCTCTGCCCAATGGGCTTGTGGATAATCCAACTCATCACTGATTATTGACAATGAATATAGACCCAATCCATTCTTAATTTATTAATTATAATATTAATTGCCTAATTAGTCATAACAAGAGATTAATCTAATAGCATAATTAATATTAATCCATATAATATTAAAATGTTTTAACAATCTCCCACTTGGATAGCATTAATTAAATTATTAGGTCAATCAAAAAATACATAATTAAGCAATTAACATTCATATAAATACATGGATGTGTGTATATTTATAAACCATACAAAATTCATAAATGAAACCACACACAAAGATCACTGAAACCGATAGGGAATCAAGTGATATTAACATTGTCATAAATAGGTTTCAATATCTGAATAGAATGGAATACAAAGTGACATTTAAGATGTCATATTACAATCCAAAAGTCCCTTAAGAACTTAACTCAGACTCCCACTAAACCAAGACTACATTAAAATTTCAACAACACCCATATGTGTCACATGATTTTTGAAGACTCCTACGGGCAAGCCTTTGGTTAACAAATCCACCAACATATGTTTACCAAGAATGTGAAGCAAACGAGTATGAGAATCAACAACCTTTTCTCTGACAAATAGGAACTTAACATCAAAATGTTTAATGCGATTGGAGTTCCTATGATTATGAGAAAAGCTAACAACAAATGAACTATCGTAGTATATGGTTAGAGGTCGTTATATAGAATCAACTAAAAGCATGCTAGATATCAGTTTCCTCAACCATATAGCCTAGCGGGTAGCCTCATAACAAGCGATATACTCTGCCTCCATAGTTAAGGTAGTTGTTACTGATTGTTTAAAATTTTTCCATGAGACAACTCCTCCAGACATCATAAAGATGTATCCAGAAGTGGATCTATAATCGTCTACACAAGATGCATAGTCTGAATCTACATAACCCACTATTTCAAGTGGCTCAAATCTCCTAAAAGTAAGCATATGATGTTTTGTACCATGTAGGTACCTCATAATTTTCTTCGCAGCCCTCTAATGATTAGGAACAGGATTACTCAAGTATTTACCAAGCACATTGACAGCAAAAGTAATATCAGGTTGTGTGCATACCTGAGCATACATAAGGTTGCCAAAAGTAGATGCATATGGAATCTTATTCATTGCAATCTTTGAATCATCATCTTTGGGACAAGATGATCTTGACAACCTTTCACCCTTCTGTATAGGTGCAGCATAAGGAGCACAAGCATGCATGTTAAATTTCTTCAACACTTGATCTAAATAGGTTGCCTAAGATAAACCAAGAATGTCATGAGGTCCATGGCGGTGAATTTGAATTCCTAAGACAAAAGAGGCTTCATCAAGATCTTTCATGTTAAAGTGGCATGATAAAACATTTTTGATCTCATCCAACATAGTTATTGAGTTACTGGTCAACAGTATGTCATCAACAATATTCTCTATGAAACCAAGTGAGGTGATTATCTGACCAAACTTTAAATACCACTGTCTTGAGGCTTGTTTAAGCCTATAGATGGATCTATTCAATTTGTACACTAAGTGCTCTTTCTCTACTTCAATAAATCCATCAGGTTGTGTCATATAAACATCCTCAAGTAAATCATTGTTTAAGAATGATGTTTTGACATCCATATGATGAAATTCAAGATCCAACTATGCAACAAAAGCCATTACAATTCTAGAAGCATCTTTAGTAGACATTAGTGAGAAAGTTTTCGTATAATTAATCCCTTCCTTCTAATTATAACCTATAGCTACAAGTCTGACTTTATATCTTTCAACTTCACCATTGGCCCCTTTCTTGGTCTTAAAGACCCATTTGCAACCAACAAGTTTGCAACCATCGAGTAACTCAGTCAATTCCTAACACAATTATGACATATGGAGGACATCTCATCATTCATAGCCTCCAACCACTTTGATGAATGAGAACCTGACATAGCCTCATCATAAGAAACTGGATATGTGCTATCAATAACGTCTAACTCAAATTCCTGCAAGTATGCTATGTAATCATATGAAATTGTAGGTTTACAAATCCTCTGTGATCATCTCAAATTAACCACTGGTTCTCCTACATTAGCTGTAGAAGCTTCCACAATAGGATCAACTGGATTCTTAACAAGAGTGTAATCTATAATATCATGATCCACAGGTAGAGATGACAAATATGGCATGGGTAAGATGATATCCACATAATGTAGATTGATTACTCTAGGAATATTATTCCCACTATCCAAGTCATCCTCAAAATAGAATGCTCTATCATATTCAATAACTCTAGTAGTATGATTAGGACAACAAAATCTGCATCATCTGGATACTAAACAATACTCAATGAAGAATCTATTAATAGTCCTAAAATCAAATTTCTTAAGTTGCAGATTATAGGGTCTCACATCTGCTCTACAACCCTATACGCGAAAGTGCCTGAGACTAGGCTTCTTACCAGTGAAAAGTTCGTATGGGATCTTTCAACTGACTTACTTGGAACTTGATTCAGGATATAAGCTGCTATTTTAAGGGCATCACCCCACAAAAATTATGGTAATAAAGAGTGATTGATCATATTTTTGACCATGTCCATCAAGGTGCGATTACATCTCTCAGCAACTTCATTTTGTTATGAAGTGCCAAGCATAGTATACTGAGCTTCAATTCCTTACTTTTGTAAGAATAGAGCAAAAGGTCCAAGGTTTTTGCCTGTTTCAGTATACCTCCTATAATATACACCACCTCTGTCTGATCTTGCACTTTTGATTACCTTTCCAGAATTTAATTCAACAACAACCTTAAATGCCATAAAGGCATCCAATGAGTCAGATTTATCATGCAACAGATCAATCCATCCGAATTTGGAGAAGTCATTTATAAAGGTTATAAAGTATCTGTAATTACCCATAGCAGCAGGAGTACTTGGTCCACTAATATCTGTGTGAATTAATTCCAAAATAGTCTCATCTATTTGTCCCTTTTCTTCTAGCTCTAGCGGGAAGTTTTCCCTTAATGCAATAAACATATGATTCTAAATTAGAAAAATTTAAGTCATGTAATATTCCTTGTCTAACTATCATTTATAATCTCTCTTTGGAGATATGACCCAAATGTCAGTGCCATAACATAAAAGAGTTCTCATCAATTATTTAGTGTTTATGTCTAGTAACAACATTAATAGATGTCATAGAGGTAGAATCTAAACTAACATTTGCATTCAAGCAATATAAACCACTCATTAAGCTAGCAGTTCCAACAATGACTGAATTAAAGAAAACATCAATTCTATCATTTTCTTGCCAAAAGGAATATCCATGTTTGTCTAATACAGAACTAGAAACCAAATTCCTCCTTCAAGAAGGTACATAGACAACATCATATAAAGTTAAACTGTGTCTAGAATACAAGTTCAAAACTACAGTTCCTATGCAATCCATTACAGTTGAACTTCCTTTCACTCCCAGAATAGTCATTTCCCTCTCATTTTGGCTCCTTCCGTCTCTGAGCCCTTGCAAGGGAATTAGTTACATGAACAGTTGCTCCAAAATCTAACCACCAAGTATCTATAGAGGTTTCAAAACTATTGGATTTAAGACAAACTAGAGCTAAGGGGGCAATTTCAAAAAATATATCTTCATTCTCATGTTTGTTATTCAGCTTTAGGCAATTTGAAATCTTGTGGCCAGGCTTCTTATAGTAATGACATTCACCCTTAAATGTCTTCTTCTTCTTTCTCTTATTATTCTTATTGTTCTTCTTGAGTTCAAAGAACTTCTTACCATTAGTCTTGCCCTCATGCTTATTTCTTTTCTGCTTCTCATTTCTAACCTTGCTTGATGAACCCTGAGAGATATAGTTCACAGAATGACCACGTAAACTTGTTTTCTTTAATGACTCCTCCTCCTAAGTGATGATGGACATCATCTGATCAATTGTTCATTCAGCTTTTTGAGAGCTGTAAGTGGTTCTGAGAATCCCATATTCAGCTAGAAGAGATTGTAAAACTCTATAGATGAGGTAACTCTCACTCAAGTTCACATTCAAAGATGTTAGCTTGTTAAAGTAATTTACCAGTTTCATCAAATGTTCGTGTACCCAAGACACTCCGTCACAATGAGTGTTATCCAGTAAAGAAAGATAGTAAGCTTTTTGTGTCTTATCAAACTTCTTGAACTTCTCACTTATAGCTTTAAGGTATTCAACAACAATGTCCTTCTCAGGAATACTCTGTTTGATGGTCTTCTCAATGGTGTACTTTAATTCTATCAAACAGATTCTGTTGGACTTATGTCATTGCTTGTGAAAAGCTCTGTTAGCAGCATTAGACTCAGTAGTAAGATCTATCAACTTTGGTTCTCTTATGGCTAGATCCTCTTTAGAGATAATCAGGTACAAGTCAAGGGACTCATGCTAGTCATCAAAGTTAGTCACATTCAGAGTTTTCACCATAGACAATTGTTAGAACACAAAAGCTGATGCAACAAAATTAGGAAACATTAATTATGTCCCGAAAACATAATTATAAAACAAGGTTTCCTTCACAAAATTCAGCTTATGCAACTGTATCACAAGATATTCATTATAATCCCACTTAAAAGTTTTGGACTACAACAAATCAAGAAAGGAAACCTCATATGTACCATTGATTTGACTATAAAGAAAAATAACACCTAAATGCATCTATGGTTTCCATATCGATAGGATATAAGTAACTATGAAAGCATCAGCTAAAACAATGCTGCTAACCAATCATAAATATACCTAATTAACAAGATTATATTAACAATGTCACACCAATAAGGTATATCCATTGTCAACACAATATACATACACTCTCTCCAGTAGACTTATCATTATATTCAGACTCATCCCTAATAATGACAATTAAATTGTTCTTAAATGTAAGGAATGAAATAGCAAACACATTATATCTTGTTTATAAAAGAAAGACCATCATGATTGGACCCACGATAAGCAAGTACACAATCAATAGGAGCATGTGACCCAAATTCACAACAACTTCCATACGTAACTTATTCTTTAAGATATGTGCTTAAATTAGGAATAAAATCCAACAAATAATACAAAGAAATTAATTTTAATTTATCCACACACAATTAAGGAGAGTGAACTAAATATGTTGTTCCTCACTATGTCTAGTCTGTACCAAAATTTTCTTAAGTTAAAATACCTCAGCTACATACTATTTTAAGGCCTTAAATCTTCAAGAAATTTTAAAACAACCAATTTCTAGGACTTAAAAAATTCTAAAAAAATTACCATAATTTACAATAAGGAAAGTAGAGGTGAACTGTGGAGGTTTGAGGCTTAAATAACCAGTGTGAGGCTCAAGCAATGATGCTGCTCATCTTCAACCTCTGACGGGTCGAATCGACCAGCCAGACGACCTGACGGACTCATAACTCAACTCGACTATTGTCAACGATTCAGGCATCGAAACAGGAATCAAAATGATCGTCAATTCATGATCTATAAATCCCCTATGGTGATTTCGACTAATTTCCTTCCATTAGAGTGATTTTTCATTAGGAAAAATTTGGTGTTTTGACATTGATTATGGTTCGAAATCGGGGAAGAGTTTTTCAACTGATGGGTGCTGGTGACATGAATCATTGGTGACTATCAATCGAAGGTGCGTCGCTGGTGATGGTTGTCGTCGATGGCAGTGACTAGGAAGGGAAAGAACAAAAACAAAAAAAAAAAATTCTAATGACAAAAAATGCTAAGGAATTTCAAAATTAGAAAACAAAACAAAAATAAAATTAAAAAGATGTCATAACCTATAAAGCTATGATATCATTTGAGATCATGTAATAATTTTGCATAATACATACATAAACATAGAATAGGGAGATTTCAGCTTATTAAGATTTGACCTGATAAAGATGACATAGTGTTCATGACGTTCTGGCAGAGAAAAAAAGGTCAACCCGTAATACTTAAGAGAGAGCTCAGAGTAGACAACCACTAGAGAGAATTATTGTAGTGATTCAAAATTAGGACATTCGACAAGGTAATTTATAGGGTTTTATTTTAATAATAATAATGAATTATATTATTAAAATAAAATCTTCATATATCCTTTAAAATAGTTTCCTATTTCATTATTTGAGGAAAAGGGAGCCCATTAACTCTCTCTTAGTAATCTCTTAATCAGCAATTTGATGGGATAATTACTAATGCTTTTGAGCTGTAAGTTAGGTCTCCGCCCAATGGGCTTGTGGATAATCCAACCCATCATTGATTACCTATAATGAATATAAACCCAATTCATTCTTAGTTTATCAATTATAATATTAATTACCTAATTAGTCATAACAAGAGATTAATCTAATAGCATAATTAAAGTTAATCCATATAATATTAAAATGTTCTAACATTCAATAGATTCAAATTTTTTAAAATCCAAGAACATAACATCAAAATTTAATATTATAATACACCAACTTAAAAAAAAAATTTGAAAGAAAGATATGGCCACCCTCAATTATATTGTACATGGCCCAGCCACTGATTACATTATTTAATAATACAAAAGCTGCATCGCTATATAGAACTTTTATTAAATTGCTGGTGCCAATCTGCAAGTCTGCAATTCATATATTAAATTTTTTTTTGATAAATTTGGATCTTTTTATTTTTTTCTCATCAATTTTTGGTTCATTTTAAAGAGAGATAAATAATAAATGAGTAAATTGTACTATTTAAATAGCAACTATAAATCAAATAGGCCTTGTTCATTATATTTACTTCTCTTTAAAATTAACATCAAATTAATACAAAAGAAATAAAAGGATCCAAAGGCACTGATAGAGGTGAACGAATCGAGATAAAGCCTCAGATGGATCAAAGGGGTCTTTTTGGTTAAAGGTTCGTCTCATCAATTTATCTTTTCTTTGTCCTTTCTTCTTTTCACACTGTCATTTCACTGTCACTGTCCAGTATACCCACTTAATCTCCACCCTTGGCTTACATTTTTCTAATCTCGATGAGCCACACACCACATTATGGACTGGGCTCTGAAAAGTTCTTGCCTTATTTGGATATAAAATACATGAACTTTTTATATAGCATGCATGGTCTTTTTTATATTTAAAAGTTTAATGAAAAATTTATACTAATTTACTCATTTATTATTTGAAAATCACAATGGTTTCAAAAAAATTAATTCTAGCTTACAGAGAAAAATTAAAATTTCTCTTTGAAAGTAATACTGATAGATATATCTTTTATGCATTAAATTTATTAATAAAAATTAAAATAAAAGGGTTAAGAGAGCTCTGGTCCTCAAATTCTGAATTTTAATTTTTTAAAAATATTAAATATTTCTTATTGCAATTATGTATATTATAATTGCAAATTTTACTTTTTGCCTTTCGTCAAAGTGCCCTGTAATACGAAGCACTTTGTACAGACCCGCAGATCCAATCAGTTAAGGGTAACTTTGTTGAAAAGTCGGATTTTTTTAGTGAAATGAATCATCAAATCAATTTGTTCTTTACAACAATAATTATTCACACAAATTTTTTTTTTTACATATATTGTATTATTGATGTAATTTAATCTATCAAATTTTATTAACATTAGTATTCGTATAATGGCACCAATTTTATTGAATAAAATAGAGCAATTTAACTGTAAGCGCTCCACATATTAACCAGATGTTTAGAAGTTTCAACATTCTTGCATTGATGAGTACTTATGGTTTACTGATTTTCGAAATTGAGGGAACAGCATTACATTGTTTGGGAGAGATAAGTTTATTTAGTCATTTAAATCTACATAGAAGTTTATATTTTTATTAAAAGATATATGAAAATAAATTTTAATTAAAAAATTAATGGATAAACTATATATTTTTTAATATTATTTGTAGATAAAAAATTTATTTTTTTGTCTTGTTATGACAAAAAATTTTATTAGTATTATTATTATTATTATGTGCGGCTTGTCGAGATTAAAAATAAATGGAATCCAAGGGTGGAGATTAAGTGGAAATAATAGATTGTGTGAGTGAAATGAAACTATGAAAGAGTGTGGAACGAAGCGACAGAAAGCACTCTTTTTTATTTCTTAAATTATTTCTTTTATGGAGCCCGGCATTGAAAGATTGCAATTGGGGAAGGTAATTATTGTTTGGATTGATTGATGTGACTTAGAAGAATCATAAAATGAAGTTTTAAATTTTAAATGCAGCTTTATATCTTTCGTTTTGCTCAAAATGAACAAAGCATTAGCCGACAAGTGGCCCGAACTCTGAGAAGAGTATTTTACAATAATAACCACAGAATTTGGACTATATGACGTTACCATGACAATGAATTTCGGATAAAGCCTTGACATGAAATGAGATCCAGCAGATTTGGGGTTTCTCTTATAGGCAGATTACATAAGAAAATTTTGTAAATAATTTGAATCTAATAATCTAAATTGTTTTAAAAATTTTTTATTTTAATAAATATTATTTTTTTAAAAAAATATTTATGATAATATATAAATTTCTTTTTAATATTTTAGATTTTTTTTATAAAGAATGATATTTTATTAAAGAAAAAAAAACTATTTTAAATAATTTATAATTTATTCTTTACATCTTAAGTTTATTTTTATTTATACAAAATAGTATTACGATAAAAAGAAAATATATGAGCAAGTTTTAATAATTTACAATCTATTACTTACATCTTATGATTTTTTTAATCAATAAAATATCATTATATATAAAAATGATTTAAAATATTCATAAATTTTTGTGTATTATCATATTTTTTTTTAAAAAAAGTTATTTTTTTAAAATAAAAAATTTATTTTTATCAAAATAAAAAAATTTCATCTAATGGTCTAAATTGTTTAGAGGATTTCAGGAGTAAATCCAAATCTCCATGTATAAAAATAAATTATTAACAAAAAAGTAAAAAAATTTGTGAGGTTAATGATGCACGCATGCTGTACCGTCGTTACAGCCGCTGATCCATTCTTAACTTGACATAAAATCCTACAACAAAACATTCAATCAGCGTCGCTGGTTAGCCTAACGAGATTTATTAATCAAGTAGATTTGATACTTTTTAGTTGAAATAAATCTTACTTATTCTGCATTTGTTTTTCTTTTTCTTTTATGAATCTGTTCATAATGATCAAGAAAAGCAAAAGGAAAACAATTAGAGAGTTACTTCGCCAGTTGAATTTTTTGTGCCCAATTATTGGTCAGGGGTTGTGCACATTGGAGTGGAACTATACAAATTTGTTCTTAATTGTATAATTTACGTTTATTAATTTTAAAATTTATTATAATTTTTTAAAATCTTCAAAATTATACAATGTAACTATATTGTTAATTTTATGTACAAAATCTTGATACTTGTCCAAATGGCTTTTTTGTCATGTTGCTAGGAAAAATTAATAAGATTAAGATCAGCAGTAAAATGTTAAACCTCAATATGCTATAAATGTGCTAATAGGTATTAAAATATTCCAGGCTTCATTCAACCCTTAATTTTTTTTTTTTTAAATTATAAGGGTTGTGTGAAAGAGCACTACACAACCCTTAAACATTATGGTAGGAGGCGTGGGACAATGAGGCGAGCGAGATGAGTGGCCATTATTATTTTGTGAGCCCTTTTATATTTTGGAAAAATTATAATTTTGGTCCTTTTAGTTTTAGTTAATTTTTAATTAATTAGTCCCTATAATTTAAAACTTGTACGTAAATCCTTTTAATTTACAAATATTTTATATTAATTCCCACAATTAAAATTATGTAAGTATTTTATTGAATTTTGGTTAATGTAAGTAATTATCTACTATCTTAATACTCTATATATGTATGATCTATATTAACAATAAAAGTAAATGTAGATAATGAAGCAACATTAATTCATATATATATAACACAATATTGAGAAAAATATAACAATGGGAACTAAATTATAAATCAATTAAAATGAGAGCCTAGTTATGATATTTTTAAATATAAAATTATAATAATAAATTAAACTGTCTAAAGAGAACTATTTATATAATTTAAAATTTGTTGAATATGATGAATTTTTTAATTATTAATAAATTGAAATCTAAAGACTAAAAAATAACGAATTATTGTATTACTAGTTAATTGGGAAAAAACCTGTGTATATAAATGCAAAATTTATTTTTAGTTTTGCATACCCATATAAACAATGAATAGAGTTTGCCTCGAAGACTGAAACTTTTACCGTAGCTCATTGGAGAAATCTTCTTGGAATATTATGCTTTTTGGTGGCCAAAGTTGTGTTCAAGTTCTCATCACCTAATGGTCCATTTCTTTTTATCCAGATAGAACAGGGAATATGTTCATCGAATTAAAAATAGGCACTACAATAATATTTAACGGGGAATTATTGTATTACAATAATTATAATAATTAAAAATTCATCAAATTCAAATAATTTTAAATTATATAAATATAGTTATTTGAGATGGTTTAATTTTTTTACCATTTTTTATGTATAAATTTATGTAAGGAAAAATTAATTTATTTTAATTTTTTTAAAAATAAATAAGTATAAATTGAAAAAGAAATCAAAGATTCAATAAAACAAAATTTTTTATCAATATTTTGTCATATATGTGAATTAATTTTACTTCATTATCTACTTTAACTTTTGTTGTTAGCATAAATCATACATATTTTAAATATCAAGATAATATATAATTAGTTATATCAATAAAAATTTAACAAAATAATTACATAATTTAAACTTTGGGGACTAAATTAAAATATTTTTAAATTATAAGGATTTAATTATAAATTTTTAAGTCATAGGGACTAAATTAAAAATTAGCTGAAATCATAAGGACCAAAAATATAAATTTTTTATAATATAAGAGAGCACCCAAAATAATAGTAGCCTCTCGTTAGATTTGATCATAAATTAAAAAATAATTCAAATAAAAAAATAATTTTAGGTGGACTTATAAATTTTAATATCTAATAACACATTTATAATTTAATATATATTGATGTACTATTTTTTACTGTTTAAGATATTCATTATTATAAATGTTTCTTGTAGCAACATGGCAAAAGACGAAGAAAGGTCCAACCATTAAAAGTACGTTAGAGCTATCATTTTAAGTGACAAACATTAACTCATTATTTGTCATTTTTTTCTTCACATTTTGTAAACAAAATAAGTCATTATTTACTATTAGAAATGACTGGTTGATTTTTTTTTTCGCGCCGACTTAACTTATTTCAACCTTATGGTGAAAAGAAAAACTTATTTTAACCTACATCAACAAATAGTTTTCTAGTTTTTGACCCCAAAAAAAAAAAATTTGATGCCAAGGTTTGGTTGTGGGTGTTTGTAATTAACTTTTTAAAGTAGAAAGAATATATTTCACAAATTCTTAAAGTTGAGGCAACTTATTGCATTTCGATCTTTTTTTTATTTGGCGAAATAATAAATAACATTATTTGTAAAATGTTGTGTCTCATCTCTATCCACGCGTGCAATTTTAAGTCATTCATTCAGCTATAACGTGCTCTTTTTTCAACATTATTGCAGTTGACATATGTTTATGGCAAAGGAAAAAACACAATTATTTTATACTTTTATTAAATGTTCAAAAAGTGACCACGAAAACTTATATTTTACTTTTCCAAAAAGGAAACAAATAAGAGCTGTCGCGTCTATATATAGATACATACCAGAGTCTTAGTTTCACAAAACATAGGATTCCTGAAGTGAGAGAAAAAGAAAACAAAGAGTGAAGCAGAATCGAGTGAAAGGAGAGATAAAAATGGAAGTAACTCAAGTACTGCACATGAATGGAGGTGTTGGAGAAACAAGCTACGCAAACAACTCGTTCCTGCAGGTATAATTTTAGATCATTTTATTGCAAGTTCTTAAATACCGACAATGATTTTCTGTGGAATAATTTATATTGACTGGTTGATAATGCAATGAAGAGAATCAAAGTACTATATATGTGCATGTGTACTGACTCTTTTCTGTTATATGAACGATGGGATACTGAGATACAGCAAAAGGTTCTTAAATTGACAAAGCCAATCCGAGAGGAAGCCATTACCAGCCTCTATAGCAGCATCCTCCCAAGAAGCCTCGGAATTGCAGAATTGGGTTGTTCTTCAGGGCCAAACACGTTCTTTGTGGTTTCCGAAGTTATCAAAACAGTGGAGAAGCTTTGCCGGGACCTAAACCATCAGTCTCCAGAATACAAAATTTTCTTGAACGATCTCCCAGGGAATGACTTTAACGACATCTTCATGTCTCTTGGTAGCTTCAGAGAGAAACTCCATAAAGAAATTGGTACTGGAGTTGGTGCTTGCTTCTTCGCTGGGATCCCTGGTTCCTTCTATGGCAGGATCTTTCCTTCCAAAAGTCTCCATTTTGTTCATTCCTCTTACAGCCTTCAATGGTTATCTCAGGTAAATATTCTACATAGTTAGATTTAGATTCAGACTTCTTTGAATTCTTTTTTTCTCTTTCATACAATCGGTAAAATTATTACATAGAGAGAAATTGTTGTCTACTGAGATTGGTTGATTAACCAGGTTCCTAAGGGAGTCGAGAACAATAAGGGCAACATTTATATGGCAAGCACAAGCCCCTCTAATGTGTTGAAGGCTTACTACAAGCAATTTCAAAGAGACTTCTCATTGTTTCTCAAGTGTCGTGCGGAGGAAGTGGTTGAAGGGGGTAGTATGGTGGTTACATTTTTGGGAAGAAGAAGCGACGACCCCTCTAACAATGAATGTTGCCTCATTTGGGAACTTATGGCTACGGCTCTCAATGGCATGGCCTCCGAGGTAAACACATATTTCTAACTACAACTTCCACCATAAATTGTAAGCTGAACATAGGAGGATCAAGACGAGAAATTGTTGTTGGGTACTAAGTGCTAACACAATTACGTGAAAGTTAAGGTGTGTTAATCTAATTAAATAGTTTTATTAATAAATGTTTATCTTTATGTGAGAGGCTCCCACTTTTGTTATGAGAGATTTAAGTGGACTATCACACATTATTACACTGCTACATAATTATATCAGGACTGATTAATATTTTCTTGAGGGAGACCAAGATTGGCACACGATGGACGAGTTGATGGATTGTTGGTCCCGTCTCTAATTAAAGAACTATTGGTTAAATCGAATTGGGATTCGCCGTAGTTGGTGGCCAATTGGAGTGGCAATTATGAATGTGCCCCGTGGAGCAGTTTTTAAAAAATTTAATTTTAATAAATAATAATTTTTAAAAAATTATCATAATATTCAAAGACATGTCAGTGAATATTTAAGAATTTTTTAAATATAGGATGACATTATCAGATAAAACTTATATATTGTGCTTTATATATTTATATCAAGTTTTTCAATTAAATAATGATAAGTATTTATATATATGTCATTAGCCAATTGGGAGTACTTGATAAGTATATAAGTTTTTACCAACATTCTGTTGAATATAATAGACACTGAAGTGTAAGGAATAAACTATAAATTGTTAAAAGCTGATCATTTTTTTTTTCTTATATAGGATTCCATCCTATATAAAAATGATAAAAATATAAATATGTTTTTGTATATTAAGATATTTTTTAAAAAAAATTAGAAATATAATTGTAATAATATCAACAAAAAATAATAATATTACAATTATGTCTTCACATTATAGTTGGATACACTAGTATGCTCAAAATTGTGAGTGTACAAAAAATTTTATTAAAAAATTAATATTTACTAAAATTAATTTTTTTTTTTGGGTGAAAAAAACTACTCCACGGGGCACATTCTGACCTTGGATGAAGTCCTATAGCGTTAAACCCCTAACTGGCACTGTAGTTGGAGCGGATGCCAGTCCGGTCCCATCTCTATCCATTTAGAAAAATACATAGCTGACATTAATGAACTATTGATCGCATAATCTCTTTATTTTTACATGGTTAGTATTATAAGTTATAACTAATTGTTAGTTACATATACGTAACAACCAGTTTTTTAAACTGAGTTCTAGGGAATCATAAAAGAAGAGGATGTAGTTTCGTTCAACATACCTCAGTACACACCATCCCCATCTGAAGTGGAAGAGGAGGTAGTAAAAGATGGGTCATTCAGCATCAATCGCATGAACGTGTCGGCTGTTAATTGGAATGCTTATGAATATGATGACTGGAACACAAAGGACTCTGAGTTTTGTGAGTCAGAAGTACCGGGTGATGGGGGATATAATGTCTCAAAGTGCATGAGGGCTGTGGCAGAACCCTTGCTCATAAGCCACTTTGGAGAAGGTATCATCGAAGAAGTTTTCAGGCGGTACCAAAAAATCTTATCTGATCGTATGTCCAAGGAAAAACCCCAATTTATCAATGTCACCATATCTATGACTAGAAGAGCATAATCACCAAAATCATGTTGTTGGCATTTGTTCTTGTTTTAAATAACTGGCTTCGTATTTAGGGCTCTCTTTGCTTGAGTTTCCGTAATTAATCGAGTGGGAATTAGTAATTAAAATAATTTATGGATGGTTTTACAAATTTAAACCTTTTTAATGTGTGCTTTTTGCAAACATGTAACAAAATCTAGTACTGTTTTGAAATTTTACTTCATATTAAAGTTCTCGGTTTGTTTTAAAACCTGCAGTAACCTATATTTACTTAGCTTATAGAGCCTATCAACTGTAAATTAATCCTGGATTGGAAACATAATTAATAAATTAGTAATAACTTCTAAAACATATGATTCAGAACCATGAAAACTTAGCTGTAAGGACTTCTACCTTTCTAATGGGAAGATAAGTAATTTGTTACAAAAATAAAAGTAAAAGAGAAATTAAATTTTGTCCTCTTTGGGTCTGATTAAATTAATTTGATAAAAATTATATAGTTAAAAAAATACTTAAATTTTAGATTAAAATGAAAATATTAAATCTTAATTAGAATTGATGACAAAACTTTAAACATTAAATATTACGAAAATTTGATTTCTATTTCTCTAAAGTTTTCTTTAGTTCCACAAATTAATTGAGACTTAGCGTTTTTATTTTTATGAAAAATTACAAAATGCATTGTTATATTTTAAAACTAATATTAATTGAAATATGAAAAAGTAAAATAGGGATTTTCTCTAGACCTTTCCTTACTAGCAGGTTGGATTTCTCTATTGAGTACAAACAAATGCACATAACAATTTTCCTATGACGTTGGTTTTTTTATCATAATTTTATAATTACAAAAGTAATTTTTTTAAATGCTTAAAATTCTTTATTAATTTTACATAGCAACTTGTCACCAATGTTCTCAAGTCATGGAAAGAATTTTTTTTTTATTTCTTCCTTCAGTAACTCGCCACCATTGTTGACAAATAAAGGATTTTTTTTTTTTTGGGTTAAATTGTGTACCCTAACTCGCCATTAACGTTGACAAATCAAGGAAGGAATTCTTTTAAAAAATAATCTCACATTGTAACTCGCTAGTATTATTGATAAAGCAAGGGAAGTTATTTTTCTGATAAATTTAAGAAGTGATTCGTTTCTACAAAAGGTGACCCATCCATAACAAAGAAAGAAAATTCTAATAATCAAAATAATGAGTTCCTATTCCACAACGCAGTCTTCTTGTTGCCCTTTGAGGTCTACGTTGTACCAAAGGTAAAGTGTCATCATCACTATCATCATCATCTTCTGCTGGTTGAGGTATAACAGTAAACTAAAGGGAATTTAGATCAAATGTTGGAGATTGGATTGGAAAAATCGGTTGTTGAATGTCAAGCACCTGTTGCACTAGATGGGACGATCCCCTAGGCTCAAAGAACAGAGTGGAATATTCAACAGAGAATGTAAATGGATTTGAAATAATGATGTGAATGACCATATCCAAAATGTTGATGCAAAGGTTTAGAGGGAAACATTGATGCATTAGGAGACAATACGTTAGGCTATGTCTGTGACGGCACATAATAAGAGGGGCCGACATCTTTGAGATCATGAAAATGATGTTGACCTACCTCATCAATAATGGGTTCACAAAAAGACATGTATCCATGTGCTTATTTCCCTAGCCTCACCTCTGGTATATGTGGACAAGGCTAATAAGTGGTTGGTGGAGTAGGTTGGGAGATAATGGACTCACATTGTTCCTCGAGAGCCCATAATATGTTCTTACAGTCTTGATTAACCGTTTGACTAAATTTCGTTACTGCATATGGTGGAATGTCATAGATTATGAACTTATATAAGTCTTCAACAATATTAGCCTGGAAAGTTAAAGATACAAAGCTAAAAATTGACATAACATAAATGCATCTTGCAAGAAAATAGAATCCAAAACTCTATGGGTGTAACAAGTATGTAATAGTATACCAAGAAGTTGGCAGCACCACTAGTTAAATGGATCCACCATTGCGTGTGTCTCTAATACCACCTCATTTACTCATATGTTTGATCCAAAGGCTCCATGGAAATTAAGGCATCAGCCACTGCGTTGTGCCAACTATCCCAGAATACAATAAAGCCTGTGTGTTCTTACAACCAATCCTTCATAGTCTTTCCTTTAATTTGCAAGGTATGACAGACTCTCATGTTAATAGGTTCAATTGGTATTGATTGCAGCTTCCTAAATTGGCAGAGCTCGTGATTAGGATAATGCCACTTAACAATATGAAAACAAATAAGTGGAATGGATGCTCACCAAATATCTAGTAAAGTCAAACAATACTCTAGTATATACTATCAAACTCTTTCTAAGCTATCTAGTTGCCAAATTATCTACGTCCAACGTATTGAAGCAAAATTATTTGTAATGGTTATAAATTTTAAGTATAGAAATAATTAAGCTTAGGAATAAACTCATCATTAGCCATCTCTTCTAAAATTACCTTATATTAGTATAAGGCCCTATCACTCGTTCTGGGTGGTCATTTGACATTCCTCCACCTAAAACCTAGCATGGACAATAAAGGAGATTGTTCTTTGTTAAGGTCTACAGTTAGTGGTCTCAAGGGAGCTAGTTAAGGGAAGTGATCATATGCCCACAGGTGGAGTAGTGCTAAGCATCCACTTATATTCTGCTTATCATAGTTGGTAGCATTACATAACTCATTGTATAGGTGAGTCAAGACAACAAATCCCCGACTACACTAGCCAACAACTTCCATCTCCATTAAGTGTGGAAGGTACATGAGATAAACCTTATCCCTAAACCTATCAGGCATAAAAAAAAAACCTCAATCAGCTGAAGGATATATGCACGGGTGAACTATAGCACTGCCTCATCATCAAAATCATATGGTAGCTTGCATAATTGCTAGGTGAGCTAGGGGATACTTAGCCATTAGCCATCTAACTTATTGACCGGTGGTTAAAGCCCAAATAACAATTCATATATAATGGTCCATCATAATTGATATGGCTTGATATTGTAGTACCATTGCAAGATAACCCTAATTGCATTGCCACATTCTTAAGGGCGATGGTACATTCACCATAAGTAGTATGAAAGGTTTAAGTCTTATGCCACCACCTTTCCACAATTGCTAACACAAGTGTGAGATCAAATTCAAACTGGTGAAGCCTTGTAACATTGTAAAATCCTACTTGTTTGAGATTTCTGGAAAATGGCTAGGAGTGGATCATTAAGATGATCCTCATGCTGGACGTGTCATAGGCAACAGATTCTATCTTCCTGCAAGTGGTCAACACTTATTAGTACATATAAGATAATAAGTAAAGTAATCATAGGCACTTACCCAACCTAGCCACATTGCTTGGGTAACATATTGGATTTGTAAGTAAAGTGATGATAGGTCTTCAGGTCCTATATATATAACATGTTTTGGATGGGCCATTGAAACTGATTTCCTATAAACATGACAAATTTCAAGGAAACAAGAGTTGAGTAGACATGTCATGTAAACAAACCATTTATATAGCTAATAAAAGTAATACACATAATAATATTTATACACATATACAACAATATTAGTACACATAAACAATAATATTGGTATATAGATTCAACAATATTAGTACACATAACAATCTTTTTAATTTGGTCGAAGGCATCTAAGACATGTTGTCAAATTATGGCTAATTTTTTTACATAGCCCACATTTGTTGCCCTCACTTGGTTGTGTCCAATCCATCTCATTTCGTATATGCGTTGAACAAGGTTGACTTTTCTCTTAAAGCATAGTTAGGTTAGGTATCAACTTTGGACACTTTAAAGGTGGCTAATATATTTCCTCACCAATAGGGTGGAAAGTTGTACTATATGTGTTTTACATGTTTCCAAGCTAGAAAATAGGGTCCAAAAATTGGTATAGGTCGAGTGTAACCTTGTTATAGGTAGCCAAAACAGGTTGGTAAGGGAATATTTCCTCTTAAATTTTACCTCAATCACATGTATAATTGAGTTGTCTAACTTTGCAACAACAATCATAATAATAGTTTTCAACATCGTATGGTTCTTTTACCTCGAATGAAGATGCTTACCGATAAAATGAGCATACAATGTCAGCCAAATTTGTGGTCATGTGACCATAACATTGGCCACCAATGTTGTATGCACAAGTCCATTTCTCTTTTGGTGTCCTCGTAATCTAGGTCACTTTCAATTGTGTTTTCAATATAACTCATCTAATTGTTCATCAACTTGATGCACTCATATGGATAACTTGTTCAACATATGCATTTCAGAAATGTACAAACATTATTTAGGGGCAAAATGCATACAATATAAATGGTAGAAAACATACTAATTCTTTTTTGAACTTATTCTTAAGCCACACTATCACAAATTTAGTGTTCAAGTCGTTGGCCATGTGACGAAGGCAAAAGACATGGTAAGCTCAAGGAGGTTACCACTGGAGCCTTGCATTTGAGATGACAGCCAATATTGCATCATGTCTATCAGAAATCAAGCAAACTCATTTCTTTTCCTTGATCATATGTTGCCTAAGGTTCAAAAGGAACCATGCCTTGGCTACTTGGCTCTCTCCCTCAATCATTGCAAATGCAAAGGGCACAACTCGCTTATCACTATCTTGTGAGGTGGCTATGAGAAGTGTGCCTTTATATTTCTTGTATAACCCTATCCCATCTATTTGGACAATTGGCTTGACGTGATCAAACACATCTACGCAGGGCTTGAAGGCCTATAATACGCGTTAGAACACTGCAACATTTTCACCATTAATTCCACTTTATGTACAATCCTTATTAAAGAACTCAATATATGATACTGGATTAAAATGTTGAATTGCAGCCATCCACCTTGGTAATAAGGTGTATGAGCTCTCCTAATTCCCAGAACCAATGTCTATGGCTCGATGTTTAGCCTTCCATGCCTTCTTATATAACAATGAGTACCTAAATATACTTTTCAATGTAAAACTATTATGGGAAACAGTTGTCTTTGGCTTCTTAGGGTAGTCTTATGAAAGTGATGCTAACACACATGTGTGTGGTGCCTCATATATTGAAATTTTCCATTGGGCCTTATCTGCTGTATGGCATGCCTTGGCCCTCTAATTGCATGCACTCCCATATTAAATACACCAGTACTCCTTGTACTTTATAGAAGAGTAATGCACTTTGAATGTGTAGTTTGTTCAAATTGAGTACAATTTAACTACACGTTGTAATGCCAACTTATCATTATATTGCATTCCAATATCCAACTCATTATTATTAAAATTCATCTAACCTGGTTCACATGAAAAATCTAAACCCTTCCCTGCATCAATGTTAATTTTTGTGAAAAATATGACTGCATGCATTGCACAATTGGTTAAGCTAGAATGGCCACCATTGGGACTCCCCTTTCATCATCACCTTTGTCATCATTAGATTCATCACATCCATCCATACCAAGTGTAGCATCATATTCATATTCATCTTTCTCTTCAAAATCATCCATTATATCTTTGACTGCCACCAACATAGATGTAGATTGAGTACAATTGAATGGTGTGTTGGATGAATTAGGATAGAATGTGTGATCAACTTGTGAGCATTTATATTGTTAACCATAGTAACATTGTGAATCAAATGCGTCAGAAAGTTAGTTATCCACTACCTAAGATGCTGTGTTTAAATCCATTTGCTCCTTCACCAATCTCATAAATTTCTCCATTTAAATAAATGTATACAACCTCTATTCTACAACTCATTTTTTTTGTAATGAACTTTCATACGAGTAGTTAAAAAATCATAATTTCAACTATCTATTTATTTTTAAATAAATAAATATGGTTTTATTTATTATTCCTTCAGTTTTCTAGTGAAATATTACATTTTTAATATATTTATTTTTCTAATTCTCAATTTTGTAATTATTTAATTCGTACCTTTTTAACTCTAATCATACACTATGTCCAAAATGTCAATCCTACTACGATCCACTATTTTCATTGAATTTGGCATGAATATTTATTATTATTCCAATAATTATTTCACTTTTAGTTACAATAAATTTCATGTTATTTAAATCATTCTCTTCAAATAAGTTATTTCTAACCCAACATTTATTTCCCAACCCCTTGATTTTATTGATTATTTTCGATATTAATATATTGCACTTTCAATATTTTTTCTTCATCATTAATAATGAAATTTCGATCATTTAAATTTATTATTTTGCTCCTTAATTTTTTTTTTAGGTTATTCTCCTTACTTCTATTAACATATTTTCTTCAAGAAAAAAAAATTTCCCTTAGTTTCTTATTTTCCCATTATTAATTTCCAATTTTAACATATATATATTTTTATCAACATTTATATTTAATTTCGGTTTCTAGAATTGTTCTTTTATTTAATTTCATGTTTTCCCATAATCATATATTTGGCCACCTTATGTGAAGGTATATGTAATCTCTACTCAAACAAAATATTTATGTAAAACTAATAAAGTAATTAAATGTGCATAATTAACTCATGTACCACACTTTCTTCTTTGAGCTTGGTTATGGCTTCCAGAGGGGGGAGTGGCCGACATTTTCTACACCAAAATCACAATAAATATTATACTTGAAGCCCAAAGGAAGAGAATGTCGAAACGGAGAAGAGAAAATGAAACAACAAAAATTACATTTTCACCCCAGAAAAAATCTATTTTCACCCGCAACAAAAATTATATTTTCACCAACAACTAACATATATTTTCACCCACAGCGAAAACTATTTGCACCCATAGCAAAAATTATATTTCATATCTGTATATATTATGTAAAGCCTCTTGAAAATTATTTGGCCCACCCCACAAAGCAACACCACTGAAGTAGAAGAGGAAGTAGCGGCAATATGAAGAAGTGATGATGAAGAAGATTTGGTGATAATTTGTTAGGACCACATTGTTTTTTTTAGCCAGATTGGGGTGGAATTGTAATTTTATCAGGTTTATTATATGAAACTCCACCAATCAAATTCAATCGTAATCCATGAAGTTTAATTAAATTGTGCCACGTCACCCACCAATTATCTCCAAAATATGTGCAAACTCCCACCTCAGTCAAGGTTAGAATTGACCTGACCGGACATGGATCCTCTCCTGTGTGCCCGTTTTGCCTCAAAACTGAGGCAATTTTGAGGCAAAACGCAGAACGCAGCCTAACCGCATCAGGCTGCGTTTTGACTTTGTTTTTTTTTTTGTTAAAAAAATAATTATTAAAATTTTTTAAAAAAATTATAAATTTTTATTTATATATAATAATAATTTTTAAAATCAATATATATATATATATATATCAAAATTAAAAAAAAAAAAAAAACAGAATCCCTGTTCCTGCGTGAACAGGAGAGGATCTTCTTCTCCCTGAACCTCCCACATTGGAGGTGAGTTGCTAGAGGGCACAGACCCAAAAGCTGACTCATGGCCGGTCATTCTTGTACTGGCTTTTTGTTTTTTGTGCACTTTAAGCATATTGGTATATAATTTTATCAAAGGGAGATATGGACAAATAATATTTTATTTTATAATATTATGTTAAAATTTCCCACATAAGATGATATTAAATAATCATTCAACAGTTTTATTAATAATTAAATTTTAATTTTACTAATGTTAGTCTTCTTTTTGCGATGTAAATTGTGGTAAATGACATGTAAGTATACATAACTCCAAATGAATTCACTACAAAAAAATGAAAAGGTCAGTTTGCAATGATTGCAACTGAAGTGAATGGTTTTTGTGACGCTTACTGAAACCGTCACAAAAAGTTTCGCATCAGTTTCCCACCATCCACTAAAAAGATATTTATATAATAAACTTTTGCGACGGCAATTGTTAACTGTTGCAAAGTACGTTCTTATCGATTGTTAATCTTATCGATTGCTAAACGACACATGTTTTAGCAACAAAAGTTGTCTTTATAACAATTGTCACAACAACTATGTGATTAAATCATGCAGGCTTTAATCTTAACTGATGATGTTAACCTTTGTTAAAACTATGTTTTTGACAACAACTGTCACATTAGTTGATCTTATGATGATTTTTCAACAATGACAGGAAATCGTCACAATTTATTAATTTAAAATAACTATTCTTATATATAAGTGTTATTGTAAAGTATTCAACACTCTCTCCATATTCAATTAACTCTCAAACCTATTTTTATTTTTGTTAACTACCTTATCGTTTATTTTCTTTTGAAAATAATTTTTCAAAATTTGTCCTTTTAAAATTTTATAGCAATTACTAAATAAATCAAAATTTAAAATTATTTTTGAAAATTCATTTTTTAATTCATTTTTGCACCATGTATCACGTTCAACCCTCCAGTGGGTTGTCTAGTATAACACCTAGTCATTCCTCTATGTAGTGCTACTAAAGTCATCTCATTACAGGTTTTAGTAACACTTATGTAGCAACATTATTATACTGCCAACCAAACTCTTATTTTATAATGTAAGTTAAGCCCAAATACCACTCAATAAAAATAGACCCAAAATATGTATCTCATTGGACCATTGGGCAACCCGTAATTTAGAAAACAAAACAAATACGATTCTATGAGCTTACAAATGAAATTCCCTAACAGTAAAAACTTTTAGTTTATTTTTGTCAAATAATTAAGTAAAATTAATGAATAACATAAAATTGTAATCATATTTTTCATGTGATAATAATATAATTAAAACTTACTTATGACAAAATATAAATTGAAAAGAAATTGAGTGCACTTTTTTAATTAACTAAGTAATTGATATATATATATGTGTGTGTGTGTGTGTGTGTGTGTGTGTATAAATATATATATATATATATATATATATAGTCAAACTTTTAAAAAATTGTAAAATTTACTCTGTTAAGTCAGAAAAAAATTAGAGTAAGCAAAATCCTGCTGGTATGACATGTTAAATTGTTTTTAAATAAAGAGTAGCTAGCTATCATGTAGCATGCATTTTTCGTATTTTTTGTTTGGGCACACGCTTGTGCTTAGTAATGAGACTCTTTTACTGCGCATAATGGTTTATTCGAGTACAAAACAAACTAAAATTTGTAATATTATGTGAACATATAACAAATTTTTTAAGATGTTAAAATCGGGCATGCTTTATAGGCCAGCTTGTTGAATTATTATAAAAAATCTATAAATGATTAAAATATTTGTCCATTTTCAATTCAGAATTCTGTGGTCTAACCCTATTCAGTCCTAGGGTCAAATCAAATATTGAGCATAAGGGCCAAGCCATTTTTTTAAAATTCAAAATCAATAAATCTTAAATAATTGACAATTATGTTTCCTCCTTCATGAGTTTTTCATCTACCCCAGCCTCTTCAGACTTCATATATAATTTTATTTTTATTTTTTATTTTTATGTAAGTTGATTTGAAAAGTTTCATTGTGCATTGTTGCCCTAAGGTTTCGAGCTTAAAGGAGACATAGCCAAAGGAAGGATTCTATATGTTAAAACTTGGTTCACTAATTGTGGCATGTTGAAACTTAAGTAAATATTCATGCCTCATGTGAATTCATGCATTTTTCTAAAAAGCATTTGTGAAAAAATATTTCTGTTAAAATTCTTATTATAATATGCTTTGAATAGTTAGAGAATTTGACTCTGTTATGTTTTGTTGTGATTGTTCTTTGTAAAATTCTCTATCACTACTCAAATTTGATTTTCCGTCAGGTTTTGATTGACTATAAACATGCTTTAATTAACTAATTTCTATTGAATCACAATATTTTCTTAATGTACAAAAACTTATTTCTTGAATCATAATACTATTGAATATGGTATCTTAATTATGCTACCTAAAACATCATACATAGTGTGAAAATCATTGTCATGCAAATATTTGTGCATACTATATTACTATCCTTGGTTGCTAAATCACTTCATGAGATTTTATGCCTTAATTGTTAAATCTTTATTCTCATATTGTTCATCCTTATTGAGTTAATTTATGTGCTAACCCAACTTTATTAGAGACATCAAAATAGTTTAACTCACCAAAGAGTTGGGTTAGGTTGGTGGCTCATTTGAAGAGCCAATTTAACCTGTAGGTTAAACAAGTCAGGCAATAAGCCAACCTGTTTTATTATTTTTTAGTAGCCCCACTTCCTCCTTATCCCAATCAATTTTTCCATTAGATCCAAAATAAAGTCAGCCCACTTCCATTCTTCTAGCCATATCTTTAAAAAGAAAAATAACCTAGCCCACTTTAAAATTAAAATAATAAAACTAAAAAATTAAAAATCCTAACACAAGAAGCCACCAACAATCATTATGTTATGCACTTGTGCAGTCTCTACTCTCTAGCTTTCTACCCTTCATCATCAATTAGCTCACTCATAGTCACTCAGCCATCTCTACTCTATCATTCATGCTCGACTCTTGGGCCCTCACCTAAAGCAAATCAATTTGACGTTCGTGCTTGCCAAGGCCATCATTTGTGATCGTGCTCACCTAGACTTCTTCATGACCATCATTTGTTCGTGCTTACTACTCCAAGATGCCATTTATATTACCACTGCTCTATTTGTGCTCACTATTATTACTCGTTTAACGTTCATCCATTCAATGTAAGGCCAACTTCCTTTATTCATTCAAGGTCATATCTATGTTGCTATAGTCCAAGGCTTCATGATTTGTTCAAAGCAATCATCTCATTTCACCACTGTCTTATCACCTCTCTTGGCTTGGCTATTTTTTGGGATCTTTTAAATTTTTTTTAGTAGGTTAAACAAGTAGCCTGTTTAACCCACTAGGTGGGTTAAGTTGAGATTTTTAACCCTCCAGCTAGGGTGGACTGGGTTAGCCTATTTTGAGAGCTATAATCTTTATAATGTTACATAATTAAGTAAAATCACTATAAAAAAAAAAACTGGTTTTTAGTGTAGTGCCATTTTAAGAGTTTTGCAATGTTCATCTAGCTTCAGTTAAAACAAATTCTAGATCCACTTGAAAAATAATAAAATATTACTTAGGTTAAATTACTTTGCCCTTTTGTGTTAAACAAGGCAACCAACACCCAAGAGGGGGTGAATTAGGTGTTTACAATAATTTCATTTCTTTTCAAAATTGCTTTACAAAAGACTTATTATGGAAGATACTTGGAAATGTATAAAGTAAAACAATAGTTATATTAATAGAGATTTAATGTTAAAGCTTAGAGTATGAAGATAACAAATCTTTTTCCCAATAATAGAGAATTCAACAATATGTTGATTATTTGATTCAAAATCTTGTTCCTATGTAAGTTAAAACAATCATACAATCACTTTAACAATTGGATTACTTGAAGTAAATATAAAACAATATGTCTAGCAAGAGATCACAATACTTCAAGTGAAATATCAATAATAAAAGTAAATCATAAATATGACCAATCAAAATATAAAGAGTATAAGGGTAGAGAAAACAAACTTTAAGATTTATCCTGATTTGACTATAATCAAAGCTTACATCCAATCCCCAAGTAACCTTTTGAGATTTTTCCACTAATTCCACAAGTTTAATCAGGCACTTGTGAGCCTCTACAACATCCAACTTAACCTAGAGTTGTTTCTCACTCTAGAACCAAAGAACACATCTCTTCCTAGAGGAAAATCACTCCAAGAGATTTTACACTCTTGTTTTCTCTCCTAAGGGATACACCACCCTTGTCCTATAAAGATTGCAGAAGAATGATATTGCTCAAGAGGCTCTCTCAATGAGTAGATGCATAAAATAAAGCTTTAATAACTCAAATAATAAAGATTAAGTAAGTTTTGGCTCAACGATGTTTGTTTCACTCTTAAAGATAATAAAAGAAGTTAAAGATCACATTCTAGCATTTTGTTCCTTGTAATTTCTGAGCTCTTGAGACATGTATATGTAGGCTTAAAAAAGTAAGAGAACCATTTGGAGCCAATGAGAAATTTAAATTTGTACAACTTGATTGTTGGAAGTAAATAACTCCATTTGTTGACTTCATGACCATCCTCTATTCTATAGCCACATCTTTAGATACTCATAGCTCCACCATTTTAACTTCCTTTTGAACAAATTATATATCACTAAAAAGCTTTGTAAGTTTATTTTCTATTCCAATAAGTCTTATTGTAAAATTATATCTAGTTGAGATATTGTTGAAAGAGTGACAAAAGGTCAAATAACATATTGATATACATGGCCACAAATTGAGACACTCATAACTCCTTTATTTTAAATCAATTTTAAGAATATGATATATGACTAGAAATCTGTGTGAGTTTAGTTTCATATGAAATATACCTTATTTCAAAATTGTTACTGGTTGGTGAGATATTGTTGAAATTGTGACTAGAGGTCAGGAAAAAGTGTGATATTCATACCTACAACTTTAACAATCATAACTTCTTAATTTCAACTCCATTTTAAGCATGTGATATATGCATTGAAAGATGTTTAAGTCTATTTTCAGATGAAAAAGTTTCAATTCGAAACCCTTTCTAATTTGTGAGATATGATAAAAATAGTGATCTAAGGTCTAAAAATGGCTCCATTAAAATCTATATCTCTATTATCTTTTTAGCCCAAACTTATATTTTAAGAACCAAAATGTATTGGACTAATAAATGTAAGTCCAAATGAATTTAAAATAATAATAAGCCCATGATAGTTAGTCCAACTTACAAGCTAAATACTTTGTCAAATTCATATATCCCAATATGCATATTTTCATAACAATTGGTAGAATGTAAACATTTTTTGTCATGCAAATGAAATTCCTATAAATATATATATATATATATATATCCAGTTTTGTTTATCTATAATATTAGAGCCTCTTGGATATAATATGAGCAAGTATATCTCATATAAAGGATGATTCAAGTATAAAGTATTACATGTTAATGATTAATCAATTATGCACATGTTGATACTATATGTTTAACTCATTTGTTACATATTTGTCATCATCAAAACTTATATCATTGAACCTTAGGGTTAACAATCACCCCCTTTTTTATGATGACAAATCACCAAAGAAAAATATGTTTAATAATAATGTATGCAATGTAATTGTGAACACCTTATCCTTAATTACTTAATTATTTAATTAATTGATACACCAATTAATTAATAATTAAGCAAATAAAAAATTTTAAAACGACAAAGCTTCGAATGATATTCTCTAGGAACAAATTGAAATTAAAAAACAAATAATGGGAGATAATTAAATAAACTCAAAATTAAAAAATAAAATTAGCTAATTATAATAAATCAAGGGAAAATTATAAAAGATAAAAAGAATATATAAAAAAATTAAAAAAATAATAAATAAATAAAAGTTAACTAATAACAATGGTAATCATAATATAAAAATATATATAATAAAATTACGACTTGCATGAGGAGGGAAAAGACAACTGTGAAAAGAAAGGAGCTTGTCGCTGTTGGCCAGGCAACAAGAGTGTTGTGTTTTTAGATTTTAGTAACTACAAGCTTTCACCTTCCACTCTACTTGGTCACCTCCATCATTTCATTAGTCATATCCGTAGCTGCCTCTGCCATCTCTAAAGCCTTATACTTGGTTACCATCTGGGGGAGAAAATCTGATTCTCCTGTGAGTCCAAGCTGGAATCGATGTTTAGGGTTGGGTCTTCGCTATTCCTCCTATTGATTTCAATCTTCTTGATCCCTCATGAAGTTTCCAGCTCCTACGCTGGTTCTGCTAGTGCCATCATCAACCCTTCAAAAAGTCAAACAGGTTTCATGAAAGCCAAGAGCTTTCATTTATGAAGGTTTCCTCAGGGACTTGGAATGCAACTACTTGATCTCTATAGCCAAATCAGAGTTGAAGAGATTTACAGTAGCGGATAACGTGTTTGGACAAAGCAAACTAAGGTTCGAACAAGCTTAGGGATGTTTATTCCCAAGAACAAGGATCCTATTGTTGCTGGCATTGAGGACAAGATTTCATCATGGACCTTTCTTCCAGAAGAAAACAGAGAAGAACAAACAGATGAGGAGGAGAAGCAGCTACTGGTTGGAGAAGGTCGTGCTGGTAGAGAGAGAAAGAGAGGGCTGAGACTGAGTGAAAGGTGAGAAGGTTAAGGGAAAACAATGAGGAAGACTATCTTGTTTTAGTGCTATGAAGTAGGGAACAACATAGGAGAGCTATAGGAGAGACGAATGGAGAGACAAAGATAAGAGAGAGACTGAGGGAGCTTCAAACAAAAAGAAGCAGAGTTCGAGAGAGTTGACAAGAAAGATTGAATGAAAAAGAAGAGGAAAATATACTGAATAGGGAGGTGACGGGAAGAGAAAAGAAGCTGAGAGAAGATGGAAGGGAAGATGAGTTGAGCAAAGAGGGTATGCCCTTGTTTTAATGTTCACATGCAGAGAGGATCGTGAGAGTTGTCCAGCAATGAAGTGAACTTAGTGAGTAGAGAACCATGGAGTGAGAAAATAGAAAGAGAATCAAGGAAGAAAAAAAATTGGAAAACGAGCAAGAAAAAGGAAGAAACAAGAGAGAACGAGTAAGAAAACGGTGCATCAGAGAAAGGAGCAAGAGAAGCCGAGCATTAGGATTAGACAATGAAGAAAACAAAGAAGAAAGCATCTATATTTTCTATTTCTTTAAGCAGAGAATTAGCAAAGAGTGGAGCTGAGGTGAAGAAGAAGAAAAGCTAAGTACCACACCCCTTCACATGCATCTCACGTGGATGGTGGTTCTATTGAAACTTAGTAAATCAGAGGCACAATGCTATTGTAGCCCAGCTTGCACACACTCTGTAAACATTGTATTCTCTTTCAGCGTTAAGCTATTGAATGAAAAAGGACAACACAACAGCGAGCTAGCTGCTAAGCCCAGTAGTTTTTACCCCCATTGTAGCCACCCCTGTGATCTCCAAGGACAAATTATGGGACACATGGTCTCAGCTAATGGAGTTTGCAAAGATCTGGTGTTGGTGGTGTGTTCTGTGAACCCATCTCTGAACGACGACATTCTGGGACTGATAGTATTCAAAGTTGATATGCAAGATCTGAAGGGAAAACACGGTTTGTTTTTATTTGTTTTGTTATTACCATTTATTATTATTATTATTATTATTATTATTATTATTATTATTATTATTATTATTTCTTGTATTTTATTTTATTCTACTTTATTTTATTTAGGGAGTGTTTCTTACTTTCATATTTTTAACTTTTTTTTAGTTTATTCATTTAGTTGTTTATTTATTTATTTATTTATTCTACTTTATCTTATATTATTGCTTTGTGTGTTCTTTCCACCACTAGTATTATCATTATTATCCTCATCATTATCCTGTCCCGATTTTCCATAGTGTCACATGAGAACAGTAGTCTCCTTAGGCACCTAGGCAAAAGCCACGTGGGAATATTAATCTCCTTAAATCCCGAAATTTAGTACATATTTGTTTTAAAAATAGTAATAATGCAAAAATAAATCATTAAATATTTTCCATTAGTTATGAAATTATCGTGTGAGGATTTTGTCCTCCTCGATTGCATGAGATCATGTGAGATGTTAATCTCCTTAGATCTTTAAAATTAGCACACATTTGTTGTAAAAATAATAATAATAATTAAATATTTACTTTAATAAAATATTTTCCATTATTTATGAAATTATTGTGTGAGGATTTTATTCTCCTCGATTACATGAGATCAAGTGAGATTTTATTCTCCTTAGATCCCTAAAATTAGAACACATTTGTTTTAAAAATAGTAATAATCAAACATTGACTTTAATTAAATATTTTTCATTATTTATGAAATTATCGTGTGAGAATTTTGTTCTCCTTGATCGCATGGGATCATGTGAGATTTTAATCTCCTAGGATCCCTAAATTTGGTACACATTGGTTTTAAAAATAATAATAACTAAATATTTACTTTAATTATATAATTTTTATTATTTATGAAATTATCGTGTGAGAATATTGTTCTCCTCGATTGCATGGGGTCATGTGAGATTTTAATCTCCTTAGATCCCCAAAATTAGCACATATTTGTTATGAAATAATAATAACAATAATAACAATATTACAAAAATAAATGTCTTAATTAAATAATTTCTTTTCTTTACGTGATCGAATTTGTTCTTTATAATCATTTCATTTTATTTTCAAAATAAAGATTAAAATTCCAAAAAAAAATAATAAATTAAAAAGAGAGAAAAATGAAGAGGTCAAGAGGGTTAGATTAATCAGGTTGTTGTAAATTAAAACACATGAACCAAATCCCAATTACGTTTTGTTTACGAAAACCCATTTAATTGAAACCCTCCTGTATTCATCACAAAATTTACAAATCATCAACCAATAAACATGCCATTTGGTCGAGCTACGTGGACTTTGATCCCTATCGTAGGGTACGTAGGCCCTAGGCTCTTATTCTAGGTTAAGTCCACCTTTTGTAAATATCTATCTGTTTGCCTTCATTTTTGTTGTTTTGTCTCCTCTGTTTAACAGGCATGCATGTCGATAAAAGGGTAATTGAGATAAATTTAAAAGCCATATTCTACTTTAGTTGATTGGTTTAAGGTAAACGTCCTTATGGATGGGTGTTGTGGGGTGCCTAACAACTTCCCCACACTCAAATAGACTCCCGAACTCATCTCTGATTTCGCAGACCATATTGCCTTTTTCTTTTTTATTTAAATTGGTTTCCTAAAATTTTTCGTTAAAAATTTTGGTGGCGACTCCAAATAAATTGATTTTCAAGACTTGTTTTTGGGAATCAATTTAAACACTTTTTATCTATTTCGCCGAAAGGTCGGTTATGACAGTAATAAGCACATGCACATATTTTTCTTTTCCCCTTCTCTCCTTATTTGACATCAACAAAAAGGTTTAAGGAAAACAATATATATAAAAAAGTTAAAGCACATATTCCTTTATTATTCATGTAAATCATATAAGGATGTTAATTTGGTATAGGGTAGGTCTCATCAAAACTTATCATTCTTTCATTGCCTCAAAGATTTTGATTATTGCAAGTTATGATTGAAAAATATATTATCAACTATATAACTTGATGCTTATCTCATCAACTACATAATGGAAACTTTTCAAATTACAACACATTCAAAAATGTTTTTCATATGCATGATGTCACAAACATTTTCCATAGATAGAATAAATGAAAAAATAAGAAAATGTTACCTCATATGATAGATTGATAAAAGAGAGATACCTTCTTCTTCTTTGAGATGCCATGAGTATATGCAAGCAAACCAAGTCTTTTAATGTAAATAAAGTATGCAACAAGATATATAAACTCAGGTAATGCTCCCCCTCAAACAATGCATATTGTCAACAACAAAAATTGTATCACCTATCTTCTTATTTTGAATAGAAATCTTTCTTTGAAAGATCTTATTTCTTCTTTCAAAAGATAAGAGCCATATGGATGACATTAGATAAATTTTGCTTTAATTGATTCACATGAAAAACAATTGATAGACATTTAAAGCTAAGCATAAGACGCATTCATAATCTATATATGTAATTTTATTTTCATTTCAGAAGAAAAGATTTTGTTTTTTTTATTAATTCAAAATATTCTGAAATGAAATGAAAGTAGAAGAATTTTTTTTTAATGAAAGATGAATATCATATACATAAGGAATCAAAAGGTATCATAATAAAGCATAACTCTCCCTATATGTTTGAATGATAGCCATAAAAATAAATATTGCCATTTGAAAACAATGCTTCCTTTTTCACAATATCATTTTCAATAAAGTTTCCATGCTTTCAAGCTTTGTTGAATACAATTTCAAAACTTTGAATTTTAAAAACTTTAAAACTCAATTGAAAGCTTCAAAGGTTTAATTTATTCAAAAAAAATTTACAATGCTTTCTTTCATAGTTTTGTGAATTTCCCTTAAGAACGAGCAAGCTTTCAATAAATATTAAGAATAGTTCAACCATGAGAAAGTATGAAGTAGGGATCATAATATATTCACTTATAACTAACCTATGCAATCAATGACAAGTCAAGCATACACATTCAATTAGTATAATTAAGTCATTGACAGGCATACATTTCATGATATAGTCAATCATAATTGCCAACATAATAAATCAATCTAGAAAGTATCTCTCAAAATGAATAAGAGAAATTATAAAGTTATAGAGATGCTACTTGATTTGTTACATCCTCTTGGAACTTGCCCATCACTTGTCCACTCTTGAAGGATCTTTGAGTTGAGCATCTTATACTTGGCTTGCATATCAAGCTCATTGCTTAAGTAGAAACTTAAAGATGATTCAACAATTGGCACAATTTGAACCATTTAACATTTTCAAAATATTCACCTTTGGAAAATATGAGATCTATTTTTAAGATTAAAACATTAAAATAAGCAAGTTATTGATATGTCAATTTATCTAATAAAAATAGATCATTTTGAAAAAATTAAGTAAAACTAAGAAAGCATAAGAAATAAGAATTTTGAAAAGCCAAAAAGTTGTTTCCTTATATCCAAAGAATGTCAAACTTGTTTTTCTATCATATTCTCTAAATCATTCCATTTTATTCTAGTGGAGCTTACTGTTGGCTATTTATATATTTTCTTGTGTTATCATGCTCATCAATATATCAAATATAGTGCATTTGAAAGCATATGATTCATCATTAATTTCTTTTGGGTGAACATGTTCTATGTCATTCATATTCACTCATGATTACAACTCATGATACTCCATAATACTTAAGTTAACTTTATAATTCTCTAAAACAAGATTTAAACCAAGTTCACTTCTCTAAGAGTATTCATGAGCCAAACTTTTTGCTTTTAAGAAGGATTTCACAAAACATTTCATAAAACCAATTTTCAAGATGAAAACAATTTTTGACTTATGAAAATTCATTCAATAAGTCTTGGAAACCTCTCATATAAAGAACATAAGTCTATTATAAAATTTTGCTTGATCAAGCTCAAAAGATGTATAAGACAATGGGATAGCATGCGAAACAAATATATTTCAATTAAGCACAAAAGGATCCCGCTTGATCACATGTGTTTAAATATGAAAGATCACTTATAGACAAATATATACATTTTGAAAGCATGTACTCTTTTAGCAAATGCAATATCATATAATTAATATTTAGATATGGATTGCTAGAGAGGCACACTAAGGACATGTAAATACACTAAATTATAATTTGTTACCCATCTATGTTGAGATATTGTTGAAAGATTGACAAAAGGTTAGATAATAAATTGATATATATGACCACAAATTGAGACACTCATAACTCCTTTATTTTAAATGAATTTTGAGAATCTAATATAGGACTAGAAATTTATGAGTCTAGTTTCATATGAAATATACCGCATTTTGAAATTGTTACTAGTTGGTGAGATATTGTTGAAATTGTGACTAGAGGTTAGAAAAAAGTGTGATATCCATACCTACAACTTTGACAATCATAACTTCTTAATTTCAACTCCATTTTAAGGTTGTGATATATTCATTGAAGGATGTTTAAGTATATTTTCAATTCAAAATCCTTTCTAATTTGTGAGATATGATAAAAATAGTGATCTAAGGTCCAAAAAGAGCTCCATTAAAATCCATATCTCTCTTATCTTTTTGTCCCAAACTTATATTTTGAGGACCGAAATATATTTGGCCAATAAATGTAAGTCCAAACAAATTTAAAATAATAATAAGCCCATGATAGTTAGTCCAACTTCCAAGCTAAATACTTGGTCAAATTCATATATCCCAATATGCATATTTTAATAACAATTAGTAGAATGTAAACATTTTTTGTCATGCAAATGAGATTCCTATAAATATAATATATATATATATATATATATATATGTATGTATGTATCTAATTTTGTTTGTCAATAATATTAGAGTCTATTGGATATAATATGAGCATGTATATCTCATATATAGGATAAATCAAATATAAAGTATTACATGTTAATGATTAATCAATTAAGCACATATTGATACTATATGTCTAACTCATTTGTCACATATTTGTCATCATCAAAACTTATAACATTGAAGTTTAGGGTTAACACTTTGCCCCTTCACTTCCACTATTCCATGATCCCATCACTTCCTCTCTTCTTAAAGGAGCTTTGTATAGGTTGGTTCCTTTGCCTCTTTCATCACTTCATTTCGTGAACCCTTCACTTTCTCTCTTATTGAATCTTTGAGTTACAAGAAAGAGCATTTTTACAGTTCTCGAATATGGATTGGGATGGAGCATGAAGCAGTGTGCTTGTATGGGTTTGATATTTCCCATTCGATATCTCAACTTATTTTTTCCAGTTCTATATTGCGATTGGGTTCTGTTTTGTGATTATTAATAGATTAGGAATGTTGTGTTGTTTTGATTTCCGAATCTCAGTTTACATTTTTCCTCTTCTATATTGCGATTGATAGCATGTCTCTAATAACAAGGTCGATTAATAAAATTACACTGAAGTCATGGAGTTTGTTCATTTTATACAATTTTGGTGTTGCAGTAAGCTAGAAATTGTTCCTATTTACAAAAGATGCTTATTATTTTCATTATTTTACTAATTATTTAAATAATGATTTTGGTGTGGTCAATTAGAGTTTAGAGTGGTAGAAAAATAAGAAAAATTCAATTCAATGAATCACGATCTTCCAAGTAAAACTGGATCTAATAAAACTCAATTGAATTTTATTCAAGCAAAACTGGATTTGAAGGAAATCATGATCTTCGGGAGCCTAAAAATCATAGGGAAAAATAATGAATGATCATCACAGTGTACATTAATCATCATCATTGGTACACAAAGATGGCTTTGCAAATATAATGAGCTTCAAAACTATGTAGATGCATGCAGTATATATTGCAGAAAGATAGTTTTAGATTTTTTTTTTTTTTGAATAGTAGGTGAAAGTTAATGCACTCACTGGCTATATTGCAAAGGTTATGTAATATCGGAAAGCAAAAAATCCTATGATGGTCTTTGAAAAGAATGAGATGATTTTATTATTGATTTGATGTTCTATAGGTTTTTGTATCAATTTAGTTCTGATAGTATGATTTCATTGGATTTGTTTTTTTTAGGGGAATTAAGTTATACCAACACCACTTTTCAAGGATTAAAGAATTTGGTGAATTTACTCTAGACTTTTTAATATTAAAATGATACAATTATATATGGAATGTTAACGTGATAATAACATCATTTTTAGAATATAAAAAAAAGACTCTTTTTTTTCTTTTCATTTTTGGGTTAGTATATCAGATAGTGTTAAGTAGCAGTGTAACTACTTTTTTAATGGACAAACATATTTTATTAATTTTATCACCTTCACAAAGGAATTACAATATACAACATGCGTGACTATTGTAAATTACAAAAAAAATAAGAAAAAATTTGATTAAGCATATATGTATAACGTTTTTCTAAAGAAAGATTTATATATATAGGTGCAGGTTGGAGAATGGGAAGAAGTTGAGAAGTACTTCTTATGATTTACTAAATTTGATGATAATAGATACTCTATGAGAATATTCATTGAAATCAGGAAACAAAAAAAAATCTAGAAGCTCTTGATCGGTATGTATTATTTTTCTCTTAGTTCAAAGTTTTATAAATTCATCACATATGTACTTATTATGAAAGTTCACATCTTCTTTTGTTTGTTTTAAAAATATAAGCAAGACAGGTCAGGTGGGAGACAAAACATGCCTGAAGCAACTAGCATTTATAGCTTGATTATTCAGGAAGAATTTTCATCTAGTCACTAAATTGATTTCTACAGAGAAAACTAGAAATAACATGTTTTCGGACCTTAATGATTTGTTTTGCAATAGCTTAATTGCTTATTGGTTCCTATCCAATGCACCTAATATGTCATTGATTTGGTTAGCAATAGTTAGTGTGGCCAATATTGGCATATCCAGAATTTACTCCTCTTATGAGTAAGGTATTTGAATAGAGTATATAGGGGATTATGATGGGCATACATAGAAAAACCATGAATGAAGTATTCCTTTATTTATGTTAATTGTCGTAGTATATCTTGTGATGCTATATATGATTTTTGCTTCAAAGGCATGGCATCAAGGAATGACATAAGACACTTTTATTGGAAGTTTGATAAGGTCATTATTATTTTAAAAATCACCGCCTCATAAAATCTAGAAGATAAAATTTTTCTTCACATGTAAATATGTCATTCATTACCTTGCCATTTTGTTTCAAAGTTGCATCTTTATCTTCAAAAACAATTGCAAGAACTGGGGACCATACACTTAAATAGAAACTGCGTCTTGGTGGACCATATTACAACCATGGTACTTGAGAGGTCTGGCTCAAATTATTTTTGAAACCAAAATCAATGACTTTTCAACTATTTATTTAATGAAAACTTATATGTCATCATATATATGCAAATTATTACCTATGACAGATGTTGTTTACTTGGGACATTTACCAATAGAATTCAGGATACATGTCTGTATTATTTTCTTTCGAAGCTTCTATAATTCCATTATTTTGATTTAAATGCTTTTTATCTTACTGAATATGTATTTATTACCTTTGATATTTGTTGTCTAGATATCTAGATACTATATATATGAAATGACAACACACATAAGGCTGCATTTAACACTACCAAAAACCACAGTATAGTTGTGTTTTATTAGATGCAGTTTGTTGAATAACTAATTACTTGGAAGGATTTAATAACTTTTTAGACTTTGCATTTACTAGTAGTAGTATTAGGGGTAAAATATTGTGTCCATGTTCAGAATGTAAGTTCAAAAAGTGGCATTGTAGAGAAGAAGTACAAAATCACTTAATCATTAAGTCATTTCCAAACGGTTACACTTTTTGGATTAGACATAGAGAGACAAGTGTTGTAAACACTATATCTAAAACTTCTACAATACCCTATGTTATGGAGGAAACAATTTATGTCAATGATCATATCATGGACATTGTCAATGATGCTTTTGGGCTTTATTCAAACAATCAATGCGTGGATTAAGATGAAGTAATGTCACCACCACTAAATCATACGATAACTAATGATAGTGCAAAGTTATTCAAATTAATTAGAGATAGATAACAAAATTTGTATCACGGGTGTGAAAGGTATTCAAAGCTGTCTTTTTTAGTGAAATTGTACCATATAAAGTGCCAGTGTAGTATAGCTGATAAAGCAATGTCATTGATATTAGAGTTGTTAGTTTATGCTTTTGAAATTGCTAAAATTTCACCGACGTTTTATGAGGCCAACAAAACAATTAATAAACTTGGACTTGACTACACTAATATTTATGCATGTCCCAATGATTGCATTTTATATATGGGGCAGGATGCTGAACGAGATACTTATAAAAATTGTAATACATCTAGGTGAAAAACCAATGGTAAATGTCTTGGAAATGGTAGTAAAAAGCAGAAAAAATTACCTGTAAGTGTGTTAAGATATTTTTCACTGAAACCCTAATTGTAAAGGATGTTTATGTCTTTTAAGATAGCTAAGCATATGCAATGACATGTAGCGGAAAGTAGTCAAGACGATATCTTAAGGCATCCAAGGGACTCTAAAGCATGGAAGACATTAGACATAATATATCCTCAATTTGCAATAGAGCCTCGAACCGTACGCCTTAGTTTAGCCACTGATGGATTCAATCCATTTGGCAACTTAAGCACTAGTTACATCATTTGGATAGTGATGCTTATGCCTTATAATCTTCCTTCTTGGATGTGTATGAAACAACATTCATTTCTTCTTTCAATGATCACTCCAGGTAAACGAGTGCCAGGAAATGATATAGATGTTTACTTACAACCATTGATAAAATAGTTAAAAAAGTTGTGGGACATTGGTATTCAAACGTATGATTCATATAGTAATCAAGAGTTTAATATGTAGGTAGCTTTGAAGTGGACCAAAAGTGACTTCCCAGGTCTTGGAATGTTATTTGGATGGAATACGCATACTAGGTTAGCATGTCCATCTTGTAATTTTGACTCCACTACTATACGACTTCCTTATAATCAGAAGTGGTGGCTTATGGGTCACCAACGCTTTTTGAGTCAAAGTCATAAGTTTAGATTAGCTTGCTCTTGATTTGATGGAAAAATAAAGAAGAGAAATAACAACTACATTAATTACCAAGAGGAGTGAGAAAGTTAAATCACCTTGTTTGATGAAATAGCTAGGGTCGTGGAAAGAGAAAAGAAACAGAACCATGCAAATCTTGAGGGGAGTATCCCTTGCATTAATTTTGGAGGAGAAAATGTCCATCATGTAAAGATGCAAAAAGACAAGAAAGATGATCCAAATAGTAGCTACAATAGTTGCCAAGAAGAGTAAGAAAGTTAAATCACCTTTTTTGATGATTCAAAAAGAAGGAGAAATACTTATGGTATAAAACAATGGTGCTATTATTCTTCAAAACAAGCATCCTCATGATCTAAATGTGAAAGGAGCAATCAATTGAAAATATCTCAGCACATGAAATGGACCACTCCAAACTTAAATTTTGAGAATTTCAAACTACTACTTCTTATTATAAACACTTGATGCTTCTAGAAAGGTTTTGTAATAACAATTTTTTCATTTTCAAAAAGGAAGAGATCATTGGCCCTAAGGTTTATTTTGTGACCGTAAATTATTTTGATGATAAAAAAGCTCTTAAACTTGCCCTGTAAAAAGCATTAAGTTAAAGAAAGTTCAATTAAGTATTGGGTATTGGGATTGACTAGTTGTTAACTCTACAAAGAAAAGTTAACTCGACCTAAATTTTACAATGAATTGCCTAGTCAAACAACAAATTGAGTCGTTTTGTAAGCCTGATGTCTAAAGTTTAACATCTTTTAAAATCTAACCCAATTATCATGATTTGTATGTAAAATGACTAGTTTTAATGCTTTTTTAATTATAATTGATAGGGAACAAAAGTTAGGGCATCTGATTAGAAAAGATGGTGAAAAAACTTAGGGATCGGAACATGACACCAGTGCCTAGGCACCAAAATATCAATGCCTGGGCACCAAAACCTGGGGATTGGAGGCCCTAAGAAAGCATGGATAAAAATATAATTAAAATTTAGGAAATTAAGAAATAAAATTGGAAATTAAAATTTTTTTAACTTAAAAGCAAAAAATGGGACAAGAAAATGGAGATGAAAATAATGAGCTAGTGGAAATCATGGGTTTAAAGAAGCAAATTTTTATTTTAAAATAATAATAATGCAAGGTAGGTAATAAAAATAAAAATTAAGATGAAGTAATTTTTTATTTTAAAATAATAATCACAATAAGTAGAGAAGCTAAAGAAGGATACAAAGAAGAAGAAATAGGCTACACCGTACTGTATATAACATAAAAAAGAAAGGCTAAGTGCAGGGAAGCTATGTTGCAGTAAATCCAAGAGAAGGAAAGATGGAAATGACTCAAAGGAATATGGCTTATTTCTACCCTTAGAGCTGGAAGCAAGATAAAGAAGGCTCAGAGCTGACACCACTAGAGGGGACGTGCTATCTAAAAAATATAGGAGTAGAAGTTGTAGACCGAAAGGGACAAGAGAAGGGGAGACAAAGGGGAGCCTTTGACCATTTCCTCTGATAAAGAGTGGGGAGCCGCCATTGAGAAGGAAAAGGAGAGTGTAAAAAAAGAGGGAAGGAATTTGCTCTGGTTTGGAGTTCTAAAGCAGCATTAGAGGGAGAGATTGAAAGAGTGGAAGGTAAGGAGAAGAGAGGAAGAGGAGGAATGCAGCCAGAAGAGAGGAGAGGGAGAGACTACAGGAGGAAGAAGACGTTAAGAAGAGCGGGTAAGGAAAAGAGTTAGAGGGGGAGAGAATGAAAAGGATGGAAAAGAGAGGCCAAGAAGAGGAAAGAGAAGAACTTGAAGACAAGAGAGGAAGAAACCGTGGGGACTGAGGCAGGGAGAAGAGAGGAAAAAAAGGCAAGGAGAAGAGAGGAAGAGGAGGAAGGCAACAAGAAGAGAGGAAAGGGAGAGATGGAGGGAGAGAAAGGTAGCAGTGAACATGCCCTTATGCTGCACTTTCGAAATAGAGGCTAACAGAGGTCGGTTACGTCAACCCTACAATGCTTACCCTCATGAGCTAGATGATGATGATGGGAGTGCTAGAATAAACCATGGACAGATCCCACGGCTACGTTCCCCACGGGCAAAAGATAACTATCGATGGCATAACCATGAAGACCAAATATCGTTATACTTGCATGCTTTATAGACCCCTCGTTGTTCTCATTGTTTAGTGTGATAATTATGCAGAGCGAGTTGATCATCATTGCCCTTGGGTGGATTATTGTGTCGGACTATGAAGTTACAGGTTCTACTTTATACTTGTTTCTTCAGCTACTTTACTATGTTTATATATACATGGCTTTTGCTGGGTCATATATAGGGAGCAAGCATGTTGTTTCTAACGTGAAAATGAGGGCAGCATGATATCTAGTCTAAGTTAGGTTAGCAAGGTTTTGTTTTGTTGGTGTTTATTCTATGTAGTAGTATATTTCTTTATCCAGACTTTTCGTCTTATTTTGGTCCAAATGCCATTATGTGTTGCTGCATGGAATCCCCCTTTTTAATGTCAATGATGCCATACACTCCATGCATAATTCATATATTTGTATATCATGTTTTAAGTATACCCACTCACACCCACTTACACGTCACGTGCATTCACCTTTTTGTTTTATTTATTTATTTATTTCTCTTTTTATTTATTTTACTTTATTATTATTTTTATTTTATCATGTTCTATATATATATATATATATATATATATATATATATATATATGAAGGGACGGTCACTACCATGTAAATGTATGATGAATGCATGAGTGGGTGGTGTCTTGAACGTGCATGTAAGGATGTGGGTTGTCTCTTCTATTTTCGATGCATCACCTTTTTTTTTAATTGTTTATTTTATTCTTTTCACCATTAGTATTATTATCATTATTACTATTCTTATTATTATCTTATCCTAATTTTCAACAGTGCCACATGAGAACACTAGCCTCCTTAGGCATTTAGATGGAGGTCATGTGAGATTTTTTTAATCTCTTTAAGCTTCGAAGGATAATATCAAATTTTGAAAAATTTTAAAACAAATTTCTGTATCATCGAAATAATCCACCTTCACGCTTTTAATTTAATGATCACTGTGGAGGATTGTTTTTCTCCTTTGGCACCTAGGGAGTAGACTGGTGGGGCCATATGAGATCTTTAATCTCTTTAATCTTTAAAAGTTAACATATGATAACTCATAATGAAAAATAAATTAATAAATCATAAAAATAATTTATCTTTGATATTTGTCATGTAAGACTCTATGTCTCCCTAGCTAATTAGGGGTTAACTGATGGGACCGAGTGAGGCCTTATGCCTCCTCAGGTCCTGTCTGATAGCGATCCATTAAACTTAAAAATAAGTTCCAGATTCAACGAACCATTTTCAAGAAAGTTTCAAAAATTAAAATGAAATAAAATTAAGGAAATATAAACCAATAATGTAAATCTTAACCATACTTTTCCTTGATAATTTTCACTTTTATTTCAAAATTAAAAATAAGCAATTACAATTCCAAAAAATAAAAAACATAAATCTAAAATGCCTAAGATTATTTTTCAATAACAATTGCACTCTTTCAAAATAAAGCAAGAAAGTTTAAATTTCGAAATAATATATAAGTTCCAAAATCCTAACAATCCATTTCATAAATAATTCCTTCCCTTTTTTGAATTTAAAATAAATATCCTAATTCAAAAAAAAATTTCTCTAAAAACATAAAATTAAAAAAATCCTAAAAATACTTTTCCCTCAATATTTCTTTTCCATTTCTAGATGTGAAATAAATTCAAAGTAAAAAAATCCATAAAAATTAAAAAGATAGAAAATGAAAAGAGTAAGAGAGTGAGATTAAACTGATTTTGTAAATTAAAATACACCATTCCAATTTTGGTTTATTTTGTTTACAAAAATCTATTTTATGTCAAATGTCTTGTTCTTCTCACAAAAAAATAAAAATCACTAACTAACAGATACAATTTTTTTAGTCGAACTACATAGACTTTGATATGTATTACTGGTTACGTAGGCCCTAGGCCTCTATTCTAGGTCAAGTTCACCTTTTTGTAAATATCTATTTGTTTGCTTTCATTATTATTGTTTCTGCCTTCTATGTTTAATAAACATTCATGTTAATAAAGGGTAATTGAGATATTAAAGCTATATTCTATTTTATTTGACTAGTTTAAGGTAACTGTCCTTCTGGATGGGTATTGTGGGGTGCCTAACACCTTCCCCACACTCAAATAGACTTTTGAACTCATCCATATTTTTTCATACCCCTTTGCCTTTTTCTTTTTGTTTTAAATTAGTTTTTCAAAGTTTACTGTTAAAAATTTTGGTGGCAACTCCAGTAAATTGATTTTCATAATTCATTTTAGAAATCAATAATATCAATCAATAAAGGTTTAATGTAGATTCTTAGGGTGTATATATATCAACACTTTAAGTGTAATATCAACAATACAAGCAAAGCATAAATATGATAATTCATGATATAAGAAAGTATATGGATAGAGAAAGTAAACTCAGAGATTTATCTTGGTTCGGCTCTAACCCAAGCCTATGTCTAATACCTAGGTAACCTCTTGGGATTTTCCACTGTCTTAGAGATTATTTACAACAACCAAAGAGAACTTCTCCCTCAATTACAATTCTTGGAAGAACCTCTTCCTCAACCTAAGCACTATGCTTGACTCCTTGAAGGAACCTTCTTGAACTTAACTTAAGAGAACTTCCCCCTCAACCCAAGCACTCTTTACTTGATTCCCTCATGGAACCTCCTTGATCAATTCCCAGGGAGAACCTCTCTCATAAATCTAGAACTCTCTACTTGACACCCTTAAGAAACCTCCTTGAGCTTCCCTTTCTCTAGAAAAAAAGATTTATAGATGAATAAACTCTCTTAAAGAAGTGGATATACAAGATGAAGGTCTAAGAACTCAAATGATAGAGAATATGCAAGTTTTAGCTCAATGATGTATGTTTTTCTCTCAAAATGATATAACAAATTAAAGATCACATTCTAGCATTTGGTTCTTCTCAAAAATATATTTAGAAGGTCATATATATAGATCAATATTAGATATAGCCATTACATACTTAAAAAAACCGTTAATTACTTTTAAAGACACTTTATAGAGGTTGTTAGTTGACTGCTGAGGGTTTCCCAATCAACTGCCCTTCAAAATATGACCATTATTTTGAATCTGGGACATGCTAGTCAACTATCAGGGGCCTCCAAGTTGACTGCCTCATTTTGTACCATCTTAGTCAACTTGTGAAAGGGGACCAGTCGACTGGTCACTTATGGTGACACAATCCTATATTCAAATGGTCATGACCTCCTCATTTTAAATCCATTTTAATTGCATGACCTATTTTTAGAAATCTCTTTAAGTCTATTTTCCAATGAAAGAAATCTCATATTAAAATTCAATATAGTTTGAGAGATATGATCAAAATAGTGACTAAAGGTTATAAAACAATTTTATGCAGAATCCATATCTCATGACTCAAATTTAGATAGTTATAACTTTTTCATTTGAACTCCATTTTAAGTAAATGACCTATCATTGAAAAGTTATTTTAGTCTATTTTTGAATAAAATAAGTTTCATACTAAAATCTCATATGGTTTGTGAGATACATGCAAAGTGACGAAAGGTCAAAAATGATTTTAAGTAAAATCTATATCTCACAATCTTTTAAATCCAAACTTATATTTTGAGAACCAAAATGTCTTGAGCCAATAAAGTAAAATCTAAATCATTGAATTTCAATACTTAGCCTATGATAATTATACCTATTCTATCCATTGGCTATCTTGATGTAACCAAGCTTCCAAAACTTTTAATCTTTAACTTCTTCAAAGCTTAGAGCACCTTTCTTGCTTGCTATCTCTTTGGATAGAGCATGGTATTGATATTTCATTCTCTTCACTTCAATGCCCATTCTTTCTTCTTTGGGCCATCCTACATAATAGATATTTAACTAGAAAACCAAATAATTAGTCCAAATGGTTAATCAATTAAGTACATATTAATATTACATTTGTAACTCATATTTTTCATATATTTGTCATCATCAAAACAATCTCAACACATTGTAGGAAAGTCTGAATCATAGGTTTAGTTGCATAGAAGTTCAAACATTATCTGTTATTCATTTTAATTTCTTACAATTTCTTTTCTTTTCTAATTTATTAACTTGAGTTAAGTGATTAATGATAAACAGTAGACTAAAATTAGGCTAGGTTACATGAGATTGACATCCTATTAACCTTGTATTGCTTAATGTGATCATGTACTTGCGTGTATTGAATCAAGCGAACCTAGTTAACATTTACATTAAACTAAACTATTTTAGCTTTTGACCCAATAAATGCTTGATTATTGACAAACCAAAACCCATGCCTACACTTTATTTGCTGATGAAAAGAAAAAGGGCAATGTGAGTAATTAAGAAATGGCAACAACTGATAGTAAAACATATAATTGATGAAAATCTGAGCTTTTAACATCTATTTGATTGTCTAATGCTTTTCACTATTGTAAACATTTTCTATATTATTTAATTTTGTATCATATTCTTTCCTTTCACATCTTCAACATTTAGATATGAAAATAGGAGACTTCCTTTTTGTTTGATCTCCTCTATCCTTCAAGTTGTAAGTGTGTAAATTAAGGGAATGAGATGGAGAAATCATCTCATAGATGTTGGTTTTCAAGATCTAAAGCTTTCTATGTATGATCCAAATTAACTAATTGTGATTAAGGCATAGGCTAAGCCAGCTTAGATTAGCAAGCCTAAGATAACACTCTAACAAGGCTCATACAAGCATTAATAAAACACACTAAGCACATTTTAAAATATAATTCAATGAATTCATTTAGAGATTGCCAAAAATCCAATAGTACCTACCCTGAGGATATCATATTTGCCAAACTTGTATAGCTAATTATAGTCCAACAATATTACAATCATAGTAAACAATAACACTAGCTTAATATTACAAAATCTATTAAATATAATATAGTAAGATAGTAACCTACACAAGATTTACACTATTCACAACATCTATACAACGCCAAACAATTCGACTTCTAGTAGCTATAATGTGAACACTATAATTTGTCCAAGCAATGTAAAATACCAATAATTAAGGGAATCCTAAATAACTAATTAAACTAAAAAATCACAATAAAAAAATGCAAAAAAGGAAAAAGAAAAAAGAAAATAATGTTCAAGTTAATAAAGTAAAAAAAAATTTGAATTCATATGAAAATAAATAAAAAACAACAAAACAAGCAAAGAGAAAATAATTAGAGTAGTAACGTGTGAAGGTGTAAAAATGAAAAAAAGGAAAAAAAGAAAGAAATAAAATAAAAGGGATATACTTCAATGAAACGAAAAAAAAAAAAGGGATCTAGTTGAAATAATGCCTAAGGAAAAGAAAATGTGAGAGGTTCATTTAAAATAGAGCTTAAGGATCCAAAAGCCTACTCAAATCAATAATTCTTTTTAACCCAAGACCATGACCCATAACCTATGATCCACATTAAATCCATCTCCTTTATTGAATTGTTAGATTTTTTTTTCCAAATTAACTCACACCTCTCATTTTACACTCCACTCACTCTTCTTATCTAATTTCACTTACATCACATTTTGCATTTTAATTTAATTTTTTTTAGAATTTTATTTCTCTTTTATCTCACACTTCACATGTGGCACTTTTTTCTTTCTCCTCATCTAATTTCATTTGCATTTGATTTAATCTTCTTTCAAAATTTTATTTCTTTTTTCTCACACTTCACACATGGTTCTCTCTTCTTTCTTCTTATCTAATTTCATTTGCATTTCATTTTATTCTTTATTTATTTTTTCAAATTTTTATTTTCCACTTAGCACACAATTCATTTCACAATCATTCCTCACATCAAAAGTTTCATTTCATATAAATTTCATTTGCATTTTGACTTAATTTTCTGATTTTTGATTCTATCCTAGCTCATTCTCTTGCCACCCTTAGCTCTCTTGGAAACTCTCACCTCATTTTGGAGATTTTCTCTCATCATCACTTTTCTCTCAAGCAACCCTAGAGGCAAGTTAAGAAAGAGGCAAAAAGAAAAAAAAGTGCTAAAAGTTAAGGAAGAAAGGTAATCATCTCTTACATTCTTTATCTTCCCTTTCTTTTCTATCATAGGTGCCTATCTAAGATGATTCTCAATTCAACTTTGGTTGGGTTTAAGTGCTGAATTTGATATGCGTGTGTTATGCTTATGTTTGAAATTAGTTAAGTGGTTATAAAATTTAGTCAACTTTAAATATCTTTTTCATTTCTATTTAAAATCAATTAACAGACTTGAATACCAAGTCAAATAATTATCATTTTGAATTTTTTTTAAAAATTTATCCATCTTTTCTATTTAGAAGAACTTAATCACTCCTTCTAAATTCTTTATTAGTTTATTCAAAAGGAATAAACTACTAAATAAATTATTAAAACAACATTCAAAATGCACTCAACCAACTTTCACTGGAGTCCAACATTATAGGCTTGATCAAACTTGTGATTCTACCTCCTCAATATCTTATTACCTCAGTAGGATGACCTTTGCATGCTTTCTTCATGTAATTCATCAGCATTTTTGTAAAAATGTATGAATGCTTAATTTGTGTTATATTGGAAATTCTTTGTATTGAACCAATAATTTCCAATACAAGAATTGAAATTCAGGATAAGAAAATATAAAAGGAAAAATCTATACAGGATTTGTAAGTTCACATATGCAATACTTTAAAACAAAAGATATACTAATATTTTATTTAATAAATAATATTATCCTACAGATTTTCATGCAAAAAATGTGATTCAAATGAAAAGGTAATAATAGTACATCATATTGGAAATTACTCATCGCATATAATTATCATTATGGTTAGGCTTGTTGGCCTATATATAGGTGAATCTAATGATGTAATATATCATCATTTTCCGCTACAACAAAAATAAAACTATTGCAGTGTGATATGACCCTGATGATTTCCATTTTTTTTTTGAAAAACTGTTTTAGGATTGCTCATGGATTGACATAAGTTTTTTCACTTTTTGAAGGGTTATAGTAGTTGATGATATATATATATATATATAATAATCACTGTTTATCAAAGTCTAATTCAGAATATAACCCAATTTTTGACTAGTTTAAGATAAGGTGAAAAGGAACTTTGTCTTCTTTCATACAAAGGTCTTTTACAATATTGTTATACAGACCTTCTCCCTGCAATCTTAAACTAGCACAACCTTATTTTGTTTCCTACATAAGGTGTACATAGGTTATATACTAAAACATACTTATGATGAACAATAATTATGTCAATAATCAAATAATAGGATCAACTCATATTTATGAATTCTAGAAAATAAACTCTACCTTAGTTTCCCTTTCAGAGTTTAATTACTCTTACCTTAGGGTTCTTCAAATATTCTTCAATAAAAGGTGGTGATAGATGAACACAGGACGAATCTTCAGAGATGAATATATGGTAGAAAATATAATGGAATTTTATTAATGATGGATAATATACATAGGATGGAAAGATGAAAATATAGGGAAAAGGTTTGAGCGTTGGAGGGTTGAATGCTTGGAAAACTCAATAAGCAGTTAAGAACTCCGATGCTCTTACAATGCTGTTTACTTAGTCTTTTATAGCCTAAGATTTTCTATTATTCAAGATATTATAGAGATAAAGTAGTGGTCATTAAGAGCTTTATACTAAAGGTCTTGAATTATTGTCTTTCTTTGCTTGGTAATGCAACTTCCTTACTTTGTCGGTCACATGTTGTCAGCTATTTATCCTTATTGGCAAAGATACTTTGCTTGCTCCAGTGGTTTTGTCACCTCTTTGTCGTCTTTTGAGTGTCGGTAGAGATGCTTTACCTTTTTTTTTATTTTTTTTTTATTTTTATGGTGTACTCAAATCAATGGTACTGGGAAGTTGAGTGTACTCTGAGTTGATTTTCTCTTGGAAGTATATGCACAGGTGGTCTTGGAATTCTGCTAATTTTTTACAAATCTTCATCTTTGTTAGTTCTAAGTAGTCCATATTATTTGTTCTAACTTTATCATACTAGTTGCAGAACTGGTGATATTGTCTACTATTTTTGCCAGTGGAATAGATACAGATGGTTGGACTGGTGAAATAAGAGCACTGTCTTCATCTTGGGCTAGTGTTCAAGATAATTCATTCATGATCATATGCATTTCTTGTGCTCTTAGTCGTGACATAGTCTAAAAAAACTGTTCGATTGGAATATCTTCCTTAACTTCTTCTTGGAATTTAAAGGGTTGTTTGGTGGTTCTGAATCTAATGAGTTTAATTGGCGGGTAGAACTTATCTTTAGTGAATTCAATTATAGTGGAGTAACATTGAATGTATACTTGGTACTAAGTGACAATACCAAAGTAATGCTTTGAGGTTTCTACCAATGATTTTGGTAAAAAGGAAATTTCTTTCATACTAGCCAAAGGATATATGGATTATATTAGATTGTAGCTAAAGAGGGTTTGAACTATTTCGGGGTTTGTTCCTAGAAATATAATGGCTTTGTTAATTGCATAATAGGAAATGTATTTAATGGTTTTTGAAACAGGTAGGCTAAGGTTATTGAGGTGTTAGATTAAAAGTTGGAAATAATTGAATTGTTCTTTGACCTTTCAATCTGGGTTCTTTATTGATTTTGTAGGTGGGTTGGATACCTCTTTAGTTGGTGTTATTGGGTTTAAGGCTAAAGTTTTTCCAACTAGGATTAAAGTTTGTTCTAAGATTTCAATCTTTTTTTGTTTTTTGGCCTTTTCTAAAAAAGTTTGAGTTGGAGTAGTAGGAGTTGGACTTGGATTTATAGGACTTTCTAATATTGGGCTTGAAATAATAGGATTGGTATTATGGCTAGATGAGTCGTGCTGGTTGGAAGAACTAGATTTTAATTATCTTAGCTCTTCACCATATTGGTTGAGCTGATCTTTAAATCTTTTTAATGTATTTGTAATATTGGTGAAATAATTAGAGTTATGAGATTAGGCCAAGCTCATATTAACTTACAACATAGAAAGCCTCATTGCTAATTGTTAAATAGTTGGAGTAGTCTTCTTTATTACTAGACTATTTGTCTCCCAAACTTGAGTTGGATTATTTGTCTGCTCATTATTTTATTAGCTACTTAGATGCTCCATCTCTGCTTAAATAATCAACAACCAGGTTATTTTTTCCTTTGATATATTCAACAGAATAATCATAATAAGCTAAATCACTTTGCTATCTAATCAACATTTTATCAAATAATTTATTAGATCTTATACCTCTATCTATCCTATGCTTTACTTGGGTATTATCTATTCTAATAATAAATTTTGAATTTACTATGAGTAACTTAAATTTTTCTACTGCTTTTACAACGGCTAAAAATTCTTTCCAATTAGAATGATATTTTGATTAACTAGGGTTAAACTGTCCACTTGCATATCTAGTTATAAGTTCTCTTCCTTGTTCTTCTTCATGATATAAGGCTGCTCCCCAATAATTTTCTGAGGCATTTGTATATATGATCCATTTTATATGTTGGGTAATAGGAATACTTAATTTAGGCAAATTTTTACATATAGGTTTAATTTTTTCAATAATATATTTACTATTGTTATCCCATTTCCATTATAAGGTTTCGCCTGCTAATTTTGATACTTTTGATGTGTATTTGGATAAATTTGGAATATAATTTCTGGCTTGGTTTACTAAGCCTAAAAATGATCTTAGTTCCTTTTTATTTGTAATTTTAGGGAATTCTAGAACTTTTTTACTATGTGTTGTAATTTTATTCCATCTTTAGATATATAATGACTAAAAAATCATATTTATGTCTTTCTTAATTCTGCTTTCTTAGGTGATATATTTAATCTTTTTTTTTCTATTAGAGACATAAATTTGTCTAGATGTTTTTCATGTTCTTTTTTATTTTCTAAAAAGATTAAGATATCATCGATATAAATTATGATAAACTCTCTTACTGGTAATAATAATTTCATACATAATCTTGGAATATGCTAGGGCTATTATGAAATCCCATAGGCAATACATTCCACTCATAAAGTCCTTTAGAGGTGCTAAAGGCTGTGTATTTTTTACTATCTTCTAATTTTATTTGAAAGAATCCTGACTTATAGTTAAATTTGCTAAATATTTGTTTTCCTTGAATAAGGTTAAATAATAATTCTATGTTTAGAATTAGATATCTATTTTTGACTGCAATTTCATTTAATTTTTTATCAAGCTATGAAATTTTTTAAATAAGTTCTCTTCATTCCTTTATAAAGACTAAATTAATCAATCCTTTGTTTTAAGATTTGGGATCAGAAAAATGCAAAGAGATAACTGCCTCATCAATCCACCAACATTAGTGATCACTTTTTTATCATCTCTCACTTTGCCATTCCTCTTCCTGCACATTCTTCCATCTCTTTCTCAGTGGTATATGACTCAATCATAGATCTCAACATGTTGGGATGGGCTAGATATATATGTGATTGTTGAAAATGATTCACCCCACAATTACAAGGTGAAGTTGTCACACCCTAACTAAGGAAATGTGACCAACATAGAGAATGAAGTAAACCTCGTCCTTGTAAATTGAAACAAATTAGACAAAACCATCAGTTTGATCATAAAGTTATATAAAAGCAACACTACATTATATCAATCCATCATTTGATGCAATTTATGTTGATCAGACATATGCATATGATTAATTACATAACTTTCTTGTGGAAATGTTGATTCCCTAAAATTTCCACAACCATGGCCTATAAATCAAAAAGGAATAGAGCTCTATTCTCTCTTAAAGATTTCTGCCAAACAACCCAATAAATATACAATACAAATACTAAATCCCTACTTGTGACAATATGAGCTTCTAGAGTACAAACTAATGCAGTAAAAAACAATAAAAATCAACTTTGCCCATATAAACAATGTAGGGCTCACCATTAGATAACTAAATTAGCTCTATGCAGCTGAGAGGAATCCAAGGTTAACACTATGCTATGAAATACATAATGAAATAGGAAAGAGTGGAAAAACTCAGGGGGCAAATATCACTAACTATACTAAGAAGGAAATGGATGAGAATAGTAGAAATTTTGACAACTTATTTTTCAATTCCATAAACCAAGATATTGCAAAAACTATATGCTCGTAATTTAATGAAACACGAATCACTTTAAAAAATTATGAGTTTATGAGACAAGGATATTTTACAAAAGAATAATAATGAACATTCAAAATCATGATTTTAAAATATACCAAAGTGGAAAAACATTTCACAGAACAAACAATAAATAGTAATCAATAATTAAATACTAGCATTTGCTAGTTATAACAATATAATACAGTAATTAGTGGTGAGCAAATGGCTCACAATCAATTAATGATGTGACAATATCCTAAGTACAGTAATATAGTTCATGGTGCATCATGGCTAACATCTACCACTGTTAACTATAGGGTCCTATGTTTGACGTATTTCCAATAAAACATGTTTTATTATAATAGTGCTAACTAATATCAAATATCCAATCAATAATTCACCAACTATTCAAAAAGTCATATAGTAATTGAAAATAAAAAATTTCCCATATGTCACGTAGTAAACAATCCTTTTAGAAATTTTTGAAAACGATCTAGTAACTAAGTTGTCATACCAAAGTAAAAAGTACAAGGGCAACTTTATAACATATTTTCCAAAGATCCCATCACATGAAATAAAATTCTCAGAGAGAAATTAGTATATTTTAAGATGTCAGTTGCTAAGGCACTAGAGCATAGGAGTTTTTCAAGGAAGATTTAAAAATAAAAAAAATAAGCATAGCTAGTAATATCTACTCACCTGAAAAGGAGCACACAAACCTTTTCTTACCAACCTTCCTGAATCACTCGTTACAACATGATATCCTATAGACCTAAATGGATAAGTATCGCATACTTAATATCTTATCTTAGGGAATATTTTATCCTACGAAGTATTTCTTATGTCTAATACTTACTTATTCAATCACTGAACTACTATACTATTAGTCATATTCTAACTAACCATATCCTTGATTTATTAATTTATTTATATAATTGCATACAACTGAGCTTTATAACCCATAAGCATTTCCAACTCATTTGTAAGCTCTTATCTTAAAATTTAAGGTTCAATCTTATCTCATTCCTTACTTTTAACTTCTATAGATATATCTTTCTTAATTATTTTACAAAACCATCTAAGATAATGTCATGAGGGAATCATATGACGTTACCATTAGAACCATTTATCATTCCAGTTATCAATTCCAACGGTAAGGCCTCACACCTTTAGTTTATTCCATTTATTACCAATTCCTCCCTTTTCAAACTAATTATTATATTTCAAATTTATTGACATCAAATGGGTTCTTCTCCATAATCATGAATTGCTTAACCTTATCAATATGATTTAAAATTTTAAGTAAACAAAATTTTAAAATTTAGTCTCTGGATTAGAATAATTATCTAAGGCTATCTTATTATCCCTAACAAGGTTCTCCATTCATATTTCTTCCTCTTTCAACAATGAAATTCAAGAAAATTTGAGAAAAATTATTAAATTAACTTACCATTTAAAACGAAAACTCCAATAGCCTTAATTCTTCTTCTAGATGCTCAATGATGCTAGAGGAGCTAAAAAAGTTTAAATTTAATCACCATATAAGTATGAATGGATATAGCTAAATTGGGGTTTTTAAATCCAGCTGCCAAAACATGAAATTAATCATTGAAACTAAAGGAGTATTGTGTTAGCCAAGCTGTGTGGCAACAATTGTCTTGTGGCGGAAGCCAGGTGTAGGGCTAAGTCACAGTAGAAACATGACACTTATGCTAGGTCTTTGTTAAAGAAATAGAGTTATGCCTTGATTAATAGTTAGAGCCAAGGTCACGTGTTTGATTCCCAGTGGGGCAATTGCTAAAGGGGAAATTGTTAGCCAAGGTGTATTGTAGCAATTGTCCAATGGCGGAGGCCCAGGTGTGGGGCCAAGTCACAGTCAAAATGTGGTGCTTTTGCTAGGTCCTTGTTAAGGAAATAAAGTTGTGCCCTGATTGATAGCTATAGCTTTTGGCCTAGTGGTAAGTGCTTAATCCTACACAAAGCATTTTAAGCATAATGGTATCAGTTTCATGCTTTAAAACCCACTAAATCTTCTTGCCACCATTAACACTTATGATTGTGTAAATCCTTTGAATTTTTAATAAAAATTCATTCCAAATGATGTGTGTTTTATAAAAATTGATTAAAGGATTTTGTAGATTGTCACACCTAAAATGTGATTATGAAGGCATGAGAAAGAGATAGAAATTTTAATTTTCACTTTAGAAACAAAAACCAAAATTTAGGAGTTGCCACCAAAATTTTTAATGGAAGATTTGGAACATCAATTTAATAAAGAAGGAGGTATGGAAACCAAAGACGAAGTCCAGGAGTTGATTTTGTGTGGGGAATGTGTTAGGCACCCCACAATACTTGTTTGTAAGGATGATTACCTAGAATTGATTATGTAAAATGAATATGACTATAATTTTAATTTTGATTACTCTTATCAATCACACACCAAGAGGAAATAGAAAAATAAAAGAGGAAATTAAGAAAAAAATAAAGGGAAAAATAAATTATTTACAAGGGCACACTTGACCTAAGATTAGAGCCTAGGGCCTACGTACCCAACCAAAGGGATTAAAGTTCATGTAGTTCAACTAGAAATGCATGTCAGTTTATTGGTGATTTTTTATTTTTTATTTATTTTTGGTGAAAAGAACAAGATAGATGAAATTATGTTGAATTTCATAAACAAAATGAATATGAGATTTGGTTTGTGTGTTTCAATTTATGAAATCATTTTGATCTCATTTTCTTGCTCCATTCAATTTTCTATTTTTTTATTATTATTATTTTGGATTTTTTTAAAATGAAATTTGATTTTATTTTATTAAATTTGGAATTAAAATGAAAAAAGAATAACATTGTATTTTTTAATTTTTAGAAGGACGAATTTTTTGAAATTCATTCAAATTTATTGAAGATGGTGCCCAATCAATATCAAGTAAAACCAAAGGAGATATGGAGTCTCACACGAACTCATCAGTTGACATCTTAAGTACCTTAGGAGACACGAGATCTCACACGATAACTTTAAGGTAAAAATAAATAAGTAAGAAAGAGCCAAAGTAACAAAAGCAAATTGTGGAAGGGCATAATAATGGTTGTGTATCTGTCCACCCCGTTAACTCCAATTATTTTAAATAATATTTATAAAAATATATAGCAATAAAAAGAAAAAGAACCAAAGATCATTATAACACTCCTATTCAAGGTTGAACTAAAGCTTGGTACCTCTCATGCTCCTTATATCATTTTCCACCATGTTCAAGATCAGAATACCATGACAGTTAAAAGCAAAATAATCATTAAGCACAACCATCTGGGTATCCCATTCCATGAATATTGTATTTGATGATTACATTACATTTAAAACATATAATGAAGTCATTAAGGGAATAATAAAAACCCAACCATTTATCCAATTGAAGCATCTTAAGATGATGAATTGAGTTCAATGAACTCACTTAATTATTTACAATGTCCTTCTCAATCTTATTTATGCCAAAGCTAATGTAAAATAAAAATCAAGGAGAATTTTTATACAAAATTAAACCCAATCCATCCACAGAATTTAATCCATACCAAAGCTTTCATAGAGGATGATAATAAAAGAATCACGTATACTTGAGATTTGGATATTACCTTTAACATCTTCATTGATGCTTAGTACCTTTGTGCTTCCTTGTTTCCTAGTTATTTATATATATTCACACATCTTGAATTAGGAAAATAAACAAGATGTCAAAATGCTTGTCTTTCTCCACTAAATGCTCACCTTGGATATTCTATTTTTTCCATCTTCTCAAATTGTCTTCTCCCTCTCTCTTCCTAGCACTCAATCTCTATCATTCAACACCTTTGTTTTGTTCGTAAAGAATAGGGGCATTTATGCTCTTTCACTAAATTCTTTTTCATTTCAACCCCTCTCTAATCTTCTAGTTCTCCATTCTCTAACTCCTTCTCCTCCTTTCTTTTTGTAACACCTTGAAAAAAAATATTTCTCTATAATTATAACTTTATATGACTTGTCCTTAAAAAAACTAATTGGACTTAGAACTCTTAAAAATATATATATATATATATATATATATATAACCCAAACAATTTAGTTTAGTCTTTCTTCCCTAGGCTTTTACTACTTTGATTTCATTGGCTAAGAAGAATTAATTCCAACCATTCTTAAATTTAAAATATCCAAAAGCTCAACTAACTCTTAGAGCAATCTATGGTAATTAAATATTTTATCTACTTATAAACATATATAAGACATTTTACATGACAAGAAACCTCTTTTATAGCCTCTACTTATATCATAATTCTTTAACATAAGCTAGTATTTATCTTATATACATATCTCACAAGAAAAGGATCATTATAAAATAGTTGTCCGTTAGAGTTATTTTATAACATAATTTATATACATCTTTCTCTTATAGAAGTACAAACTACAAAAGACAAAATATTTCTAAAGCCTATTAGATAACTTATTTTCCATTATCTCCATCAGAACTTTCTCCTGAAAGATGTTAATTAACTTGGGTGAGATTACAAATCTCAATAGTCATGTACCTTATTTAGAATATACAAGCATCATCATCTTCATCATCATTCATACTACAAGAACTTGGAACATTAAATTAGCTATGTAATTTAATACATAAATGCATATTTGTTTATCTTGTAACCACAATCCCATACTTGTGGCTACCTCATCATACTCATCATTGTCATAATCACCATCATGTCTAAATATTGGTTAATTTATCATTGTGGTGAGTTTAAAAACTCAAAAGTTCAACCTATCTATGGAAATTACCCTGTGACAATTTATAGATGAACCCATCTAACCAAATATACATACATAGCAAAATATACCAAAGTATATTAATATTCCAATTCTAAATAGGTATATAAAGAATAAGAATACTAACAACCTCTTACGTAATCAAAGTATGAATTTTCTTCTTCACTATAGCTAAAACTTTACTCTCACTCCCTTCTTTTCTCAAGCTTTAATGAGTGAGGGAAAATGCGTATAGTTTATAAAGCATCGAAACACAACTTCCAACAACCTCAATTAATGTTGCATGCCCCACTTGAAATAAATTTCATTGAATGCTTGTCATATTCTTATTTGGCATACAAGCTCCACGTATTAAATTCTAACTATAATTAAATTCATATTTAATATACTGGGCCTACCAACTTCATTTTTCTACACCCGTATGCTTTTTCTAACAATGAAATAAATTGTTAAAATTATAATTTCTATATTAGACAACTTTTTCTCTTTCATTTTAGAACCTTCAATTCCATTTTTAATCCCATCTTCTTGGCAACTTAAATTCTTATGGACTAATGATTATAAGTTACATTGCCAATTAACCTTCACCGAATTGGGTATATATTTACGATATTCCTAATATATTTACATTTTCAATTATTGTAGACTTAAAAATGCTAGGATGTTACACTTTGAATGTTTCCTTTTTACCCTTACCTAAAAACCACAGCTTTGCTCATCTATACCTCTCTCATCTAGTGTCCCTCAAGTCTTATCTCATTAAATGTCACCATTTGCTTCCTTCAATGCCATCCCTGCCATAATCGTTAGAGGGACATTAGCAACATGGGCTACTAGTTATGGGTAGCTAAACGTGGGCTGCTGATCTTCTGTTTTGTTTTAGTTGCTTTTCCTTTTCTTTTCTTTTTTTGGGTTTTGTGTCGCTTTTTCATTTCTCTAACTTCACCTTGATATTATAAATTTTTCTTTCAAAAATTCTTTTTCAGTCTTGTTATTTTTTGTTTTTTTTTCTTCCTTTTTTTTAAAAAAAAATGGTTTGACTATGTTCTCTTTTTTAATATCTTTTTTCAAATTTATTTGTAGGGTTCACAACTCCCCATTTTTTTAATTATCTTTTCTAAATTAATTAATTCCAATTTTCTTATGTTTGATTCTTCTTTTTTCCATTTTGACCAAATCTCTAATCCCTTTGATTTGATATTGCTTTCCTTTTTTATTTTGGTTAACTGAATTATAAATCAATTTTATTTTTCTTTTTTGCAAATGGGGTGTTCACATAAATCATGTAAAGACTATCAGTTTGGTGCCCAGTTTGCCCCCTCAAAATGTTGTGTTTAAAGGGATTAAAGAGTGGGTAGTAAACGAGTTAGAAAACCTACCTCACTACCTACTCGAAGAAGGAGTTGAGCCAAGGCACATGTGGCTCACACACTAAGGCTTTGCTTTTTAAACCTTCACAATCTGACTCTACACTCCATTTCCTATTTTTTTTTATTTTTTAGGAACTTTTTTTAGCCTTAGAAATATGAGTATAAAATTTTCTTGAATTTTTAGGGCATAAAAATTTAGTGTATTCTCAATTTTAGGCCTAGAAAATTTTGTGCATTATGCATAATATGGAGTAACACATGTTGCTCATTCTCTCATAAGCTCATGGAAATTAAAATGAATTTATTAGTGAATCATTTATTCCTAATTTATAGATATATCTAAACAATGAGTGTATGGAATTTATTTTCAACCACATTGGGTCATCTACACCTAATGATTGTGTGTGCACTTATCGTTGGTCCAATCATGATGGTGTCACCATAGTGTATCACTATAATTATGGCTCTTTATACTATTTTTCCTCAAATGATTCCATTGTAATTATTAGGGAAGATATTAATCATTAGAGAAGTTCACAAGGGTGTGTTTCATATTGGCAATGTACATGTTGCTATGTGCAAATTACCACAGTGCTAGTATACATCATCAACAAGTAATATAATAGCGAACAAATCAAGTGTTATCCTCTGAGAACTCTAACTAAGACTTATTCTAAGTACTATTGTTATGTGGTTACCTTATCCAAGCTATTTGCAATATTCAATTTAAACATAAATAATGCAAAATTATAAATAGAGTAAGACTAAATAATAGAGTACGTATCAATGAAAATTACCTAAGATTATAGTCTAATTTGGCATTTCAATTGCAATATGGTTAATTTCCTAACTTGAATTCAATGCTCATGAATTAGTCTAAGCCTTTAATATTATTATAAGAATTTGTTGATCTCTTATATTTCTATTGCCTTAATTTATGTCCCTATATTTCAATGAAAATCTAATTAAAGAGATGCATTATGTATGACTAATTAGAACTCCACTAGTTCAATAGACATATGTCTATCCTAAAGCCAAATTAGGTTAATTCATACCCTTAATTAACATCAATCAAGTTGTATTAAACTCTATGACTAAATTTGGATTTCTCTTTCAAGAATCCCAAAATTCTTAAGATAAAACCCTAATTACTGGCCAAGTAACAAGGGAACAATGCAAAATTGAATTGAATAAACTCATTCACAAAGAAATTCAAGAAGAAAAGTAATGATATTAAATAGATTACATGCCAAATCACCATAATCCTAGAAAAATAAGAGCTTAGCAAAGTAAATCCATGTATACAATCCAATCTATATATGAAATCACAACCAAAAGAAGAGATAAAGAAGAGGAATAGCAGAAGAACTATGGTTCTAAAGCTTTAATTGACTTCCTCCCTTGATCACTTCTGGAAATGCCTTCCTTCAATGAATCTTAGCCCTAAAACTCAAAGTTTTAGCTTCTTTAGCCTTAGAACAGGCCCAATGCCCAGAAAAGCCTTTCCAAATATGATATATATCGCCCTAAATTATGAAAAGACCAAATTAACCTACATTTTCCATGCCCTAAAGCTAGGGCACCAAGCTTCAAGTCTTCTACACGTTCAGGTGCCTTGGCTCCAATTTGCTACCTTTTGAAATAGTTTCGATGTTTTGCCCATGACTTTCTGCTCCAATGTTAGGATTTAATGAACTACCACTTATTGAAAAGGTCTTAAAAAGCTATACAAATTTTTGTGAAATAGCCTTTTCTAAAATTTAATGTCTGATGGTGCTAAAGGTGCCTTAAGTTTAGGTGTTCAATTAGGTTATGCCAATACCATCATTTTTCCTTTCAAGGCCTAAGCATGAACAAAATGCATATGAATGGCTTATATTTGGCAAAGTATTTACAAGTAAATCATCAAATTAACATAAATTAATACTAAAATAATCTAAAACCTAAAGCAACAATGTCAAAATAACTCAACTAGCACAATTTACATAAAACTAACATAAAAATAATAAAATTTCTTAGTTATTTAGCATACATGTGTCTAAAATAATTCTATTCATAGGACTATCACATCCCTAATCAGTGTGACATTGTTAATATAATTTCAATGATTAGGCTTATTTTGTGACCTGTTAGCAACATTATTTCTTTTAATGCTTTCATAATTGCGTATATCTTATTGATATAGAAACCATCATGCATTTTGTGTTATTCCTCTAGTTAGTCAAACCTTTTGGTATACATGAGTTTTCTTGGTTTACATAGTCTGGGATCCTTAGGCAGAATTATGATAAACAAGTTTTTTATACAGTTGCATAAGCAGAGTTTAGTGAAGGGAACTTTGTCTTTTTATGATTATGTTTCCAGTATATAATTAATGTTTCCTATTTTTTTGCTTGAGCATTTATGTTCCAACAATTGTATGTACTTTGAATGGCGTGAACTATGACGATTGGAGTGAGTCCTAAAAAATGTACATGAAAATCTCTAAGGAAAATTTGGCTATGAAAGAACCTAAGCTAATAGGTCTTACTGTCATATCTAGCGCTATTGTTAGGGCTTATCATAAATAATGGTATAAGTCCAATAGGATTTGTCTAGCAGTCATGAAGTATATAATTGAAAATACTATTAGACAAAGTATGCTTTAGAATGACATCGTAATTGAATATCTCAAGGGAATTATTTAGAAATTCAAGAAGTTTGATAAGACTTAAAAGGTCTAGTATATCTCTTTAATGGACAATACACACTATAATAGGGTATCAAGAGTGCATGAACACAAGATGAAGATTGTTAGCTACTTAAGCAAGCTTAAGTCATATAATGTGGATTTAGGTGAGAGTTATCTAGTCTATTAAGTTCTACAATCTTTTCAAGCTAAATAAGGGGTTTTAAGAACCACTTACAATTCTAAAGAGGGAGAATGAAGTGCTAATTTAATGATTTCTATAGTGACTTAGGAGGAAGAGTCAATAAAGAAGGCTAACTCTCATATGCAGTCGATAAATTACGTTCCCCAAGGTTTAAATAGCAAAGCCAATAATGCGAAATAAATAAGAAAGAAGCATGAAGGCAAGATTAATGGTAAGAAACCATATAGACCCAAAAAGGGTAACAAGAATAATATGAGTCAAAAGAGGAAATCATTCAAGGGTGACTGCCATTACTCAAAGATGTCGAGCCATAAGATTTAATATTGTTTCAAATTGAAGAACAAACGTGAGAGAAAAGGTATCTACTTTGAAATTGACCATTTAGCTTAAGATTGTTTTGAATCCAATAGTTTTGAAACCTTTTTGAATTCTCAATGGTTGGATTCTGATGCAACTGTTTATGTGCAAATTCCTTGTAAAGGCTCAGAAATAAGAGGAAGCTAAGTGAAAGGGAAAAGACCATCCTAGGAGTAGAAGGAAGTTCAACCGTAGTTGATAGCATAGGGATCATTTCTTTAAATTTAGATTCTAGACATTATTTAACTCTAAATGACGTTTTTGTACCCTCTTCAAGGAGGAACTTTATATCCAGTTTTGTGTTAGACAAACATGATTATTTCTTTTAGCAAGGAAATGGAAAGAATGACATTTTCTTTGATATTGTTGACATTGGATCAGCTTCTTTGCTAAATGGTTTATATTGTTTAAATGTAAATTCAAGACCAGATTCATCTTATTATGCATATAGTAATATTGTAATAGGGCACAAATGCCAAAGATGTGATGAAAATTCTTCTATGTTGTGACATCGATGTTTGGGTCATATCTCTAAGGAGAGATTAGAGAGAATGGTCAAATTAGATGTATTACATGACATAGATTTTTCTAATTTTGAAACTTGTATTGATTGTATAAAAACAAAACTTCCCATTAGAACTAGGACTAAATGGGCAAATAAATCTAAAAACACTCTAGATTTGATCTATATGGATATTAGTAGGCCTATTACACATGTTACTATGGGAGAATTTAGGTATTTTATCAAATTTATATATGTTTATGCTAAATATAGATGGGTAAATATGTTACATTAGAAATTTGAATCATTGGATGCCTCAAAGGCATTCAAAGCTACTATTGAATTGAAATTTAACAAGGCAATTAAAAGTGTTAGATCAGATATAAGTGGTGAGTATTACAGTTGGTATACCCAAATGGGTAGAAATCCTAGTCCATTTGCTTTAGTTTTGCAAGAACATGGCATTGATGCTCAATATACTATGCCAAGCACTCCTTAACAAAATGAAGTTTCTTAATGACGTAACTGTACCTTAATGGATTTAGTCAAAAATATGATCAACCATTCCTCATTGCTAGAATTTGTATGAGGTGATGCTTTGAATACAACAACTTATATTCTGAATTAAGTTCCTAACAAAGTAGGTTTAAAGGCTCCATATGAGTTTTTTATTAGAAAAAAGCCTAGTTTGAGGGTTCTTTGTGTAAGAGGTTGCAAAACAGAAGTAAGACCATATCATCCTTAGCTTAATAAACATGATTCCATGATAATTAGTGGAATCTTTATTGGGACTTCCTCTGGATTCAGAGGATATAGGTTTTATTGCCCTACTCACACTGCCATAGCCAGAGTCAGATATGGCTATCTATTCTGAGGATGACTTGGAAAATAGGAGTAATGCTCCTATAGTTATCAATCTACATAATGAAGAGGCCATTTTACCCTTACTTGTTCCACTATCACTATCATATGTTGTTCATCCTAACATGGTTTTTGTTACTATTGAGAATTTGGTTAATGTTGGTATGGAACCACCTATGTCAATTGTAAAGGAGCTAACTATTAAATGGAGACAATCCCATCGAGATAGTAAGCCTACTATTCCAAATGATTATATGATATATTTGCATGAATTTAAGTCAAATGTTTTTTATGGCATAAATTATATCTCTTTTAAGGAAGCTATGTCAAGTCCTCATTCATCTGAATGGTTAAAGGACATGAATGGTGAGAATACCTCTATGCATCATAATTAAGTGTAGAAACTTACTGAATTTCTAGACGGATGCAAACTTGTTGGTTGTAAATAGGTTTTTAATACTAAAAGAGTGGTTGGTAATGATATTGAAAGGTATAAAGCTAGACTCATAGCTAAAGGCTATAAGTAGAAAGAAGGAGTTGGCTACACAAAAACCTTCTCTCCAGTGTCTACAAAAGATGCCTTTAAAGTTGTCAGTGCTATTGTTGAACAATTATACCATAAACTTCATCATATGGATGTCAATATTTCATTTTTGAATGAGAATTTGCATGATGATAATGATGATAATGATGATGATGATGATGATATATATATATATATATATATATATATGAAAGAGCCAAATGGATTTTTTGAATCAGGGAAAGAACATTTAGTGTACAAGTTGAATAAGTCAATCTATGGGCTAAAACAAGCCTTAAGGCAATGGTACTTGAAATTTAATGAGGTGATTACCTCACTCGGTATTATTGAGAATGTTGTAAATTAGTGTACATATAAAAAATTTGAAGGAAGTAACTTTGTTATCCTTATGCTCTATATTGATGACATAAGTTAGCAATTCAATGAGTTTCTTGAATAAGACAAAACACAAGCTATCCTACCATTTTGATATGATGAATCTAGTTGAAACTTCTTTTAAACTAGGAATTCAAATTCACTATGATTGATCTTGTGGCATTCTGGGTTTGTCTCAGGCAACTTATATTGACCAAATGTTAAGGACATTTAATATGCATTCTTGCATTCCATGTGCTATACCTGTTCACAAAGATGAAAAGTTGTTCAAATCACAATGTCCTTAAAATGATGTTAAGAGGACTGCAATGGATAAAGTTTCATGTGAATCTACTGTTGGCAATCTCATGTATGCTCAAGTATGCACACATTCAAACAATGCTTTTGCTATAAGTGTTTTTGTTATATACTTGAGTGATCCTAGCCATGATCATTGGAGGACCGCAAAGAAAGTCATGAGCTATATGTATGGTAGGAAACATCACATGTTGACTATTAGAAAATTTGATCCATTTGAGGTAGTAGTTAGCTATTTAGATACTGACTGAGTGACATGCATTAATGATCATAAATCCACTTCACAATATATCATTATGATGTTTGGATGAGCTATTTCATGGAAAAGTTCTAAGCAATCAATTACAACTACCTCGACAATGGAAGCAAAGTACATTGCTTGTTAAAAGGCTACCAACCAAGGCATATGATTGAGGAAACTGATATATGGCATGCATATTGTTGATTCTATATCACAACTTATATTGTGATATTTTGTCTGCTATTTGCTTTTCTCAAAACTATAATAACTATAGTCATACTATACAGTTTAATGTTACATTCCTTTTTTCTACATAAAAGATTGTTGAATCTCAAACTTGCTTGGTTTATATTCCTTGTGAACATATGCTAGTGGATTTGTTAACCAAAGACTTACCTGTATTAGTGTTTAAAAATCATGTAACTCATATGGGTATTGTGGAACCTTTGATGTTGTCTTCATTTAGTGGGAGTCTAAATTGAGTCCATGTGGGGAGTTTTATGATGTAATAAGGCACTTTGAATGTTAATTTTGAACTCCATTATGTTTAAATATTGAGGCTATGTTCATATTAACATCATTTGTTTCCCTATCAATGGTCCCAATAATCAATGAATGCTATCCAAGGGAGAGATTGTTGAAATAATTTTTTAAATAATGTTATGGATTAGCATTAATATATTATTAGTATAATTTTAAGTAATTAATTAATTAAGCAGTCAGTCTTAATCTAAACCAAGAATGGATTAGATCTATGAAAGTTTTGGGTAATTAGTAATGTGTTGGATTACTTACAAATTCATTAGGTAAAGATCCCAACTTGCAACATAATGATTGTTAATAATTATTCTATCAAATTACTAACTAAGGGTTAGAAGAGAGTTTAAATCTATTTAACTATTTCATTATTATTTAAGAAAGTTAGAAAAGTGAGGTTAATTTTTGGAATAAATTTATTTATTATTGAATCATTCGATAACTAATATTTTATCGTGCATTAACTCTAAGCCTTTTCCATCTCTTTGAATTCTCTCCTTGACTCTGTCTTGATTATCATTTTTTCAATTGAACATTGGGTATTGCAAATTGCTAATTCTCTACTATAATTCTTTGTTGATTAATCATTACTTTAATTGGTTCATCTCTAAATATTTCTTTTGTGATCTCCCATTAGAATGTATGATTTATTATGTTTTCAGTAACTTCAAAATCCATATAAGATTGATATGTAGTAGGCGGGATAATAACAAACATGAGAATACATGAAATGGAACCTCATAGACTTCACATGATAATTGCTTTTCTTTTCTCTTCTTAAACCACTAATGACGTTATAGTCCCAATGAATTTTGTATAACGCCTTAGAAAACAAATCCCACGACAGCACAATCAATGACCGTTGCTTGTTTTATTTTTTGCCAAACAACCACCGTTACGAGTTAGTGTAACTTTTCTATGCAATTAACTTCTTACTTTTACTCTTGCATTTTCTGGTGTTTTCTTTATCAAAGAGAGAGAAACATATATATAGTGATTAGGATCATTTAGGCTTTTGTACTTTTAACACTACAATAAAAATTGTTATTGAATCAAATTCATGGTTACTGAGGTTATTCTTTTTATATATGATAAAAAAATTTTAAAATATTTATTTTAAGAGATCTCATCATGGTATTAGGTCATGCAATTTTTGAAATTTTCCTTTTTAAAATATAAAGTGAGATGATGGAATATTTTGGTGTGTGTGGCATAACACAAATCTCTTATCTTATAATAAAAGAAATTGTGATTTTTTTAAAGTGCGAAAATGATTGTATATGATATTTTAGATCGCGCGTAATCATTTTAGAACTTAAAAAAAATCGCCACATTCACTATTACTATATAGCAAGATAAGAGATCCGAATTTGTGTGTGGCGTGAGATGAAAACCATAGCAAGAGAACTTGGGATTAGGTAGGATGAGAGAGAGTTAGAGATAGTATGAGGAACCACCTAATTGAAAAACATGCCGATTTGATAAACAACAATTCCTTGCATTTTTGTCAAACTCGCGAGTTAACTCGATTGACTTGCCGAGTCTACGTTTGTAGGTGACCAAAATGATGTAACTCGAACATAGACTCGGAATTGCCATTGACTTACTTAGACTCACCGGTGGCTCAATCCAACTCGCCTGACTTACCAAGTTTGAGAGTTTCTACTGAATTGAGTGGTAAGCCCAAATCATGCAACCCAAAGTTGTTTTTTTCTTTTTGTTAAAAAAAAGTCTAAAACACCAAAAATCCAGCCTATTAGATTAGCCCAAAAAAATTGTTGAGCCTAAGACCCAAAACGCACGCTGAGCCATATACGACTAAATGAAATGTACAGCACAGTAAGAAGCCAAGAAAGGAATCTGCATCAACATCTTCCTCAAATCCTCATCCTTCAACGAACCCAAACCCTATGGCCTATTGCACAATAGCAAAGCCACAAGCCAACAATGATCTATTAAAGTAGCAACGGTGGTCGGAGCTTTTTTGCAACCTCAAGCCGTCAAAGTTTTTGCGGTTCACAATCTTGAGTCTTGGTTCGATGTGGGTTTATGAATCAAACGTGGGTCTCTACTTGCTTACTTCCATCTCACTCTTACTTCTCTTCCAGTTCATTTCCCTCCTTGTTCTTGCTTGATTCTGCATTTAAACCTTCACCTTTCATTGGACTTCTCTATCTTTCGATGTCTTTAATGACATTTGCATTCATGATTTCTCTTTTCTTCATTCAATTTTTTCTCTGCTCCATGATTTTTATCCTTCAATATAATTTAGTTTTTGGGATTATGAACAGATTATGGTATCTTTTCTCTATTTTTTGCTCAATTTGACTGCTACTCTGTTTCAGTACAAAAGCATTGACTTTTTCTACTATTAATACTATAAAATAATGTCTATGAATGTATATGAGGATGAGATTTGGACAGTGAAACATCTTTTTGAGGAATCATGTGCAATTTTTTTTCTTTTGCTTCCTGCTTCTGCTATTAGAATTTATGTTAGGTTGAAACTTCTATATGAACATGACAGAACAGACAAGAAGGCCAAATATTTCCCCCATTAATTTATTTTGTCACCCATTAATTTCAATGTTCCAAAAATGCCAATTTTTTTGTTTAGAAAGAAAGGTTTAACACTGTTGACTGTCATTTCCAATTTTTTGATTTGTTCTTAAATTTCAACTATAATAATTTAGTATTGGCCTTTTTTTCACATACATTGTTTTCCATCATTAAATAATTACCCATTTTTCATATTAAAAAAACTTATTTCCATTTTTTTAATTTGAAAAGTGGAAATGAGTAGTTGGTCACTTGACAAATGTGTGATGATTTTGTGGTTGACCTAAATCCTAATATAGGTGGTGAACCTTCTAAAAATTTGGCATTGGTTAATGACTTTAAGGATGAGGAAGAAGAAAATGATGGTTGTGAGGTAGGTAATGGAGATGATAAAGGTGAAGACTCTGAAAATGATGACAATATAGTAGGATTTGAAGAATTATGGTGAATTTTTATTGTTGATTTTGAGACTTAGTGATGTTGAATGAGAATTAATGTATAGAATTTATTGAAATATATTTGTAGACTTGAATGACAAGTATGAAATTATGGATTGTGGATTATGTATGATTTTTTTTTATATGGTTATGTTCAACTTGTATTCGATAATAGGTATATGTAAACTCTTATGATTCTACATTACGAGTTCACCTCCCAAAACAAGTCTGTCTAGAATCGCGATTTTGACAACTTTGATTCTTAGAGTTCTTTTGAAAAGGTTTTAAATTAATTTTAAAATTTAAGATAGTTTATGATAAATATTTTAAATTTTGGATCTTTTAAATATAAATTTGTAATGTAAATTCAAATTATTTTGTAACTTAAATTTACTTGAATATTTTTACCAAATTTTCATGAGTATTTTTACACCTAAAGATTTTTAATAAAAGATCATACTCCTTTAATTAAGAACTTTTTTTGAAATATGAAATCAAAAAAATTCATTTAGAAGGGATATAAATGAGATCATGTGCAAATATTTATGATATTTTAAAATATTATAAAAAACTTTTTACTATTAAAAAATAGTGACCGTAATTTTTAGCAATATACTCCATAGTAAACTCATTTAGGTGGATTCCTTTCTCTCTCTCATCTCACATTTCCTCTCTCTCTTGTTCTCATCTCGGGCTCCACACACCAAAATATCATAAATAGAGTTTGATGAAGAAATTCGTAGAAGAATTTGATAAAATTTGTATCGATAAATGAAAATTTAATAATTTAAATTATAAAGATTTGTTAAAAATTATATAATATTTATTTAAATATAAACTATCGAATGAAAATTTAATAAACTATATCTTCATAAATAATTCTCAAATGTATAAAATTCAGATTCTCAAATATCTAACGCTCAGAGCCTCTTTGCTCGGAAAAAGGACACCACACAATCTCTTAAAAAAGTTTTAAGAAAGGTATTTTATTGTAAATGAAAGGAATAACTATGATGGCAGATGATATGACTCAATAACAACTTTTACTAGTGTCAAAACACAAAAGCCCAACCTTTCATGTGCATGAATACTCATTCTATATTTGTTTCTTATCAGTACGAAGGAAATATAAGAGTAATAAATATGAGAGGAAAAAAAAAACATGACAGAATCCGAATCTGTCCACCTCCAATGTGCATCAAGAAAGAGAAAGAAAATAACAGGCCAACTGCCAGCCACTGCCCGGTTAAATGTTTAGCACCAAATTATTGATTAGAAGTTGTGCAATTTGTAGTCAAAATATACAAATTTGTTCTTAATTGTATATAATTTACGTTTATAAATTTTAAAAGTTATTATAAAATTTTTAAAATGTTAATTTTATACAATATAACTATTTTCTTGAACTCAAAGAAAAAATATTTTGTTAATTTTTGTTTAAAATCTTGACACTTGTTCAAATAGACAAAGAAATGTCCGATCACTACAAATAAATTTAATCTATCATTTTAAGCGACAAATATGAACTTTTTCTTTGTCATTTCTTTTCATATTTTTAAATAAAAAAGTCATTGTTTATTATAAGAGATGACGGATTAAATATAATTTTTAGCTGATTTAACTTAATATAGCCTATAATCGTGAAAAGAAAAATATATTTCAATCTATATGAACAAATTGTTTTCTAGTTTTAGAATAAAAGGTTAATGTAGGGTTTGGTTTATGAGTGTTTGTAATTTAACTTTTCAAAGTAGAGAGAATAAATTTAACAAATTAAGTTGAGGCAATTTATTGCATGTCTATCTTTTTTGTATTTGGCCAAGTAATAAATAACTTTACCCTTAAAATGTTTTGTGTCTCATCTTTATCCACATGTCTAATTTTAAGTCATTCACTAATGTGCTTTCGTTCCAACATTGTGGTACTATGCGTATGCTTTTATTACTTATAGACTATAGACTATTCTCAAGTCTTAAGTCTCTATAGACTATTCTCTTAGTATATGTCTCTATGTCTTCTTTATCGTATAGTAGTCTACTCCCTTTTATAAAAGGCTAGTTAGGGTTAAAGTTTAGTAATAATTTCTAAAATTATTGTTTTATCCTTACTTAATAAGCACTCATTATGGGTGGACACTGTATAATATCTTAACAGATTTAAACCCTAGATATTATACGATATTCTAACATCTCCCACTCACACATAAGAGGAGTGCTCATACGCTCTAAACCTAAGAAACATATTCTCGATAAATCAAGGAACACTTTCTCTTTATAATCTGCCATCATTCATACAAGGAAAGTAGGTTGTGCGACTGACATACTATGAGAGCATCAATGCTATACATCAGTTACAAATATATAGCCTCTCATCGAAAACACACCTGCATGTAGATCATAAAGTATGCATGCACCTTAGATCATAAGAATCACATTCAGATATCTCTCAATGATCTCATCTATCATAATATCTTGTATGGACAATCATGACACACAAGTCATAACTAGTATACTAGTGAATATAGAATAATGATATTCTCTTTATGATCCTCCTCTTCTCATGATTCTATCAACATAGACTTAGTTCGTTTTTCTAGACATGTCCTACCTGACTGAATCATTACACATAGTCCTTAGGCAACACACTAAGTTAACAAATACTAAGTTGTATCTCAAGTACATGATCGGAGTCCAATGGTATAAATATAGAGCCAGCGTAAAGGCTCAAGTATCTCACATAATTATGAGTTGAGATTGTGTTCATGTTAACCCAAATTGTCAGCATTTACACACATGGTATGAAACATGTGCTATAATATTCCTTCTAGTCCCATGGAATGTATGTCTATTTCACAAATAATGTTGTACAGATGATATTTAAGACACCACAAGTCTAAAACTAAGTTCCTTGATCTATATAATGTCTTGAACTCACATCTGGCAACTAAAGTAGACTAGAAATGATGAACTTATTTTGTCAAATCAATTTTAATGACCTTATGTCATCAATCAGGCTACTTAAATTATTTTAAGTATTGTTACTCTCAAATTATCCTTCTGATAAATTCTGTTAAAATCTTGTCTCATCTCCAATGTCACAAAGACACTAAGGCAATTACCAATGTGAAAAGGCTAACCCTTTTGTCTACCTGACATACTTAACAATAAATAAGAATGTACACAACATTCAAATAAAGATATGTAAGCATGGAAATCAAACTTTATTGATTATTAAAGAACATCAAAATATCTCTATCTGTGAATAATGGGAAAATATTAAAAATACAAATGAAGTATGCTAAATTCTACGCAATCCTAAAGACTTAACATGTCTCACAAACACATATCTAGAAATAGGCTTGGTCAATGGATCTGCCAGCATCTCATGCATAGATACATACTTCATGTTCACAGTCTTGCATTGAACTATATCTTTCATATAGTGATACTTGATATCTATGTGTTTGGTTTTGTAATGGTACTTTGGATCCTTGGTGTATGCAATCGCAATCACACTATCACAGTACATTAACACTGGTTCAATGTTTTCTGCTTTGCATAACAATTGATCCAAGAATCTCTTCAACTAAATAGGCCCTAGAGTTGCTGAAGAAAGGGCCACAAACTCTGCCCCCATCATGGACAAGGATACATAAGATTGTTTCTTACTACTCCAAGATATAACGCCATCACTGAGTAAGAAAACGTATCCTAAGGTAGACTTTCGCTCATCTAAGTACCCTTCATGATCAGTATTAGTGTATCTTTCCAATCGTAGATCTCTGCCGCCTTGATAGCAGAGTGCATAATCAATAGTCCCCTTGAGATATCTTAAGATCATTTTTACAACTTCCTAATATTTAAGACCTGAGTCAATTTGATATCTACTCACCAAGCCAACTACTTGATAGATATCAGGTCTAGTACACATCATAGCGTACATTAGACAACTAATTGAACTCCTGTATGGAGTTCAGCTCATATGCTCTCTTTCCATGGCAGTCTTAGAATACATTTCGGCACTCAAGGTTTAGCTTGTGCTGATAGGAGTGTCAGCAGGGTTACAACTGTCCATACTAAAACGTTCCAAAACCCTTTTTATGTAATTCTCTTGCGAGAGATACAAGAGTTTCTTAAAACAATTTCTTGAAATCTTAACTCCAACAATATATGCAACTTCACCCATATCTTTCATCTTAAAGTGAGATGGCAACCAGGTCTTTACCTCATTGATCAACTTCATATCATTTCCAGTTATAAGTATGTCATCAACATATAATGTCATAATCACACACTTGTCCTTAGATCTTTTAGTATATACACAATTGTGTTCACTCATCATAGTGAAACCACTAAAGATGACTGTATTGTGAAAACAAATACACTACTGCCTTGAAGATTGTTTAAGGCCATAGATAGACTTCAAAAATCTACAAACTTTTTCTTCTTAGCCCTCTTTAATGAAACCCTCAAGTTGTTCTATATAAATTTCTTCACTTAATTCTCCATTGAGAATGACAGTCTTTACATCTATATGATGTAATTCAAGATCTAAACAAGTCACTATAGCTAGAAGTAAGTGAACAGAGGTAAATCGTATAGCAGGTGAAAAAGTCTTCTCATAGTCAATTTCTTACTGTTATGTATACCCCTTTGCTACTAATCAAGCCCTAAATTTTTCAATCGTGCCATCGGTACTTTTCTTGATTTTGAGAACCTACTTATTCCTAACAGCCTTGCATCCCTCTGGAAGATCAACAAGTTCCTAAACATTATTGACTCTCATAGACTTCATTTCCTCTTTTATACCTTTAGTCCATTTATCCTTAGAAAGGGATAAGAGAGTCTATTTTAGATTTTATGGCTCATCTTCAATTTGTAGGAGCATTGTAAAAAGTTTACCACCTTTAATCTCATATCATCGGCGATGAGTCTTTTTATGTGAACCATGTCTCAATTATAATTCATTGAATCTTACTTCATTATTTACATTTGGATCAATATTGCTCCCACTCAGATCAAGAATGATAGTCTCATTCCCACTTGGAATGAGATCCATTTAGTCACTCCCACTTGGAGTAACTAGCTCAGGAACACTTTCATTCACATATAATGATAAAGAAGGTTGCTGATGAGAAACCAGTTCATCATTTGTTATAATCCTCTCATTCGAACGAAGTGGTCCTAGTGTGTTCAGATCCTCTATCTCAAATAAGGATAGGTCATGACCTACCTCACCCTTCTTAGGATATTCATTCTCTAAGAATATGACATCTTTAGATTCAAATTCAGTCACACTCCCATTGTCTTGCTGACTTACAAACACATAACCTTTTGAGGTTTCTAAGTATTTAATAATGATACTTTTCTTTCCTCTCGAGCCCAATTTACCATACTTGTGAGAGGAATCATGTGTATAGGCAGCACATCCTCAAGGTTTCAAAACACTTAAGTCATGCTTTCACCTAGTCTATAACTCATAAGGAGTGGTTGCAACTGATTATGTAGGCACATTGTTAAGTATGTAGGCTACAGACATCAATGCATCACCCCAATAGGTGATTGAAAAATTAATCTATGCCATCATGGACCTAACCATCTCAAGGAGCATTCTATTCCTTCTTTCTGCAACACCATTTTATTGTGGAGTACTTGGAATAGTCAATTGATGAATTATCCCTTTCTCATCACATAATTCATTGAATTGAGCTAACAAATATTCTCAGCCTCAATCGGTTCAAAGAGCCTTAATCTTCTTATCTAATTAATTCTCAACTAAGTTCATATAGTTTTTAAAGCGGCTCAATACTTTTGACTTATAAGAAATCAAATAGACATAATTGAAACGAGTATAATATCAATGATTGTGATGAAGTAATTTGTTCTGTGCCTGGCCCTGACATTCATAGGCCCACAAAAGTCAGAATGAACTAACTATAATGGAAAATCAACTTTAGTTGCTTTAATGAAGGGTTTTCTTGTAGATTTTCCTGCTAGACAAGATTCACAAGTAGATAAATCTACTCGTTCATTGCCGGGAAGTAAATGCTATTTTGCTAACCATTGCATTCTTGTTGGCCAATATGACCAAGTCTAACATGTCATATATTTACATCGAAATCATAGTCATGCGTAGAGGCAAATATGGAAAAACTAACATTATTATTAATGTAAGATTTGTCATCCAAATCCATAGAAATAAAACCTCTAACCAAAACCATAAAAAACTAAGTCATAACTCAATTTAACCCAATTGTCATGGAAATACAAATTATAGCCTAGCCTAAGTAAAACCAAAACTGAAATAACATTCTGACGAATTTGAGACGCATAAAGGACATCATGTAAGATTAGGTCTCAACTACCATATAGGACTAACTTGCATGCTCTGATCCCTTTGACAGCAACCTTAATGTTGTTTCCCACATATATCCAAAATGCTCCATAGGGAACTCACCGAAGGTCAACAAAGGCTTCACAATCCCTCGTTATGTGGTTTGTGCCTCATGAGTCTACAATCTACATAGGGCAAGATTTAGTAAGCATAATAAAGCTAGAAACACAAAGTTCACTAGCATAAGCAGTATAGGTTACCTTTATGGAAGACTCAGGGCAATCACTTGCATAGTGTCCCTTCTTTTGGCAATTAAAGCACTTAACTTTTGCCATATTCACCTTTCGCTACTTCTTTTTTCCTTGCTGATTAGTCTTTGGCTTTTTCTTAGGTTGAGTTGGTCCTTTGTTCTTTCCCCAGCTCTTTCTTTTTTAATCACATCTTCCACTGGAAGTTGGCATGTGCAACTCAGGTATCGACTTAGCTGATTCAAGCATTTCTTTCTTGAGTTCAAGGTGCCACCAGACATCTTCCAAAGTTGTGATTCTCTCATTGTAAGTGAGATTCATCTTCATATCCTCCCACGAACTAGGCAAAGACGAATGATGGTTTGGATTTGCTACTCATCTGTTAAGACATTTCCAGCATCTTTTAACTCAACGATCATATTTGACATTTGCCTCAGATGTTTCCTCGTTGAATGTTTTAGGAGTTTCTTATATGAGTCAAATTTGATCGTCAGAGAATGCAATTTGGATACAGACGTAGTTCCAAACCTCATTCTCAAAGCATTCTAAAGCCCCATAGTGCTTTGGTGGTCCTTGATCTCCCGTAGGATGTCATTTTCCAGAGTGCATAGCAACATAATGCAAGGCATAAAGTTCTTCTTCTTCCAAGCATCATAACCCTCACAGTCCCACCTATGTTGGACCATGTTACCAGCTTCTGGCTCTTCCATGACATTATTAAGAGCCCTAAAAGCCTCTTGCTCTTCCAGGAGATACTGGACTTTCATACTTAATATCTCATAATTGTCGCCATTCAACTTCAATCTCTTGTTGAGCTCAGTAATAATACCTTTGGAAGTTGTTGTCATTCTTTACATTAAAAGAAAGATAGACATGAATTAAGGTTAAATAATTAAAAAACACGCAAGATTTAATGTTCACCATGCTTACAAATTATGACACTAAGTATCATATGATTAAGCTAATTAACTTATGCATAACCTGGAGTCGAAAGAGAACAAAGTGCCAATCATCATCTTAAGGTTGTATGCAAGGTGTAAATCAACAAAATCAAAACACAACTAAGTGTCCTAATCATGCTAAACAAATTAACATTTGTTAACTATTATGTTAAACTAACTAACACATTAATAAATCAATTATGTAATGTTAAACTAATTAACATATTTAATATATGCATTTAATGCTTTAACAAATAGTGGATCCTATACATGACATTGTTAAACCAATAAGATAGATCTAAAACAGATCTCTTAGGACAAATAGCCCAGAGCTCTGGGTTTCCAATCGATATAAGAATCCAAAGAGCTATAATAAAAGTGTGAGGGTTATGCATGTTAAACAAATTAACAAAAATAAATAATGTTAAGGTAATTAACATTATATTCCTAAATTTTCTGTTGGAAGAAAATTGACAAAACAATTTAATAAAAACAATGTTAAACTTATTAACATAATGAAAAGTAATCACATATTACTTGATTAAAATTTATTGGAAAATAAAAAATTAATTTTTCACAAAAAATTAATTGCATTTATTTGGGGCTAAAATATAAATACATAATTTCTATTTTTGAACATATCTAGATGTTCATTAATTAGGGATTTAACAATTAGGCCTCCAATTTATTGTTTTTTAAATGAGACACATGCCTAATTAAAATAAATTCTTACAAGACCCAAAAATTCTTCTAAAAAAAATGAAAAGACCCACCTTAAAAAACTCTTCTAAGAATATAAGGCCCAAAATTCCTTAAGAAAAACAAATGGCCAAAAAAAACTCTTTTAAAAGCCAATTTCTTCTTAAAAAATTTAAAGGCCCAAAATAAAACTTTTAGTAATAAGCCCAGATCAAACCCTATAAGCCCATTTACCAAAAAATTTAGGGTTTCAAATCCAATAAAAAAAAATTTAGGGTTTCTAAAAAAATTTTTATTTTTTTTAATGAATTCTGAAGCCCTAATTTAAGAAATCTAGGTAGGGATGGGTGAGTTCTTAGCTGGAATGCAAATTTCAAAAAAGTTTCCAAATAAATTTTTTCTCAAAAACCCTAATTAATAAAGCCTCAAACAATATCTTAAATCCCAATAAAAAATGCAAATCGATTAGGAAACCAGTCTATGGCTCTGATACCAATGAAGGGAATTAAATAATGAACATATTCATAGATAATTTAGGATAAGAGACTTACATACTTCTCCTGATTGCAAAAGCTAATCAGACTCTACTTGGGATCATTGATCGAATAAGATACCTACAGTGTATTAGGTGTATTTTGGGTTTTCACAGCCTAAATCCCCTCTCTAATTTTGACTATTGGATACTTCATAGGTATTCCTCTCAGAGTATCTCAAGTCAATATAGACTATTCTCTCAATATGTGTCTCTGTGTTTTTTAATCGTATAATAGTCTAGCCCCTTTTATAAAAGGCTAGCTAAGGTTATGGTTTAGTAGTAATTCTTGAAATTACTATTTTACCCTTACTTAATGAGCACCCTTGATGGGTAGACACTGTATAATATCTTAATAGATTTAAACCCTAGATATTATATGATATTCTAACAATTTCAAAAAACTATGAATCCTAAAAGTGAAAGAGAAAGAAATCAAATAGTGAAGCAGAAACGAGACTCAGGCAAAACAAAAAACAAAAAGCAAAAATGAGACAAAGGAGGGATAAGAATAATGGAAGTATCAAGTAGTGCACATGAATGGGGGTGTTGGAGAAACAAGTTATGCAAACAACTCCTTATTGCAGGTATAATTATAATTAGATCTTCTTTTTACTAGTTCCTTATTACCAATAATGACTTTCTGTGGAATCATACACTGGTTGGTAATGCAATGAATAAAATCAAAGTAATATATATGTGCATATATACTGACTCTTTTATGTTATATGAACAATGCATGGGATGAGATACAACATAAGGTGCTTACAATGACAAGCCAATCCAAGAGGAAGCCATTACTAACCTCTATAGCTGCATGCTCCCAATAAGGCTTGCAATTGAAGACTTGGGTTGTTCTTGAATGTCAAACACCTTTTTGGGGGTTTCTGAAGTTATCAGAACAGTGGAGAAGTTTTGCTGAGACCTAAACCATCAGTCACCAAATTACAAGATTTTGTTTAATGATCTTCCAGGGAATGACTTCAACAACATCTTCAAGTCTCTTGGTAGCTTCAAAGAAGAACTCAATATTGAAATTAGTATCGAAGTTGGTGATTGCTTCTTTGCTAGGATCCTTGGTTCCTTTTATGGCAAGATCTTTTCTTCCAAAAGTCTCCATTTTGTTCATTCCTCTTACAACCTTCAATGGCTATCTAAGGTATACTATATCTATATATTTAAATTTCTATTTAGTTTTTAAAAAAAAAAATAGTTCTCTCTTTCATATAAACGGTAAAAACATTATTGATATAAATTTTTATCTACTGATGATTGGTTAAGTTAGATTCTTGAGGGAGTGAAGAACAATAAGGTTAACACTTATATGGCAAGCATAAGTCCCTCTAATATGTTGAAGACTTACTACAAGCAATTTCAAAGAGACTTTTCATTGTTTCTCAAGTGTTATGCAAAGGAAGTGGTTGAAGGGGGTAGTGCAGTGCTTACTTTGTTGGGAAGAAGAAACAATGACCCCTCTAGCAATGAATGTTGCCTCATTTAGGAACTTATGGCTACAACTCTCAATGACATGGCCTTAAAGGTAAATGCATATTTCTAATTACAACTTCCACCATAAATTAAAGGCATTGAATTAGACTGAACAGTGGTGGTAGGAGATTAGGATCAGGACATGATGTATGAGTTAATGAACTATTGGTCCCATCTCTATCCTTAATTTTAGAAATTTTTAATTTTAATAAGTATTATTTTTTAAGAAAATTATCATAATATACAAATACATGTAGTTAATGCATATTTTAGATTTTTTCCTATAATGGCTTATTAAAAATTGTTCAAGATGTCATCTTGTATAATAAAATATCTAAAATATTAATATGTCTTTATATATTATGATACTTTGTTAAAAAATTAATACTTATTAAATTTAAATTCAAAAACAACTATTTCACATGGCAAATTCTGCGTTGTTGGATGGAATCCCATATAGCCCTAAGCCCTAACTACCGTATGTTGCAATTGGAGAGGATCCCAATTCAATCCATCTTTATCCTTTTAGAAAATATATAGCTAACCTTTTTATCTATTGATCCCACCATCTTTATACTTTTAAACATGGCTAATATTATAATTGTTGTTAGTTTCATATACATTATCATTACAAAAAAATAGTGATTTAACTATGGTTTTTTATCAGTTTAACTACAGTTATAACCATGGTTACACCTATTACCCACACTTGCTAGAACCGTGGTGGAAACATGTGTGGTGAAGGCTTAACCACAGTTATAATCATCCGTGGGTAAAATCGTGGTTAGGACATATCCTAGCCATAGTTAAAAACAACTATGGTTAAAGCTAGTCCTGAACACGATTTGTTTAAACCGTGGTTAAAGTCTAACTTGACTGCAGTTATTAAAATGTGGCTAGGACTGGCGTTGTTGGATGGAATCCTATATAGCCCTAAGCCCCTAACTACCCTATGTTGTAGTTAGAGAGGATCCCAATTCAATCCATCTTTATCCTTTTAGAAAATATATAGCTAACATTTTGATCTATTGTTCCCACCATCTCCATACTTTTAAATATGGCTAATATTATAATTATTGTTAGTTTCATATACATTATCACTATAGAAAAATAGTGGTTTAACCATGGTCTTTTGGCAGTTTAACTACAGTTATAACCGTGGTTAAGCCTATTACCCACACTTATTGGAACCGTGGTGGAAATATGTGGCGAAAGCTTAACCATGGTTATAATCATCCGTGGTGTCCCAGTCACAATTAAAAACAACTATGGTTAAAGCCAATCCTAAACACGGTTTGTTTAAACCATGGTTAAAGTCTATGTTGACCGTGGTTATTAAAACATGGCTAGGACTGGCTTTGTGGGTAAGCCTGTCCTAACCACGATTTCTAAAAAACTATGGTTAGGTCTAGATTTTACCCCGGTTATTAACCATGGTTCAAACATATAATAAGTGTTGCTAGACTACATTTTTCATTAAGTGGCAGTTTAAAGTGTTGCCAGCAATATTTTTTTTAATTGCATATTACAATTAACTTAATTTTTTTTTCACACAAACCTGTAATAATCTAAACAACGACGAAATTCAACTAACCACATTTCATTGGCACAACATAAGGAATGCCCATTACATACACATTGTTTAATTACATAAACATAGTTCCATTACATACACAAAGTTTTCTAAAGACACTAACATAGGTATAGTGCAACTACATGTACACATAATTCTCTAAATACACTAACATAAATACAGTCCATCTAAACTATCTATCAGAGGTACTAGAATGCAGAGAATAAGTGGCATTCTGTAAAGGTACGTGTCTACTATTGTGATCACTTGGTACCTGAAAGTGAATTGATAAAGTTAGATGTAATGACTTAAAGTTTGTTATAAATGAAAATATAATTCAACTAGAGAAACTCTTGATAATTACTCCTGTAGTCAGTAAGGCAACAAGCTCAAGTGGCACTTGACCCTAAAAACCTCATAAATCCCTGCTTCCAATTGTTGTGTATGAGCATCTCTTTCAGAATTTCTTTCTACTATAGGCATTTATTTTTGCCAATCTTGCATCTCTTTCTACCATTTGCTGCCTAAGTATTGTCACCTCATTTTGCAGCTCATAAGAAGGACCAGAGGGTGAACTTCCAAATCTACTTCCACTATGTCCAAAAACTAAGTTGGGCAAACACCAAAACCCAAAACCATGTACTCGACCATGGTGCTCTAGGGTTCCCAATGCCTTAGCTAAAGAATCATTAACAGAAATTTGCTGAGATGAAATGTCCTGTTGCTCAATTTCAACAATTTTTTCCTATAAATTTAAACAAGAAATAAATGAATACATCATTTGGACAAGAGTGCACATAAACATCTTAACACCACAGAATTCATGTACTCACACCAATAACTCTTGCTTCATCATTTACATATAACCCATCAGAATGCTTGTGTACCACAGTCCACAAATCTCCCCTTGTAACTGACCTCCCAAGCTCTTCTTCCTACAAATTTAAAGGAAAATATGATGTATCTTAAATGACAAACTAACTTTTGTTATAGTATTGATCAAATTGGCCTTTCCATTTTAGCTTTCTTTTGTGCAAGGCTTTTAGATATACTAGTGTATGGCATCGTCAACATCTTTTGATTTTGTTTATTCTTTTGAGCAATTTCCTAACAATGAAGTATAACAAATTAGTACGATAATCTAAGATTACATGTAACTCCGAGAACTCCGTTATCACTTGAGTCCTTTGAGAAAATCTGTAGTCAATGAACATTGCCCATTGATCCTTGTCAATACCCTCTAGTACATCTTAAAGTAATTCTTCTCAAGTGGGTGTTCCATCATTTTTATATAAGTCACATCGTGCACTCTTCCACTTACCTCCAATGGATTGCAAAGCATAACTTTTGTGAACATCATCATTAAGTATAAACTTCATATGTAGGATTGTAAAACATAAATGTTAATGCACTTTACTATATATTAGTGCAATAATAAAGAATGTGGCATTATTTGTATGGAATTTTTTTACATGTGATTCTTATACTTAGAAGGTATATGCCTCCAATCCTTATAACTAATTGGAAATGCATTAAAATCTTTCGCAACGGTGCCTAAGAAAACACTAAGTAGCCCACCTCCATCTCAAACTACTTGGTGGGTGTCATTAAATGGGACTACAATCAGGTGCACACATGGAAGGGACTAAGCATCATGCACAGTTAATGATTGATTCTATACTTCTACTTTTTCATTTATTAAGAGAAAATTAGTAAGGTAATAAAAATAAATAACTAAGTGTCTTTGCAAAAATGTAAATTTACATACTAATAACATCAACTATCTAAGATCTTCATTGTCATCATATAGGTTGTTCACGCTCTATGGCCTGTTTCTATTCCTCGGGTAGTTCAGGCTCTTCAAGCTACCCAAATTCCATATTGGCCTCTTCCACCGACATGTTATCATTCTGAACATCTAGTAAAACAACTTAGAAGTCCAATCCTAGAGATTCTAATGGACCTACTAGATTAGACATAGAATTTCCATTGTTGTGATATCCACAAGTGCCCTTTCCCACTTTACACTTCCTAAGGTACTTATTCATCTTTAAAATTCCCATGTGGTGAGGAAAGGAAAAGAAAATATTAGTTAAAGTGCACTGGAAAAAAGATAAGTTCCATCAATACATATAGGTAAATTAATATAAAAAGAACAATAACTCAAGTTTAAGTCACATTACTCAAGTGTAACACAACGAAAATATTACCTAGATAGGCATAATCTGCTTCAAACTTAGGGAATATAATTTATAAGTGTTGAGGTTGGATTGACTCACTATCATAAACAATAATCTCATATTCTTCTCCCAAATCATACAAGTCAAAAGTTTTTAGATATACAACCAAACTTACGTTTTTATCTAACTCATCATCGACATAATATACTTGTTGAGCTTCTGAAACTTGGACATATGGCTCATCATCTTCATTGACACTGATGTGTATCAACCATGAAAAGTTAATGGACTTGAATCCTAATTCATTGGTTATAATCCTTCTAAGATTAGTTGTATTAGCCTATTAGCCCACATACATTTAAATAAGGTAACCGTAAATCGACCATGGTAATTTAGTTCAATGATATCTACAAATTTTCTATAGTGCGACACACCTTCAAAGCTCATTTGACTGTCACTACTACTTGTATAGCTTCTAGTTCCAAAAGTCCTAAATACTCCACTATTTTGAGTTTTATATCCTTGATCTTGTTCCATAGTTCTAAATTTGAAACCACAGACATTATAAGCACTATATCGTCTTACTATATCAAGTAGACCCAAGGCATGCAATTTCATAACAACTTAATGAGATCCATTAATGTCATTTCTTATTTGGGTAGAAAAATGCACACAAGTCAATAAGTACTGCACACATTTCTTTCAAGAATGTGGTCCTCATTGCTATAGGTAGGAGTTGCTCCACGAAAATATAGGAGTCGTGACTTTTCAACCCCCAAATCTTAGGATGTCTTAAATGAATGCACCTAGAAATGTTACTTGAATAGCCATTTGGGACAGTGATATTCTTTAAAGTCCTAAGCAAGACATCCTTATTTACATTTTTCAAGGTGAATAAAGCTAGAGAATATCTCTAACTTTCATTAGGCCAAAGTTCAAGCCTAATGTTCATTTCTTGCAAGTCTCTTCGTGCATTTAAATGGTCTTTTGAATGCTCAGGCTCATATAACAAAGTGAAAAAAACATTGTCAAATACATTTATCTCAATATGCATTGCACCTAGATTGTGGCGTAATAAATGGTTCTCCCAATAAGGAAGTCAAAAAAGTTTACTTTTCTTATGCCATTGTTAAGTCTCACCATCACCAACACTAAAGTTTCGAGCCTTTCTTCCATAGATTTCAACTTCAACATCTTTCCTAAATATAACATTAACATTTTCAAGCTGCTTTAGGATTTCTTAAATAGTAATTGCTTTTAGAGGACTTCTCCAATCCTCTTGATTTTTGGCCAATCTAAACTTATGCCCTGGATTCAAATAATGACAATGACCCATAAAGCACCACTTCTGACTATGGGGTAGACGAATAGGGGTTGAGTCAAAATTACAGTTGGGACATGTCAAGCTGGTGTAGACATTCCACCCAGATAAAGTCCAAGCCCTAAAAAATTGCTAATAGTCCACATTAGTGTTGCACACATATTAAGCACCTCATTAGTGAAGGAATCATATGTTTTAATTCCAACATGCCATAAATCCTTTAACTCATCTATTAATGGTTGTAGATACTCATCTACACCATTTCCTGATGCTTTTTTCCCTGGAATAATCATTAAGGGAATGAAAAAACTTTGTTTCATACGTATTTAGGGTGGGAGATTGTAAGTCATTAATACCACTGGCCAAATGCTATAACTTGTACTCAGATTGTAAGTCATTAACTGCACACTATGTGGATCTAAAGCAAATTGAGGATCCATTAGCTCAAATCCCTTCCATGCCTCAAAATCTTTTCAATGTCTTATGAAGCCATCATTATTCTTATCCAATGTTTTCCATCTTATGTGCTCATCAATTTTAGAAGACATAAACAACCTTTGCTATTAGCCCTGGCAACTAACACATAAGAGGAGGGTGAATTGGGTATTGATAGGATTTCTATTTCTTTTCATAATTGCTTGACAAAAATTCTTGTTATGAATTATGCTTGAAAGAGTATGATACAAAACAACAATTGTATGAATTAACGGAGGCTTAATGTAGATGCTTGGATTGTATATATATCAACACTTCAAGTGCAATATCAACAATAAATACATAGTATAAATATGATAATTTAGAATCTAAAGAGTGTAGGGATAGAGAAAGCAAACTCAGTGATTTATCCTAGTTTGGCTCTAATCCAAGACTACGTCCAGCCTCCAAGCAACCTCTTGTGATTTTTCACTATCTCAACAATCAATTACACTAACAACAGGGGAGAACCTCTCCCTCAATCTCAACTCTTAGGAAGAACATCTTTCTTACACTTAAACAGGGAACGCTCCCCCTTAACCCCAAACACACCTTGTTTGACTCCCTCAACGAACCTCTTTGAGCCTCTCTCTCTCAAAGAAGAAAGGAATATAAAAAGAATAACCTCTCTCAAAGAAGTTGATATACAAATAAAGCTCTAAGAACTCAAATGATAGAGAATTTGCAAGTTTGGTTCAATAATCTTTGTTTCTCTCTCAAGAATGATATAACAAGTTAAGGATCACATTCTAACACTTGGTTCTACTCAAAAATATGTTTGGATGATATATTTATATATCAAGATGAGATATAGCCGTTACCCCTTCAAACTAGCCGTCAGAAAATTATCTCTAAGAGCATTCTGTCGACTGCCAATGGCTCACCAGTCAACTACCCAACAAAATGTGACTGTTATTTCAAATTTGGGACTGACCAATTGACTATTAGGGGCTAACCAATTAACTGCTCACTTTCTAGACTGTACCAATTGACTTGCCATAGGTGGCCAGTCAATTGGTCACTTACAGTTATGCAGTCCTAAATTCAAAATAGTCATAACTTTCTCATTTTAAATCCAATTTAAGTGAATAACCAATGGTTGGAAAGGTATTTAAGTATAGTTTTCAATAAAAGAAGTTTCATAGAAATATCCCATATGGTTTGTGAGATATATGTACAATAATGATCGAAGGTCAAAAACGATTTTAAGTAAAATCTATATCTCTTTATCTTTATAGTACAAACTTATATTTTGAGAGCAAAAATATCTTGAGCCGATAAATGCAATTCTAAATCATTGAATTTCACAAAATAATACTTAACCTATGATAATTATGCCTATTTAATCCATTGGCTATCTTGATGCATCCAAGCTTCCAATACTTTTAATCTTTAACTTCTTCAAAGCTTAGAGCACCTTTCTTGCTTGTCATTACTTTGGGTAGAGCATGATATTGGTATTTCATTCTTTTTACTTTAATGCTCACTCTTCCTTTTTTGGACCATCCTACACATAATAGATATTCAACTAACAAACCAATAGTTAGTCCAAATGGTTAATCAATTAAGCACATATTACTATTATATTTGTGACTCATATTTTTCATACATTTGTCATCATCAAAACAATCTCAACATTCGCAACTGTGGCTTTAATGGAAAGTATCTAAGTACTTTTGCCAGTCACTTGGATCGCTTTTTCCCCTTACCTTTTGGTTTCCATCTAGAGGTATACTTTTTACACACTTCTCTATTTTCATCCTCCCCCCAATATAGCCTGAATCATTTGGACAAGCATAAATTTTTTTGTAGTTGAGCCCTAATTTGTTTATAATTTTTTTCGCCTCATATAAAGATAGGGGAATCTTGGCATTTTCAAATGCGTTGACTAATAATTCAAGAAACATTGACATAGCCTTGTTACTTATTCCATACATACACTTGATATGATACATTTTCACCAAAAAAGACAACTTAGAATACTTCTCACACCCTACGTATAAATTTTGTAATCCATCCTTAAACAAATCTTGAAATGCTTGCACACCACTATGTAATATTTGGTTTAATGTTGAAGTTAGACCACCAACATCATTCACAATTTCATTATCATTATGAACCCCAAATGCATCACAAACCATGTTGTGTATAGGATCATCCCTACAAATTGATTCATCTCTAACTTGTGGCCGTACTTAAGGTTCTACCTCATGAAGTTCTTCATTAGTTATTTCTCCATGCCTAACCCAAAAAGTATATCATTGTGGGAAAGGTTTTATAATTAAGTGGTCCCCCACAACTTCTCTAACTTGTTGTTTCTTAAATCTACATTTACGACATAAGCATATTATCTTGTTCCCAACACTCTTATTTGCAAATGCAAAGCCTAAGAATCCATGTAATCCCTCTATATATTCAAGAGTATTTTGAGGCCTAAGAACCCATGACTAATTTAATCTAAATATTCAACTCATTTAATTTCAAGAAGCTTAAACTAAACATTACAAAAGTGTAACAATATTAACAAAAACAATGTTGATAATAAAATATAAAATGTATTAATATAAATCATACCATGACTAAAACTAAAATAAAAACAAACATATATGATAATACTAATTTTAAATCAAGAAATATTCATATTCATGAAAAACAAAAAACATAGTAATGTTCAAAAATAACATTAATAAATAATGATAATAATAATAATAATAATAATAATAATAATAGAACTTCAAAATGAATTTTTTGTTATCTCTATAACAAAATAAAAAGAACAAAAATAAATAAGAATACTGTATATCATTTTAGAATTAATTAAAATTAAAAAAATAGAAAAACAACACTAATAAAAAATAAAAACTAGAAATAATAATAAAATCTAAAATATAATAACAAGAAATCATAAAAATTGTAATAATACATCAAAATAGACCTACATGCATACAACATTACATAAAAAATAAAGCTACCAATTTTGTAAAATCTCAAGCAAAAAGGGGAAAGGATACTAACTTGGAACTCAAAAAATAGAGCAAAAAATCAAAGCCTTCCACGCCAACCAAGGTCGTTGGAGTCATCTATGCTGGCTAAGATGAAAGGTACATGGCAAAGGAAAGGATAGGCAGATCTATGCGAAAATGTAAATGGGTAAATGGATAAGGTAAAACTATTAATGGGCCTAACCACGATTATGCCCAAACTATGGCTAGGTCCATTATAACCTAGCCACTATTTCAATGAACCGTGGTTAGACCACTAGCAAAAGGCCTAACCATAGCTCTTTAAAACCGTAGTTGGGCTATAGTAACAATGGCCCAACGACCATTTTTTCTCTGGCCTAGCCACAGTTTTCTTGTAACCATGGTTAGGCCATAGTTAGCCTAGCCATGATTTCATAAAACCATGGTTAGGCCAACCACAAAAGGCCTTTTACAGTTCTTTAAACTATGGCTGTGCCACCTTATTAAGTGGCCATGGCCCCATAAGTCGGCCTTGCCACGATTTATAAAACCAGTGGCAAGGTCATTCGATTTAACCACTGTTTGTGATAAACCATGGTTAAACCAATAATTTTTACCATGGTTAAGCCAAGGTTTAACCACGGTTTTATTAATCATGGTCACACCTTAGCTTAACCATGGTTTGTATAACCATGGTTCATGGTTAAACCTCCGTGATTAGATGTAGTTTTTCTTGTAGTGTATAAACTACTTTGTTTTACTTTGAGTTTTAGGGAATCAAAAAAGAAGAGACTGTAGATTCATTCAACATGCTTAATTACACACCATCCCCCTCTAAAGTGGAAGAGGAGGTGGTAAAAGATGGTTTATTCAGCATCAATCGCATGAAAGTGTCAACTGTTAATTGGAATGCTTATGATGACTTAAACACAAAGGACCTTAAGTTTAATAAGGCAGAAGTACTGAGTGATGGTGGATACAATGTCTCAAAGTGCATGAGGATTGTGGTTGAATCCTTGCTTATAAGCCATTTTAGAAAGAGACTAATCAAAGAAGTTTTCAAACGATACCAAAAAATCTTATTTGAGCGTATGTCCAAGGAGAAAACCCAATTTATCAATGTCACCATATTTATGACTATAAGAGCATGATGACCAAAATAATGTTATTTCATTTGTGCTTGTTTTAAATAACTAGCTTCATATTTAAGGCTATGTTTGCATGAGTTTCGGTAACTAATTAAGTGGGAATTAGTAATTCATATAATCTATGGATGATTTTGGAAATTTAAACCTTTGTAATGTGTGCTTTCTACAAACATATGTAATAAAATAGTGTTTTGAATTTGTAATATGTAAATTAATCTTAAATTGAAAAATAGTTAATAAATAATCTACATTTGCTTAACATAAGCCTATGTAAATTAATCTTGAATTGAAAATTAGTGAATAAATTAATTAATAAATTACTTCTAAAATGTATTATACACATGAAATACTCACTTAAAAAAAAAGCCTAATGATAGTTATTTTGAGGTCTAGTAATGGCTATAAGCTGAACTATCAAAGTAATCTCCCGAATTAATGTTTTCAACTTAACACAAAGTCTTATTAAACCCAAAGCCATGTCCTTGACGCCGAATGACTACAGCTACAACACTTAAGCAACTTGTGTCTCCTTTATAAGAAGAAAAAAAGATTGCTTTTAAAAGCTCTTATGTCATTGTTATAAACCTTTAGCATCGATAGACCCTGTTACCACAAAGTCACTATAGGAGGTCCCATGATTAAAAAGATTTAGTGGCAACAAAAAAGGTTGCCACTAAAGGCACCAATCAGTGGTAACAAGAGACAACAATCTGTATTGCTACTAAATGTAAGGTTTCAATGGTGACATTGTCACAACTAAATAGATTTAGTTGTAGTAGAAGTCACCACTAGAAAGTTTTAGTGGCAACAAAACATAGTTACCATTAAAAAGCTTTAGTGACAACTATGTAACGTCGTCATTGAAGTTCATTAGCAATGATTTTTTTCACTGCCACTGAACATCTTTTTGCAAAGACTTAAGTCGCCGTTAAAGGTTATCTTTTTTTAAGGAAAAAAGTTCATTTGTTTAGCCTCTAAAAACCTATAAAGACATATATATAAACCACAGTAATACATATGACACCCATATTTGCAACCCAAACATTTTAAGTAATATTTAGACACTATTTTGTAACATATAAGTAATTGCACTTATATGATAATAATGTTGATTAATAATACTACTTGAATTACAACTATTTGATGACATACAAGACCAATTATTTGAATTCCAAATGTAGATAACTATATTTAAACATTAAAGTACAAGTGACCTACATTCAACTTGAAAGTTAATTCCTCCAACATATACATACTACACTTCAAAATATTTCACAAGATCATACTTACAATTCTATTCATTCAAGTACATAATAGCAACTCATTAGAATGACAAAGTCAAACACTTCCTTCATTGGAACTTGCTTCTATGCTTCACTGCCCACATATGACATGACAATGAGCATTATCAGTTCCTATAACCAGCCAATAATACCAGTTTAAATATAAGTGAAAGATTTGAGAACAAGACATAAGATCCACACATTATTTTCGTAGCATACGACTCTTAAACCAGTACACATATGTTTTAGAGTCAAATAAGAACTAGGCATAAGGTTATACCTATAACTAAGCTATGCAATTTTTTAGTGAGATCATTCTAGGTTTTTCTGTCTTCACCTGTCAGAACAGTTTGGAGGTATGTGTCCCAGATGGAAAGAAATATACTCTTATTTCCTCACTGTTCAAAAAATAAATAGAGTTGTAGAATTTTTCCTATTGTAAGCTATAGATTAAGGTGACCATCTAGGCTTGAATCTTTGCCTACATTTGTTGTTGAAGCTTAACTTATTCCTTCTATAATTTTCTTTCCATTTCTTCATATATCTTGGCATAGTCTTCCTCCTGTTACCTCTAACTCATCACGATCTTTCTCCTATTGCCTTTCCAACTTATGATGGTATTCTTCCCATTGTCTCTCTATATCAACTAGCATATGCCCACTCACTTGTTCAACTCTAAAGTCCATGTCAGCTAAGTTCATAGTTGTCCTTTTTTTAGGATTTCTTCCTATACCTTTTTCCACACACATACCCTAATCACTCACCTAACACAATAGCAAGGATCTCGTTTCCAATTAATGGTTCCTTAGTGTCTTCAGATTGTTGTTGAAGAATGAGATCATGAATGTGACCCTGCCATTATTGGAACAAGTAAAACAATGGATTAGAAGTATAATTGAAAGGACATTGAAAGTCAATACATTTATAATTCATACATGAATTTCTTGTAAATGCATATTTGACCACACTACTTCTCCTTCCTTAGTCTAACAAGTGTGTTGTAGCTCCCAGACTTAATTTGGTGGTGCTTTTTTTCAATCACAAGATCTTTTTACAACATAATTTGTTTAAAGAATATTAAGCAACTATAAGTACCAAATAATTAATTGTTACTATGTACATGAGGAAAAAAGGAGTGTGTGCTCACCATTAACTCCTCTACCTTTGCAAATCACCTTATGCCACACATATGCTCTGTAAGTTGTTTACTCTTTTTTAATTTATTCCTACTACTCATTGATTGCAATGAAATTAATTTTGTTATCCATTAAAAACAAAAAAGACAATTTAGATTAACTTGAAAAGAACAAAATACTGTGAACTTATTAGATTCAAAGTGATGACACAGTTACTCCAAGTCTTCACAACTAACCAGATCAAGTCTAGTTATTTTTCTCTCCTCACTAGTCTCGCACTTCATGTACAATGTGTGCAAGTTATGTTTACAATTCCTAATAAGTCATTGCATAGTTCTTATACAAAAAGCTTTCATCACTGTCTCTTGTCAACTGTCAATGGCTTTAAATTTATTTGACAAATGATAAGTAAAAGTAGTTACACTTTTTAACATAACCAACTAGTGGTAATAAAGTAAAGATAATGCTTCTAGATAACTAATTCTTTACCTTAACTTTTAACCACATTATTAGCCCATCCTTTAAGAACATTTAATCCTACTCATCATCTTTAAATGAGATGATATTCTACACCACCCACCCCCAATAGCTCACTAGGTCTCGAGTCCCATCTCTAACTACTCTATCAACGTCTTTTAGATTATCATCTTTAATTTCTTTCACCATATTGGTTTGTATGTCAATTGACTTGCTCTTGTACTTACCCATCCAGGACTTGATTGTCTTTGGCATGTTATTGCCAACATAAGATGCAACCATTCTTGCATACATCTATCTTTGTATAATCTAATCCTAGGTCTCAAATAACCCTTTTTTCGCATCATAGTAGTAGTTTGGAACTAATGTAACTTTAAGAAGAACTTTTTGCAATAAACCTAGTAATGCATCCATTAATTTATTGCTCCAATATTAAGACACTTCAAGTAAAGTAGCTTGACAATAAAAGACAACTTCGATATCTTGGTACATCCTAGATAGAGTTTGGTTTTAGCATTTTCTAACAACTCAAAAATTTCTAGTATGTGTGTCAGGTAGTTCATTATGTTATGAACCACTATTTATATACTCCAAATTTGAATGTCCATAGGCATCGTGTATCATCTTAATAATGTCAACTTTACCAACGTCATCCCCTTTAAGAATAACCTCTTCCAATTCTTCATTATACTCTTCAATGGGATTTTCAGCATAAGTTCATTCCTCTCCATGTAAGTTAAATAGTTCATAACTCTCATAAAAGCCCTTTTTGAATAAATTTTTCCTACTTTTATAGCTCACCTTGAATGTCGTGTTCATATGGTCCCATCATAGGCTCTAGACCATGTCGGTCACCCTTAGTTGACTAAATGCCCATTGGAGAAAACTATCTACTCCTTTTATATATGCATCATCTACTCTATTATATATTTGAACTAACTTTTATCCAACCCCAATTCCTACTTTGACAATATTTATCTAAATAGGGTCAATCTTTTTTTTTTTGCCAAAAAAAAAAAACAATGCCAATAATGTACTTATGATTTCAAGAGCATGTAGGCTCCAACATTAAGCCTAATAATAACATCAAACACAATGACAACATTAAGCCCAATGAAAATATCAAATTGATGTACTTATGAGTTGGAATTTCTATTATTTATATATAGAAGCTTGTTCAAATAAGTCTAACTAGCAAATTCTACACACTAGGTATAATTTTAATTTAATTTACTATGTTCTTCAATTTCTATAATATATTTAGCTATCTTCAATTAAACATCACAAATATTTTCTTCCAGAAGAAAACTAAGTCACATATAATATCAGTCTTTCAATTGTAATAAAAACAATGAATATGATGCTTTATTTATATATAAAGTTAATATCTATCTTATTTGAGTAATAACAACCAGTAGTTTTTTGAAGGATTTTGAACCATAACTGAAAACAAGCATAAACATAGACATTAAAAAAAGTAATAAAAAGGGGTTTGGTGTTTATGTTAACTCTATAAAAGAGAGTTAACCAGAACATATTTTACAACTAAATTAACTAGTCTTCAAAGAAAATTCAGTTAATTTTGGATGCATTTTAGCCTAAATATGTTATCCCTTAGAGATTTCACTTAATCACCATGTTTTTAACTCATATAAAAGATTTTTTTTAATGATCAATCTTCAAAGAATCGAAGCCAGAGCATCCATAACAACGAGGGAAAAAGAAAAACAAGAAAATTAAGAATTGAAGGTCTAGCACCTAGGCACTAATTCCTAAGGGTTAGTGCCAAGGTGCTAAAATCCCAGTGCCTAGGCACCAAAAGTTATACATTAAACAGTTGAAGTCAAAAGACCATTGCCCAAGCACCTAGTGCTAAAATTTACAAAACATCAGTGCCTAGGCACTAAAGTTTAAATGCATGGGCACTAAAAACATAGAGCCAACGCTCGAGTGCCTGAAAGGTAACCCTTGGGCATGCTGGTGGAAGACTTAATCCTAAAAATTTGGGTTTATCAAGATAAGATGATCACCTAAGATAATATGGACTCCTATGGGCTTTGAAGGCTATAAATAAAAGGCTTAGGATGGCTGCAAAGGACACATTGAGTTAGAAAGAGTTAAAGATGGAGTTTAGGAGCACTACCGAGTAGGGTTTTCAATAAGGTTAGGAAGGAGTTTTTATAACGGGGAAAGCAACTTGATCTGAGTTGCACTTCCTCTCTAAGTTCTTTTTCCTCTTTTATGTATTGCTTTCTTCTTAATTTTTTGTTTTGAACCATGCTTATTCTTGGGTAGTTAGGTAGTTCTCTGGTTTTGAATGAACCTTTACATGGGTTTTTTTCACTAACATTTTGTTACTAATTTAATTTTTAAGTTCCAATTATTTATGTTTGTTATATTCTTAATGATTTCTGTGATTGATCACCTTAGGATTGATTCTAGAATTTGCTTCAGCCTAAAAGGTAATTTTAAATTTAAGAACTAAATGAACATAGTCATTGTTTGCCATTGCATTTTATGCAATTTACAATCAAGACGAAAGTATTTAATTAACTATGATAACCATACATAGGTTTAGAATTGATGAGGTTGTAATCTTGGTCGATTCCCATAGAAATATAAAGAACTAGGGGATTCAACCTAGGCTATACAAGTTTGACATAACCATATAGACAATCAAAGAACCTTAGGTTTGCAACTTAACTCATTTATTATTTAGAAACTTAATCGTTAATAAAAAGCAACCTTGCAAAGTGGTAAAGTCAGAATTCCAGGTTTATTATTTATTCAGTTACTTCTAGTTAATAGGTGTTTTTACTTTCTTTTACATCTTAATCATCACTTAATCTAACCACATGAATTAAAGGCATAATAATAGGTTATTCAGTAGAATTTAGGCCAATTCTTATGGGATCAACAACCTATTCACCTTTGTATTACTTGTTGACCACGTGCACTTGCATGGCTTACATTTAGCCCAACAGTTTGTTTTATATAATGTCAAAGGAAATACTATTTCTACAATTGAAATTCCAGTGAAAGAGATGTGACAAATTAGTATGAAATCCATATGGTTTGGAAAATGTAGTGAGGGTGCAAAGTAAGTTTAACTGAACATTTAATATGATAAAAGCAACAATGTAGGCAAGTAAAGTTTAAAAAACTACCCAGAATGCTTCACAAGCCCTGTTTCCTTTAAATTCCTCCCTTACCAATCTTCCAAGCAAGAATTTCAACCTCTAAAATTTGCATTTTTGTTACGTCTATAAATTGACACTTGAATTTAACTGAATTCCTCGTCAGTAAACTCCCTCTTAGCTTATTCCAAAAATTATGACAATTTCCAGATTATTCCTTTTATGTGTCATTTACTTCTCAAAAAAAATTTGAGCCCAAAACTTTTGTGTTTATTGCCTCATCCAAGCTAATTTACAGAACAGTGCATATTGGTCCTATCTTTCTAGGGCCAATTCGTTTGGGCTTGGTTGAATGGGTAAATTGGGTTCAACATTCATGAAATTTAGCAAAAGAAAATTTTCCTATAATAGTAAGATTTCATAGAAAATCTAGCTCAAAAACCATTTGTTTACCCCTTCATATGAACAAATCCAGAACATAACTCACTGTTGTCTTTAATATCATTGTAGTTTCTGTTTTAAGTTTAAATTCATATCTATATTGTCCTAAAAATTCCATAAATTTCCAATTTTTATTTTGACATGATTGAGTGCCTCATACCAAATTTCATCACATTTTGAGGCCATTTGGTCAATCATCTCTCCAAATTTCTAAAATAGTGCAAAAAGGAGTAAATCATAATCTTATGGTGTAATAACAACTTGTGTCTTGCTTCACTTCTTTTCATTTTCTTGCTCTTTGTTTATGCTTACTCTTTTCTTTGCAACACTTAATTGTCATTTAAAATTTTTCCTTTAAACACTTCAGACCTTATAATGGCATAAACAAATACGAGTACATGGTTCACAAAAATTCTGCAGCATAACAAAATATGGTTTACATAATTCTAAACCAGATTTTAGCTGGTACAAAACAAACCAACCATACAAAGATGAGCACATTGTTATCTGATTCCATATTGAATAGCCAAAAGGGCAAAGGAAAAATGTTGCACCTATACAAAACATTTGGCTTTGTTAATCTAAATAAGTTGTTCTTAGGCAATCAATTACTATATTAATATATATATATATATATATATATATATATATAAAAAGAGCAAGCTAAAGATGAGCACATTGTTATCTATACAAAATTAAGCATAGAACAGAATCTGATTATGTGCAAATAGAATAGATTCTTAACAATCACCTCAACATCTTCAAATTTCTATACAAACATTAAAAAATGAGCAAGCTAAAGATTTCTTTGTTTCTTATTATGTACAACCATAAGAACAACTTTCTTAAGCTGGTAGGTAAATACAAACATCAAGCAGGTAAGTGGTAAATCCCTAATAAAATAATAAATACAAACATCATCTTCACTTTCTTAAGCTGGTAAATACTAATAGAAGCCATTAGGTGTGCAGAACAAAACTTGGTGCGAAGAAGATGACAATATGTGCGACTGGTAGGCGACGAGGAAGAACCAGCTGCAGTGAAGTGCTTATGTGCGTCAATTAGTGACCACTAGCATGTGATAGTGCGTGAGAGACCCAGTGGTAGCGTGAGTCTGATTGAGAGTGTGAGAGGTGTCGTGTCATGTGGTGTGTGTGTGTGTGTGTGTTTGTTTTTTTTTTTTTTTTGTTAGAGAGGCATGAGTTAGGGCTAAGAGTGAGGTGTCGTATGTAAGTAATTGCATTATGTTGGTTAGGGTTTTTTTTTCTAAATACTCCAATTTAAAATAGTCATACTATATTAGAGATAACATTAACTTTAAATCAACTTAAAATATATTGATTTCAATTCCAAGTCTATAGTGTAATCAATTGCAGATGAGTAAGAACACGTGTGAAAGCTACAAAAAGGAAGAATTAATATTTATTAAATTATTATTTATCCATTAATTAAAATATTTGAATTTCCATTTACTTTTTCATTAATTATTTAACTATTAATACATTAATTAATTATATATAATATTTAAGTGTCATATAATATTCATAATATTTGAATTTTGTTCCCTTGATTCAAATTTAATCCAATTAATTATCTATTAAAAATTATAAATATTAATTATTCAATTTAGTATTAATAATAACATTAATTATCTTCCAATTTCCATATTTTGGTAGCCAAGGCGCCAACTTTCGGGTTTTGGCGCAAGGTGCTAAAATTCTGTTGCTTGGGTGTTGGACCTTCCTTCTCTATTTTTAATGTCTTCTCTTTCCTCCTTCACTTGGATGATTCGACTTCAATTCCCTAAGGATTCATCACCAAAAAAATATTTAGATAATTAGAAAAAATGATGATTAAATGAAGTTTTAAGGGATAATATATTAAAACTAAGATTCATCTCAAATTAACTGAATTTGCTTCAAAGACTAGTTGATTTAGTTGTAAAATATGTTCTAATTAACTCTCTTTTAGAGAGTTAACACACCCCTAGGCTTGAATGTTTCCTAGTCCTCAAGCAAACAAAGTTATACAAAAATATGACTTTAGGTATAGAAAAACTTTGTTCAGTTATAGGGTTCTTTAATTGTCACCGTAATTACTTCAAAGACTGCTCAATCAATGAGATTTTGAAAGAATCTCTAAACTTATGCGGACTTTGAATGTATTAATCTCACCAATCAATCAAATCACTATTGATTTCTCAAATAAACTAAACAAATGTTGTCTCAAAGTTTTTTATCTCCATCCAACTTGAGTAAATATATCAATGATTCATTCAATTCATAGTTTTATCTCATAAGCCTATTTTTCACCACACTTTCCACAATTATAGGAGAACACATAGTTAGAAATCAATAGGGCTTTATGCGACTTGTAATGTAGGGCTTAGGTATGGATGGATGAGAAGGATAACTTTAAGGCACAATCATACCATAAGCTCTCCATTTCCAAGGATATTGGGACAAAATCTTCTCTTTTTCTCAGCCCTCCTTTTGAACTAGGGGATTATTATGTATACTTATTTTCTTTTTGTTCTTTTTCCTCTTCTTTTTTTTTTCCTTTTTGATGAGTTATTGCACCTTTTCTTTATTTTTCATATATGATTCGCATGAACATCTGTAGTCTCCTATTCATCACCATTTTTTTCTTCTTTTCTTTTTTTCATTTTTTCTTTTTTTTTTTGAACAAATATCCCTATGCCGCACACTATTCCTTTTTAAAATGGTTTCATACGTCCTTATTATGCGTTGTGGCATGTGCGGTGTGATGAGGGATTTCCTTAATTTGGCTAGGTGAATGAATGGTTAAGGAAAAACTTGAGTACTTAGGCTTAAATAGGGACTTCTATGTCTTATACATATTCAGGTTGGTTTTAAATATAGGCTCAAATTGTTCAAACAATGCCTAAATCATTTTCCATACTATATATTGCCTAGGATTTTGCCTCAAGTTGTAATCAAATAAGTTCTAGGATGCATCAAGATAAGAATGAAATAGAGTATATATGCACAAGTATTCAATTAAATAATAAACCAAGAGGGTTCAGTTGCATATAGTTTATTCATAATATCACTAGAAATTTAAGATCATGGCAGGGATTAAAATAGATAAATGTTTGCATGAATTTAGGTTTCCTTTTCTATAGTGCTATGTACAATTAGATAATATCATTAGTATTCAGATGACAAAAGAACGAATATTGATAACCAAAGTTTGCCTAATGTTAATAATATTCAATATGATTGAAAAAGTTCCATTTACATGCCAATACCTCCCCCTAGACTTAACTTATGTAATGTCCTCACTACATAATCTACTACTTCTACTTTGGCAAAAGAAATAAAAGATAATAAAGGCACAAGGATATTTCAAACAAAAAGAAAAAGGAAAAGAAGCAATGACTCCCCTATCTAGATAACTGCCCTACCATGTGGTTGAACTTTGGTAGGACAGAGGGCATGGTTGGGAATGAGTCCATGGGGCCACCCAATAGTTCTAAAATTTTTTGAAAACTGGTGAGTTGTTACTCCTTTTTATAAAAATTCACTCCTAATCCTATTGAAAACCCTACGTGGTGTTGCTCCTCAACCTCACCTCTAATGCTCTTTACCTTGGTGTATCCTTTGCAATACCCTTTGCCTCTTATTTATAGCCTTCAAAGCTACTAAGACTCTTTCTTAAATTAGGAAACCAACCTTATTTGGATAAACCCTAATTTTTAAAATTAAGTCTTCTGACAGTATGCCTGAGCATTGACTTTCTGGTGCTTAGGCACCAACTCTCTATTTTTAATGCCCAAGCAGTAGAATATTAGTGCCTAGGCACTGGATTAAGTGCTTGGTGGAGTTTTGGTACCTGGGCATTGGTAACAAACAAATTTTAGCGTGTGCACATAAATCCTTATACTTTGACATTTTAGCTTCCACATTTTGGCACTTTGACACTGAAGATTTGGTGCCTGAGTGCTAAATCTCTAGTTTTAGTGTCTTGGCACTGAAATTCGAATGCTTGGACATGGAGCTTCCTCCTTTATTTTTGATGTTTTCTCTTTCCTCCTTCACTTGGATGATTTAGCTTCAATTCCCTGAGGATTCATCACCAAGAAATGTTTAGATGAGTTAGAAAAAATGGTGATTCAATGAAGTTTTAAAGGATAACATGTTAGAACTAAGACTCATCCAAAATTAACTAAATTTGCTTTGAAAACTAGTCGATTTAGTTGTAAAATATATTCTTGCTAACTCTCTTTTGGAGAGTTAACAATTGATCTTATCAATATTATTGAAGCCAAGTAATATTTCTTTAAAATATAGTAATTGGCAAACTCTACCATGAGAGTGATTCCACATGCTTTAATTTTAGTTATTGCATAATTAATTTTTTTTTTACTTTGGCTATAGCAAATTAATGATATCTATTGTGTAATAATCAAGTCAGACCTTGAAAACTTCTCTAGCCACTTGGGCATTTGACATAATCAGGCTTATGGATGCACTATATGAAGTTGCATGAGGTGACCATAGAAATGAGCTAGACTCTGGAAACATTATGGTATGCCTGAGCCAAGAAGGTGAAGCTGGCCATTGATGGGTAGAGCTGGTGGGCCCTATTAAACACTTGAACACTTCAAAACACTTAAAAATTTGGGAGGACCCTATTAATAGTTGCCATTGACATAATTGTTTGTAATCCATGGATATAGTAGTTTTGATCCATGATTGTATCATTATCAACTTTGTATTGTACTACTCGATTGTTATATACATGTATAAAAATTTCAATTTCTGTTATTGTTATCATTAATGATTGCTTATCATTTGATATTCACAAAAGATAGAAATGAAAAGGGACTAGAAAGTTTAGCAATTGAAATTAAAAATAAATTAGATACAAAATCAGATATGAAATGAGAAAAATCCAATTATCAATTTGAGACAAAATGAATTCCATAACAATTCTTTGGAAATAGAATTAGAGACGGAATGAGAACAATTCAACTGTCAAACTGAGATGAAATGAATTTATGTATCAGTAATTTAGACATAGAAACAGTGATGGAATGAGAACTATCCATTATTAATCTGAGACAGAATAATTTCCAAATCTATAGTTTAGATAGAATTATTTTGTCTCCCCATAATGAATCAAATATTGGATACAACTTTGGTTGCTATATTGAGATGAAAATTTTAACAATCTGATACGAAAATTTTCCATGCCAATTTTGAGACAAAATTTCAAATATTGTGTCTAAACATTCAAATACAAAGGTTTATGATATAAAATTTTATCTGTGTTTAATTCCGTTTTAGATTGATTTAAAGAAGGATTATATAGGATTTAGACATGGAATTTGTTTGTCTCTATTTGGTTTTTTTTTTTTTCTAATAGTGAACCACTTGAAATTTCATAACCCTATTACTGGAGAAGTCCAACCGAACTATTTGATTAATGGGTAAGTAAAAATGATAGCCTAGTAAAGAAAGAAAGCACAAAATCAAACCTAAAGCTCTATTTTCTTATCACAGCTATCACCAAGCTGCCCTTCAAATCCTCAACATTTCTGTACGCCATTGTGTCAACAACGATGGTGTCAGCCTCTGCTGTGATTGCCTCCGTGATATTGTGAGCAACATTCTTTGCAAAGTACAGTGCAGTGATCACATTGTCCGTGGTTGCACCTCGAACACTCTCCGCCACCTCTGTTGCTTTCCTCGTCCCCTACTTTGTTGCATCAGCCATGTACACTGTCGTTCGACTACCCACCTTCATCACGTTTTCTCTGTCACTACCTTAAAATTAATACTAGAATTCTAATAGAAAACAAAGAGAAAATGGATACAGATGATAACCCACATATCGAACACCAATGCCAACATGATAATATTTAAAGAGTTTGTGTATTTGTGTGATTTTAATGGGTGATGTCATATTTGATATGCATACAAGTATTGATATTTAAAGCGTTTCTATATAATTTAACGAATAACATAATCAGAGACGCGTATAAAAAGTTCTTGAATAATTTGAATATAGAATCAATCATAAAAACACACCTGTTCATGTATTGAATTCTCTAATGAAAATATATTGTGTGTATGGTATTAAATTCTATCTTTTATTATTGATTTAGTCTGCTTATCATTAATAGAAAAGATATAATTAAGAGCTTCCAAAAATGAACACTATTGCTGTATGAGAAAAATAACTTTGCAGTTACTCATAGAAAAATAAAATAATTGTACTACTTGAGGATGCAGATTCAACTATGAAACTTGCATGACATGATTTTCTATTTGCAAGACACTTGCATGGATATGGCAAGGCATTTGAATAAGATAATTGCATAATCGAAGCAAACCAAATTCAAACTCATACCGGATCCAATTGCAACAGTCTTCTTCTTCTTAACTAAATAATAAATTTTTTTCTTATTGTATAATTATAATAACAATATTAGTATGCGCAAAATGTGAGGAGTCCATGAAACGAGATAACACTTTTTTGTTAATCAGAACTTAATAATTAGAAATATAACTAAATTTAATAATAAAAAATACAACTAACATTTTTATATATTCATTTATAATAAAATTCCATTTTATTTTATGTGTTTGGTGGTTGTCAGAATTCTAGTACATCAGGGGAAACATGAATGGAGACTATACAAGCACCAAAAATAAAAATGAGTGGTCGGCATCAATTTTACTTGAACCAGAAAGTTTTGCTACGTAAGCTCCCCGTCCCATTGCGTTGTTTTTGGTACGTCTCTTCGCATAGCAAGCAAGCTGTCATCGTCCATATAAAGGGACAAAATGAGGTTTGTTAAAAAGCATAGGGAAAGTTATAACTTCAATCTCTATAATTTTATTCAATTTTTTTTATTTATATAAATTAAAATTTTATAATTAGGTCCTTAAAATTTACAAATATTTTAATTTAATCTTCACAGTTAAATTTTTATTGATATTATGTTAAATTTTGTTGATGTAATTAATAGTATATTATCTTTAACACTTTAAATATGTATAATTTATGCTAATAAAATATATAAAAATAGATAATAAAGTAAAATTAATTCACTTATATGAAAAAATATTAGTAAAAATATGATAGGGACTAAATTGAAAATTATTTAAACTCAAAGAACTAAATCACAAATTTTTAAACTATAAAGACCAAATTAAAAATTATAGGAAAATATAAGGATAAAAAATATAATTTTTACAAAAGAATATAACTTTCAAATATGAAGAAAAAAAGTAAAAGCTGAGAATTTACTCGATCAATTCATTGGCTCAGACATTGCAAACATTAATCGAATTAACTTTAGAACAGGTTATAATCAACGGAATCAACTTTTGTACTGTTGGTTGGAATGCATTTTGCCGAAGGAAAGCATTTTTCATGGTACCAAACAAGGTTTTTCTGCATATTTTTCCATTTCCGTCTTCCTTACCCATCTTTTCATCATACCAGACGGGTTATCCTTTTGCAAAGTTACAAAAATGAGGGTTGTTAAAGAGAATAAATCGCTTAAATTAATTTTAAATAAAACCTTTGAATGCACGCATCCAATTCATGGGGTTGAAGCTTGCAAACGTCAATCAGATTCTATACCATCACCGTGGCATCTTATTACCTCAGCACCATGACCTCTGCATGCTTGCCTCGCGATAAAATTAAGGCAAAATATTTTATGTATTCATAATTTAAAATATATTAGTACATTCAATTATAATTTAAAAATATAATTATAATATTATTATTTTTTTGTTGGTATTATTATAATTATATCCTTATATTATAATTGAGTATATTAATACATTCAAAATTGTGAATATATCAACAATAACACTTAAAATTTATTGTATATTTTATCTATGATGTGATATAATTCTTATAAAAAAATATTATTTTATCTATAATTTATCATTAAAATCATACTTATTCCATCATATAAAAATGCAACCAATTCTATAAAAATAATGAATAAGTATACTTAAATTTTATAAAATTGATAAAAACATTATATGTTATGATAGTTGATTACCTTATAACTACAATTCATGATAAATATTATCACTTTGATTTTTAAATGAGATTTTATAACTTTTCTGGCTTTGGTCATTTTGGTTCTGATCATAGACATGAATATGAATTTCCAGCAATATTTTTAGGAATTATTGGTTAATTTTTAAAATTTGAATTATTAAATTAAAATTTTATAACATATACTATCAGTATTTTAAATTTTTAATTACATGCGAGTATTAAATTTAATTTAAATTATTAAATTGTATAATTTTTTAATATTAATTGATAAATTTGTTTATTTAAAAACTCCGTATGGCAATGACATCACAGTAGGCCTCAACTTCGAATTATTAACAAGCGTGAGCTTGACCGGTTAACTTAGGAAGTATAAATAACATAAAATTCTAAATGTAATTAAATAAATTTCCAATATATGTCTATTGGTTTAGCGTTAATATAAAAAATAATAATACTAAAAAGTAATCATAAATAATAATTTTGAAATTATTAATTTTTAAGCATTGAATATTTGAATGTAATAAATTTAAAACTTTTAATATTAATATTTTGTACGGTATGAGCATATTTTTTATTTTTTTAATATATAAGTCAATCTCAATTTATTTACAATCATGAATCCAGCAAGTACTTTGGTGTTTTGTTTCCAGACTATGGGCCATGGGGATGTGACCTGTGGATCTTCTTTAGTTACTGTTTATAAATAAAAAAATATTTTTTATTAATTTAATATTAATAAAATATTATTTTTTATTATATTTAATTACCGGAGATTCTCCAAGGAAAAACTCCATTTCTGGGCATGTGATGACTATGTCGGATAATAGTCAACAGACACAAATATTAAAAATTTTATTTCGATTGAAATAGAAAAACTGTGGCCACAAAATTATCCTCAGATTTGGACAAGGAAATTCTAGTGGGACTTTTATCGCGGACAAAAAGAAAATTTTGGAGTATTTGTAATTAATTTTTAAAATTAAAGAAATAAATTACACAATTACTTAACTAGCTGATAGAATTTGGTCTTATTTGTAATATCCACGAACGAATATATAAACTTAATAAATACCTATTAAATTTGAATATTGTCATCATCTTTTAAAAAATCCACGTCGTATTTGTTCAAGTTGTTAGATATTAAGAATGAGTCAGATCCAAGGCAGTGATAGCTACACTATGTTTAATTTTCTATGCAGTGATTGTATGTGTTTCAACAAGATTTCATTGGAAGATGGCTATTATAGTTTAAAACATTGCAAGTTAAGAATTTAAATTATCTGTAACGTCAGCGGACAAAACTATATATGGTGGCTTCATGTTAGTATTTATTTATAGCTTCAACCGCAAATACCATGAGCATCTTGTAATAAGAAATCAACAATGAAATAAAATGGCAGTTCAAGTTAATTAATGCATACATTACCTAAAACATAATAATAATAGTTAAGCAGCCGATGAAGGAATCGCAGCTAACCAACACATTTTATTTAACAGCAACAGCAGTTGACCTGTGACAATTGCTGTTAAATGAACAGTTAATATAATTAAAACAATTAGTTTTTAAAATCCTTAGTCTAAAAAAATAGGGAAAATTAATCATGTGTTCTCTATACTTTTACCAAATTTTGAAATTTTAATCCTTACTCCTTATAGTTTTTAAAATTTGCAAAACACTCCCTGCCTGCCGTTAGTGCCAACACTGACACTGTTAATGAATGGGTGATCTGACGAGCCAACATGGACTAAAAAACGTGTCAAGAGCCACGCGAGATGCCCGTTATTCATCATTTTGGTTTATTTTCTTATTTTCGATAAAGAACGGCTAAAGGGAGACGAAGGAAACTGATCGCAATTGAGGACGAAGGTGTATCAATTGGCATATTAGCAATAAACATGTAGATCTATCATCCACAGAGATGCCACCATCTCTTGTTGGTTTCTTTTACAGATTAATATATGTCTAAAGCATCAAAATTCAAGGAACAAATTTGGGAAACTTACCTCTACAAAATCCCAACTTGGTTTAATCACTATCGCACTCTTTTTGCTCTATTTTTAGTTTCTTACTCTGCACGCAGTCTCTCGCCACTGTTCTCTCTTCTAGTTTGCTGCTACTCTGTTTCCTCCTACCCAAAATAGAGCGCCTTCACCCATTCTCTCTCTCAAATGGCGCATCCTCTCCCCCAGTTTTTTACTCCGTTTCTGACTTTTCTTCATTTTCCAATCTATTGTTCTTCTACTGCCTCTGTTTCTTTTTATACTCTATTCGGCGGTTAATCTTTTCCAGTGGCTCTCTTTTATTTTATTTTTTTAGCTATTCTTTCTTTATTTTTCATTTGCTTCCTTCTCTTTTTCTCCTTCTTGCTCTACTCTGCAAACCAAACCAAGGTGCCTCCTCCTATTATGTATGTTATTCCCGATCACTTTGTCATAAACCCTCCAAATGAGGACGTGACCTGCACAAGCTACAAGTCATTTTTGTGTTTGTTAGCCTATTGGACACCTTTTAAAAGTCAAACTATATTTGAGCAAACAAAATTTATAAACGAGTGGAAGTTATACAAAATATATATACATAAATACTAAAAAAATCAGTTTTAATCTCATATAGGAATTTCATCAGTGTTCCCCTAAAATATGGACATTCCAAATTGCCTACAATGAGAAATCTCATATACCACAAAAAAGTTTTGCACTTTCGAACAATGCAAGACTTACCAAAAAGGGAGGCACCCACTATATTCTTATTCCATAGGTAGGTGAGCTGCATTAACACTGCTATCTAAAATGGTAAAACAAGAGTGGGTGAAAACTTAGTAAGTAAATAATACTAATTACACAAAAGGACATACTAGGTACAGGAAAGTTTTTCACAAACCATTTATTATCTTGAAATTTGAACACATTTAACAATTAATATAAATAATACCAAAATGGGAAAAACTTTGTTAATCTTCACATGAAACACCAAATGAAAATATAAACAAATCCTAAATGTAAATGAATCAATATATTTGTAACTTAACGACATCTAAATCAAAACACAATGCTTGGGAGTATCCAATAGAACCATCAGAAGTCTAAAAAAATAGAACTAACTCCAGGCTAGCATAATTAGAACATATTAGATATCATTTACAAGCCTCAAGCTTGGAATAACCAAAATAATAGCCTTAGGCCTTAGACACAATATCATATTGTCGATAACAAGCCCAGTTGTGTCAGAATATAGATCGTAGTGCACTATGGTTAATATCTATTATTGTTAGCTATAAGGTCTAGTTTTGGATGTATTCCTAATAGATTTTTAACATACATAAATTCATAATCAGAAATTCAAAATTTTAGAAAAATCCAGAATCAAGGTATTTCCTCAAAATCAAAGTATTTCATACATCCAGAGCATTCAAATTATCTAATAATCAAAGTAGCTCAGAGAATCTAGAATCACATTTATTCAAAAGTAGAATCAACGTAATTTGAAATTACTGAATCAGAATACTTCATAAATACATAATCAAAGTACTTTTCAGAAAATGTAAAAAATATTTAATCAACTACTTGTTATTTCCAAATATATATAAACTTATTTATAGGACAAGATATTTCAAAACATTAAAAAAAATACAAAATCAACGAAATTCAAAAATACATAATCATAAGAGTTCAAAATTTTAACAATCAAAGTAATTTAGAAATGCATTATTAGAATGATTAAAAAAATAGAATTTGAGTACTTCAAAAATATATAATTAGAGCATTTCAGACATCTAGGAAATTTAGTCAAATGCTTTGTAAGATTTTATTGAATATTGAAATGACGATGTTTTTTAAATTCCAAGAAGTCTATCCCAGAGCGCTAGGATATTCAATAAGAATTCTTTTCATAAGGAAATTGTGTAGATCAGGAAAAAAAAAACATGTAATGAGCATTATCTACTCACCTGGCCAAAGCACACACTACTAACTTCTTTACCCACTAAACACATTGCAACTACTATGACCCTAAAAACAAAAAATACACCTTTAACCTCCCATACCAAAAAGCATCTTAACTCAAGTAAATTCTAAAGGCAATTCCCCTTAATAATTTTAATTGTCATAACTAGCACATACATGCATATACACTTAGTAAATGCTCCATGAACCCAAATGGTCCTTAAGTTTAAAGTTTTTATTCTTTCACCAATAACTAACATCAATAATTTGCATTAAAAGTATTCCAAGTTTTTTTTTTTTGGCAATGTCCTTATGCCCATAAGTTTAGATAATGTCCACTAAATGAGAATTTAATTGCCTTTAAGTCCAACAATGTAGTCTATACACAACCTCAAGTTTATGACTTCAAAACTTGCTAGTTTCACCACTTTCACTTCCCATTAATGGCATTATTTCTAACATAGTCATTGAAGTTCTCAATGTGTAAACAATGTTAAACACACTTCCCAACATTGTTATTTACATACAACTTCAAAAAATTAAATATGCTCAAATAGGTCAATTAATTCATTCCACATAGCTCTTGAGTTGTTCAATATCATCAAGTAGGTCAAATATTATACCAATCATAACTAAAGCAACTATTTAATAACAATAATCACTTTTATTGCTATTTCATTCATCAAGCTTACTCTTACAACAATAGAATTTAAGAAAAACTTTAAAAAATTTATCAAAGTGACTTACCACTCAAAACGGCAACTACCAACAACTTTAATTCCCTTTCTTTAGTTCAAATAAAGCTAGAGGATCAAGAATCCTTCATCTACCACCACTCTACACACTTCAGGTTTTTAATTCAATGTTCAAAACATCAAATTAATGTACACAACTAGAAAAAAGCAATTTAGACACGAATAGTATCGGTGTCTTAAGCTTAAACAATCATTGTCTAAGAATATCTTACATGGAAATAGACACCAAACAAAATTCATATCAAAAACCTTCATCTCTAAATCTTTAGACACAGGATGGGTAATTCTTTGTCAATATTGACATGGATTAATTCTGTGTCAGAATTAAAGATTTTTCGAATTAATATGGTCACCAAATTGGTATCCGAGATTATACATTATTTGGACACAATGAATTAATGTCTAATTCTATGTCTAATACTTTGGTATCTTACATTATTTAGACACGGAATGAATTAGTGTCTAATTTCGTGTCTAATATTTTGACACGAAATTTTCTTCCATGTCGGAATAAAAGTTTTTTTTTATTTAGATTGTTTCTGACTGTGTTTTAAGTTTTAGGTACAGAATTCTCTCCGTGTCAAATTTTAAATTTAATTGTAATTATCTCGTATCAATTTTCATTTCTAATTGTTTGATACGAAATTTACTCTGTCTCAAATTTTCAATTTTATTTTGTTTTATCCGTATCTAATTTCCTGTCTAATTTGTATTTAATTTCGATGGGTAAACATACTAATCTCTTTTCACTTATATCTTGTACAAACTTTAACTGATAAACAACTATCAATTATAACACTATGAAAAACTGAAATATCTTCACATAAATATCAAATAGTGCAATACAATGCGGATATAGTGCTACATGTAAGTTTCAAGCAGTGCAATACATGTACATGTCATAATCATGTTAATGTGATGAAAAAAGAAATCATTTGTCTATCTCATGATTAGACTCCTCATCCTCATATTGTTCTTCTACTTCAGGTGCTTGCTGTGTTGTATGTGGTGCCAAGGTTTGATCACTATGTAGGTCTAAAAATCTAAACCTCTGCTCTAACATTTCTATCCTTTGTATCATCATATCAAACTGTTCGTCCTTGCACTACAACTGAGTAGTAAGATCTAAAACTGTAAGCTTCAATGCATGCATCTTTACTGGTGTTGCAACATCGATGGAAGATAATGAAAAGGATGTAGATTTTGCAAATAAAGCAGCTTGTGACCCTAATCCCTTGACATGACCTTTCTTGTTAATACCTCCAATGACTTCTAAGTAAATACTATTGTCAGATTAATGACTATTACCCTCCCAATAGGATACAAGGCATCTCTTTTAGCTATCTGCCTCTCATACTCATTCTGAAAAACATATACTTTTAAGTTTATCATAATATAAAATATGATCTATTATTGACACACCTAATAAACGTTATACTTACAACAATGCTTGCTGAAGCTGGAGAGTCCCATTGATTTTCTTGCCCTTTATGTCTATTAAGATGTTAAAACATATCCTAACAATTTGACTCCCTTCTAATTTGATTCCTCTGTAAAGAAAGAAATACTAAAGTAACTTTAACCACTCAATAAGTAAGATTATAAATTCAATTTAAAATACTTACCAATCTATTTTAGTACTCAACAGCAGGGATAAAACCTCCACAATTGGCAAGGATCACCCCTTCTGATTACTTATTTTGACTATTTTGCTTGGACTTATCTTGCCATCTTAGATCTTGCCACTTCAAATCCAACTGCTTATGGATACTTTAGGGAATCCATTTCCCTTCACAACCTACCCAAAGTGACCTTTAGTAAGTTAGATCATTTACTGTCAAATATCTTTCTAATCTGATGGGTATGCTCAGGCAACCATTTATACTTTCTCTATATTAGGGAACAAAGATTGAGGAAAAAAAATCTACTAATAGATGAACAACTTTGTTAAAAATGGTGATAAATTACCCTAAATTCAGTAAACCATTCTTCAATAGCTCCTCCATGTGATGTTTTTATCTAATTAGTCCAAAGTCCATTAAATTTGCTCTTGAACATTGAAGAAATATCCCCAAGTATACTTGTAGCTAGATCAAACCTAGAAAACATATAAAATATAACCAAAGAAGAATATACTTTTTATATTTGAAAATAATTTTGAAAAAGAAGGAACTAACAAATCTTACATTAATCTAAGTCCTAAATTGATCCAAATATGCTTGTCTACATCTTTGCTCCCCAGTATAATTGTCTTTGTATCAAATGATGAGCTAGGTGGTTAGACAAATGAGGGTGTTAATGCCTCAGTGGAAGAATGTTGGGTACATGAGGTAAGTGATGCCTTAACGTGAGGAAAAGTAGATGAAATAGGAGGTTGTGGAGATGATGATGGTAATTGCCTAGCATGTGTATCAATAGATGAACTAGAAGAAGGGTTATGGTGTCTTTCTATTGATGGGGCATCGAAAAAGGGGATATGTTCAACTCTAACTTAAGGGTGAAGGGAGGTGGTAGGTTGTTCATATGGTTAATAGGTACCTCTTCCTTTCCCTCTGCCTCCTCCAATATCCCTACGTCTACCTTTACCGGCATTTGCCATCTATTTGTATTATATACCTTTTAGTTAGTGATAAATATCTCAATGAAAATTATTATTAAAAGAAAATAAAATTGAACACCATTATATAAAAATTAAGATAATAAAAGTAGTTTCAGCATTGTCACTCTTCCTGTTATTTAACAAAACTCTAGCAACACTGTACAAATACGCATATTATCAATAGCTAGAATAGTTTCAACCAATAATTCCAGCCCTTACAACATGAGATATAAAATCAAATTCATTAAACAGTCATTAAACTCAAAGCATATCAAGCTTAGTTCTTGAGAGGTAAAAATGTCCAACTACCTGAGTGAAATAAATAACCTACCATAAATAATTAGAATAGTAAGAACATGTAATTGTGAGTAATGGAGAAAAATAATAGTGTATTCAATATTACACATTTGTAAGGTACATTAACATTAGTTAGATTTGAAACTTAAAAACATAAAAGTGATCAGCTTTGTTTAGTCAAAATCTTCGTCGTTACTATATACATCATTCTTCTTCTTCCTCATCATCCTCCCCTTCTTCTTCTTCTTCTTCTCCTTCATCTTCTTCCTCCTCTTCCTTTTCTTCATCTTCTTTGTTTGCTTCTTCCTTTTCTTCATTTTCTTTGTCTACTTCTTCCTTTTCTTCTTCTTCTTTTTCTCTTCCCCCTCTCTTCCCCTTTCACATTGTGGTTCAATATTATCAATTACAACTACCATCGGCATTTATGGGATTGATTCTTCCTGGTAAGGATCATCAATTTCTAGATTAATATTTTCGGAAGTCTGAATTATACTTCGTGTCTGGGTTCCATTGACAACTAACCACCATTGCTACCCCTAAGGATACTATGTATAGTACACTTGCTCTGCTTGTTATGAAAAATAAATGGATCATAGGTCTTGTATCTCCTAGATTCTCTAACTTCAACAATTTCATTTATATTAATCTTTGTTCCTTGATTTGGAGTTGGATTAAACCAAGGATATTTAAATAAGGCTAGCACCTTGTTTAGCCATCCAATATATTGCAATTCGACAATGTCAGTTACAACCTGATAGTAATCATTTTCCATTGTCTCATTTTCCCCACCTCAAACACATACATTGCAATTTGTTGAGGTCATCCCATGAATTTAAGATTTTGTGTTGAATTTGAATCCATTTATGAAATATGTATGCCATTTCCTAACTTTGTTTAAAGGCCCCCATGCCAAACTCTTTAAGGAATCATCCTTATTGTTGTTAGCTGCATTCAAAACCTATATGACAATATAGTTGCAATTACTAAGGGGAAAACATTATCAAATAATTGATCATCTTTAATCTAACTTACATATTCCTTAAACCAAGTAAGAAATGTTGAAGAGATTTGCTTGTCCAATTCTAAGTCATGTACACCAAGTTCTTGAAGCTTATCAGTATATATTACGCACATAAATCATATATGAATGAAGGTCTGATAGTCTTGTTCATGCAAAATGAGTAACAAGTGAGATCTAGATAACTTACTCCAAAAAAGGTTCAACCTCGGGATAGTTCAGGAGAATATACAGGTGTGCAGCTTTCATTTCCTTTGCTTCCAACATACTAGATGTGCATTTTCTAGCTGAACGCCCTGGATGATTAAAGATGGACATAGGCAATGAGCTGAAACTTTCTTCACACCCATCATCATTACTAGGTAGTCTTGGCCTGAGTGATGGAATTTCTAGAGGATAATAGTACGATGCAAATGTAGATGTCTCCTTAACTAAATACACTTCATAAATGGAGCCTTCGACATTAGCTAGGTTCCTTACCTTGTTTTTCAATGTAATATAAACCTAACTTAAGATCTCATATATCAAACTAACGAAAATGATTAACAAGAATGTGGATGATAAGGCATGGAATACATCCATCTATATTGTATGGGACCACCAACCCTTGTTTTGTAGACCAAATGAATTGGAATATGCTCCATGAAGTCAAAGAAACTTGGAGGGAATATTTGTTTCAATTTACAAAAAATGAGTGGAATGTTTTCATCCATTGTATGCAATTTATCATCTCTCAATGATTGTGATGTAAGCTCTTTGAAAAATTAAGATAACTCAGTAAGTACATTCCAAATGGGTTTAGGTAAAACCTTGAATGCAATTGGGAGCAACTGTTACATGAATACATAACAATCATGACTTTTTAGATTTGTCAACTTTTCTTCCCTAGTGTCAATACACCTACCCAAATTCAAGTCATACCCATCTAGTAGCTTCAACTGCTTAACCCATTCACAAATTGCTAATCTTTGCTTTTTGTCTAACATATATTGTGCTTTGAGGGGTCTATTTCCATTTCTGACTTCACCATCATGCATCTCCAGATCAATTCGTGTCCATTATTCTGCAAAATCTTTTCTTCCTTTTATAGTGTCTTTTGTCTTCCCCTTTGTTTCCATAACGATATATAAAATATTTAGAAATATATTTTGTTCAATATGCATGACATCTAAATTATGCCGAAGAAGATTTACTTTCCATTAAGGAAGTTCCCAAAAGATGCTTCTCTTGGTCCAATGGTGAACAACCCCATACCCTAGCGGACATTCTCCTTTTGATTCACTTACGCTAGGAATGTGTTTCACTCTTTCTCATACTTCATCACTAGTCAACCTAGGGGGTAATGAAGTTTCCAAAACCCTTTTACGAAAAGCTCTCTTATTCTTTCTATATTGATGTCCATATGTCAAGAATTATTTGTAATAGTAAAAAAAAAAGATGTTTTCTTACTATGTTTAAGAGTAAATTTGTACAAATTGGACATGAAAGTCTCCCCATTGTCTACTAACCCGACAACATTCTATATGCAAGAAAGTCATTAATAGTCCACATCAAATCTACTGTCATCAAAAAATTCTGCTTTAATGTTATGCTTTAATGAGACATCATATGTCATAACACCATTGTTCCACAAAAGTTTTAACTCTTTTATCAGTGGCTGCAAGTACACATCAATCTTATCTTTGGGATTTGATGGGCCAGAAATTATGGTGGACAAGAATAAGGATTCTCTTCTCATACACATCCAAGGAGGAAGGTTATAAGGGGTGACGATTATTGGCCAACATGAATATGACATGTCAATCATATCAAATGGAGCGAACCCATCATCACATAAGCCTCACCTCACATTGCGATGGTCTTACACAAAGTCAGGATACTTTAAGGCAAAATATTTCCATACTTCTCCATTAGATGGAAGGGACAAGTACCTTGGCTCTCTTTGATTCTCTCGATGCCACCTCATTTGGCTCACCATTTGTAGGAATAAAGTCTCTGAAGCCTTAAAACAAGAGGGAAATACCATATTTTCTTCAAAGGAATCTCTTTCACCTTACCCCTTCTATTAACGCTCTTATAGCATGGCTCAACCATAAAACAAAGTTCCAGGCAAAGTGGTAGAGGGGTATTTTTCCCACACATGATTAAATGTTCATATACTTCACAAAAATAACCATAAACCTAAATTTAATCCAATTCAACTTTGCGCAAATTGTTTTCAATATTTTTTATAATTGATCCTGGATGAAGGGAGTTCATAATTATTTCCACTCCTTCTTCCTATCAAACAAAGGAATATGTAGTAGTTCAACATCAAACTCAACCAATCAGTTCACCAAGTCAGTTAAAAGACAAATGCCAGGGAAACTAAAAGCCTTTCTAGAAGCAGATTATTTACAGACACGAGGCTCAAAAGATTGTTGTTAATAACGTGGAAAACATATAAATTATATTTCTAAAAAGAAAAAAGGAAACTATTCCCGAAAAGATTGCAGTTAGCTTGTATTAGGGCCTAAATATACTTTATGCATCTCAACTCTAAATTCTCACTTCTGTCTTTTATCTTTCAAGGTATCATTGATGTTTTCCTCAGGCTCAAACCTGATTTGGTCTAAATCTTCAACTGTGCATATCCTACACAAGTAGGATGGAACATAAGATACTTCTGTTAGTGACCCTCACAGGGTTATGTTTAAGGAAAACATTGCAAAACTCTAAAAGATAAAGCACAAAAATGGAACCAGTAAAACTTGAACTACATATCATGAACTAAATATTTGATGAACTGTGTGTTGGTGCAGCCAAATCCAGTTCTTAACAAGTAGTGGTGGTTCAAAGTCAAGGAAAGGAGACCTTAATAAGAATCCAATATATTAGGTCAAGTTCTACTATGATGGGTAAGGTTTTATTTCTGTAGAGCTCCAAAGATCCAATGCTAAAATTGTTTATTATGATATATCTGGCAAGGTTCTACATGTTCTGAATTTATCTAAGGAACCATATTCTCCAGTGTAGAGGAGTCAATATTTCCAACAATGTTTGATGCCATATATGATTTAAATAAGCTTGATCAATATTATATTATCATCCCCAACAATTCGTTTGAAGAACTTTGAAGGGCAAGGAATGGAGTATATTGGAAGAGCTAAGTGGGTAGATTACTTCTGGGAAAATCAAAGGGACTTGAATTACATTGGGAGATATGTTACTGTTAAAAATTTTATTTATATTGGAATCCTTATGGTCCATTTTAAGAATTCTATTGGGTATGAATATTTATTTGTTGTATTTTGTGTGTTTAAAATAATGGATTGTTGTATTGGACATTAATAATTTTCAGTGTTATGAAAGATCAGCATAAATTATATCAGTACAATGCCCACAGTAGTTTCGTATCATGAGAAATGAAGGAATCACTGAGAAAGAAATGTAATGAAGGAAATAAAGTGTAAGAGGGAGATACCTTTTACCATAAATTTGTGAATGTTGTTGAAGAAGTGTTACTACAAGAAAACCTAATGAGATAGCAACAGAACATTTAATTCAAAAGAGAAAGCATATACAGAATGGAGGGAGGGAGAGAACCAATGGGAAATAGTCAATTGTTCACATACAAGGAGAGATTTCTAAGAGCACATATTTAGTCAAATAGGGTGTGCTTAAACTGATATATGTAAAACAATCCCATTCATATAATATAGGACCATCCATATAGTCGATGCTTGATTGACAACCTCAACTACAATCAACTCTATATAGTAATTGTAGTATGTGATGGAACATGAGAACAGACTTATCTAAAAGTACAGAAAACAAAAAAATATATAAGTATAAGCTGCCTGATGGATTAGGGGTTTATCTTGCCTAGATCAGTTTATTACTTAGGACTCATAGTTACGCTTTATCATTATCTTTAAGAGTTTATCTTGTTGGTAATTTCTATCCACATTGGAAGATACATCATTACATTTCACTGCTACTAATATCATTTTTTGTTCTGAACTCCTGCCAGAATTTCCCTTCTCAACCATCCATGCTTAAAAAGCTCAGATGAAAGGTCAGGTTCCATAAAACACACAGGAGCTACTATTCTTTGATCATGCCTGCAGTTTTTGCTTTCAGTGTCCAAATTAGGAAGCATCATTTTTACTAAATGACTCAATAAATTGTTGCGTGCTCTTCATGTACATGTCAACTATCTCAAAGTACCAAAGAAGAAACCACACTAAATAGTACACAGTTACATTTCATAACTACTGATATCAGTTTTAGTTCTATATTTTAGAGTCATTAGCCACAGCCTGTGTTTTCTTCAGCTAGTTAAGTAAACGACAAAACTTAATTGTAATTCTTTAGATTTTTTATATAAGATTCTTCAATAAAAATATGACACGTTAACAATTTTTATAGATCAGCATCATATGATTGATTTATTAGATAAAGTACTTTCACATGTCATATTTTTATTGAATATTCTAATGACAAATCCCTAAGGAAAATAGATATCGAGATTCTAAATGATTTGATGACATTGAAGCTTTAATTGTGTGCGATATTATCTGCTTGAATGTCACTCTTAAGAGGGGAGGTTCCATTGGGCTTTTCAGAAGGAAAAAAGGGCAAGGAGATATCCAGCAGGGTTTGGGTGATCGGGTTGGGGTGGGGGAATGTGAGTATAGGGTTGACAGTAGTGTAGGTGGAGAGAACAGCGAAGAGGGAGGACTGATTTCTCTGAGGGAAAAAAAAAAAAAAAAGGCCATTTTTCTGAAGCAAGGATGAGGATTTAATTTTCCAGAAAAAAAAAATTATGGATTAAATTTTGACACATACCAAATCTGAGTCAAAATTTTAATTTGATGTCAAACACGGGCACTATCTGTGTCCATTATCAAAATCCATTCAGACACAGATAAAATTCGTGTCTGATATCAACCTAATAATTTTGACATGGATTAACTCCATATATGATGTTTTAATTATAATTAGCTTATAAAATTCATATATTGACAAGGAATCAGATACCACTAATGGTTGACACATATATTACGTTGCAAATTTCATCTCAATCATAAATAATATTGAATAATAGGTATCATATGCAAATTCAAGTCTCATTCGGTGTATATTTGACATGACGTAAATTTTGTGTCAATTTTTTGTCTCTATTTTATATTTTCCTCGTAGTGGTATAGGAAATGTTAGAATCTTACTTAAGATAAAAAAACTCTAAATAAATTTTTCAAAACTCCTCCAAATTGAGCTCAAAATGTAAGTGTCGCACTATTCTCATTGTTCCCACATTTGAAAAGGGAAATTCCAAATTCTAGAGCCAAATCACCGAATTTGAAGCTAAAAAGGATGGAGAGATACTCGAAATTTACTTGTGAATGAAAGCCCTAGCAAAATTTTGAAATATTTTACCTAAATCATGTCATTTTGAAGTTCTTTGTTACTGTTCATATTACTCTCACCAAAAAGGGATTTCCTAAATTTAGAGGCCAAAACCCAAAATCAACTATTGAGAATGAGGGAGAAACACTTGAAATCCATTCTAAAACTAAAGCCCTAATAAGATTAGAAGAAAAATTATGAAATCAAGTTTGATTTTGATGAAATTTTTTTAACAAACTTGACGCGAATGAATGCCTAAATTTCTAGCCACCCTTGCACGAACACTTCAACAAAGAAGACTAAGAATACATCGAACGTGGTGAAGCCATTGAGTCGCACCCTTCTAAGTTAGAATGCACAAGAATGAAGCAAGGAAAAAATTTTGTTGTAGCAAAGAATGTGATTAGACATTAGAGCTGTCAAAGTGAGTCAATCCGGCCCACTCGAGCTAACTCATCTAAGTTAATGGGTTAAATGAGTCAGCCTGTTTAACCCACCATAAGGTGGTGGATTGAAAATTTCAACCCACCCTACTTGGTGAGTTAAGCGAGTTGACACGTTTAACCCACCAAAAAATTAAAAATAAAATAAAAAATTATAAAAATTTAAATGGGACTTTTTTCAAGCACATGTTTTGTTTAATTAATCAATTTCTATCTCAATATAAATAAACCAAAAAATAACTAAATAAAAAGCAAGTTTCAATAGATTAAAACAAGTAGAGTACTCCAATAATTCAATGATTCATTAATAATAAGAATATGATTATGAGCAAAATATTCAAATCTGGAAAATTACAAAATAATAGAAATAACACAACACATATATTAGGGTTAATTTTTTTAAATAGGAAAGTGCAGTAAGCTAGGGTGCTGAATTGAGTGAGTAAAAAACTTTTTAAACAAAAAATGGGCAACCTGTTTAACTCGCGAACTAACTTGTTTAACTCGCGAGTTAAATGGGTTTAGTTAATATAAATATACTAAACGGGTTCTTAAAGGAACCTCTCAATACAATCCACTTCTTAGGTGAGTTACACGGGCTTGACCCGATGGGTCAAACCCGTTTTGATGCCTCTATTAGACATGAACGAGGAAAAAGACATCATGGATGACAGGAAAAAATTAAGGGCAAAATGGTAACTTTCACTTGGACATGTGGCAACATTAAAAAATAAAGTGGATTATTGCCTAGATGGTCATATTGGGATTAAAACCCAGGCCTACTTGGTTTGCATGGGTAAAGCTTAGCCATTTTGGTCACCCTAATTCTCATGTACAATGCTACATTGATTAATATATGAGATCTCCTTAATCTTCCTTTCCCCAACTATTTAAATTTTCATATTTTCCCTTATTGTATTGCATCTTTCCTCCAATCAATGTAAATATTCACAAAATTATTTCACTAGGATAGAATTATTAAATGAAAATTTCTGGAATATTACACACTTAAACTCTCTCCATCTCTCATGCTCGTCCCTATCCTTTCTCCAATATCACCTCTTCATTGTTATTCTTATCTTAGTCACTTGGCATCCCTTCCTATTCACTCTCTTTACTTATTGTATCTACCTCTCATTGGGGTTTTTTTTTTTTTTTTCTTTCAGTGAAGGAAACATGCTCAAAGGTTCAAGAGGAAAAAAAAAAAAAAAAAACAAGACAAGATATGAGTGATACCCACACCAAACCCCCTTGGTCAAGGCAATCATTCCCAGCACAACCTGATTGTTATGCGTCCTTCAATCCAAATGCCAATTCATCAACTCCACGATCAAAATTTCTAGCTATGTTTTGAGCGAGTCACTTTTCATCACATATGATTTTTGTTTAAAGTTTTAGAATATTTTAAAAAAAAGTGAGTCATCATTTAAGGAGTTGAGTTGGCATCTGACTAGGTATATGGGTAGTCCAAATTAGCATTATATTAATAGTGTTAAGAGCCTATTTAACGGCAAAGATTGAATTGAAAATTTCTGAAACAATGAGGATTGATTTGAACAAAATTAAACTCTAGGGACCAATTTATAAACTCATATAAAGTATAAAGACTAAATGATTAACTTTCTCAAAAAAATATTATATTCAAATGCTTATTTCATACAATATGACTCGCCAGCAAAAGTGGTGAACCTTTTTTACTTTTTCGTTTTTAACTTTAATGAATGTGGGCAAGTCCCTCATGGGCATCTTTGTATGTATGTATGTGTGTGTGTGAATATGTATATTTATATATATATATATATATATATATATATATTATATTTTATAGAAATATTGAAATAAATAATCTATTAAAAGTAGTAAAAAAAATTTTGATTTTAAATATTCATAATAATTGTATTATTTAATTAATTTGTATCTCCATTCTTTATTAGATTATAATAATTTATGCTTTAAATTTTGCATCTTTGTAATTCTTTATGCATTTATAATAATTCATCTAGTGTCTAATTGTGTTTTCTAGAAAGAGAATATATTTTATATTTTTGTATATATTTTATAAATTGATTCTCTAAATTACATATTTTTTAAAAAAATTTATTCAATATCATTTAATTGAATAGAAAAATGCAATTAAATTACGTTACAGTTTTAATAGATTACATTAATTGATGGGTATCACGCAATTTTGAAATGTGAGAAGTGTTAATGCATTTAAAGTTGTAGTTAATGATATTTGTGCATGGATGGATATGACACTTACTTTTTTATTTTCTTTTAATAAGTGAAAAGGAAATAAATAATAACAAAAAATGCTAAGAAATTAAGCAAAACTATTGAAACGTGATCTATAGAGATCAAAGAAGAAGATTAAAATATAATGTGTGAAATTGATATTTAGGTTAAATTGATTTTTTTTCCATTTTAGATTATTATAAATATAAAGTAGGACTCACTATATAAATGATTTTTACATATTTTATTTTTCCTAGTTCTAATTTTTAATAAAAACTTAAAAGGATCGAAATACTTTACATTTATAAAAGACAATTCTTAAATGTCAAAGTTTAAATAGAAAAATAAATATAAGTTATTCAATAAGTTTAATTTCATTGTGGAAATAAAAACAAGGAAAAAAAACCTCCCACAAGATAGTTTGAGGATAGGTGCGTGATCAGTTTCTATGTTTTATAGGTTTTTGTCTTAGTCAATTTTACAAATATACTTATAAAATTATATATACATATATGCATTATTAATTTTTATATTTTTATCATTTTATATCTTGTATATACTTATTATACATATATTATATTTATATATATAACCCTCAGGTAGGCATTACCCTCCTTGTGTTATCACTTATCAAGGACTCACCCTCTAATACTTTTTAAAAAGAAAACTGTTAAATAATCAAATTAAGTATCTTGGCATTTTTCACTGTTAGACTAGGTTTTTTTAAAAAAAAATTGTTTGCCTATTTAGCTCAAATTTCCAAATTCTATGGGAATATTTAGTGACAGATCCTTCATTGATGCTAAAGGAAAAAAAAACTGCTACTAAATATCTTTTTTTTTTCCTGGATAGATACAATATATTTTAATTTTAACAATCAAATTAATTAAAACATTCACAAAAAAATTTTATCATCATGAGTGAATCTTAGTGTTGTAGGCAAATGAGAACATAGAAGCTCTTTTTTTTTTTTTTTTGGGGGCATCTGAGTTGAATATGCCTCCACACCTACACAACTTCTACAAATTCGAATTTGTATCACCTCTCTGTTTCACTCTATCAATTTTTCTATCAATTTCAAAAAAAAGATAGAAATAGAGTGAGTTAGGTCTATTTAAGAGAGATCGATTTGAACTGTGGATACCATTCAAGTGTATTTCTTTATATTTAATTAGGAAAACAATGGAGAAAAATGAAGATGATCCAAATCCAGCTAATTCATACATGGCATCATTTTTATATGTTGAGGAACCCATCTAATATAAAAGAAAAATTACAATTGAGGGTGAGTTACTTAAAATTGAAAAATACTAGTTGAACATCTATTGTGCTACAAAAGCATATACACAACTATATGTATCACACAAGCAATACAATGATAAGTGGAGTATCATTCCCATAAAAATTTGGCATTAAGATAATTGCTAAGTATTAAAATTAGCCCCTTAATGTCAAACAAGCCAAAGATAAATTGTAATGAAGGAAAATTAAACTAAAAACATTAAAAAAAAGAAAAACTAATGAAAACAAAATTCTATGGTAATTTTGGAAGTAAAAGTTTTAAGATTATGATTCTACTAGCATGTCATAGAAACCCAACATACCCTCTTTTAACATTGTGCTTAATGATATAATTTACTAGTTTTTGACTCTTAATTACCTATAAGTATTTTCTAATTACCTATAGACATTCTATTTTTAATAATTCATAATTCCTTATGCAATTAATTAAGAGACTTAAAGGAGAATGGGTCCTAATTTGACTATATAAGGCTGATAGGTATATTCATATCCTACAAGCGAATCAATCCACTCAATATTGCAAGCTTTATGAACTCACACTACCCAATCTATGGTTAAGCCAAAAATTCCCTTTTCTAAGTTTATTTAGGTTGCCCAAATCATCTAATGGTTTCTACATACTTAGAGGCATTAAGTATAAGATTGAGTAAACATATCATATTATTAATTGAAAAAAAAAAAGAGTAAAAAAGTCGTACTACATACTAAGGTTTATTATAATTCCAAATCAATAAGCTTAGTTCATCAATACAATACAAGTCAACATTAAAAATAGAGTACCATCCAATGAGCATAGAAATACAAAGAAAAGCAAAGGAAGAAAAGAAAAATAGATCTAATCTGTGAATATCCTCCAAACCTAAGCTTTCCTTAGCATTTGGAGCTCATTGAGACCTTTTTCAACCCCCTCAACCTCCAAAATAATATATAATGACTGCATCCCCTCAAAACTCTTGAAATCCTCGTATAAACCAGCAAAAATCAGCTTGTAAAACACATTCGATTTGCTTAGTTTTGATATGACATCATGATCATAGCCAATGTTGTCAAAATTGCGATTTTAGATAGAATTGGAAAGGAGGGGATGAAATCACAACGTAAAATCGTAAGAGTTTACCTAAACTTGTTATTGAATAGTTATTGAACAAAATCATATCATAAAATCACATAACATTTCATACATAAGTATATAATATTATATATTTATTTTATTTATATATTTTATATATTGCATATTTCTCATTTTATCAACATATAATTTTCAATAAACTCCATAATTCAAAGGCTATAATCCATAATACAATAGTACTCTTCTTCCTTGCTTTAATATTATCATCACTAGAAAAAAAAAATTGTTGCAAAGTTTTTTAATTTAAATTTAGGGTTTTTCTTAGGCTAATATGTTTATTGGAACAAATTGGGAAGTATCATTTCGGGCTAAAAATGCTGAAATTGTTAGAATCATCCGATTCTACTTAATTCAATATTGATTCTGACTGAGTTTGCATTGATTTTGATTCTTCATCTGATTTAACTCGAAATTCTTACCTAACATCGTGAAATCGACAATTCTAACGAGTTGAATCGCTATTTTGATAACAATGATCACGGCAACATTCTATTCTATTCAAAAATTTCTTTCTAGGTCATGGCTCCATATTTAGCAAATGGGCTTCAAATTAAACTAATTTTTTTCCATCTTCTAGATCTGGATTTTTGTTGGTCAAGCTTTAAGACACTTCCAACTTATATTTCATTGTGTTAAAACCTAACCAAAAACTGAAATTGATCAATTACAAATTATTAAATATCTAACCAAAAATTAACATTTAAACTTCATCAAAACATTACTAAACATATTAACTAAACTTAATTGCAACTAGAGCTAAAATACTACTTTTATTACATAAAACTAAAACAAAATCATAATTAAACCTTAAAAAACATGGCAAAATAATTGAATTGTTGAGAGTTAACAACATCCTAATCCACTCGAATGAGTGTGAAAAGCCCTGACTTTTGGGTTACTTCTACCATGCTCTATATTTTTAATTTCATGATAAGATTTAAAAATTAACTTTTTCAAATAATATTTGGTTTTAAAATTCCCTTTATCCTTCTCTGTTTGAATCTTTTTATGATTTATTTTATTTTTGTCAGAATTTAAAATTTTTTAATGTTATACTATTTAAAATGCCAAAAAGTAAACTAAATCATTACTTGAATTTGTCTATTTTGATATTTGATATAGTGATTAGGAATACAAATAAATGTTTGCATGTAACTTCATGATGATATTTAGACAAATGAAGAAGATACTAAAATATATAGCGATGACTTATTCATAATTAAATTATATATTTAGTATTTGTTTTATTGACTTATATATAAATATAACAAGTTATAAAAGCTAAGAATATGACCAACTTTTAGAGCCTGTCATTTAGATAATTTTATGACCAAACACATCGAGTTGGGCATTGAAAAATTTCAACTCATAATCAAATAAAACATTTTCAGGCTAACTCGGTCTTAAAATCTTAATGTTTAAACAAATTAGAGTCAAGCGGAATTAATCTATTATATATATGTATATGTAAAGTAGGTGTTTTTTTAATGCGGGAGCTCCATTTCATCAATGAAAAGCCTCCTATGATCAAGCTTTCAACTTCTCATGTAATGATTTTTCGCTTTTTACATACATGTGATAAAATTTTTTTAAAATATGTAAATTCTTTCGAATCAACAAAAAAAATAAAGAAGTAATTAAATAATAAATTAATTAACCACTTTTTAAATTAAAAATTTTTTGAAGTCAAAAAATTCTTTGGAGTGACTAAAAAAATTAATTAATTAATTAATTATCTTGTAAATTAAAAATTTTTTGAAGTCCAAATATTTTTTTTTTTGAATCAATGAGAATAATAATAAATTAATTAACTAATTGTCCATTAAATTTTTTAATAAAAAATTATAAATATAGTTTGACATAGTTTAAAATTAAAATAATAAAAAATAATATATAATTTATTAAATTTAATTTTTTGCTAAGACCTAAAATTATAACTAATTTAAAATATATTGACGTATACTAAATTAAACTATTTCAACCTAAATATATAAAATAGTTAACCCATGTTGAAAACTTCAATCGATTGAATATTAAATTATTTGCACTCAATTCTATCACTCGTGGATCATGTAACTGATGTGACCATTCACTAAAAATCTCTACGCTTTCCCCGCTTGACTTGTAAAGATTGCAAGTAAAAACAATTTGATATAGAAAATTGAAAATAGAATATAACATAGAAAAATGCATATCCTTTTTGTTCAAGTTGTTAAATATCTTAATAAGGAGCCTGATCCCAGAATAGTGATACCGATAAGTACACTATATATAATTAATCTTTTGGTGGTGATGGTATGTAAATCCACATGTTGCTTTTGGAAGATGGCTATTGTAGTTTTCGTAATACTGCGTATTCTAATTGTGAGGTAAGCATGCAAATAAAATTTCTGTCACGTCATATTGCTGCGATCATCTGATGAGGTGGCTAGTGAGTTTCGTATTGCAATCGACAAATTATACGTTTTCCTTTTCTCAAGCTTGCTAAGTTCTAAATTTCTTTAAACTTATTATTTTCTCATCTCTATATTTTTATTTTAAACATTTTTAGAAAATAATTAAACATTGAATATATTACTCTCCCACAGTATCCAAAATAAATACCTAACGGTCTTGACCTAATGAACTAGTCTAATCAAGCCATGCAAGGAAAAGAAAGTGGCCGGCAGTAGCGGGGTCAAAAATATAAACTGAGGGATATAAAAATTAATTAATATATTTGATACATTATAAAGAATATTATCATCAATAGATTATATGAACAAAATTTGATATTTATTTAATAATACATATTGCTTAAAAATATGTAGAATCATTAATAAGATATAAAGTGTGAATAGTATTTGATTAATGCTAAAACTTTTTCGTTAACTTGTGTATATGCCTATGGTTAAGTGTAGACAACTAAAAAAATAAAATAAAAGATTAGAGAGTTAAAAGAAAAGGCAGAGAGACCTAAAATGCTAATTAAAATGAAATAACTTGAAAAAAGCTCTAAATAACCAAGAAGAGAGCATAAATAGTAAACATTTAAAAAAAAGTTAAACAAGAAAAGTTGATTTTTTTTTCATTTGAAAAAGTAGCATTTAATATTTAATAAATAATGTAAAAGACCAAATGAAAATTTTATCTTTATATAAAGTATAAAAACTAAATTAGACACAGCGCTCCAACACAGATATATACATATTAATAATTTGGCTGGGGCTACGGCAAGCTAGCATCCTTCCCTTCGCCACTGTTTATTTGGACAGATAAAATATTTAAATAGCCATTATTTAGTTATGATCGTACTTTATATATATATATATATTATTTGTTTTATAACTCACAAATATAATAAATTATAAAAGCTAACAATATGTCCAACTTTTGGGCTTGCTATTTACATATTCTCGTGACCAAATTATTTGATCGGGTCAAGTTTGAAAATTTTCAATTCATATTTAAAGAAAACTTTTTCAGCCTAAACTTAATCTTAAAATCTAATATTCAAATAAATTAGAGTCCAGCCAAATTAACTTATATTGACAAACTCTAACTTGTACCCTGTACGCTTTATGGGTACGTATTTATAAAATTACAATTTCAAAGCTTGTGCATTCTTTGAAAAATAATTCTTATTTTAATTAGTTTTGTTTAATGCGTGTGAATTTTAAGTACATTGTTTGCACTCGACTCTGATCACACGCGAAACATGGGAGTGATGTTAGAATATATGAAAATAAATTTAAGTAAAGTTAAAATTTAAAATGCATGTGAATTTGATAAAATTTAAATTATTAGAATAAAATAAAATGGTTTATATTTTAAAAATGATTGAAAATTATTTAATATTTATTAAAATCTAAATTAAATAAAAATTTAATGAGTCAAATCTTTTTAAATACAATAAATTTAAATTTTTAAATGTTAAAAATCCAAATACAAAATATGAACAATAAATCTCTACGCTATCCCCGTATGATTAGTAAATTTCGACCACGTCATATTACTGTGATCATCGTATGAGGTGGCTTAGTTTTATATAGTGCAATCGACAAAGACTAGGCATCCTCAAGGACAAATTTGATATTTAAATATGATTCAAATTTGAGAAAATTACATGCGTTTTATTTTATATTGATGAGTAGAAAATTATTTATTTAAAAAAACACCGAAAGCAACTAAAAAATAAGTAAAATGATAGAATATTCATTAATTTGGATCCTTTGAATTTTCTTTATGTGATTTCCAAAAAAAAAAATGAACCTGGAGTGAGTGAGCTCCAATTGCAAGAAATTTTTATTAGATAAATTTGTAAATTTTAAGTATGAGAAAAATATCATTTGAGCCCCTCATTTATCACTAAATTATCATTTTGATCCTTCACTCATTTTATTTTTCAAAATGATTCCTCACTAATTAAAACATTGTTACTTTTTGTCCCTACTTTTGAGATACTTACTATATATGATCCATCAAGTTAAACTTAGTAATTCAAATTAAGAGACCAAAAGTGCCAATTTTCAATAATAATTAGTTTTAAAAATAAAATGAATGAGAAACTAAAATAATTTTTTCAAGTATGAAAGTTACTAAATTACCCTTTCTCTTGTTTTGTTAATCAAGCTATATCTTCGTTCATTTATGCATTACAAATGAGCAAAATACAAGTTTGCCTCTCACTTTTGGCTAAAATATTTATTCAATCCTCGAAAAAAGAAAGCTAAAAATTTATTTTTGAAGGACCAAATTGATCTTAGAAGAACTATTAATTTTGTAAAAGATTTTATCTACAGAAAACTATTATGATACTTTCATCTTTCGAAGACCAAATTGATCTTAATGGCCAAAAGTTATGGATCAAAATTGTATTTTTTTTTAGATTTCAAATTTTATTATTCTTTAAAACCTTTGCCTTATTTTAGTATAAATAGTAAGAAATATTTTCATGAATTTACATAGTTAAAATTTTTAGAACTATTTAATGAAAAATTTGTTGATATGAAATTAATAAATCCAGAAATTGAAGATATTATAATTAAATATTAGAATCAGAGTAGACATATATAATTTTCTTAAAATAAACCATATATATGAAATAGAAAGATTTAAGTTCCTTAAAAGAGAAAATATTTTTAATTTATAAATATTTATTAAATAAATTATATAACTAACATATATATATATATATATAATTAAGATACCTTATTTGATCTATTATAAAATCTGTCAAGATCCTAGTACATCAGGCGACAATTTGTGAAAGGTAAAAGTACCAAAATGTTAAATCATCTCCTTTATAATAATTAATGCTTTAAATTTTGTAATTTTCTAACACTTATGCATTTATAATAATTTATCCAATGTCCAATTGTGTTCTTTAGAAAAATAAATAAATATTTCTAATTTTTTATATATATTTTAAAGTAATTCTCTAAATAATTATTTCAATTTTTATATAATATTATTTCATTGAATATAAAATGCAATTTGATTACATTACCATTTTGATAAATTACATTAATTGATGGGTTACGTGTAATTTTGGAATGTTAAAAAGTGTTAATGTATTTAAAGTTATAGTTGATAATATTTATAGTCGGATGATTGGGACTCTTACTTTTTGTCTTCTTCTTATACGTGAAAAGGAAATAATTATTAATAAAAAATGCTTTGAAATTAAGGAAACCTACTTATAAAGATCAAAGACGTAGACTAAAATATAATGTGTGAAATTGATGTTTTTATTATATTTATTTTTTATTTTAGGTTATTATAAATGTAAAGTAGGACTTGCTACATAAATGGTTTTTACATATTTTATTTTTCATAGTTTTAATTTCAAATAAAAACTTAGAAAGATCCAAATACTTAACATTTATAAAAGAAAACTCTTAAATGTTAAAATTTAAATAGAAAAAAAAATATGAGTAAATCAATAAATTTAGTTTTATTAAGAACAAAAGGAAGTAATTCAAAAAATAATTTGAAAATAGGTACGAAATCATTTTAGATATTTAATAGATTTCTGTTTTAGTCAATTTTAAAAAATAATTATAAATAAATATATATATATATATATATGTTATATTCCACAGGATGAGATTACCTCGTGGTGTATTGAGGAGGGATCACCTTCCCCAGTAAAACTATCAAGGATTGTACTCTCATATTTTTTGAAAAAACAATTGTTAAATAATTAAATTAAATATTTTAGTATTTTCTGTTGACAGACTAGTATTTTAAAAAAGAATATATATTTTTATTCTATGTATTTAGCTCAAATTTCCAAATTTAGTGGGGACATAACATTTAGTGGTGGATCCTTCATCATTGCTAAAAAAACAAAACTACTGCTAAATATCCTTATTTCTTTCTGGGAGAGATACCATGTATCTTAATTAACTAATTATTTAGGTGTCCATATTAATTTCATAAATTTATGAGAAGACTTTATTTGGTTCTTGAACTAGTATAGTATATTTTAAATTAAAAATTTCTATGTTTAATAACTTGTCGATTATCCTATAATGCACCAAATTCGACATTTGAATCTCCATCTTGATAAACTTGGAAAAATGCATTGCTACGACGCCGAGAAAAGTAGTTCAAATTGTGACAGTTTTATTCACAATGCAGCTACTTAAGTGAGCTTCCAAATTCCGATTGAGATGGGGAGGAATATGTCTAGAGTACATTACCACTAGTCAATGTTCTGTTAGGAGAGAACGTTATAATTTATGTGATGTAGTTTCTGCGATGGCTGTGTTCCAAAGATCATAAGCTTGGGCTCAGAAGAACTATGCAAAGGCTAATGCTCTTCACCAGCAGATTATTGATTCGAGATATCGGTTGGTGTTCTAGTTTCATGATGCTAATTGTTAGTGTTTAACACTAGAAATGGGCTTTGAAAAAGTTTTCCTGTTAAGGGTGATTAATCTTCAAAACGGGGAAGTCCTTGCTCAGAAGTATAAAATTCGGCTAAGGTAATTATCAAACATATATATTGATCACAAAGCTTTAAGTTGTCATTGTGGCAGCCATAAACGTATGTTCTAAGAGAAAACATGGGAATTGATGCGCCAAAGAGTTCAATGTTGTATGGGAAAGAAGCTAAAACTGAACTGACCAAGATTGTTCAGGATAAGTCTTTGAGGGTCCTTGTCTATGGAGAAGATTGTTACGGATGTAGTGTGGGTGATATTTATGTTCTTTTTGGTTGGTTGATAAGGAATTGATGCTGAAGAAGGGGCTTGCATAGCATTATGCAGCCTATGACAAGAGATTAGAATTAGAAATAGTAAGTAGTATTTGTGGTTTATGTAAATCCTTCAATGCCAATTTCATGAAGCTTGTCAAGGAGTTGTACTACTTTTCCTCTTATTTGATGTTGTGTTTTATTACAGTTGGGAAAAGAAGCTAAGGCAAAGAGAGTTGGACTATGGGCTTCATCAAACTCGGAGAAGTCATGGGAATGGAGAAAGGATCAACGGGAAGGTAGATTATAAGGTCCTACATCATAGTAAGAAAGAAGCACCATAGTATCCCTAAATTTGGTGGCAGACAACCTGCGATTATCATAAATTTCTATATTTAATGATTTATGTATAGCTAACTTGAAAAACTACGTATATTTAAAACAATTTCAACTGAATCATTTTATCTTTTATCCATTAGTGAAGTCATGAACTCATTGTGATGTTCATTGAATGGAGATGAATAATTAAACTGGTCATCCTACAAAATTATAGTCCATTAGTAACAAAACAACGTAAACTAAGATACCTAGAATATAAAAAAGATGAATGTTGTTTATATATGTTATTGATCTTTTAATAAAGATTGGACCGCAATACGGACAACAAAGGAATTCATAGGACATAAAGATAGGAAAACGGGCTAAGTTTGCTATGATTTCAACTATAGAAGATAGTGCCAATACAACTCACAACGAGGGGAACAATAATAAACTAACCTTATCAATGCACACGAAGACAATACAAGTGCCTTGTCTATTTTCATTCCTTCATATGTTTAATTGATTAAAAACTTATTATCCAAGTAAATACTTCTAATACAGTTATGTTTCTTACGCAACATTTTTTCATTAAACTATAGATGTACCTAGAGCTAACTGAATGTTATTTATGACTTACATTATTTATATGTTTTATTATAAGTGGACATGAAAGTTTTTTCCTAAATTAATCCAACCAGCTGCAAAAGTTAATTGCAAAGTTTGTTTGGCATTTCTCGTCATTAGTGTGAATTAGAACAATACTTTAGATGTTATGAACGAAAGTAGGGCGATGTTGTTTTCAAACTTATCATCAAATATTAATTTAAAACCTAATTATGGTTAAGTTATTATAAAATAATGTTATAGTTATTGTTGTGAATATAGTTATATTTGCGTTATTTTGAGATAATAATAGTGTTTATTGTTGTGAATGTATTTGTTATTTTGAGATAATGATAGTGTAGTTGTTTTTATTTGGTTGGTTTTAATATTGAAATTGAGCAGCAAAAAAATGGAAAAACATATGTATAGTAATTAGGTTTATTAAATAAAATTATGGATTAGCACATGGCAAAATTTCCTAAGATTCAACCAAAGTGAAGGTAATGTGTTACTGACTTATTTGTAGTTACATATAACTGCAACTAAATTAATTCCACATTAGCTGTGGTTGAAACCGCAGCTACTTGTAATATTTTTCCAGCAATTATACAAACCGTAGGTAAATAATTACCTACACACATTTTTTCAACGGTTGGTGTAACAGCAGGTAATAGTAAACCACCGCCAAATCCAAAATAAACCACACCTAACACCATATTTTTTAGTAGTGTGAAGTACATAATTAGTTTATCACTTTTATGTTTGTGAAAATTTAGTTTTTTACAAATTAATTATAATAAATTAGTTTAATAAAAATTTAAATTTATACAAAAGTAATCCCTCATAAATTTAAATTTGTACAAAATCGATCACTCCATTTGTTAAACTAGGGATTGATTTTACATAATCTAAAACTTTTTATGGATTAATTTGTTACAATTTTTTGTAAGAGACCAAATTATTATAAAATATAAAGGTGGATAACCAATTTAATACTTCCCTTGATATAGAATGAGTAGATTCACTCACTTTAAATCTATCTCTTTTTAAATTTGATAAAAAAAATTAATGAAGAGAAAAATACTAAAACATGTAGCCATGACTTATTCATGGTTAAAATATATATTTATTATTTGTTTTATTGACTTATATACAATTATAACAAGTTATAAAAGCTAAGAATATGAATAACTTTTAGAGCTTGTCATTTAGATAATTTTATTACCAAACTCATCAGGTTAGACGTTGGAAACTTTTAACTCACAATTAAATAAAGCTTTTCCAGCCTAACTCGATCTTTAAAATCTTAATATTCAAACATATTAGAGTCAAGCCGAATTAACCCATAGTAACCAATTGAATTTTAAATTGTTTGCACTCAATTTCTATCACTCGTGGATCATGTGACTGATGTGACCATTATGCCTGCACCTTCCCCGCTTGATTAGTAAAGACTTCAATTTGCAAAGTAAAATCAAGCTTTCGGTGGTGATGGGATGTGATTCGACATGTAACGTTTGGAAGATGGCCATTGTAGTTTTCTTAACACTGCGTACTCTAATTATGAGCAAAGCATGGAAATTAAGTATCTATCACGTCATATTACTGCGATCATCTTCTGAGGTAGCTAATGAGTTTCGTATTGCGATCGACCAGTTATACGTTTTAAACATATTATTTTCTCATCTCTATATTTTTATTTTAAACATTTTTAGAAAATACTTAAACATATATTATATTACTCTCCTCTAAACATATATTATATTATAAAGAATTTTATCATCAATATATTCTTATGAACAAAATTTTATATTTAGTTAATAATACATGTTACTTAAATATATCTAGAATTAATATCATCAAAGACCAAATAAAATTGTGTAAATACATTCATTTTTCTAACAAAATCTCAAAAATTGGTATAAGTGAAAATAAAAATATAAAATAATTAAAATGAACACACTTCTTTTTTTTCAAATTTTATTATCGCAACTTGTTTTCAAACAAAGATGATAAACAAATTAAGAAAATTTATTAATAAGGTATAGTATGTTAACTTTTTAAGGTTAATTTGTGTATATATTTGTGATTAAGTGAAGACAACTAAAGAGTGAAAGATTAGAGAAGAGAACTAAAATACTAACTAAAGTAAAATAACTATATATATATATATAAGCTCTGAATCAACAAAGAAGAGTGCATAAAAACACATTAATTGAAAAAAGAAAGTTAAACAAGAAAAGTTGAATTGTGTTTTATTTGAAATAATAACATTTAATATTTAATAAATAATATAAGGGACCAAATGAAAGTTTTATCTTTATATATAGGGTCAACAACTAAATTACACACATATGTATATATTAGGAATTTTGGGTGAATCCATGGCAAGCTACCCCTTTCCCTCCGCCACTGTTTATTTAGACAGATAAAATATTAAAATAGCCATTATTTAGTTATGGTCAAAATATATATATTTATTATTTGTTTTATAACTGACAAATATAATAAATTGCAGAAAGCTAACGATATGATCAACTTCTGGGGCTTGCTATTTATATATATTCTCGTGACCAAATTCATAGGATCGGGTCAAGTTTGAAAATTTTCAATTGAAATTTAAACAAAACTTTTTCAGCATAAACACGGTCTTCAAATCTCAAATAGTTTCGTTTAACGCGTGTAGGTAATACATACATACGTGTGTGTCTATATAAACAGAGAGAGTTGACTAATTTTATTTAAATTTTACGTAACTTATTTGCACTCAGTTTCTATCACTCACGAAACATGAGTGAAGTGATCCATGGTACACGGAACATATGAAAATAAATTTAGTGAAGTTAAATTTTTAAATATAGGCGAATTTGTCAAAATTTATATTATTATATAAAAATTTAATAGTTCAAAATTTTAAAATAATAAAAAACTGTTTAATATCAATTAAAATTTGAATTATTGAATAAAAATTTAATGGGTTAATTTTTTTAAACACAAAAAATTCAAATTTTTAAATACTAAGAATCCACATACAGAACATACACAATAAATCTCCATGCTTTCCCCGCTTGATTAGTAAGGACTCCGTATCAAACCTAAACAATTTGAAACGTTTCGATGACGGCTATTATTGTTGGGTACTCTGATGGTGAGGTACTAAGACATTCAAGTTTCGATCACGTCATAGTACTGAGATCACCGTATGAGGTAGCTTAGTTTTATATATTGCAATTGACAAAGACTAGGCATCCTCAATGACAAATTTGATAAAATTATATACGTTTTATTTTATAATAATGAGTAGAAAATAATTGATTTAAAAAAATAACACTGGAAGCAACTAAAAAAAATAAGTAAAATGATAGAATATTCATTAATTAGGATCTTCAAAATTTTCTTTATGTCATTTCAACCAAAAAAAAATGAACATAAAATGAGTGAGGTCCCACTGCAAAGAAAAAAAATTGTGTTAAATAAAAATTTTAAATTGTAAGCATAAGAAAAATACCACTTGAGGTCTTCATTTATCATTAAACTATCATTTTGACCCCTTATTCATTTTATTTATCAAAATGATCTATACTAATTAAAATATTGTTGTTTTCTGTCCCCCACTTTTTAGATATTTACTATATGTAATCCATCGAGTTCAATCTAATAGTTCTTGTGAAGAGATTAAAAGTGATAATTTTTAATTAGTAAATAACTATTTTAAAAAATAAAATAAATGAGGAATCAAAATTATGTTTTTTTTAGTATGAAAGTTACTTAAATACCCTTCCTCTTGTTTTTTTATTTTAATCAAGCTATATTCATTCATCTATGGATTTCAAATGAGACAAATACAAGTTTGGCCTCTCACTTTTAGCTAAAGAATTAATTTTGTCCTTTAAAAAATGAAAAGTATGAAATTTATGCCCTACGAAGATGAAAAAATGTACTGAATTGGCTCCTTTGGAGAATCAAATTGATATTTGAAAAACTTTTATTTTGTAAAGAATTTTATCTTTGGAGAATTATTTTGATACTTTCTATTTTTAGAAGGTCAAATTGATCTTATGATTAAAAGTGAAAAATTAAAATTATGTTTTTCTCGATTTCAAATTTTACCATTCTTTAAAACCTTTGGCTTATTTTAGTATAAATAATAAGAAATATTTTAATGACTTTACATAGTTAAATTTTTTTGGAACTATTTAATACAAAATTTTATTGATATGAAATTAATAAATCCAGATACTGAAGATATTATAATTAAATATTATAGTCAGAGTATACACATGTAATTTTCTTAAAGTAAACCATATATAAGCAATAGAAAAGATTTAAGTTCATTAAAAGACAACATATTTTTCATTCATAAATATTTATTAATTAAATAATATAACTGACATATATATAATTAAGATACTTTATTTGATCTGTTATATAATTAAGATACATTAGGGGACAATTTGTGAAAGGCAAAAGCACCTAAAGATAATTTATCTTGAGATACTAACTTTAGTTGATTCTGAATATTTTGGTACATAAACGTCTACTCCTTACTTTTTATCTGAATCTAATAGAAATGGAAACTATATTCCTATATTTGATTGCTTTTAATTTATAAATTTTTATGGTGTAAGAAATTAACTCAATATTTTTTTATTTAATTTCACATTTTTTTATTTTTATTTTTATTTTCTCACAAAAATTCTAACAACTAAACGGTCTTAATTCTTGCCTAAAAGTAAGGTTCGCGTCATCCTCACAAAGTGACAAAATGGGGATTGTTAGAACATGATGAAAACGCTTTAGTTATTGTTGAAAGAAACAAATGCTGTGAATGCACGCGTCCAATTCATGGCGTCAGGCATTGCGAACTTTAATCAAATCCTATTGAAAAGTTATAATTTAGGGTTATAATTTTAAAATATTTGTTATTATAATGAAGATTTTTAAATATGTCAATGACTATATTTTTTATTCAATTTTATTCTGAGATACTGGAATTTTGTATTTGGATTTTTTATTATATATTCATAAGGTTTTAGGACAGAGTATTTCAAAGTAAAAAGATATTTAATTATAAGTTTTTCAAATGGTTTTCAAATTTAAAATTGTTTACCATAGATATTTTAAATTTAAAATCTTTAATTGTAGTTTGCCATCTCTTTTCCACCGCATCATCTTATTACCACATTAGGATTAACTCAGCATACTTACCTCACTAATTTCTAATTATAACTAATTAACATAACTTTGAATGATATTTTTCTGTGGGCGCAAGGAAAGTATGTTTTTTAATGTAGCTGAATGATCAGTTTTTCAACGACTTTAATTCAACCTCCGCGTTATCTTATTACCACAGCAAGATGACTTCAGCATGCTTACCTCATATTCAATTTTATTTTAAATTGAATTATTACTAATTTTTTTTAATGATGATATTTTAATGGCTAAAAATATCTGTTCCTAGTGTATGATGTGATAATTATTATACTTAAATATCTTTTATTCATTATTGAATCATACTTATTACTTACATAAAAATTAGACCAATATTATATATACATACATACATACATACATATATATATATATATATATATATATAATAAGTATAATTAAATTTGATAAAACTCAAAAAATAGTATTTTATAATAATTGATTACATCATAACCAAACCGAAGGATAAATATGAGTTTATTGTATTATTACTTTTTATAAATGATTATATTATTACAAAGTGATACTAACTGACTGATAAGTTTTTCAAAAACTTAGGTTACATTGTATTCAAGAATTTAAAAGAACGATACTTGAAAATTTTGTTGAGATCTTGACTAATTGTTATAATTAGGCTATTATGCGAATCAATAATTGATTGCTTTCCGCTGAAACAAGGAAGAACAAAAAAGTTGTCGTGTCTTTCTGGCTTCGGGTCGTTTCGGTGCCGTAGATCACATTGTCATACATAAGAACCACAAGTTGACAAGGGGGCCCAACTTTGTAAATTAATAACCATGTGGTCCTATGAGAAGCTCGCCAAACTTTGAAAATAATTTGTGATCAGAAGCCTGTTTACGACAAAAAATGTTAATTTTTTAAGCATATTTGAGAAACTTATTTATCAAATATTTGAATATGATAAATATAAAAATTTTAATGCGTATTTTTCTATGTGGCTTAAATATGAAGATTACTTTTTTATATATGTATATATAGGTCAAGTTTAATTTTTTTACAAATAAATATTGATGTAATAATAAAAATTAGAGGACTTACTATAGTGAATCATGCATCTTTGGTACATTTTATTGGCGGACACTGTGGGCCACGGGCCTGTGATGACTCCATCCGCGTGCAATAATTGCTATTAAACAAAAATATAACAGTTAAATATGAGCTGCAGCTTCTATATATAGAGGGACTGGTGTGTGTAAGTGGCACAAAACACAGAGAGAATCACAGAAGTGAGAGAAAAAGAAACTGAAGAGAGGCAAAGAGAGAAATTAAAGAATGGAGGTAACTAAAGTGCTGCACATGAATGGAGGTGTGGGAGAAGCAAGCTATGCAAACAATTCCTTAGTTCAGGTATTATTATGATTGTATCTTCCTTACTGTACCGATTTTCTGTGAAATAAACTGATTACTAAGGAAAAAACTACTGTATGCGATTGCGCTCACATACTAACTCTTTTCTGTGATGGAAAACAGCAAAAGGTGTTGACAATGACAAAGCCAATCCGAGAAAAAGCCATTACCAACCTCTATAGCAGCATGCTCCCAAGAAGCCTAGCAATTGCAGACTTAGGTTGTTCTTCAGGGCCAAACACGTTCTTTGTGGTTTCTGAAGTTATCAGAACAGTGGAGAAGCTTTGCCGAGACCTAAACCATCAGTCTCCAGAATACCAAGTCTTCCTGAACGATCTCCCAGGAAATGACTTTAACAACATCTTCAGGTCTGTTGACAGCTTCAAAGAGAAACTGAGTAATGGAATGGTTTCTGGCGTTGGTCCTTGCTTCCTTGCTGGGATCCCTGGTTCCTTCTATGGCAGACTTTTTCCTTCCAAAAGTCTCCATTTTGTTCATGCCTCGTACAGCCTTCAATGGCTATCTCAGGTATGCTAGCTAGGTCTATTGTGATTTTTTTATGTCTTTCGTATAAATGATAAAAAAAAATATTATGAAGGGTGAAATTTTTGTTCATTGATTAATTAGGTTCCTGAGGGAGTGGAACAAAATAAGGGCAACATTTATATGGCAATCACAAGCCCCTCAAACGTGTTGAAAGCTTACTACGAACAATTTCAAAGAGATTTTTCATTGTTTCTCAAGTGTCGTGCGGAAGAAGTGATTGAAGGGGGTAGCATGGTGCTTACATTCTTGGGAAGGAGAAGCGACGACCCCTCAAGCAATGAATGTTGCCTTATTTGGGAACTCATGGCTAGAGCTCTCAATGACATGGCCTCCGAGGTACCCACGTATTTCTATTTTTGACTTCCACCGCAAAAAATAAAGTTGAACAGTGGGATGGAGGGACCAGGCCTATCTCATCATGCTCTTGCTCTTCTAACAGTTATTGGATCCGCTCTTCTAACAGAAGGACGGATTTGTAGTAAAATAATATAAAATAATAATATTTTATTAATATTAAATTAATAAAAATATATTAAATTAATAAAAAAATTTATTATATGACAAGATCCCTGTTATAAGAACGAATCTGCCTCATCTGATCATGGCCATATATTACTATTGATATAATCGAAAAGAACAAGAGAAAAACATGGCAAATATTAATGAACTATCAGTTTTATTAATTTGAAATACATGATAAACTAATTTATTTTACTTTGAGCTACGTACAGGGAATCATAAAGGAAGAAGAAGTGGACTCGTTCAACATTCCTCAGTACACACCATCCCCATCTGAAGTGGAAGAGGAGGTAGTAAAAGAAGGGTCATTCAGCATCAATTGCATCCAGGTATCTGCAGTGAATTGGAACGCTTACGATGACTGGAACGCAATGGACTCCGAGTTTTCTGAGTCAGAAGTACTGAGTGATGGTGGCGACAAGGTTGCAAAGACTATGAAGGCTGTGGCTGAACCTCTACTGATCAGCCACTTTGGAGAAGGTATCACTGAAGAAGTTTTCCGACGATATCAGAAAATCTTAACTGATCGTATGTCTAAGGAGAAAACCCAATTTATCAACGTCACCATATGTGTGACCAGAAGAGCATGAAGATCACAAAAATCACATAAATATCTCATCATTGGAGTTGTGTGTGTTAGCGTGGTCTATCTATGGTAAATTACTTTTGAACGTTGTAATTTGTGTTGTTCGCAAACGTGTAATAAATTGGTGTTTTAAAGTTCAAGTTGGCAGTTGTGGGTTACTCTTATAAGAAAAAACTTTTTATACATATATATATATATATATATATATATATATATTATATAGGTTACTCTTGATAAGTGAAGTTTAGTATCATGTATTAAATAATTTTTAAATGTTTTCAGTTCATATACATACTTTAAAAACTTAAGTTTAATTCGTTTTACAAACATGCAATTAATAATTTTTATTTACTCATTTAGTCAAGAGGAAATGAGCTTGGCTATTTGCAGAATCGCAATGATAAGTTAAAAAATTAAATATAGTGAAAATAATTATTTTGATGTTATATTTTTTGATTTGGTTTTATTTTAATATTTTTAAAATTAAAAAATCTTAAATAGTCTTTCAATATCGAATTTAAACCCATACTGTTCATCCACGAATTAAATATTTTAAGATGATTTTTTATTTTTTAATATCTGACTTAAAGTGATTCTTCGTTTTGAACTTAATAGAAAATAGTTACTTTAACTCAAATTATAAAAATTAAAGACTTAGAGACTTTTATTTATAAAGTTAAAATAAAATTAATTTCAAAACTGAAAGATTAACTTGAAACTTTAAATTTATAAAAGACCATAATAATTACAACTAAATTTAAAATTAAATGAATAAAATAATACATTTTTCATTAAATATATTATCCTAATAAAATGCCTCTTAGCAAATCACTTGAACATTTACCGTGGATGAGGACTTCCACCATTTTAAAGATACGTTGTAGGATGAAAATAATATATATATATATATATATATATATATGTCTATAAATTCAAAATATTTTTCTAAAAAGTTATTTAAAAAATGTTGATATCAAACGCTAAAAAAATAATGATTTAACAGCAGTAAGTTTAACCGTAATCAAAATGATCGTTGTTAAAATTGCTAAGCCAAGGCCTAAATATTGGTCATAATGAGTAATGACCTAACTACAATTTGGCCTGTAATCAGGATTAGGACTTGTTGGATACTAGTGCCCCAACTTCCCCCGACTTGGCCCAGCGTAATTATTCCAAAATTAGTTTTTGAATAATAATAGAAAAAAGAAAACGTGGTCGAACTTTCTGGCCGGCCACTTGGGATTTCACGCGTATGAGAAGTCACGTATCAGATAACATGACGTGTACATGTCAGTAACATAATAATTATGATCTTTTGAAATAAGTAACGTAATAATTATTATTATGATTGTAATAAATTGTAGTAATACGTAATTATATGCAGCTTTCCAATTGGGCCTGCCTTATATTGGACATTATGGGGTAGACGAATTCAGATTTGCCTTAGCTAACGGGAGGGATTATTTATCGTTCGATCTTGTAATTTTTAAAATTTAAATAATTAAGTAAAGAATTAGCGCCCACGTGTAGTTAAAAAAATAAATTTTTTACTATATATAATTATTAAGATTAATTTACACCATTAAATAATATAATTCTTTTAAATTTAATTGTTAAATCTATATATTTTTACTTAAATACTACAAATGTAAATATTTTTTTAAACTATATGATGGCAAAACCATTAAATGCTTGAAACTTCATGAAAAGATTACATAATGGACCTTTTTTTTCCCCCTCAATTTCTCTCAAAGAGACAATGACACAAAGTGTGTATGATTTTTCCCTTAACTAGAAAATTAACAAAAAAAATTAAATAATCTAGACTCAAGCAATTATACAAAGGGGAAGATAGATTTCTTTTGCACCTCCAAGTGCCAACCAACCAAGAGATTATCACCTCGTTTGGCTCGTTGATTTAGGGCAAGGGAATAGGGGAGGCATTGACTATCTTGCATTTGGTTACATTTTGTGTGGCAGAATCAATTTGCCATGGAAATCCTTTCTCCCGCGTATATGGGAGAGCTCTCCCCATCCAAATTTGGGTGCAATCTTGATGGTCTCTTGGGAATGCTTTTAGCTTGGATGAAAATGCCCTGACTTCTATAGGACGTCTTGTTTGATGTTACTTCTTCACCCAACCCCCTAGCACCCGAAAGTAATGTTAAAGTAAGCACTCCTCACCCACCCATTAGTATAACCCATCCTCACATACGTCAAAGAGCAGTTGCTCCCTCTGCAAACTCATACGGTAGAAAGGAGGCACCATTGCTAGCGACAAACTCGGAAAAGGTTAGTGTGCTTCGATCTTCTCTGCTATAGTACTATGAACCTGCCCTAGTTCTCGCCTTTCCTACTTTGTGCATTTTATATGGCTGTTGAATGTTTTATGTGGTCATTTATATGGTGTGGTGAGTGGGTTATGGGCAAAAACACATCCCTTTTTTGGGTATTTTGCATTCGATGGTTTAATAGAGGATGTAACCACTAAATATACTTCCTTTATCTTTTTATGCAGTAGATCTGCCAAATGTATTTGTTTCTTTTTACGTGTCATTTTGCCTTGGTTGTGTGTAAATGTAGTGCTAACTGGTGGTTTTGTTGTGGTAAGGCTATTCCGATTTGTGGGTGATCTATGTATACTAATCGTTACTACAGGCGCTATTATTATTGAGATGTTAGTAAAATGGCTATTGAATTTTAGGAATGAGATTGCGTAGGGTAGGTTTATTGGGCCTTATAATGGATTGAAATGTGACAAAAAAGTTAAGAGAGTTTGTTTGTTTATTGTTTATTTTTTTATATGGTATGTGTTATCTTGAAGTCAAAATGTTTCATTGGAAATAAGGGATAATTGTATTTATTGTCAAGTATACATGCACATGATGAGCCAAAAAAAAAAAAAAGGACATGTAAGTGATAAATCATGTTGATGTGTGCATCCATAACATACTTCCACTATGTTTTCACAATCTCCTTTTCTAATTACGACTTGTATTTTCACTTCTACCTTATGGATCATTTTACAAAATTATGCATTAAAGTTAAACTGTCCCACAGAATTGGAAGACAAATTTATAAGGCCTCATGCCTATATATTTAGAACAGTTGCATTTTGAAGACTTAGCCATTTTATTCTTGTTTCTCCTTTATCCTTCTTTGCTTCATAGGTAATATGTTTGTTTCTAATCTAACCACGTTCATTAGTAATTTTTTTTTATAAGATAACATGCTTGTTTAATATTATTATGAAATATTCATTTCTGTGTCCAGTGAAATGGATCATTTTGTAACACCAATGATTCCATCTCGAAAAATAGTCACACTGTATGGATGGTTAGACACTTTTTACAAGTTAGACACATTGACACTCTCACAATATAGTTAATATCCTATTAGCATGTTTTATTTTTTTTTTAAAAGATGATAGCAAGAGATATTTATACAGTCTGTTTCAGTATATGAGAACAATTTTGTTTCACTTTATTGACCATTATTATGAAGGTAAATATATACTCTTCAATGCTATTTTCTGGGTGCTCAGTCTTGTGTACTGATGAAGCCTAAACCTGTGCTCCTTGACTCACAAGATGAGCAATGGAAGTGGTTCAAGGTAAGTATTTGGTTTTTTATACCTACATTGTTTATTTCACTTAACATTAACATTGTTGGCATGTCTTTACACATGTTTAGAATTGTCTCGGTGCACTTGATGGCACACATATGAGGTTCAAAAAGTCTTTAGATGACAAGCCTAAGTATAGGAACAGGAAAGGAAAAGTGACCAATAACATGCTTGGAGTATGCTCATTGGATGCATAGTTCATCTATGTGCTATCTAGGTGGGAAGGGCTACAAACGGTAGAATTTTGCATGATGCAATTACCAGGCAGAATGACCTCAAAGTGTTGCAAGGTAAGTTGGCTAGACTTGCTAGATATCTATTATCCTGTGTATGATTTGCAACTAATTGAGTTATTTTTTAAGGGTAAAAATTTAATGCTGAAAACAATCTTTATCTGTATGTTTTTTTTAACATTAACATTAAAATTAAAATTAGTAGGTTCTTTCACTCATGAGATTTAATCTTTTCATGGCACTTTTACTTAGTCCTAGTAAGTTGTGAAAGAGATTTGATATTTTCATAGCACTTTTAGTCAGTCCCGATAACATCATGGGGATGAAATTTGTGTTTCAAGGGTCTTGATGATGGTAAACACCCACCAAATATAATCATCTATTCTTTTTTGTGAACCAAATCAAACCCTCCATTACACAAACTATCAAAAATCTTGACTTTAATAGTATTTTTCCCTTATGTACCCTTTTTACTTGTTTCCAACCATGATTAAGAAAACATTGGTTTTATTAATTATCCTTCCTCTTAGCTCTTCATTCCAAATATAACTAGTATAAATCAATAGTTGGTACCTTTTTCTTTCTTAATTTTAATTGACATTTGCTCCAAACTAAAACAGTATGTCTGGACAAGTGATAATAGAAAAGGAGAAGGAAAAAAATTAATGCTAAATCAGTCAAAGATTGATTTTAATTTTTTTTAATTTAAATTAAAATTTTGACACTTTGTGACAAAGATTTATAAATGACTTATACTCAGATATTTTACATCAATTAGTTCTCATATTCAAAACAATTTAATTAATTCTATTCTTTTAGATATTTACATTTATTTCAAATATTATAATATATTGTTGAAAAAAAAAAATCTAATCTAGTTACATATTGAATGTTATAATGGCTTGTTACATTTTAGATAATTGATTTTTGAATTAATTGTGAAAAAGAGAAGCATATTGTGTGCATGAGGTAGCCTGCGGAACAATTAAGTGAGAAAGTGAGAGATTCCATCATCTGTAAGTATAATTCCATTTAGTATATTTATTCTTTACCATTAAAATTAACTTACTAACCATATGGTATATTTTCCATCTTACATATATACTAATCATGCATATGACTTATGACCCTATTCTCAATTAGTGTTTTTAAATTGGATAAATTGTGTTGCTATGGCAGGATGTTACTATCTGGTGGATGCTAGGTTCATCAATTATAATGGGTTCCTTGCACCATACGGAGGTCAACAATATCACTTCAGAGAATGGAGAGAAGGTTGTAGTCCAAAAAATCCCTATGAGTACTTTAACATGAAGCATGAATGTTATTGAGTGATGTTTCAGTATGCTAAAGCTATGTTAGGCAATTCCTTGGAGCCCATCCTTCTATCATGTTAAGATGAACAACTGGGTGATAATTGCTTGTTACCTATTGTACAACCTAAATGTTGAGCTAGATAATGCTGACGCAATACTACTATTAAGGGATAAAAACACTCGTATCCACAATGGAACCTACTAATGAGTGGAATAACTGGCGAGATAACTTAGCCTAGCAAATGTTTTTAGAGTACCAGCATCATCGTCATGAGGTTTAGGGTCTTTCACATGTTATATAACCTTGAATATGTTGGCTTATGTGATGTATACTTAGTGGGTTGTATATCATATTTCACCTTAAGTTGTTACATTAACACTATTGTTGTTGTACTATAATATCCTTCAGTGTTCATTGTTGTGACTTTAATACCTAACAATGTTATTGCTGTGGAGTAGACAAATATAATACTCATTTTATGTATGCTGATTATGTTATATACAATTGACTTATAGTGTGATATGTGATTGTCTGCTAATTATGTGATATGTCTAATGTGTCACGTAATGTGGTGCAACATGGATTCAAAATGTTTTTTATTTTGCAAGTGCAGGCAGTGACAATGGTGAATCCATCAAGTGGTAGCATAACTGATGGAAAGCAAGTATAGATTGCGAATGAGGATAAAAGTCTTAGTGGATTGCTTGGTTGAGATTAAGACCAAGCAAAAATTCATGCAAGACTATCACTTCACCCCCAGATATCTATGAGCGCTTAAAAGGAGTGATGGAACTTCATTGCCTTGGCACTGGGATTAAAGCCACTCGCATATCCAATCACGAATTAAGACAATCAAAGGGTTGTGGCAAATTGTACATGATATGGTTTGTGGTGTAAACATAAGTGGATTTAATTGGGGCGATGAAAAGAGGTGTGTCACTGCCGAGAAGCATGTGTGGGACGAGTACGTGAAGGTATTAAATGACCATAGCTTATGCATGCATCATTTTTAAGGGTGGTTGTTGGTATTCTGACGGCATTTGCATAGACGTTGACACTACTATGGATGACATATTTTTGGTTCGTACATAGTTAATGTCCTTTGTTGATTAGTTATTACCTAGGCTTAACATATGTGTACATCATTTTTAATGCTAGTTTTATGTTTTAACTACAGTCCCATGCATGCTAACACTACTATGAGTGACTTATTTTGCATTTTAGTATATACAATGATCTCTTATTGTTGATTAGTCTGCTGGAAGCATAGATGATGGTGTAAATTTTTCCTTATAGATTTGTCCTTATGTTGTTTATTAGTATATTAGAAGCATAATTCCTAGTGTAGTTTAATAAAAGCCTAGTTCCTGATCTCTGTTAAGGAGATTTTAATTCTCTTTCCATGCACTCTTCTTCAGCATATCATTTGTTCATTTTATTCTTTATTTTCCTAGATTTTTCCCTAAACAAATTATTTGGGGTTTACCTTGTACAGTTGATTAGGTGAATTTATATGCCATGAATGTTCCTATTTATCTTAGATTTGTCATAACTTAACTACTTTCATGCTAGTTACGCAATGGTTAAAATAATTATGTTTTATTAATAAGTAACGAGTTTCTTTTAAAAATAAACAATTAATAGGTTTGAAATTTTAAACAAGTCAATGTTATAATTTTAATATTTTGAAACTAACAATCACATTTATGTTTCTTGCATAGACTTATTTGAATTTAGCTAGGAAATTTTGCTACCACTGCATATTTGAATTTACCTTAAAATAGCTTTCTGCATGTACTTTTATCATTTATCTTGTTCTTGATGAAGATAGAAATTAAATTAAAATAGAAAGGTTAAAATGTCATACAAAATAATAGTGCTAGGATGTTAACTTGATTTCTTCATGTCTTTAGTATGCTTGTGCATAAAAATGGACAGTGGAGTAGTAACAAGAGTATGCTGACCTAATTTTGTGCTTATTGGCATATCTGTTTGATGAATTCTGGTTTGGGGTTCCATTTTGGTCTTTGCATTCTAATGAGTTATGTTGTTTTTCCTGCATGTATATTAACAAGAAGGCAACACAATTTAAGCACAAATCATTTCCCCAATATGATAAACTAACCTATGTGTGAAGGAAAGACAAGGGCCACTGGGAGATATGCCCATCAGCCTATGATGTGAATAAGGTAATTGACGAGGAGGATTTCTATATGGTGTCTGCAATGGCTGACATTAAGTAAGAAAATGAGATCAATCCATTTCCTACATTCAAAGAACAACCACCTGTCATTGGCAATAAGGCGTCATTTGGTTTAAGGAAAAGACATCGTTGTAGTTCAAATGAGGGCTTCATCATTGCCATTCAATAGATGGCTAACAACTTGCAACTTGGGATGAGCACATTATGTATGGCAATGGACATCAAGCGAGAGGATCAGATTCACGAGCTACTACGAGTCCTTAGACTTATAAGCCACTACTACGTACGTGCTCACTTGAAGCTGTTGGAGAACAACAAGCTGATGGTGGCATTTGGCTCACTCCCAAATGAGATAAAACTAGAATGGCTGAGGGAGCTACTGAATTAATGCATTGACTATGCCATGGACATCTTTTAAACTGCATACAGGTATTACCCAAGTAGGGTGACATCATACTTTGGTGACCTTGTAGTGAGGTCCTGATGTAAACTTCTTTTGCCTGTCCAAGGCTATAATGCTGTTGGTAATTTTTTGTATCCATGCAACTGGTGGTAGTGTGCCAAAAGAGGTATTCATGTTATCGTAATATATTTTGATCCATAGAACTTGTATGTGATGTTTGTACTTAGGGCTAAATGGCTATGTTATGCATGAAACTCTGTAATTATCAATATGGAATGAAGTAATAAGTGCTTTTATGTGATGGGTATACTTTTACCTTGTTGCCTTTTGTATGTATTTAAGATATGTGTTTATGGTCAGAATCACTTATTTTTATTGGTCTTAGTTGCTACCATTTAATGAATACCCCATAAGTCTTATATACATAACATATGCTATACGTGCTTTGGCTCATAAACTGCCATTTTGATTGGACATAATTTCTTACAATTATCAGTTTATTCTCTAGTCCCCCTTCCTTTGTGAATTATTTTGTCCTACAATTATTTGTTAGTAGTGTTCTTGTGTTTCATCAAATGAAAGCCAGCATAAATGCTTATACAAATTTTGTAAAGTTTGGCTTGTATTTAGCACACCACCCTCCTTATCTTTTACGAGCTGTGTAAGTAACTAGAGAAGGTGGCTTTTCGTATTATATATCTTTCTTATTATATTTTCCTTACTGTATTATCTCTCTTATCTATATTTCTTGAATACACTTTCATATACACATGTGTGTGTGTGTGTGTGTATGCATATACACAAGCATCAGTTGATGATCAGAGGAGTATTTCTAAACCTATAACATAACATAAGCCCCCTCTTGGTTTTGGTTTACATAAGAAAATTACATTTCACCTTGCTTTGCTAATATGTAGTAATATCCTATTATATATCACACCTTTCATTCTCTCCACCATTTGATTATATATTCCTAAACCTATTACTAAAATTGGATTCAAGGAAGGGAAAATGTAGTTGATATTTTCCTTCTGCATATCTTTACAATTTTTCCTATAACACAACATCTTGGAACTTACTAACAAGTCAAGAAACAAATTTTAATGGCAAGACCTCAACAATTTCATTGGGTACACATACAAGGCAACAATAGCATGACACTATCATATTGATCTATTACATAGTTCAACATTACAAAGGCCATACATTGAACAAAACTCCCACAAAAATTCTGGGATATGTTTTTCAGCCACCCCATATTCCTACTGGTTACTACATCTAGATAAAGCAAAACCTACAATAGCCATTGTGTTTCCCAGTGGTGTGCATCAGCCAAATACAATACACATTACCCATTTACATATATACCACAATTTGAACACAACAACCCTAAAAGCACTTAGGCAGTAGGACTAGCAACATGACCATAACCAAGACATACTCCTTGTTGAAACCCCTAGACCCACCCACAAGCCTATTGACCTGTCATTAGAATTCAGCAATTTCAATGGTCATGGTGTGAATTTCTTTAAAGTGGTCACATGGTCCTAGTTTAATTCTTTAGTCCTCACCCTGCTCAAAAAGCCAACCAAAGTACTTGCACCGATTGTTCTCCCATTTTGCATACAAACAATTTAGATTCTTCTCAGACTTAGATATCTTGATAGCAGCTTGCCAACCACAGAAGGAGTTTTTATTCCGTAGCACATGAGGCTTGCCTCTAAAACTCTCACCCACACTTGAGTTTGACATGCTGATCTACACCATAATTACACTAACCCATGTCATTTTAATTTCACATAGGTATAATTTCTGACACTAAAAAAAAGCTGTTGAAATAATTCCAAATTTTCTAATAGTTTGAGCTTGTGTTATTTCTCAATCTATGATTCAACATGACATATAACTAGGAACGCAACACTTGTGGACCATTTTATTTTAACTATAAGAATTGACATGAAAACAAGAAATCATGCATCCATTCATACTTGTTTCTTGGTGAATTAAAAGGGAATAACATTTACTTCAAGACCAAAATGAGAAAAGGTCCATACTTTAAGTAAGTGCCACATTTTGATTCTTCAAATGAATTGGTTAAAATAATTTTATTGGACATTTACTTTCTCTCAATATTCATTCTAAAGTTCATATTCTATCCCATAAATTCTTTTTCCTTTGTTGATTTTAATGCTTAAACTTATTAATTTGCTTTATGTACTACATATATACGATACCATAGCCTACACCATACTGATAAAGACATTAACTTCTACCTTTTCATGCCCCTTTTTGATGAACTAGGCCACACATTCAATAGAAAAGGATAGCAATTACACAAAGAAACAAGTTTAAATTCAATAGACTAATCACTCTAGCTATTGCATTGTTCTCATACACATAAATATGCAATAATAAAGCACTAAATCTCATGATATAAGCTATAATGTTATATTTCTAATGGCATTATATAGCAAACAAGTATCCTTTATAGTTTTCCTCTCCTTAAAGTTCTCATTCATTGATTCATTTTTCACAACAACAAATAGACAAGTACTAAGAACAAATATGAAATCATAACTTATTGTTAATTTACTTGTTCAAAGTTCTCTGGTCTTCCTATGTTAGCTGGGGGAAAGTTTTACCTTGTTTAAGCCAAAGAAGAGAAGCATGGGGGAAGGTTGTGTTCTAGCATTTTAGACCCACCATTGAAGAATACAAAGACTATGCCAACAAAACCATCCCCCAACTGACAAATTTAACCCCTAGATTTGTGTACAGTAAAGATATCGACGTAATGTTTTCCACATATCAAATTACAATTGGAGTTTCACTAAACAGAATGCCACGACCAACCTCCGGCGACTAATTTCCTAGCACTTAACTAGCGATGACGACAACAACTAGCTAGACTCACCACTGCGCAAGCTTTTAGCAAACAACGACACACAACACCTCTTGTTTGTAACTTCTCTTTTGTATTGACCTTGGGGTACGTGGCAAGCTCTGGGTATCTCTTTTTTTTTTTTTTTATTTAAGTGTAAAATGGTAACTTACTGACACATCCTCTCCATTCCTTTCCTAAATTTGCAAACCAAACACATTCCATTCCATCTGCAACCAAACATACATATTTGGTTTTGCATTCCCATTTCATCACCTATCTTTTTGGCAACCAAACAGGGCTTATGGGTTATTCACTGAGTATGATTGAGTAGCGCTACAAGGAAAATAAAGATTAGTTAGAGAAGAAAGTGAGAGATTTAATTAATTTTTTGAGTAATTTTGGATGGAATTATATAGACTTCTCTTCTCTATTTTCATAATATATACAAATCTCTTTTGAAATAAGACATTATCCTACATTTTAGTTCAATTTAAAATTTTTTACTAAAATATTCTACATTAATTGTCAAAATACATATTTTTTCTAAACTTGAAGATTAAAATAAAAGGCACTACAATCAAAAAAATTTTAATTTGGATTATATTTTAAAATAACATTTTGTTTCAAAAAAAAATGTGTATATATATTAAAAATTGATGGGAGGTCTGTCTAAATTCAGCAAAAGTCAAGAAAAAATTGTGTAATTTATTCTAATTTTTTTGGTTATTTCCTAGTTAATCAATGAGAACAAGAGATTTGAAAATTCTCACTAATCTCATAAATTATTTTTACTGTATAGGATACTTTTATAATTGTTGCATATATACTTATTGGGATTGGTTCAAAATGCAAAATATATAAGGGCATGTTTGGTACAGCCCAAGAGTTGGAAAAGGAAAGAGAAAACTGGTTGGAAAGCCTATGGACATTATTTGGTTTGTTGGGAGTTGCTATATCGGGAGAGTGGACTCCCATCGATACCAAAAAATTCTTTCCATCTTATTAGCCAAAGAATTGTACTAATGTCCATGAGCTACACCCCTCAAATTACATTTTTGCCCCTCTCTTTTTCCTCTTGCGTCATAACATGATGCCCCTCTCATTTGTTGGTAAGAAGGAAGGATTCAAGTGAGAAACATGGAGAGATGTGAATAGTTAATAAAAAAATGCTCACTTAAAAATAAAAAATAAATATTTTACTTAAAATAATATAATATTTTAATATTTCAAAAATGTTTTTTTTTACATAATAAAAAATTTATAAAATTATTTATTAATAATTATTATAAATAATTTGATATTATTTATTAAGAATACCCTAAACATAATTTTAAAAATATTAATTTAATGTTTTTGGTATAAAAATATTTTAGTGTTTTTTACTATTATCATTCTCATTCTATTATTATTTCTATCATACTAAAAAAATTTTACAACTCCATCCTCTTTTTCATTCTTAACATATGAAACAAATTTTTGTATCAAAACTTTTCTTTATATTCTATTCTTTTCTCGTTGTCTTTCTTATTCCTTCTCCCATTCATTTTCCTTTTGTATACCAAACAGGACCTAAGGGTAGTATTAATCATTGTCAAGTATTAAGTCATCAAAGTTTGTGTTTGTCATTCATAATTGAAATATTAATGGGCTTTTGGCTGCAAAATTTGGGTTGAGAAGTATGGTCACTTTTAGAGTTGAGGGTCAGATAGTCCAAGAAAATAAGAGTAAATGGCCCAGAAGATAAAAAAAAACTAAATGGTCTGTTCCATAATTCCACAAATGCAGACCAAATTCAATTCGTCCGTTTTCACACTTATTACGAGGCCCATAAGTTGGCTTAATTTAGTAGTCTTTGTAGAATAAAAAATTTCAGTAAGATTTCTTAAAATGAACATCGTTGTTCTTTTTCATTCTGGACCATATATGCGATCTCTATAATTATAAAATTGCTCCATACACAATAAGCTAAAGAGGCCAAAAAAATTCGGAACTAACCATATCAACAGTCGGACCATTAGCACAGATTTGATTTATAAGAATCTTCCCTATGTTATGTGGTTTAGAATAAGGGTTTTGTTGAAGGATGACCTTACAATATTAGTTAAGGATTATTTATCACATATAATAAATAAATTTTAATCAATAAAATTAGTCCATAAACTTTTAATATTATTCATAATTGATGCAATAAATGATTTTGAATAATTTTATTGATTAAAATTTATTTGTTAAGTGCAATAAATGATTCTTAATTAATATCTGAAGGCATTTATGAGCAAAAATGACTGATAATAAAAAATTTTTTGCTAACAAATGCCTTTAGGGCAGGCACTGATTAAGGATTATTAATAGCACACAATAAATTATTTTTAATTAATGAAATTAGTCAATAATTATTTATTATACTCATTACCAATAATAATAAATACTTATATAGACTAATTTTATTGGTTAAAATTTATTTATTATAAATAATAAATAATTTTTAACCCGTGTTTTCAAGGCACTGGTTAGTAAAACCTTAATTAAAAATATTTGAGTGACAAAGAGAATAACAATAAGATTTTTATTACTATTTAAAATTTTAATTAAAAAAATAATTGTCATTAATAAAATAAAATGATTTACATATTATTTTTAAAAATTAAATAATATTATAATGAGTTCTTAGTCAAAGAAAATATTATAATAATTATATTATTAGTTCATTTTATATTATCATTGACCTATCACATTGAAAAAATAATTAAAATAGGTTTTGAATGACAACTTTCCCATTCCATTATAAATATTTAAACATATATTCACCTTACTTTAATTATCATTTTCTTTATAACTATTCATCCAAACTTATTCTGAAAAGTGAAATAGACTAAAATTGAGCTGTCAAATTTTAATGATGTACCAAGACAGCTAAGGTATCATAATACATTTTCAGTTACGTGTCCTTTTTATCTTGTTGAAAACTATTCCAGAGAAGTAATTTTTTTTTTTTTAACGTTAGTGTCAGAGGGGGAACGAATTCCAGTATAAAGTAATCCTAGTGATTGAATAAAAACAGCTCAAGTAAACACCATGAGATTTCGTGGCAATTCCAAAGAATCTTATGTGATCACTTTAAGTCCTTTTCCTCCTCATTTTCATGTGGAATTAGTGGAATCGACATTGGATATGCCGAAAGCTAGACAGCGTGGGCCATTGGGTCGTAAGCGTTCAACTATAACATTTAAATTCATGGCTTACGATAAATTTTCAGTGGTATACATTGGCTGAGTTAATTAATACATACCTTATTGAAACTCCTTAAATTAGAATTAATTTATCAACTGCTGATACATTACATTCATTAATTACAGCGAATTGATTGCTGAGAATGCTACAATTTAAGTTCTAGCGAGTGCTATAATTGACCTCGTACTTTGCAGAGAGTTCACTACCTAAAGATGATACTTTTTTTTTTTTTTTTCACGGTACTTCTAAATATCATCATACTTTCCACAAAAATCTAGATTCTTCCTAAGGAATCGCCGAATATTCGGAACCATATAAAGTTGGAACAGAGTAAATCCAAAAACAACTTGTCTATATTAAATTTTTTTTTTTCTTGATCATCAACTGCACTAATGTCGAGCACAATGTTTGAAAATTTACATTCAATTGAGATAAGGAACGATCATACAATTCAATAATTTAATGGAGGTAACTTAAATCAGGATCAATTTTTAAAAAAAGAATATCTAAAAATGTAAATATATAGTATTTTATAATTAAGTTAATACTCAATTTGTAGAAGAATATTTAGAATAAAAATAAATATTTAATAATATAAAGATTGATTAAATCTTTTACATATGATAATAGATTTATGTAAGTAAGGTAAACTAAAGAAAGTATATATCATTAAACAATATATAAATCTTTACTATAACATACTAAAATCCTTATTTGAATTAAAAAATTAAAAAAAATCAATATAAAACAAGTTCAATACCAAAATCAGTTAATTTTTAATCATTTTAATCGTTTCTTGAGTTATCTTTTTCCTTAACTAATTTTAAAGACAATGAACCGAAGCACAAACTATTCTTTGTGTTTTCAGACCAAAATTAATTAATTCATTTACTTGTCTACGAAGTTAGAGCCATGTGAACAGAAGTACCCTTGATTCCTTGAAGTTGGAGACAACGACACACACCGGAAACTAAAAATTTGAGGCATTGACTCATGGTCGTCGCCGACCAATTAAAAAAGCCAGTGAAAATTTACTTGTGCACGAAGTTTCGTCCATCACATTGGTCACCACTTGGAGATATATTTTGATGTCGATCTTATCTGCAGAAAACAAGCCCGATGTGGCTATAATAATATTATATTACTGTATTATAATAATGATCCCCAAGAGGAATATTATATTACTGTATGCCACTTTTCAGAGAAGAAGCATGGAATTTATATTCCCTTTGCCCTCTTTGTGTGTCAATTGATGTGTCTGTGCTTACGTGTTGCTACCTGTTGAATTAGAGAAAAAGCATACACAAACACCAATAATGCCATTATATAATCAACCAAAAGGGTAAAGAGGTGCACTGCTTCACTACTAGGAGGATTCCACTCACTCGCTTACACAAAACGTCTCTCCATCTATAGATACGAATTCAAAGTTCAGAGCACCACAGAATTCTTGCTCTGTCTTCAAATTACCTTCAGCACCATGATATTTTCCACCGGAGACATGCCTTCGCCTTCCTCCATGTTCTCTGCTTATGCCTCCATGACTGCCTCTATTATGCTTCTTCGTTCAATGGCTAACGATCTCGTACCTCAGCCAATTCGAGGTTATCTTTTCAATGCCATTCGTTACTTCATCAAGCCGCGCTCTCCTTCTCTCACCCTGGTCATCGAAGAATCGAGTGGCATAGCTCATAACCAAGTCTATAATGCTGCCGAGGTATATTTATCAACCAGAGTCAGTCCCGATAACGAGAGGCTCAGGATCAGTAAGAGTCCGAAGGAGAAGAAATTGACCATTCGGCTGGAAAAGGGTGAGAAGCTAGTGGATTTCTATGATGGGGTTGAGCTCAAATGGAGATTTATCTGTGCAGAATCCGAGAAGAACAATCCCAATAACAACGGCAATGTCCCTGTGAATTCGGAAAAGCGATATTTTGAGCTGAGTTTCCACACGAAGCACAAGGAAATGGTGTTTGGCTCTTATCTGCCGTTCGTTCTGGAAAGAGCCAAGTCGATGAAAGACGAGGAAAGGGTGTTGAAAATGCATACTCTAAACACGTCCTATTGTTATAGTGCTGCGAAATGGGATTCTATCAATTTGGAACACCCATCAACGTTTGAGACTCTGGCTTTGGAGCCAGAGGTGAAGAAGGCAGTGATGGAGGATTTGAATAGGTTCTTGAGGAGGAAGGAGTTCTATAAGAAAGTTGGGAGGGCTTGGAAACGTGGCTACTTGTTGTATGGCCCTCCTGGTACTGGAAAATCAAGCTTGATCGCAGCCATGGCTAATTACTTGAAGTTTGATATCTATGACCTCCAACTTGCAGAAATAGTCAGAGATTCGGATTTGAGAAAGCTGCTCCTTGCAACTGCAAATAGGTCTATTTTAGTCATTGAAGACATTGATTGTAGCGTTGATCTTCCCGATCGTCGGCATGGAGATGGACGAAAGCAAGCTGATGTACAGGTTCGTAATAAATACTAATTTAATCATACCAGCATTTTTTAAGAGAATTTTAATTAGTTGTTAATTAAGTAACTTGATTAGAACTTTTTCAGTAGTCTAGTTTAGCTACTCATGACGGATACTGATTGTATTCGTATTAGCTATGTGCCAGAATTATTGGCCTAAAATGGGCTTTTGTACAATCCATTCACATAGGTTCTGATTATAGTATGCAATCTATCATGCATAGGCTTGCTCTTTTTTCTTCTTTGAGAATCATTTTTCCTACCCCGTGATGAAACCTGTTTTTTTGTTTTTTTTTACCGCTTTCCCTTCTCTCTAGCAAGTTGCAACGAAGTGGTACGTGGGGACACAGCAATAATTGGGTCCGAAATTTGGAGTTCATAGTAATCCATTAGTTATTACTTCTTAGCCAATAAGTTAAAATTTTCGAAAGCATTAACCAAAGCATGAAACGACCACTTTTAAAATCTTATTAAAAACTATTCTTTCACTATCAAGTACGCACAACTTGTCCAGAGTCCAGACCCTTCATCATTCTTTTTCCTTCTTGTTGTCGTTTTCTAATTGTTTAAAAATCGAAAGTAAACATACATACTGCACAAAGATCGCTGTTACTGGTTGGAATGGGATGCCTCAAAAGGTTCATCCTGCATGTGAAGCCACTGGTTTGATAGTGCTGTCTGAATATTATATGTCGGTATAAACAACCTCCACATCGAACCAAATAATAACATCACTATCAGTAACTATGTATGCTAGGATTGGACATTGCTGAGAGAAAATGAAATAACAAACCAGGTGGTCCATGACAGTAACATATGAACTTGATTTAAAGTAGAAGCCTATGTGTGTGTTTATCATTGTCACTCTGTATGTCTGGTTGGCTTATGAATTCTTACAATTGATTGATTCAGTTGACGTTGTCTGGATTACTGAACTTCATAGACGGACTGTGGTCTAGCTGTGGAGATGAGAGAATCATCGTATTCACCACCAACCACAAGGAAAGGCTAGACCCAGCTCTGTTGCGACCAGGAAGAATGGACATGCACATTCACATGTCCTATTGTTCGTACCACGGATTCAAGATTTTGGCCTCAAACTACTTGGGGATTTCCTCCGATCATCATCTGTTTGGAGAGATAGAAGGGCTTATAGAGGAGACACAGATAAGCCCTGCTCAAGTGGCAGAGGAGTTTATGAAGAGCGAAGACGCTGACGCTGCACTTGAAGGATTCGTGAATATGCTTAAGCGCAAAAAGATGGAGGGCGATGTATGCTCTAATGGTTCCGAGAAAGCAGAAAATCGTCAATCAAAAAGACGAAAAGTGGACTCTAGACCCAAAAAGTCTGTGGGGATCGTCAAGAAAAATGGTGTCCGACGAAGAACAAGAAGGTAGCTTGTGAATTAACGAGGCCTGAGGCATATGACATATGACATGCTAAACTACTTTGCTAGAACTACCATTAAGTATCTACTTTAATAAAATTAATCTATATTTTCTTTTCCTTAGTGAGTTGAACATATCAATGTATTACATCTGTAGAATTTGTAGTTTATGTATGAGCTACATTAGTAAGCCGGATCACTTTTTCTCTTGTCTTTCAAAAGTTTTCAAATTAACAAAACCCATTAGATGGTATTTGATACAAGAGTATCTTTTAATGTTTTAATTATATATCAAAATGATGCTGGACTTTGAGGAAATGATCGGCTCCCGTATAGCGGTTTTACAGGATATTTGTATCCAATGGCGTCTGTTCCGCAATGTGCAAGCACCTTTAAGCGCATCATTTTCTTTCTCGACATCGCTGTAATAGTCTTCCTCTCATCTCTTCTCTCTCTTCGCTACGGATTTCTTCCATCATCTTCCCTTCATTAGTCTTCTGCTCTTCCTTTCTTGGCATTTCATCTATTGGTCCATACATGACCCTTTCCCATAGTCCCATGTCCAAACTTTCAAAGCCATTGGTTCATCTTATTCAGGTGCATCGTAATAAACCTAAATATTCCTACTTCATCGTTGATTACTGCTTTTGCTCTTGTTGTAAGTAGTAACCCAGAATTGATTTCTCTTACATTATGCCATTTCCATTGTTGCTGGCTTTGGTGGCTAGTGACTCTCGTACTCAATCAACATATGAGACCCCATGAGGAGATATCAAATTCATAACCTCTCCTTTTTAGGCCGATTTGCTCGACAACTTACCAATTAAAAAATATATATATTATTTGAAGACTTCACGACTTAGATTTGTGTACATATGAGATTTGTGCCCACAAGACCTTTGCATAGTGATAGGAGAGAGAGAGGATGACAGCAAACCTGGCAGCAGATCTCATAAAAGAGGAGAATTTGCAGTAAAATTTGAATTTAATGATTTAAAATCTACTAAAAAACTGTTAATAGTTTTGATCTAATGATTTAAAATTTACGGAAAAAAAGAAACAAACAAAATCGTCCACCGAGAACGACAACGTTTAGCTTCAGCACTTCCAGAAAAATGCAGTGGAAAGGTGCATTTTTAGGAGTGCTTACACGTGGCGGAACAAAAACCATCAGATGAAGGATGAAGCAAACGGCTAGGATCTTTTACAATAGATATCTGTACGGAAGGCCATCTTCTCTCTGGACGTGATTTGTGGCCATTCACACTGAAAGTACATTCTCGTCAGGCGCACATGCAAAGTTACGCACTATTCACATTTTTGCTAGACAGCTGCGAGGAAACTTCCGCCCACCTGCTGAGTCACAAGCGACGATGGTGATGACTTGGAGTATTGACCTGAGATGACTTAATCTGAAATAAAAATGTAATTCTCAAGCTGAATCATTAGCAACTACAAATAAAAAATCGATATTAGTCCATATGGTCTTAAAGCTCAGAGACACAGCAGTCACTGCTTTCCGCCCTATCTAAATTACATTATATCAAAATAAAGTAGCAACTTCAAAATTACAGCACACATCCCCAATCTAAGGACAACAATAAATGTTTTTATTTTAGTAGAAAGGATAAATTATTCTTTCCTTCCTTCAGAAATGCCCAAAATTTTACAACATTCCTTTCTATTATGAAATTAATACAAACCTGCCTACGAGACCAACGAAAAAAAAAGAGAGACTAAAATACCTTCAATGATAACATTTATTTCTTTTATTAAATAAATTTCTTACATTTTATTTTAAGAATCTGTAATTAATTTATTCTAAATTTTATTGTGCTTAATTTATTTTAGTAAAATATATAATTAATAATTGTTATATATATAATAGCTATAAAAGAAGTGTAAGAAGCTCAGTTTTTGTAATTGAAATATTATTATTATACATCTTATAATCTTTGGAGAAGGAGATAGTTTTTTTAAATTAAAAAATATGTAAATTAAATATTTATCAAAAGATCATTGACTGGTAGGTCTCCTGGCAACTTAAATGCTATTTAAAAATTAAAGCATAGGTTAATATATTGATTCATTGTCATTAATTTATTTTGGTGGTATGCACATGTATTACTATTTTGTCGATATCTAATTGGGTCGTATCTTTAATCTTATAAATATAGATAAAAAAAAGTGTCGTGGTCCATGACTTGTCATTAAAGTTCCTTTGTCGTTGTCCCCGCGTGCCAAAATTGACTATGAAAACTGCTTTTGATGGATATTTTTAAGTCATCATTATATATTGTCATAAATATCATATTATTTAATTTTACTACAATTAATTAGTAAATCTAAAATTATATTTTATCTTTTTAAATATTTTTCTTATTGTAATTCAATTTATTAATTATTGTACTTAAAATTTTAAAATAAAATACTATTAAATATTTATTAATTAATTACATTATAATTTAAAAACATAATATTCTCAAAAGTATATGATCACTCGCCATTTTTGCTAGACATTATTGTTAGTGAAACTTCTTCCCGGGTGCTACTGCATGACTTTTTGTTTTTTTTTTTTTTTTCAAAGGGAGGGCATGAGTTAATATGCAAGGTACATGAATTTATATATATATATATATATATATAGATATAAACCCTCATTCATCAAGGTTTCAGTTCCATTTTCCACCGTTCCCATGAGACCTTTCATGGAGTTTATTTCTTCCCCCTTTACAACTATTCGCTCCACATCATCATGGTTCGAGGCCTACGCTGCCTTCTCTACTTTCTTGATGCTTCTACGAACTGCAATCAACGATCTAATTCCCCGACAAGTTCAATCCTTCATCGTCTCCAAGCTACAACATTTATTCTCTGCGTCTCAACTCAATCATCAGGTCACACTTGAGATCGATCAGCATTGGGATGGCCATCGTAACCACCTCTTCAAAGCCGCCAGAGAGTACCTTCCCACCAGAATCACTCACACTTACAGATCTCTCAAAGTTGGCAAATTAGAACATTATAAACACTTAGCTGTGGCCGTGGACGGAAAGCAAGAGGTGGTGGATGAATTTGAAGACATCAAGCTTTCATGGAAGCTTCAAGTGACCAAAGACGATTCTTCCCATTTCGAGAAGAATACGTTTATACTAAGCTTTGATCAGAAACACAGAGAGAAAGTAAAGAGAAGGTATTTAGATCACATTTTAAACACCTACGAGGCAATGAAAGCTGGACAGAGGACTGTGAGGCTCCATTATATATCCCGTGGGGAATGGGATTGTAGGCAATTAACACACCCTGCTTCATTTGAAACCCTCGCGTTTGATCCTGAGCTGAAGCAGAGTATTATTGATGACATACAGAGGTTCTTGAAGAGGAAGGAGCTGTACAAGAAAGTGGGTAAGCCTTGGAAACGTGGGTATCTGCTGTATGGGCCTCCTGGAACTGGGAAATCCAGCCTCGTCGTAGCCATGGCCAATTACTTGAAGTTTGATGTGTATGATTTGGAGCTCAGTCGGGTCTCGTCTAACTTAGATCTCATGGAATTAATGAGAGATACATCCAACCGTTCCATCGTTGTGATTGAAGATGTAGATTGCAACAAAGAGGTTCATGCTCGATCTCCAGTCAAAGATTCTTCACCTGCCTCTTCCTCAAGCTCAGACTCAGACTCAGCCTCTGACACTGACATCCAGCCTACCAAGGTTTGTTCTTTTTTTTTTTTATAGATTCCACGTTCCTAACAAGTCAATTAATTTGAATTAATTGTTGGTGGCTCACTTTGCAATTCATTTTGCATTTTTAGCGATCAGGTTTCATATATTCCATTTCACCATGTCCAAGCTTCCATTTTGTTGTTGATAAGCTGGTTCTTGCCTTTTATAAGGCTAATATTGTAGATGAGTTGGGGCATATGTCGGAATACTTAAATAACTCTGTCAACTAAGGATTTACATATATTATACTAAATTGATAACAAGAATTGGTTCTGAAAATTATAGGTGAAGAAGAGGTTGACGCTGTCTGGTCTACTTAATTCCATGGATGGCTTGTGGTCGGGCAGTGAAGAGGAGCGAATTTTGATATTCACAACAAATCACATAGAAAGAATAGACCCAGCATTGCTGCGACCAGGTCGAATGGACATGCACATTCACTTGCCCTTCTGTAAAGCCAAGGCATTCCGAATCTTTGCCTCCACTTATCTGGATATTCAGGGGCATCACCCACTCTTCGAACAAATCGAAGCGCTATTGGAGGAAATTGATGTCACTCCTGCAGTAGTGGCAGAGCAATTGCTGAGGTTTGAGGATCCTGAGGTTGCTTTGGAAGAATTTATCAAATTTCTCGAAGAGGAGAGAAGAACACTGAGTGAAGCACAAAAGCCTGAGTAGTAGGCAATTTTATATCAGAATTACTTATGTTTAAGTAGGCAATTTTTGAGCAGAATAACTTATCTTTGTCATTAGTTTGGATGTTTATTTACCAGTGGATTTTTCATTTGATCTCTTCTTAATTTTTATTTTTAATTTAATCTTAATTTAGCCTTTCATTAATTTTCAACTTTAATTTAGTCCTTCATTTATAGGTGTAACATTATTTAATCACTTACTAATATAAAAATTAATATATTTAATTTTTTACTTATAATTAAATGTAAACTAAATATGTTAATATACATATTAGTGAATGATCAAATTAATATTTAATTCATAAGTAATAAACTAAATTAAGATTGAAATTGAATAAAAGATTAAATTAAAATTAAACTCATAAATGAGGGGTTAAATTGATACTTATTTATAAGTAAGGGACTAAATTAATATTAATCTCACAAAATAGTATTTTACCTCTTAGCACATTATATCCGCTTAATATAATTATATAGTATAATTCAAATAATTACTTAGTTTCCTGTAAGTATAGTAGATAGCTATATTTCTAACCACACAACAAGTAAAAAAGAAAAATAGATAGCTATATTAGTACTGCCAATTCTCTGGAGAATGGATAGTGATGGCATGTTTAGAAATTAGAACCTCCTCCCTTATATAAATAGTACTAGTCTGCATGTGAAGTTCCAAATGTATTGGTTGGGATTTAGACAGAATAAAGGGCGTTGCTTGAGCTTGTGGCTGTTAGATTCTATTGGGTATTACTGAGTCGTGCATTTATTTTGACGTTGGTAATTTGTTATAGAATAATGTCACTAGGATAAAATATAATAAAATTAAAGGCTCTTTTTGTAACTTCTGAAAATTATAATTATACTGTCCTTTTTCTTTGAAGTATCATATCATGGAATAATGCTTCTACTAATGAAAGGCTCTTTTTGAGAGATCTGATTTACTTTTTGAGATGCAACAAAATTTAGATTGTAAAGCATGTAATTTTAATTGAGCTAGCCAAAACTATGTAAGCAGTAAAATAAAGTAGAAATTAACCAAATAGGAGACATAAAACGTTTTAATTATTCATTATTACTGTGATACTCTACAATTTTTTGTAGTTCAGGAGTAAAATATAACTTTTATCTCTTAATTTGGACTTAAGACTAATTTAATCTTCTAAATATGGAAGATATATGAATGGTCTTCTAAAAATCTTCGTAAAATAATAGTCTTTTTGAAGGATTAAATTAGTTACCCTTTTTAATTTTTAGAGGATCAAACTGATGTTGAAGTTAAAAGTGAGAGACAAAGTTAATTTTTCCCTTTAGTTCAATTTACTATCACTGCGAATTTGGGCCTATTTGAGTGGGAAATTTGGGTCTTGAGCATCACAAGTTGAAATTCCAATTTATAAGTGGGCTCAGATGGCCCATTTCCCAAACCTCCTCTCTCTTGCCGCTTCCAATTCTTCCTCCGTCACTGGTTCCGGTCGACCACGGAGACACAGATTTCTCTGATACATCTAAAACTTCTGTCCCCGTGTTAGTTATCACTTTGTTTCTTATAAGTTCGCAGAAAGGCAAGTCATCTATGCCCAGATCGCAGGGTTCTAGGAAGAGTTAATTACCTTTTTTAGCTTTACATAGTTTCAATTTTGCCGAGAGATGGATCCGAACACAGGCGAATCGATTCTGTCTAATCGACTCTGACGGTATAATTTATATATATATTTTGGCTGGTTTTGACGGGTTTAGCAATTGGCTATGTTCATATGAGTTAGTTGTGTTTCTCCTTTTAAAGAATTAAGCAAAAATAATAAATGAATGTAAGATGTCGATTAGAAAACCTACTTTTCCCATAGTCTGCATTCTGCTCCTATTAGCTCAACTCTAACTTCCTTGTTTGATAATTTGAAGTGTATTCATGGTTTATTCGTTTTCCTTTATCTTCCGAACAGAAAACACTGACCATAGTGGAGCACATTATTTTTTCTTCACAATTCATTTGCTCGTGTTGAATGTACATAGTTCTTGGCTTCGTAACTGCTAATGATGTAACTCTCTGGAGTTCCGCTTGTGTGATATCCTTTCTTTGTTCAACTTGACTTCTCTAGATACTTACATATGGACACTTAATTAATGTAGCTTAGTGATCTGCTTCCTTCTACTAAATATATTTGTTTCATTGACGGGGCCTGTTTACCCGTTCTCACTATGTATCTTTTCACTATTGGATGTAGATGCTTTCAGTGATACATCGTTGGTCGCCAGAGGGATGATTTCTGAAATAATAAATATTTTGTTGGCTTCTATGATCACTTGTTGAAGTAAACTTGCAGAATTCGATAATCATGTTTTCACAAATGAATGACAGTAATGTATTTGATGTCCATGCTGTCTCTTCTCAAAATTTGTCTGCATTGGTTCCTTTAGGACTCAAATCTTGTTATAGACCTGTTTATGTTTTAATTTGGTGTTGAACCAATCAAAGACGTGCACTCATGGCACTGTCTGAATTAAAATTATTGACATATGCTGAAGGTATATTTTTAAACTTTTCCTCATAATTTTCTTTTCTTTTCTTCATTAAATCCATAGTTATCAAAATTGTGTGATCCACTATTCAAGTATTTAATTTTTCAATTCATATTATATTACAAAGCCAAGAATATGAATTAATGAAAGTAATCATGAATTAGCCATGAATCAAGCCAATATGGTAGAGTCGCATAATTTTAAGATTTAGAAATGTGTAATGACAATGAGTTGGTGTTGCAGTGTTGTAATGCCTCCTATAATGAAAGCAAAGAAAGATATTTCTTGAGATTATTTCTAGATTTCGTTATTTATAAATTCATGAGTAATGAGCTTATCTATGACTTATGTTCAAGTATTTTTTTTTTCCACAACTTAAGAGGAGAGGTTAAAAGTGAAAGTTATATAAAAAAAAAATGTGGTGTAATATTTATTTGTTCAATTACTATAATTATGACCCATTATTAGCCCTTTGTTAAACATTTTGCCAAATACATGGTTACCATCACAGGTTTTTTAATGTCATTTATTGAAAGGAATAAATTAAATATTATGTTCTAGCGAGACCTTCAAAGGACAAAGTATGGTGGAATTTAATTGTATTGAAGTTTGCTTCTTGTTTTTCATTTCTTTTCTTTTCTTTTCTTTTATCCTTTTAACATATGATACTTCTTTTTGTAGCAAAAAATATTTTCAATAATTTAAAAAGGAAAGGTGGTTTTGGGTGCTAAACAAGCCTAGACCACCTCAAGGTCCAACACAAATTATATGACAAAGAATTTAGCGGTTATAATTTATTAAGTCATATACAATGAACTGACACAATAACTTACTCAGTCGAATTTGGCTCGAGATAATTAAATATAAGATAAGCAACTTATATGATTCTACCATGTCAATTAACTTGAACAACATTATAAGCAAACTTTCAAGGGTTTTTATACATAAAGAGCTCGCCATACTAGAAGGACAAGCACATCACAACAGCATTATAATCAATACATTAAACCCCTTCGTCATCCCTTGAACGCAATGCATTCTTTCAAAAGGCAGCAGTTTAATCCGTCGGTTATATATATTCGTTTTAAATGATTTAATTTGTATATTTGAAATTTTTTTTCCTACTCAATTCTTGTAAGAAGCCAAATTTGAAGTACTGAAATGAATAACAAGCATTGCCAAATTTCATTCACTGCTACAAATCTCATAGTGATCGTACATTAGATTGTTATAAATATAACAATGTTATAATCAAATAAAGTTTTATAAAGTATTACATTTAATTATAACATCCAAAACATGGTCCGAAAGCTATTACAACTTTGAAGAAGCTACTACTATTCTAGGTCATATTGGTGTGGAGAAAAATTTGCATGTCGACTTCCACCATCATGCGACTTTAACATAATATACGGAAAATATAATATCAGGCAATTATCATTGAACTTAGAATATAAATAAACTATAATTTATAGATTAAGAACATTACCAATGATGTTTGAAATGCTGCAAATTTTGGAGACACCTGACCATGACAATTTTGCTTAATGTAACTCATCATTGCATCAATCTCCAATTCCAAAAAGGTGACCTTATTTTCCAACTGTGTGTAAGTAAAAGCAAATGAGGTTGTTCCACTATGATTCTGAGATGTTATCAAATACTTAAGAAAGGCATGGACCCAACCTTAACCCCTTGAACATAGCCATAGTGCTCTTGACTACTTCAAGTGAACACTAGGGGAATCCTAAGTGGATATTACTTGTGATGTGGACATCAAATTATATTAATATTCAATAATCTTTTCCTGTGTTAAACAAACCAATTTGAGAAATACATAAAAAGAACAACAACCAACTAGAAATCAAGTTCATAAACTCTACACTAGTTACACAGACCAAGTGTATGCAATTTTTAAAAAGATAAACACTTACACCAATTGCTTGAGCCTCCTCATTAATGAATGACTCATTTGTGTGCTTATGTATGATTATCCAAACTTCTCCTCTACTAACTAGGTCGCCATACTCTAATTCCTATTATTGTTCATAAGAATTACAACACAAAAAAGGAAATAACAATAATACAATATGATTTCTAAAGACTGAAGTTACCATTTCTGCCTTCTTGTATGCGAAAGACCTTGGTCCACTAGTGTAGTGCATTGTCTGCTTCTTTCTGTTGTCTTTATTTTTCAAGGAATTTTGCTAATCATCGAGAAAAAAACATAATTATAAGCTAATATAAAATGAACTGATGACAAAAATTTTTGATTACCTTCGTTTAGGGTTTAGACGGTAATTAACATATAAAGCTCAATGATATTTATTTAAGCTAGTGGAAACCTTAGCAATAAGTTCATCTCTATTGCATGTGTCATCGTTTGTCTTTTCCCATAGTACCTATCTTTGGTCTTTTCACTTCATTCTAATAGATTTCAGGATATATTTTTTGTGTAAATCAGAATCAACTACGAATTTAGCCTTTAAGATACAATAATAAAGCAATAATACCTCCAAAAACCAAATAGTAGTTCTAAAGTAGAAAGCAATACCTGAATAGTATTTTTATACATTGAATCCTTGTACTTATATGGAACTTTCTTCCAACTAGGAATTTATGGGGAATAAAATGAAGTCTTTTCCACGATGGCCTAATAATCTATTCAATAAATTAGCTTATCACTAGTTGGTTGGGCAGTATCATTTCAAGGCAATTCAATTCTCTTCCCTTAAGGAAGCAACCAATTATCATGGTGTGTAAGCAATTTTTGCTTAAGCATGTTGTCTCCATATGTGAACCAAATTCAGCACACAAGAATGAAAGCATTTAAGTCAAATAAATCATAATTCTTTGGCATACTTACCAACCACATCGACCAACCAAGCCTTCTTGATTGAACTATCAAATTCTTCATTATTTCCTCTCATTTCAAAATTATTAAAATATACCTATAAATATTTTACTACATAAAATATTTGAATTGATAAAATTTATTTATTATTAATATATATATATATATATATATTATAATAGATTTATTAAAAATAGAGGAGAAGTGGGGGCCAGATCCCCTACCGTATGCACATTGGAGGATGTTCCCCATTGTTGTGATATATGTGCATAGTGGGGACGTCCCCTCACATTCTTAAAACAAAATAGGTTGTTTGGATTGCGGATCTGATAGTTCCACGATGACATCTGAAACTCATATATAAAATTAATGTTTTAAACATTTTGATATAATAAGAATTATGGCGCAATGTTAAAAGCATTTAATGTGTCTCCAGTAGGATGTCAATCAAAAAATCTACTATCACAGGTTTTTTAATATCATTTATTGAAAGGAATAAATTAAATATTATGTTCTAGCGAGACCTTCGAAGGACAAAGTATGGTGGAATTTAATTGCATTGAAGTTTGCTTCTTCTTCTTCTTCTTCTTTTTCTTTATTTCATCCTTTAAACATATGATATTTCTCTTTGTAACAAAAAATATTTTCAATAATCTAAAAACAAAAGGTGGTTTTGGGTGCTAAATAAGCCTAGATCACCTCAGGTCCAACACAAATTATACGCCAAAGAATTTAGCGGCTATAATTTATTAAGTCATATACGATGCACTGTCACAATAACTTACTTTGTTGAATTTAGCTCAAGATAATTAAATATAAGATAAGCAACTTATATGATTCCACTATGTCAATTAACTTGAACAACATTATTAGCAAACTTTCAAGGGTTTTTATAAAAGAGCTCGTCGTACTAGAAGGACAAGCACATCACCAAAGCATTATAATCAATACATTAAACCCCCTTATCGTCATCCTTTAAATGCAATACATTCTTTCACACCTCATTACTAAATTTGGCTTTTCACTAGATTATTTGTATTCCCACTAATAAAGACTTTGACAATAGCATTATCTCGATACTTTGTGATATAAAGTCTCTTTCATTCTAAGGTTTGTATTTTGCCTGAGTCTGATCTTTCACTGAAACAAGAGTAACATGCATAAGTTGATATTTAAGTAGATAAATTAATTTCTTCGATATTACATGATTTTAAACATTTATGAATACATTATAATATCATTTACCAGAAACATGAAAACGTAAGTGGTCACAAATTCTGTAAGAAAATAATTTATTGCAATGTTTAAGTTATTAAATTTAACAGTTATATAATGCATATCGTGTAATTGAGAAAGTAACGAAGAACAAGAAGAGGAAGTAGCTTGTGAATTAGCGAGGCCTTAGGCATATGACATATGACATATGACTTGCTAAAATATGCTTTGCTAAAACTATTATTAAGTATCTACTTAAAATTGATGATCGTAAGAGGCTAAATTTCCTATTCCTTAGTGAGTTGAGCATATCAGTGTATTGCATGTGTAAAGTTTGCATTTTAGGTACAAGCAATAATAGTAAGATGAATAACCTTTTCTTTTGTCTTTCAAAATTTTTCAAATTAACAAAATCCATTAGATGGTATTGGTAAGGGAAAAGTATCTAACTAGAATATATATAGAAGATGAAAACAGTGCCAAAAAACATGTGTTAACGACATTATCTTTAAGGTGATATCTGCCCCCACTTAGTTTGTTGCAGGGTTAATGACAAATCACTTCTAGGAGTTATCTTAACCACGTAGAGATTTACAGACATCAACCTCTATAAATCTCTCTGTGAAAAAGTTTTGAACAAAAACAATGTAGAATGGTTGAGAGAGAAGGGGGAAAATTCTTTTTTTTTTTTTTTCCTATCTTTTTCTAATATGTCCAATTTGTATTTATAACCAGAATATGTATGAATGCAACTTTTCATGAAAAGTTGTATTCATTCAAATTTAAATAAACATATGACTGTTGGAAAATATATGTTTAAACAGAAATAAATAAATAGTTATTTATCTATTTAAACAAAATAAATAACTAAATAAAATAAGAATCAGATAAGAAATTTAGGACTACTAGATTTTATCAATCGTACACAGATGCACACGCCAAGTGCTAAGTGCTTTTTTAAATATAAATTATTTAATAGCACTTAATTTCTCTCCAATTTTCTAATTTAATATATGATGTGGATAGCCATATATATAGGCTTTAAACATATTACAGTTATCTGATGTGGGACTTGGAAGCCTATCATAACCACATACTCTTTAACTTAGTTTTCCAAACTAACTATTTCTAATAGTATTTGATATATCTTTAATCTTTTAATGTTTTAATTATATGTCAAAGTGATGTTGGACTTTGTGGCTATTTATTACACTGAAAGTTTATTCTCATTATGCGCACATGCAAAGTTACACAGTATCTACATTTTTACTAGATAGCTATGGTATGTTTGATTCTTTTAAAGGCACTCTAACTTTAGATATCCACGATGGAAAATTTAGCAGATTATAATAAATATAAATAAATCATTAATGAGAAAAAAATTTATTTAGAATGTAAATCTTCATTGCAGTTATAAATTAGTAATAGAGATAACAACCTACAATGTCTTAAACCTCTTTCATGTACTCAGTCAATGAACTAAGAGAGAGAAGAGTTTAAATTGTCATAAAATAAATTTATCGTGAGTCATTAGAATTGAGAAGTTACACACGTTCATAAAATATGGGGTTTAAAATAAATACAATATTTCTTTTATTTTAAATGATAACTCCCCACTTCCTCAACTACTTTGATTCTATATTTTTTTAAAAATTAGATATTATAATTTATAATTTAGCTTATAAAAAATCCTCCTCTTATCCTTTTAGTCAACAATTTGATAGAATAACTACTAACAAGATTTAGGCTACAGGTTGGGAATCTACCTAATGGGCTTGTGGGTAATCCAACATACCACTGATTACCAAAAATCAACTTATTCTCCTACTAGACCAAGGCAACATCAAAGATTGAACAAGACCCATATGAGCTCCTATAGATAGCCTTTGGTCAGCTGATCTATAAGAAAATGTTCACCAAGGATGTGAACCATATGAGTCTAATATAAAGAGAAAATTCATAAATAAAACAATAAATCAAGAACATCGAATCCATTAGGGAAAACAATGTTATAAATGCCAGTAAATTTTCAATTTTGAATTATATCCAAAATGTTGGCACAACTAAGAACATTAAATCTAATAGGGAAACAAATGTTATAGATGCTAAAATATATCAAAGTGTCCCTCAAGAATACAATTCAGACTCTCACTAAACCAAGACATCAAAATGTTAAAAACATACCCAAGAGTAATAAGTTTTCAAAACTCTAATAGTTAAGTTTTTGTAAATGGATCACCTAAATGTTCAATATGAGTATGAGATTCACTAATCTTTTCTCTTCAACGAATAGGAATTGAGAATAAAAATATTTGATGTAATAAAATTCTTGTAATTTTGATAGAAGCCCATAATAGAGTCACTATTGTAATAAAAGTGGTCAATGCTCAAAATATGTATATAACAAAAGTCCATTCCCTTAACCACATTCCCTGACAAATGACTATCACAAAACAAACGACATACTCTTCACTCATATATATGAGGTAGCCATAAGTGTCATATTGACACTTCTTAAACAACTCCTCCAAACATCATAAAGATACATGCAAAGGTTAAAGCAGTTGTAAGTGTTTACATGACACTTTTGAATGAAACAAGTCCTCTAAAACATCATGTAGATGTGTACACAAGTTAAGACAGCTGCAAGTGTCTATTGAACACTTTACCACAATATAACTCCTATTAAAAACATAATTCTCACCAAGCTGCCAACAGTAGAAGTAAATGCAATTCCTTTTTATCTTAATCCTGTCTAAATGGGTGCATCATTAAAGGAACAAGAATGCCTTATGAATTTTATGAGTACTTAGTCAATAGGAGCTCTTTGAGATAAAATGGAAACTTGTCACAATAGGACTAAGTTATAAAACCATAAAAAGGTCTAATTAAGATATTTTATATTAAGTTAACGCCAAGAGGTTAGCATCACACAAGAGTTTAATCCCACCTCAAACTAATAGTATGTCATACATTACAAAATTAAAGATATGTCTCCATATATCCTTGTCAAACTTAAAATAGTAATGCCCCAAAAGACTTGTTTCAATCCAAGATAAATCCCTAAATTTGCACAATAAGTGCTCATTCTATGAGTTTACAAGTTTATCCATTAAAGTTTCCTTATCTCTAGTTAAAGGTCTAATTACCTTTATAATCATTCCAAGAATGTCATTAATGGGATTGTCAAGAATGCATATGAGTAATTAGTTCATTCCCTTTGATCATTGCCATTTTAATAGTTTAAGGCTCCTACTTATCCTTTTGTACTGGCATTACTAAAGAAATGCTCTAAATAGTCTATATAAATTGAAAATCAATACTATGTTAGATGTCCTTTAGTTGATTTCATTAACTTATTTCCCAACAACATTGGGTTCATAGGAGCTAGAGGAAATGCTGAAATTGTATACCATCTTATGATCCAATTTCAATAATAAATTCACTTACCTCATAAAGTTCAAAATAATTAACTTAAAGGTTATTAAATAACCACATTTCTTGTCATTGATTGGGACTTGTGCTTTTAGTCTTCATCAAACTTGCTTTTAACTTACTACTGGATTTGAAAGTTAAACAATTCATAGTGAAAGCTTTTCCCATTCCCATTTAGTTCTTCCTTTTAAGGAACTACCTCAATTGGTTCATCAATTGTCCATTTATCTAGCTAGCTATAACATGAAGCCTTAAGTAATTAAGCAAAGACAAGAGATACCCACAATGTATGTTATTTCCCAAAAAAAAAAAAAAGGTGATTGCAAGGCTTTATCACCAAAGCTTAAAATGTGTTCCTCAGATGGCAGACACTTCTTCAATTTGAGTGTTCTTAAATGGGAAAGATCATGGCCCTTCTTAAGTCTTATTGTGTTGTTAAACCTTCTTCTAAGTAGACCACACACATTCTACTGCTATTTTTGTTTATGTCTTCGCACATACCTCAATTGAGTGATGTTGTAATTCAAGAAAGGTTATCTCATTTACAGTGGAATGGATATTAAGCATAGTATGTGTATCCACCCTTGAGCCAAGGCCATCATTACAATTACCATGTCACATTTTAAGGCCTTTTAAGCCATTATAATTTATCCTACTGAGAGTTTTCACTGTTGATAGTTGTTGAAATACAAGAGCTAAAGTAACAAAATTAGAAAATATTCATTATAAAACAAAGTTTCCTCCAAAATACAACTCAACTTATTCAACTATATTATAAGATTGTTTATCATAATTCTACCTAACGGTCACGAATTACAATAAACCGAGAAAACTCATTATACATCAAAGGGCCTATACAAACAAAATGTCTCTAACATCTCCATACTGATAAGGTACAAGAAATATTAAGACATCAATATAATAATCTCCCATTGATAACAAATTAAATTGTTAGTGTCACACCGATAAGGTGTATCCACTACCAATGCAATTTACCTAGTAAAAATTAATTGAAGTGGACACATCAATCAGACCAAAAACACCTTTTCAATTAGTCCCATGATAGGTGGGCTCACAATCGTAAGGTGCTAATAGCCTAAGTGATTTTCTTGGCAAGTGAAATCACTTAATCATGCTTAAGAGTAAGTAAACAAATGTCAACAACTTTGATGTCATGCTATCTCAGAGGATGCATGAATGACTGTCAATATTATAAAACAAATATGCTTTTAATCTATAATTTTATTAAAATTAGAGAGCATTTGGACAAACAATATTGGGCTTTGTATAGTCACCTTTCTTAAAGGTAATATTAACTACATGGAGTTTTCATTTAACATTTATACGAAGCCATTGGTCAAGTTTCCCAAAAAGAAATAAAATGTTCAAGACTAAAAGGCCCAAAATGGTTATTTATAATTAAGTTTAAAGAGAAGAAAATTCTTTGAATAGTTGGCAATATCCTAGAAGGCTGAATTGACTTCAAACTATCTTGTTTGTCCTTTGTATTAAGCCTAAAACAAGTTTCATGATATTCAAAGGTCCCAAAGTTAATGAAAATTATGGGATTTGAACTTGAAATTGGACCAAATTGACTTTGGCAATTTCTCTATGTGTGAAGCTCAAAATGAGCTTTCCAAAAGGGTATTATAAGCTTAAAAATTTCATTTGTACTGAAGTTAAGTTGCACATTTAGGCATACACTTTGGCTTTCAACAATCAATCTAACCCAATTACTTAACCATAATAATTTATGTTACCCATGATAGATGAGTATATTGCCCAAAAAGTTCAAAATAATCAGAATAATAATTTCTATAATTAAATTCATGAAATTCACATAGAAATTGGTCTCAAAATTAAATTTAGCACAATAAAGAATTTATAAAGGAATAATTTCTCCAATAAATTATTTGACATATCAAACTAAACAACCATTAAGAGTGTGAAAATTACATGATACTAGAATGCATTTGGAATATTCATAAAAAATTTTAGCTTAAAAATTGGAGAGCATATATCATAAATTCAATGTGCAATAGTATGAAAATCCAAGAACTCATATTTCTACATTTAAAAAAATTCTAGAAAAATTACCATTAATTAGAAAATAAAAAAATTAATGCAAGAGCCAAAATTTGGGCCAAAATGAGCCCTATAAGTTGGTCCACATGCCACCACATGCTAGGAGCCAAAAATTAATAGGCTTTATATTTGATGGATCCTGAAATGGATTTTCTTGACCCGATTTGAGCCTTATAAGAAACCTAGACAATCTTGATGTTTTATAGGGCAAATCTGGTATCAAAGTGCTCAAAATTTCATGATTTACAAAAACCCTAAGGTAATTTTGAGCAAAACACCTCTAGCTTTCAAAATTTTAGATAAAACTATTTGGGGTTTTTTCGGGTTTGAACCTTTCAATGGTGGTCAAGAATTTTGTTAATTTTAGGGCATGTTTTAGATGACAATTTGTTCTTTATCTCTTAACATATGAAACCCTTAAACTAATTTTAGATAAAACTTTCGATATTTGAGCAAATTTGATTCAAAAAATGAGGTGTTTTTCATTGTTGCATGTTTGAACGCTTTAGGGCATGATTTTGGCATTACTGTGTTTGAAATTTCATGGTAGATAAAATCACTAATTAGATTTCAAAATAACCCATGAGCATTTAAGTGAATTTCATTCGAAAATTGGGGTGTCTACATGCCTGCATTTTTTCATGTTCTTGATTCCATAACAGTGAAATTGTAATGCCAAAGAAAAATTGACAACAATATATACTATTGAAGATTTCATATTGATATAAAAATAACATGTGTTATATTCTAGATCAAAATCATTAAGATTGATATCAATCATATGCTTTAAGGTAAAAAAATTATAGGATAAAGATCACCTTATAAAATTGATTAATATGGAATTATACAAAAATAATTAGAACAGAGATAATCATATCAATTATAGAACTTGACTTTGATACCAATTAATGGAAAATTTGGGAGATTATAATAAATATAAATAAATCATCAATGAGAGAAAAAAAACCTTATCTAAAATGTATATATTCATTGTAGCCATAAATTAAATAGTGGAGATAACAACCTACATTGTCCAGAACCTTTTTTGTGTAACATTATTTTAGTTGCTGAAAGTGCCACATCTTGTATTTTATATTATTTTACATGTGTTCTAAAGTTTTTTTGTGAGTAAGTTCACTTTAAAAAAATTAAAAATTTAAATAAACATATTATTTTCAAAAAAATAAAAATAGAGATAAAAAAAAATAGGAAAATGAATTTTGTAATTACTCATAGATCTTATTATTATTTTTCGTCCTTTGTAAATAGTGAACAAAATATTATTATTTATTATTTTGTAACATTTTCTCTAAATAACATTATATAAAAATGAAATAGCCATTGCAAAATGAAAACATGTATCCCCAATAGTATCTAAGGACAAGAATAAATGTTATTTTAATAGAAAGGATAAATTATTCTTTCCTTCATTTAGAAATGCCCAAAATTTCACAACATTCCTTTCCACTATAAAAGTATTACAAACCTACCTACAAGATAAAAAAATCCTTCTGGTGTAAGGTATATGAAAAGCTTGGGCTGCAAGTATATATATTTTTCAAGCTGAATTGTTGGATTTGTTATGAGCTTAAACAATTAGGTTGTATAAAGATCAGTCCCTGAGGTCTGCTTTCTACTCTAACCTTTGTTCTTCCTCCATCAAGGCTTTTATTTCATTTTCTAGTAGCATTCCCATAAGAACTTTCATGGAGCTTATTTCTTCCCCTATTGCAACTTCATTCCAAATCATCATGGTTTAAGGTGTATGCTACCTTTTCTGCATTCTTAATGCTTATGCGTACTGCAATCAATGATTTAATTCCCCATTAAGTTCAATCCTTCATCATCTTTAAGCTACAAAATTTATTCTTTATAGCCCAACTCAATAATTAGGTCACATTTACAATCAATTAGTTTTGGGACAAAAATAACAACCACCTCTGCAAAGCTGCCAGAAAGTACCTTCCTACCAAAATCTCCTACACTTACCGATCTCTCAAAGTGGGCAAACCAAAACATGATAACCATTTAATTATGTTCGTGGATAGAAAGCAAGAGGTGGTGAATGAATTTAAAGACATCAAGCTTTCATGGAAGCTTCTAGAACCTAAAGATTCTTCCCTACTCGAGAAGAATACGTTTATACTAAGCTTTAATGAAAAACACAAAGAGAAATTAATGAGAAGGTATTTACCACACATTTTAAACACCTACAAGGCAATGAAAGCTAAGTATAGGACTGTGAGGCTCCCATTATATATCCCATGGGGAATGGGATCATAGGTAATTAACACATCTTGCTTCATTTGAAACCCTCGCATTTGATCCTAAGCTGAAGCATAGTGTAATTAATGATATACAGAGGTTCTTGAGGAGGATGGAGTTGTACAAGAAAGTGAGTAAGCCTTGGAAACGTGGGTGTCTACTGTATGGGCCTTATAGAATTGGGAAATCTAGTCCCACCATAGCCATGGCCAATTACTTAAAGTTGGATTTATATGATTTGGAGCTCAGTCAGGTTTCCTCTAACTCAGATCTCATGGAATTAATTAGAGATGCATCCAACCGTTCCATGGTTATGATTGAAAATGTTGATTGCATAGAGTGGTTCATGCTCAATCTCTTGTCGAAGATTCTTCCCCCGCCTCATCCTCTGACTTTGACTGTGTCTTAGCCTCCGACGCTAACATCCAACCTACCAAGGTTTGTTCTTTTGTTTTATTGTGTTGGAAAATACTAAAGATCAAACTATTTGTGCTACACTATATCATTTGTGATCAACCTTAGTCATTATTCCAGAAGACTCTTGCATGTGTAGAAATAGCTCAGCTATATAGTTTGTAGAATTGCAATATTATCTCCATTACCCACAAGCAAATGGTTCTAACTATTAACTACTGTGGGATCATGAATTTTGCCCATATCTTTGGTCACATGATAGGTAGCTCCACTATCAAGGTACCAAGTTATGTCATCCATAGCATGAGAAGAAAAGTAAGCACTATTACTGTTGTCATTTTTTTGTTGAGACTCTGAACCAATATAGCTTCTATCCAAGCAGTAGAAGCAATGGATAGCTGAATGCTCCATTCTGTTACTGACTTGGCTTGTTAACTTATTGTTTCTTCCTCTGCCTTGTCCTTTTCAATATCTGCCACCTCGATTGCCACCATGATTTGTCCAATGCCCATGATGATTCAGAGTTGGATGAATGACCTTCAACCTTAGCCATATTAGCAACAAGGTTAATAGTAAGAGAGTTAAATGAATTCAACTGCTCCAATATGCTTTTAAATGTTAGTAAATAGGCCTGAACCTCAACCCAGCTAATGTCATCTTTATCAAGAAGTTGTACAACAATAGCATTGTATTTTGAATCAAGTCCAGCAAGTGTTTGTGAAATAAGATCAAATATGCTTACTGGAGATCCAGTGAAGGCTAAATTATTAGCCAATCCTTTCATTTTAAGTATTCTTCCATTTGCATACCTCCCTTCCTGGTATGTTGCAACTCACTCTTAAAGAGTGTAATACGAGGCTTAGTATTTGCCCCTAAGAGATCTGAGACACTCTGCTAAAGCTATTGAGAAGTAGAACAATGCATGTCTTGAGATGCTATCTCAGCGATCATAGTGCTTAGCAACCATCCAAGCAATAATTGGTCATTAGTTAACCATTCTTCAAATTCTGGATTTAACTTGACTCCATAATCATCAGTGATAAGGAGGAAAGGTCAGGGTTTAGCACCAGTAATGAAACCTTATAAACGATTGCCTCTGATAAGAGAGATAACCATTGTCTTCCAAAGGTCAGGGTTTAGCACCAGTAAGAACTATTATAGAAATATACGATAACTTTAAGGTGACTGACATTCCTCCTGAAGCCATTTGCCTTAGGTTATATAGATTTTGCTTAAAGGGCATAGTCACGGATTCGTTAGACTCACTACTTAATGGATCCATCACTATTTGAGCTTAATTAGTGTAAAATTTTCTAAGTAAATACTTCTCCCTTACTAAAACCAAAAAACTGCTGAAAGATATCTTTAACTTTCAAATAGTTTGATTTAGAATCTTTATATAACATTTTAAATATCTATTTAAAAAATGTCCTCACCATGGTTTTTCAGAGCAGCAACAAGTTAGGATCTTCTACAATGGACTGACCACCTCATTACAAGATCAAATTGATGAGGCTGTTAAAGGGGCATTGTAAAATCATTACCTTAAGGATGCATTTAAGAGCCTTAAAGATCTAACCTCAAACAACTATTGAGCCTATGAACCAACTTCTTAATAAAGGCTAATCAGAGTCTATAAAGTGGATAAATTAGTTGTATTATTAGCTAAGGTGGCAACCAAATTTAAAGTAATGAACAATAAGCTAGATAGTTTGATGATAAGGAAGCTACAACATAATCATCAAATCCATCAAGTACAAAACTTTGCCCTAACTTATGAATATTGTAGGGAGGTTTATTTAGGTACACAATGTCCACTCACTTACCTAGAAGAAACTGTAAATTATATAGGTAATAATTATAGGGAGGGTAATTAACCTTTATCAAATACCCATAACCTTGGGTGGAGATCACCAAAATTTCACTTAGAAAAATAACCAAATGAATGTACCTCACCTTAAGCCAGATATACCACCAAGTTTTTTTTAAAAAAATAGTCAATAATAGTAAGGCCAACAACATGAATCATCTAATCTATAAGATGACTAGGTGAAATAGTTGCTCATAAGTCAAGCTGCCACCCTTAAAAACTTGAGAATTCATATGAGGCAATTAACCAATGCCTTAGCAAATAGACCTCAGGGAGCATTACCTAGTCATATAGAACCTAACCCAAGATCAAAGGGAATAGAACATCTCAAGCCAGTCGCTCTTAAGAGTGGTAAACAACTGGAAAAACTAGAACATAAACATAGTGAATAATCAAAAAAAGATAAGGGGAAATTAACAAAAAATATGAATAAGGAACCATTAAAAATTATAAAGGAAAAATTGTCCAACAGTAAGTAGAACATCCTATCCCCCTAAAGGTTAAAAAAATAAAAATATGAATTAACAATTTAATAAATTTCTGGAAGTGTTTAAAAAGCTATAGTTAAACATACCTTTTGCTGAAGCACTAAAGTATATGTCGACTTATGTAAAATCCATAAAGGTCATCTTAACTAAGAAGAGGAAACTGGGTGAGTATGAAATTGTAGCACTAATAGAAAAGCGTAGTGTAATTCTGCAGAAAAAGATGACTCTAAAACTAAAAGATCCAGGTAGTTTTACTATACCTTATTCAATTAAAAACAATTTTTTTGGTAGGGCTTTTTGTGTTCTAGGAGCTAGTGTGAATCTAATGCCTTTTCATATTTATCAAAAACTTGGTCTAGGGGAAATTAGCCCTATATCAGTAACTTTGCAGCTAGCTTATCATTTTTTAGCCTGCTTAAGAGGAATTCTTGAAAATGTGTTGGTTATAGTGGAAAAATTTATTTTCCCCACTGACTTTATTATGCTATACATAGAAGAAGACAAGTTAATCTCTATTATTTTAGGGAGAACATTCCTGGCAATAAGAAGTGCCCTTATTGATGTGCAGAAATGAGAATTAACTATAAGGGTGCAAGATCAAGAGGTAACTTTTAAGGTGTTCAAGGAGATTAAATATCCAATAGAGTTGATGAATGCATGGTAATCAAAATTTAGAATGTTGACATAACTCAGGGTAGCCCTTACCATGCCAAGGATCCTCCCTCTACTAAGCATGAACATAAAGCCTATAAATGCAATAGACCTTATAATGGAAAGGTGAAGCTAGTTTCAAGGAAACTAAAAACAAAATGGTTAGGGCTTCTTAGCATTATGGAAATATATCCCTACACCTTAGTGAAAGGGAAATGAGTTAAACAATGTTGGGGAGGAGAGATCAGCAATGATCAAACCCTTAGAGACCTCTAGCACATCTAGGTGAAAGCCTAACTAAAGACTATAACTAATGTACTTTTTGGGAGGCAACCCAAGTTCTTGCATTTTGCCTTTTTTTTCCTTTTTACTTTTATATTCATTAAGTTTTCATTGAATGAACCCACTAAATACTCACTAAACACTTAGTTATCTATGCAAGAGAAAATTTTAATGCCCAGGTGCTAATTCTAGAAAGTTAACACCTAGGCGTAAAAAACCTAAAATTAGTGAAAGAAAGATTGGTGCCCAGGCATTGGAATAACAGTGCCTAGGTACCAATTTCCTAGAAAAGTGTAGAATAGCATGGAGCCCTTTAGACTCATTCCTAATCATGCACCCTGTCCCTACTAAAGTTCAACCACATGGTATAGAAGTCATTCAGTACCTTTGCAAGTACAAAAGTGGAAAAGGAAGAATCAGAGAAGGATGAATCTGAAGCCATAGAGGATGACAAGGAGTAGGAATTTTTAAGAAATAAGGGGAAATAACCTATTTCTTTTTGTTTTGATTTGACTATAATTGTCTTCTATCTTTTCTATTTCTAAATGGCGTAGTGATAGATTAGACAGTAAGGACACTACATAAATTAAGTCTGAAATGTTGGCATGTAAAATGGAACTCTTTCCATTATATTGAATATTATTGACATTAGGCGACTTTGGTTGTCAATGTTCGTTATTTTGTCAAATGAAAACTAGTGATATTATTTTAACACTCATAGCATGGTAGAAAAGGAAACATGAATGTATACAAAATATTTTTGTTTTAATCATTACCATGATCTTAAATCACTAGTGATACTATAAACAATTTATCTGTGACAGAACCTTCCTGGTTCAGGTTTTAACTAAATACTTATGCATATATACATTGATTCATTCTTATCTTGTTGTATTCTAGAACTTATTTGATGAGCACTTGAGGCAAAATTCTAAGTAACGTATAGTCAGGAAAATGGTTTAAGCATTGTTTGGATAGTTTGAGCTCATATTTCAAGCTAACCTAAATTTGTATAAGACTTAGAAATCCTCATTTGAGCCAAAGTACCAAATTTTTTTCTTAATTACTCATTGACCTAGCTAAATTAAGGAAATCCCTCATTACACCACAATACCCTAAGGCAACATAGAGACACATGAATTCATGTTGTAAAGGAAGAACGAGTGGTTTAGGGATATCAGTTCAAAAAATGGAAAATAGAAGAAGAAAAAAAGAGAGAAAAGAAAAGAAAAATGATGATGAATAATAGACTAGACATATTCATTGCAAAGCAATGAAAAGCATAAATGTAAATAAAGAAAAGATGTATTAACTTCTCCAAAAGAAAAGTGAAGTAAAGAGAAAAAAAAAGAACAAAAGTAAAAATAAATATATGCTTGTTTTCCAAGTTTAAAGGGAAGGCTAAGATAGTAGAAATTATGTTCCAAGATCCTCAGAATGCTTCTGGTATAATCTAAGCAAAAAAGTTATCCTTCTAATTCACTCATACCTAAGCCCTACATTACATCATAAAGCCCTATTGATTTTTTACTACGTCTTCTCTTATAATTATGGATAGTGCAATGAAAAAACAAACTTATGAGATAAAGTAATGAATTGAATGTATCATTTATATATTTACTCAAGTTTGATGGAAATAAAAAAATTGAAAAAGCAGGTGCTTTAGTTTATTTGAGAAATCAATAGTGATTTGATTGATTGGTGAGACTAATGCATTTAAAATCTTCATAGGTTTAAACATACTTTTCATATCTTGTAGATTTAGTAGTCATGGAAGTGATTAAGATGATAGTTAAAGAACCTTACAACTAAATAAAGTTTTTCTATCCGTAAATTCATATTTTGGATAACTTTGTTTAGTCGAGGACTAGTAAACTCTCAAGTTTAAGAGTTTGTTAAGTCTCTAAAAGATAATGAATCAGAACATAATTTACAACTAAATCAACTAGTCTTTGAAGCAAATTCATTAGTTTTGGATACATTTTGGCCTAAACATGTTATCCCACAAAACCTTCACTCAATCATCGTTTTTCTAACTCCTCGAAAAAGATTTTTGGTGATCAATCTTATGGGAATCAAAGTTAAAGCATCCGAGAAAATAAGAGAAGTAAGAAGGAAGTTTCAATGACTAAGCACTAGAATTTCAGCATTCAGGCACAAAAACCAGAAAGTTAGTGCCCAAGCACTAAACCATCAAGGACTATTGCGTAAATGTGGAAGTTGGAAATCCAAGTCAAGGATTCAATGCCCAAGCACCAAAAAAATAGTGCTTGGGCACTAATTCTAAAGAGTTAGTGGCCAAGTGTGCCCCAGCTCCAAAATTCCAGCGCTTGGGCACCAAAAGTTGTACATTGAAAAATCAAAGTCAGAGGACCAATGCCTAGGCACTAGAAAAGCAGCACCTAGGCACTGAAATTTACAGGTTTCCAATGCCACATATGAAATTCCAGTGCCTAGGTACTAGAAACAGAAAGTTAGCACCTAAGTGCCTAAAAGCTAGGGGTAGGTGTGTCGTCATAAGACCTAATTTTAAAAATTAGGGTTTATTAAGTTAAAGGTGATCTATTAAGATAATATAGACTTCTATGAACTCTGAAGGCTATAAATAAGAGGCCTAGGCAGGCTATAAAAGAGATCAAGCTAGAAACATTTCAAGACAGAGTTAAGAGCGACGACATCAAGTAAGCTTTTAGTATAATTAGAAGAAAGCTTTTGTAAAAGAGAGTAGCAACTCAATCAAAGTTGCACTGTCTTTCTAGTTCTCTTTTCCTTTATCTATGTATTTCTTTCTTCTTGATTTTATGTTTGAAACAATGTCGATGCTCAGCTAGTTGGGTAGTTCTAAGATTTTGACTAAACTATTGCATGAGTTATTTTTTGTTACAATTTTGACTCTAATTTAATTTTTCATTTAATGTTTCTTATGCTTATTCTATACTTACTAAGCTTGATCACTTTAAGATAGATTTTGGAATTCAGTTTAACTTGATAAGGAGTTCTGAATTTATAACCTAAATATGCAGAGTCACAGTTTGATGTAATTCGTAATCAAAATGAAAGTACTTGACTGTCTGTGATAGACAAGCATAGGGTTAAGATTTATAGGGTTGTGATCTCAGCCAATTTCCATATAATATAAGGAACTTGGAAATCCAAACTAGACTATATAAGTTTGATAAAACTATATAGATAATAGTGTAAATTTTGAAAGCCCAAACTGCCTTACTTCTTGCTCATACACATCTTATCCCATCTGAACCATCTGATTCCTTTGTCATTGCCTATGTTTGAACCCCACAAAGGAATTCATCATACACGAGAGTTCTTTACACGTTAAGGTTGGGATCAAGAAAACATTCATGCAAAAAGATGAAATTTCTTGGCCAACTAATTTTATGAGGACCTCCTTACCAGCCTGAGAGAGAAAGTTGTTCTTCCTATTTTGAACCTTGTTCCACACCTTGTCCTTAGCAAAGGTAAAGATAGATCTCTTGTTTTACCAATCATAGAAGGAAAACTTAAGTACCTACCATAATTAATGAATGAGTAAATGCCTATGATGGTGCTCAACTATACACGTATCTCCTTATTAATATTGGCACTATAAATTTTTTTTGATTTCTAGTAGTTCACCAATTGTTTGTAAGCTGCTTTGTATTTGTTTAAAATATGTTTGATTTTGTTACATTCAAATTAAGATTCATCTAGGAATAAGAGATGTAAAACTCTGGGTGCTCTAACGCTCACCCCACATCCATGGATTTTTCTCCTTTCTTCTGTTTTCTTCAAAAGACATGAGCACCCCTTCACATTGATGAAAAATAAATAGGGTGATAAGGGGTCACCTTGTTTGAGCCTATTATAGGGTGTAATCCTTAAAGTTAGCTCCTTGTTCAAAAAAAGAAGAAGTATTGCACACTTCAAACACACATCATCTTCCATTTAACCAATGATTCATTGAAACCCATAGCTAACATGATATGCTCCAGATAACAACAGTCCCCTAATCATAGGATTTGTTAATGTCTTTTTATTTTTTTGTGCATCCATGCCTTTTTTTCCTCCAATCTACCATTTCATGGCATAAATCAACTCCAAAGCAACTAGAATATTGTTAAAAATTAATTTACCTGGGATAAATGCATATTGGTGTTTCGATATGATAGAAGGAAAGATCTATTTTAACCTGTTTGCCAAAGTCATTGATAGAATCTTGTAAAGGACATTGTATAAAGAAATTGGCCTCAAATCCCAAAGACATTTTAGTTTAAAAGTCTTTAAGATTAGGACTATAAGAGTTAGTGGAAAAGCTCCCTCTCTAAGGCATAATTAACAACACCCAACAACGTCAAAGCCAATAATAACATACCAGTAATTCTGGAAAAATATTAGGTTAAAATCGTTAGACCTCGTTGACTTAGCTAAGTACATTTGAAAAATAGCTCTCTTGAATTCATGGGGTTCAAAAGGCTTTGTTAACATTCTAATAATCCATAATCACCTTTGGGATATGACTAATAATAGGTTTAAAATCATTATTATCCCCTACAAAAATCTCATAGAAATATTATTTACCATCCTATAAATTTGAAGACATCAAGCTTACAAGGAAGCTTATAGAAAATCCCAAAGATGCTTTTTCCTCACACAAGAAGAATACATTTATACTAAGGTTTGATTAGAAACACAAAGAGAAAGTAATGAGAAGGTATTTGCCACACATTTTAAGTACTTATGTGACAATGAAAGCTTAGCAAAGGACTATGAGGCTCCATTATATATCCTATGGACAATGGGATTACAGGCAATTAACACATCCTACTTCATTTGAAACCCTCGCATTTAATCCTAAGCTGAAGCAGAGTATTGTTGATGATATGAAGATATTTTTAAGGAGGAAGGAGTTGTACAAGATAGTGGGGAAGCCTTGGAAACGTGGGTATTTGCTGTATGAGCCTCTTGGAATTGGGAAATCCAGCCTCATCGTAATTGGGACCAGTTACTTGAAATTTGATATGTATGATTTGGAGTTGAGTTAGGTTTCCTCTAACTCAGATCTCATGGAATTAATGAAAGATACATCCAATCATTCCATCGTTGCGATTGAAGATGTAGATAGCCACAGAAGTTCATACTTGATCTCCTGTTATAGAATCTTCCCCTGCTTTGTTCACTAACTTAGACTCATCCTCTGACTTCCAACCTAACAAGGTTCGTTCTTTTGTTTTATAGATTCCACATTCCTAACAAGTCAACTAGTCTAAATTAATTGTTGATGGCTCAATTAGTCTTATAGATTTCACCTAACACTCCAAGATTGTTGAAATAATTTTTTATATTATATTGTGAATTAGTATTAATTTTATTGTTAATATAATTTTTTTAAATTTGTTAATTAGAATCAATCTTAATATAAATGAAGAATGGATTATGATTGTGTTAGTTATAGATTATTAGTAATAGATTGAATTACTCACATATTTATTAGATAAAAATCTTAAGTTGCAGTCTAATGTTTGTCAATAATTATTCTATCAAAATTATTGATTGAGAGTTAAAAGTGAGAGTTAAGATGGTTTAATAATTTAATTATTATTTAAATGAGTTATGTAAGAGTGAGTTTACTCTTGGCTTTTCAACTGTTCAAGAAAGTACTAGTTTGGAATCTCTATGGCTACCTCTCTTACCCAATATAGATTGTCCTCAACTATTTTTGTTAATTGCTTATGGTTGCAATTGGTTCTTTTCCATTTAAAATTTATCATTTATGTGATCTCCTATATGATCATACTGATCTATGTTTAGCACACTTTGCAATTCGTTTCCCAATTTTAGTTATTATATTATATATATTCCATTTCACCATCACAAAGCTTCCAATTTGTTGATGATAAGCTGGTTCTTTCTTTTTTCAAAGGCTAAAATTCTAGATGAGTTGGAGCATATATTGGAATAGTTAAAGAACTCTGTCAACTTAAGATCTACATGATATACTAACTCAATAACAAGAACTTTCATCCTCTATAATGTAACAAGAATTGGTTATAAAATTATAGTTCAAGAAAAAGTTGACGTTGTCTGGTCTACTTAACTCCATGGGTGACTTGTGGTCGGGTAGTGGAGAGGAGTGAATTGTAATATTCACAACAAACCACATAGAAAGAATAGACCTAGCATTGCTGCGACCAAGTTGAATAGACAAGCACATTCACTTGTCCTTTTTTAAAACCAAGGCATTCTGAATCTTAGCCTCCAATTATCTAGGCATTCAAGAGCATCACCCACTCTTTGAACAAATCAAAGGGTTGTTAAAGAACATTAATGTCACTCCTACAATAATGGCAGAGAAATTGCTGAGGTTTGAGGATCCTGAGGTTGCTTTGGAAGAATATATCAAATTTTTCAAAGAAAAGAACACAGAGTGAAGCATAAAAGCTAGTTGAGAGGTAGACAGTTTTACAATAGAATAACTTATTTCTATTTCTTAACTATTAGCATAATATAATTATGTAGTTTTTTTAAAAAAAAATTGTCAACAACTACTACATGTCAACTTTGGCAACCCTTCATATGGTCGATAACTACTGCATGAATGTGGTTTGTTTTGATATGTTGATATTATGTCATTGAGGACTTTCATCCTAAATCAACATGGTTTGTATGCATATTTCCTACCTATTTACTATTGCAATATTAGCCATTGATGGAATAGTTGCCTCAAACTTTCTTATAAATTTGGGTCCCTAAGTCTAGTTTCTTACACCTTTCAACTCACACATTATCATCCAAGAGTGAGAAACAAAGGCTTAGACAAATCCATTTTCGTGTTCAACAATTATGACATTTACAGTATTTTCTATTAGTCTATTTTACGTATAAGTGCTATCATTTGGTATCAGAGCTTTTAAACCTCTATCTTGCAAAATTTTGAATCAAGTTGTCTACGTTTATGCGTGTTTTTGCATTTCTTACTTCAAAAACATAATCTTCATAAAAAGTTAATTAATTTGAGTAGGTCTTGAATTGATAATAAATATTTAGTTGCTTGCTAAGATTTAAACCCACACCCTCTTGTATGAAAGACATTCAAACCATGTTTCTAGAGCTTGTTTGTTGTTAAGTTTGACTAAATATTTTACTTATTTTAATCTTTCACTTATGGTCTACTCTTATATAGTTTTCATTATAAGCCTTCTAAAATTTAACTTGTATAAAAGGCATATTCATGTATTATTGCTCAAAGTATTTAATTTAAATTACTCAAATTTTGGAAAATTTAGTTTAGGCAACTCAAGTCATATTGTGCAATATTTATTAGATATTTTGTTCAATATTTTATGAAAATTAAAATTTTATGCATTTAATTAAATGCCTAATTTCTTGAAAATTAATTTTGAGCAATATTTTGTGTCATGTTTGGTAAATTTTAAATAAAGGGATATTTAATTAATTAATTTGTCACATTTTAGTTCAGTTGACTAATTAATTTATTAAAATCCCATAAATTGCTTGTTTATTCATTTTGCATGGTCATTTACAAGCATTCAAGAAAATATTGATGTTACGTAATTAGTATGATTTTGGCATAATTAAACTTTAGCTACAACACATTTATTTATCCTAAAATTATACATTAGGTTTTAAAATTGTAAAAAGGAAAATGACATCAAATTGTAATTAATCATCTTCAATATGGTGATTATCATCTCACAGGAATATTATCACATTGATATGATTAATTAGGATGCAATGGTGAATTTTTCCTTTTTCATAATTTGCCCATAGGGATTAAGGAAAGGGAGTATTATTTACTAGTTTCATCATGATTTGTGCAAGATCTTAATTAAATAAAACTTAGCCCACAAGTAGTTTTATTTGTTATTAGGATTATGTTTACTTTACATGTTTTACATTGGTAGAACATGTTATATGGATTTTTCAAAGTTGTCTTAAATATTGATATATGCATATAATGTTTATACAACTTTTCAACCACTAAATATTTCTTATTTTCAAGTTCCCAAACTTAATGGGAATAAGTACAAGATTTAGAAGGACAAGATTCTTCTCCAATTAGTGTGGATGACATTAATTATGCTATTAGATAAGATGAACCTCTTACACCTACACATTCTAGCAGTGTATCTACAATAACTCTTTATGAACGTTAAGAGCAATCTAATCGCTTCAGCATGATGTATATCAAATCCAAGATATCTATGACTTATTGAAAGTCATTAACAAATAATTTGAATCCTCATAAAAGGCTTTAGCAAGTACCATAATGTCAAAATTATCCACTAAAAAGCTCACTAGCTTAAGAGGTGTGAGATAGCACATCATGCGTATGAGGGATATTGCAACTCAGTTGAAGGCACTTAAAGTTGATATTCTTGATTCTTTCCTACTGTACTCTATTTTAAATTCCTTATCGCCTTAATATAGACCTTTCGAAATCTCATACAACACATATATACAAAAATGGCCAATCAATGAAGTACTGACCATGTATGTTTAAGAGGAAAGAAGGCTCTTAGTGAAAATCAAAGAAAGTTCACATATGGCAACTTAAAGGAATAATAAGAGAAAAACCAAGGGAAAATTGAAGGGTAAAACACCTGTCCAAGGTGATATTAAGAAGCAATCCAAGTGTTTTGTTTTTTTGTAAGAAGAAAGGACACATGAAGAAGAACTACAACAAATTCAAAGCTTGGCTTAAAAAGAAAGGTAATTTAATCTCATTCTTTTGTCATAAATCTAATATGGTAAATATTAGTAGTAATACATGGTGGATTGATTTTGGTTTTACAATCCATATTTCAAATACCTTACAGGGCTTTCTAAAATAATGGAAGCTATCGGGAAATAAGCAATACATCTACTTAGGAAATAAGATGGGGTCACTAGTTAATGCTATAGGAACTTACAAGTTAGTTTTGAATTCTGGTTTTGTTCTAATTTTAGATAAGACCTTTTATGTACCAAGTTTCTCTAGAAACTTGATTTTTATTTCAAAACTTATACCATTGGAATATTCTTTTGAACTTTCAAATAATATGTTGAAGTTATTTTAAAAATCTAATCCTATTGGACATGATACAATTTATGATAGTCTTTTTTGAATTCAATTAAATGACAATCCATTATATGAAATCATACATGCTTTCAGTAGCATAAGTATAAAAAGATGTGTTACTAATGAAAATTCCTCTATGTTGTGGCATCGTAGACTTGGTCATATCTCAATAGAGAGAGTAAAAAGGTTACTAAAGGAAGAAGTATTAAATATTCTTGACTTCACTGACTTTGATACTTGTATAGACTGCATTACGGGTAAGCAGACTAACAAGACTAAGAAAGGTGCTGAGAGGAGTTCCACCTTGTTGGAAATCATACATACTAATATTTGTAGTCTAGATATAGACTCAAGTAGTCAGAAATACTTTATCACCTTTTTTACAATTACTCATAATATATGTATCTTTATCAGGTTAACAATAAGAATGAGGCATTAGATGCCTTTAAGGTTTTTAAAGCAAAAGTAGAGAAATAATATGATAAACAAATTAAGGCTGTGAGATTAGATAGATGTGGTGAGTACAATGGTAGATACACTGAAGATGGACAATCACCTGGTCCATTTGCAAAGTTTCTTCAAGAGCATGGGATTGTTGCCCAATACATTACGCTCGATTCCCTAGATCAAAATGATGTTGCTGAGAGAAGGAACCAAACACTATTGGACATGGTGCAAAGCATGCTTACTAGCTCAAAGCTTCCTAAGTTCTTGCGGATTGAAGATTGAGATGACTATGTATATACTTAACCAAGTTCTAATTAAGGCTGTTGAAAAGATGTCATTACAGGTTTTATTGTCCATCACATAACACTAGGACTATAGAGTCAAGAAATGCTAAATTTCTTAAGAATGACTTGATGAGTGGGAGTAGTGAAACTCAAAAATTATATTCTGAAAATGATTATTTGGGAACGCAAGCTCACACATCAAGTGACAGATTAGTCATAATTTATACCCTTCAAGTATAAATGGGTGTTAAGGAATTAATTATCGAGGAACCACAAATCATTAACCATGACCAAGTTGATCCAGTTGTACAATAGCTACTAGAATCTGTTATGCAACTAATTGAGGAACATGCTCCCTAAGTGAAAGTTAACTCAACATTAAGAAGATCGTCTAGGATTAGAAGGTCTACAATTCCTAGTAGTTATGTTGTGTACCTACAAGAGTCTGACTATAATATTGGAGCTAAAATTGATCTTGAAATGTTTTCACAACCATCAACTATAAAGAATCTAATTTGTGGCTTAATGCCATGAAGGATGAGATGAATTCTATGGCATCTAACAGAGTCTGGGATCTCATTGAGTTACCTAGTGGCTCAAAGGCCATTAATTGTAAATGGGTTTTTAAGATAAAAAGATACTTATTAGACAACATCAAAAGATACAAAGCATGACTCATGGCTAAAGAATTTACTTAAAAGGAAGGAATTGATTACAAGGAAACATTTTCTTTCCTACCGTATTATACTAGCATTGGTTGCCTATTTAGATTTGGAATTACATTAGATGGATGTGAAAACATCATTCCTTGATAGGAATTTAGAGGAAGAGGTATTTATGAAACAACTTGGAGGATTATCCTTTAATGCTGATGATCATTTAGTTTGCAAGCTTAAGAAATCTATATATGGATTGAAACAATCCTCTCACCAATAGTACCTTAAGTTTCATGAAATTATCTCCTCATTTGGATTTGTGGAGAATGTCATGGATCAATATATATACTAAAAGGTTAGTGGGAGTAAAATATATTTCATTGTGTTGTATGTGGATGACATATTACTTGCAACTAATGATAAAAAGGTTTCTATATGAGGTGAAACAGTATCCCTCTAAGAACTTTGATATAAAGGATATGAGTGAGGTATCTTATGTCATTGGCATTAAGATCCATAAAGATAGAACTCAATGTATTTTGGATTTATCACAAGAAACCTAGATCAATAAAGTCTTAGAAAGATTTCTGATGAATGACTGTTCACCAAGTGTAGCACTAATTATGAAAGGTGACAGGTTCAATTTGAGCCAATGCCCGAAGAACAATTTAGAGAGGGAATACATGTATAATAGTTCATATGCTTCAACTGTTAGAAGCTTTATGTATACTCAAGTTTGTACAAGGTCATACATTGCATTTGTAGTTAGAATGTTAGGCAAATACCAGAACAATCTAGGAATGGATCACTAGAGAGTTGGAAAGAAGGTTATGAGGTATCTCAAAGGTACCAAAGATTACATGTGTACAAGCAAATTGAGAACCTTGAAATAGTTAACTACTTTGATTTAGATTTTACCGGTTACATTGACTCACAAAAATCAACGTCCGGGTATATTTTTATGCTTACCAGTGGAGTCGTGTCTTGAAGGAGTGCAAAGTTGACTTTGACTACTACTTCTACCATAGAGGCTAAGTTTATGTCTTGTTTTGAAGCAACTTCACATGGTGCATGACTTAAGAGCTTTATTTCTGGTCATAGAATTTTGGATTTTATCTGAAGGCCATTAAGATTATATTGTGACAATTCAACTGCAGTTTCTAGCTAAGAACAATAACAGTGGAAATTGAAGCAAACACATCGACATTAAGTACTTAGCCATTTAAGAACGTGTCAAGGAAAATACAATTTCCATTGAACACATAAGAACTGAGTTGATGATTGCTAATCCTTTAACAAAAGGCATGCCACCTATGAAATTTAAGGATCATGTAGCTAGAATGAGACTTGGTTTTATATTAAGTATTTGATGTATGTTATCATCAGTTATAATAAAGCTCTTATTCATTTAAGTTGTTTTTCTCATTTTGTATGCACATTTATATTTAGAGAATAAACAACATTAAGAGGACCTAAAATAAGCATAAGACATATTCATTAAGTTATGGTAAGAAGAAAGCAATATTCATTATGATACGCAGAAGGTAATACTCACTTATAGAGGACTTACAACTATAATTCGTGCATTCAGTTTTTCTCCTTTGGAATATGTATGAACAAGGATATTGAAATCATCAAGTATAACGAACCAAGTGGGAGAATGTCAACAACTACTGCATGTCAACTTTGACAGCCCTTTATATGGTCGATAACTATTGCATGAGTATGGTTCGTTTTGATAGGTCAATATCATGCCATTGTGGCTTTCATCCTAAATTCACATGGTTTGCATGCATATTTCCTACCTACTTACTATTGTAACATTGACTAGTGATGGAATGGTTACCTCAAGCTCTCCTATAAAATTGTCTCCCTAAGTTTGGTTTCTTACACCCTTCAACTTACACACCATCATCCAAGAGTGAGAAACAAAGACTTAGAAGCATCCATTTTCATGATCAACATTTCCAACATTTATGGTATTTTTTATCAATGGCAATGGCTGGAGGTATAGTTTTTTTGCATGATTTCCTTGTTTTGGACTAACTTGTTAGTCTATTTTACGTATAAGTTCTATCAATAATTACTTAATTTTCTAGATAGTAATGGCATGTTGAGAAATTTGAACCTCATCGCATATATAAATACTGCTACGCTTATATATCCCAAACTGTGCTACATGAGGAGCTGGAAGACTTCACATCAGAGTTGTGATATCAGGCTTGTGCTGCATACATGCTTTTGGTTTTACTAATCATTTAATAATTGGAATCGGTCCCTTGATTTTAATAATAATTTGTTTTAACTTATATGTTGTTTGTTGAATGGCTCACTTGCTTATATGCTATGTGGGTATTGGATTAATAAGAGAAACACTCCCATAAGGGACCAAATACCAACATTATTGATGTAAAACATGACACAACATATAAGCAAGGGTTTAATAATAATAATAATGAACATAATCACTTGGAAGTTGTATGTTTTCAAAAAATTGTTGAATCCCAAAACTACTTAGTAAGACTAGGCATAATGCTCCACCTATACCATAAAGAAAAAAGAAAAATGGGAAAGAAACCAATTAATAACAAGTTTGCAACCAACTGAATCAATTGTGGGGGAAGAAAAGCTGTGGGTACAAAGATATATTGACAAGTGTCAATGAAAGAGAATTAGGTTTAATTCACAAGTGAAGAGGAGGAATTTAGGAATAGGAAAATGTTTTTATATTTGGAGATTCCTATGTAAATTGTCCTGTAAGAATAGAGATGGGGGAGAAAATCTCCCCAAAGGTAGTTTGACGAGGGGCCAGTGGGGTTCCCATCCCCGATTATTTTAAATATATATATATATATATATTAGTGGTGATTTCATTATATCGTTAACTTTGAAAAATGTAAATTTTCTTGCAGAAAAAAAAAAAATAGAGCTACAACTATTTTTAATATGTAAAAAAATGTTTCAACTATTAATATCAAATCAAAGTTAAATTGCTACTTAGATGAGTTTGTCTTGATATATGCTTCAAATGTAAAAGGTTTTGACATACTTGGTTAATGAAAACAAAATTGATTAAAATGTCCAACTTGCACATAAAGAAGAAACAATGACAAAAATTTCACATATAGTGGACATGATGTCAAAACGATTTAAAATTGATATTTTTTATTTGTTAAAATTATTATTTCTTTAAGTTTTGGAAATTTTTAAGACTTGTTCAGAACTTATCATTTGAATTTTTTTTAAAAATTATTTTTGAACTCGATTAAAGCTTTTGGATAATATAAATAAGGAATTTAAGCTTTAAATTTACTTTTTAATGTATTATATTATTAATATTATCATTTTTGTAATTCTTTTAAATTCTAAATCTATAGGGATTTGCATCCCATAGAGAATAGTGACGAGGAGAAAATCACCCCCCACAATGAGAAGTAAGAATAAAGATGGGAAATGGGGAGGTGGTACCAAAAAAGAGTCATCCTAAGAAAATGGTCATCAAGTGTAAATAATGAGCATTTAATGTTTTTACCTTTTTGTAATTTAATTATTCAAAGAGAAGAGAAGAAAAAATACCATGGCAAAGGGGTGGAAAGTCGATGTGGCTCTTGACTTTTCCAAGAGCAGCAAGAATGCTCTCAAATTGGCTCTTGAAAATCTTGCCAATATACGTCATCCACGTCAATCTCACCTCTCTCGATGAGTCTCCTAACTAAATTTGATCTATGAACAAAGTTATATTGTATTTGAGAAGAGTTTGACATTTTATAAAACTCGATGTAACACTTCAATTTGTACTTTAACACTAAATTTTTTGTCATTTCATGGTATTTTTATTGTCTTGTGTCTAATCTGATTTTTTTTTTTCTATATAGCTCATATTCATAGTTCAAAGACCCAAAGATCATTAAGAAGTTTGATGTTCAAATTGATATTGAAGTTCTTGATTTGCTTGACACTAGTGTTGAACAAAAAGAGGTTTTCTTTCCCTCCCGTTTTTTCTTTTCCCTCCTTTAGTTGATTAAGTATATCAAGGGTGAAGTTCATCGAGTAGCATAGTTTGAGATAGGGTTCAACCTCTATGTGTTTTTTTATATGCTAAATCTTTTTCGTTTAGCTTATTAGAGTAGATGGGCTGAGAAAGAAGCTAGCTCATTAATCCACATGTATTCCGTTAGCCAATTCAATGACGATGTGGACTAACTCAAATTATGTAAAACTTCAGAGAGTGATTTGTCAAAAGCTTAATTATAGAGACTAAATTAAAAATTAGAAGAAATTACAATGACTAAATGATTAATTTTTTTTAGTTCAATATACCCTTATTATTGGGCTTTTATCATTTTAGTGTTTCTGCAAATTTGGGTATGTTTGAGTAGGGTTACAAGTTGAACTATCAATTTATAAATGGGCTAAGCTGGCCCATTTCCAAACCTCTCCATTGCCTCTTCCCATTTTTCCGTCGCTAGTTCCGATCGATCACGGAGATACAGATTTCAATAATACATGATAAAATTTCCGTGTTTTAGTGTTCACTTTGTTTCTTAGAAGGTTGCAGAAAGGCAAGACGTCTATGCTTAGATCGCAGGTTTCTAGGAAGAGTTAATTACCCTTTTAAGCGTTACATAATTTTGCCGAGAGATGGATCCTAACGCAGTTAAATCAACTCTGTCTAATTTGGCCTTTGGAAATGTAATGGCAGCCGCGGCCCGTGATTATCAGAAGGTACCTTCTTCCCCATTTCTTTATTTTCTGCTTAACTTTCTGTAAGCTGTATACAGATTTTCAAGAGAGCAGTAATGTTTGTGCTCCAAAATCAAACTTTCTTTTTTGTAAACCCACGATGTGCTTGCGCTTCTTGATGGTTGGCAAACCCTGACGATATTCGGCAGAATTTGTTTATTTATTTATTTTGGCTGGTTTTGAAGGGTTTAGCTATTTGCTAAATTTATATAAGTTTGTTGTTTATTCTTTAAGAATTAAGAAAAAAAAAAAAAAAAAAAAAATAAGAGTGTAAGATGTTGAGTAGAATACCTACTTCTCCTATAGCCTGCATTATGCTCCTATTAGCTCAACTCAATTTTCCTATTTGATATTTTGAAGTATATTATTGGTGCATTCGTTTTACTTGACCTTCCAAGCAGAAAACACTTTCCACATTGGAGTACCTTATTTATTCTTCACAATTTATTTGCTTGTGTCGAATGTTGATTGCCCTTGGCTTCATAACTGCTAATGATGTAACTCTCTGGAGTTCCGTTTGTCTGAGATCCTTTCTTTGTTCAACTTGACTTCTGTAGATACTAACATATGGACACTTAATTACTAGCTTAAGGATCTGCTTCCTTCTTTACTGAAGATATTTGTTTCATTAATGTGGCCTATACACCCATTTTCACTATATCTTTTCACTACTGCATATAGATGCTTTCAGTGATACATAGTTGGATGTTTTGGGATGCTTTATAAAAGAATTGAATATTGTGTTGGCTTCCATAATCAACTGTTTGAAGTAAACTTGCACAATTTGATAATCATATTCTTACAAAGACGAATGACAGTAATGTCTTTGATGTCCTTGCTGTCTCTTTCCAAAATTTGTCTGCATAGGTTCCTTTAGGACTCAAATCTTGTTATAGACCTGTATATGTTTTAAGTTGGTGTTGAACCACCAAATCAAAGAGGTGCTCTCATGGCGCTGTCTGAATTAAAATTATTGGCCTATACTGAAGGTATGCTTTTAAACTTTTCCTCATAATTTTCTTTTCTTTTCTTTATCAAATCCATAGTTATCAAATGGTATGATTCATGATTTACGAATTGAATCTTACAATTCATAACATGTCACAAGGCCAATAATATGAATTGATATCTAAATTGGAAGTAGTCATGAATTGGCCATGAATCATGTAATTCTAGCCAATATGGTAGGGTCTCACAATTTTAAGATTCAGAAATGTGTGACAGCAATTAGTTGGTTTGGCAGTGTTGTAATGCCTCTTATAAAGAAAGCAAAGAAAGGTCTTTTTTGAGATTATTTCTGGATTTAATTACTTACAAATTTATGAGTATTGAGCTTTTCTATGACTTATGTTTAAGTATTTTTCTTAACTCTTGGGTTAGATTTACTATATTGAGTGTTTTATGCATATTACATGGATACACATTTGTCAAATTTTATATTTCAAATCATTTTTAACTCATTAGTGAATCTTCGTATTCATGATTCAAAAGTATGCTTTTTGATTTAGGATACATATACGATTTGACAACTATGATCAAATCTTCATAATAATAGCACTATTTTTATAAAGCATGCCTTAAAAGATGAATGAGAATAGAATTTCAGAAGTAGTTTAGAAGTGTTATTTATAGGTATTTTCATGTATACTTGAAAGTCATTCATGCTATCTGTTTAACTAGTTCTGGAATTGTGTTACTATTTAGTGTTTTCTCATACACCAATATTATGCTGTAGCTTTTGCTGCCTAATACTCTAATACTTGTTAATTATGGTCATGATGGCCTCCAGTGGCAACATAACAATATAACGTGACCCATGCTATGATCCATGCAGGAATTGCTTGCTCAAGAGAAGCCACAGACTTCAAGTTCTGTAAACCAAGAAGTTGATCTTGATGAGTTAATGGATGTATGCTTAGTAAACATTTCACTCATATCATATATGTATAGATACCCTAATTAAGAATTTTAATGGTCTATGCAATGGTGATGTCAGGACCCTGAGTTGGAAAAATTGCATGCAGATAGAATTGCAGCTCTGAAGGTGATTATCTTGCTCCATGTGTACCAGGATGCACTATGATAGTCCAATTATTATTGTTCCTTGAATGCGCGAAGTGCCTTATTACTTTATGACCAAATTTGTCTGTCATAAAACAGAAAGAAGCAGAGAAACGAGAGGCATGGAAGAAGAAAGGTCATGGGGAATACAGAGAGATAACTGAGGGGGATTTCTTAGGTGAAGTCACTGGAAGTGAAAAAGTGATTTGTCACTTCTATCATAAGGACTTTTATCGATGCAAGTATGCCTCTAACTTTTATACTCCTCTTCATCTCTTTCTCTGTGACATGCACACACATTAATGTCGCTGATGTTATTGACTCAATCAATGATACCAGGATAATGGATAAGCATTTAAGGTCCCTGGCACCAAAGCATATTGATACAAAATTCATTAAGCTAGATGCAGAGGTCAGCATGAACAGTTCTATTACTACTACCCTGTGATAGTGATAATTTAGTGTTTGCTCAGGTTGAGCCAGTGTATCTGTAAATTGGAATGTTTTATTTATTACAACATGTTGTCTTACTGAAGTAATGAAGTGAATTTTACTATTGAAATAAAATGCAGAATGCACCATTCTTTGTTGCAAAACTGGCAGTCAAGACTTTACCATGCGTCATATTGTTCAGGTGAGGCCTAAATATTTTGCCTTGTGATTTTGGTCATGTGCTTTCAGTATTGAGAAGGAACCAATGTCTGTTTCTGTTAGACCTCATGAAAGAAAGATGAGAATAAAGTTCAGAACCCTAGGTTTTAAGGATTCTTAGAACCCATGTTCGTTTCCACTTTTTATTAAAGGATTCTGGGAATGTTGCATTCTTAGGAATGAAACTTCCCCACAAAACCCCCCATTTCCATTAGGGGGACGGGAGGGGGTTGGGAATGTTAGATTCCCATGTGTTGGGAAATTTCTTACATAATTAAAAGACCATTTTGCATTATTACGCTACCACTCCACTAGCTTGACAGTGCTGCAATCTCATATCTCCAACTCTGAATCTGCCATTGTCAACCTTTGCTCTCTCCACCAGCAGCTCCTCAATGCTATTTGTCTTCTCCAATTGCTCGTCAGCAGTGATGCTCATCAACACCTTCATGTGCATCACTTGCTCTTCACCTACGTCACCCATCCACCCTTCAACCAACTCCTCCTGTACATCTTCCACTCTCGTTGCCACAGTTACCAGTTTTTTCTGCTCTGGCATCATCAGTAGATTCTATGACTCTATTGGTATTTGGTACCATCAAACCCAACTCTCTTTGCCGCCTTCTAGATGAGCTAGTCTTCACACATCACTCCTCCCTCATCGGTTGGTTCTCAGATCACAGGAAATTCCATTGCCATCCTTCAAGGTGAGAATTTGCTGTCACCACCACCTCTTTTTTTGACCCAGTTTGCTTTGCCCATATAAAAAGCTTCAGAATGTACCAGTCTCAACCCTTGTGTATTTTAACTATTAGCACCACCATTATCAGACCAAAAGAGATTTTTTTTCAGATAAAAGTCTGCCATGGCCACATTGGTATCCAAAGCTTCTGTTTTTTTTTTTTCAACATAGTTATATCAGTGAAGAAGTTCATGAGCTTTTATCCTTTGCATTAGCATAATCTGCAGGAACCAAACTGATGATGTGTAAGTTATATGCTTACCACGATTGTTGAACAGTATTTTTGTGCAACTCTGTTAGTTTTATTTTGGCAAACTTGTTTTGTATTTTTATATTATTTTCTAATATTTGATTAGACATGGGTTTAGCATTTGGATTGGGCAATTTTGAGAATTTGTTAAACTTTCCCAGGAATACTGATATGAACTGAACATAGAAATGTTAGAATCCCAGAAATGTAACTAAATATCTTAAGTATTATTTGTGATGAACTGAATGGCTATATTCTTGGGAATGATCATTCCCAATAATGTAAGATTCGGTAAACCACCTCTACATGCAAATCTTGTCCTCCCTATAAATCCCCGCGTTCGAGTCTCCCAACTAAAATGAATGTTAAGATATCTTCTCTTGCAAAATAATGCTGTACGTTTTTGACTGGCGGAGGAGGTTGACTCAGTTGTCATTAAGCCAAACTGCTAGATACGTACTTCATGAAGATGAAATTAATTCAAAATATCAAAATATATGCTCACGTGTTTTTGTTTTTCTCAGACAAGGGATTGCAGTGGATAGATTGATAGGGTTTCAAGATCTGGGATTGAAAGATGATTTTACCACAAAATCGCTCGAGGGTCTGCTGATAAAGAAAGGTGTTATGCTTTTACATTATGTCCGATTCATTTCTTTGTGCCTGAAATGTTTATTAACAGTCATTTTACAGGCATTATCAACGAGATAAAAGAAGATGAGGATGACGAAAATGATGGATATGAAGATTCTAGTAGAAAAGTCAGATCCTCCGCTATTGCTGATTCTGATTCTGATTAATATAATTTGAAGCCATGCCTCAACCAAAAAACAAAAAAAAGGGATGGAATCTACAGCTTGTCTTGTTTATGGATTGCTGCACTCTATGACGATTGTTACATAATATTTCTTGTTCTCTTTCTTTTTCTTTTCCTTTTTCTTTTTATTATACTTGGAACGAAGAACTTTAGCAACGCTGGTTATATTTGGTCTTCGACCGGTTGAGAGTGAATTCCAATTATTGCTTAGCTGGTGTTTATTTTTCTTGTTTTGGGCATTGCAGTTTAATGGCTGACGTTTTCCTGGAATTATGTTCTAAGTTTTCAAGGATTAATTAGGAATGAGTAGTGAAATCACGAAGAACAATAATTTAAGCATAATTTTTATTATTTGATATCAAGTTTTTCAATAGAAATGGACCAAAAATATATTGTCTCTATAGTTCTATAATACATTAAGTAGTCTTTTATATTGTTTTTATAAAAGAAAAAGAGTTCATGACAAACACTGAAATTTTTTATAATAGTATTGTATATACACAACTCAATTATTTATTTTTACACCTCTGTTCGTTTACAAATATTATAATCAATTTTAAGTCAGATTTCAAAAAATAAAGAATTATTTTAAGATTTTAAATTTATTGTGGAATAAAATACGACTAAATTTAAAATTTAAAAATTATTTAAGATTTTTAATTTATAAAAAATTGAAATTAAATTAAATTAAAAAATAAATGACAAAATGGTATTTTTTTTTAAAGAAATTATCTTAAAAATTACAGAGTAACTAATGAATTTATATGCCACATTAACATATGGTTGATTTAAATTTTAATTAATACATTTCCCGGTTTCCTTAATCACTTTTTATTGGCTTAAATCTCTCTTAATCCATTTGATGAATAGGCATGGATAGGAGACTACTCTAGTTGCGACTGCTAAGGATTAAAAAAAAAAAATTGCCATTCCACGTGGCGCTGAAAAAGCGAGCGTGTATTAGATTTACACGCAGTCGACTCCAGTAATACTGGAGGATTTTCTTCAGCAAAGGAAGGCTATTGAATAGATTCAATTTCTATATAAAATATATTTAAAAAAAAAAAAATCATTTTTATATATAAATATATATTTTTAGTTTAAAATTTTTTATTAAAAATTATATGTGTTAAAAAAATATAAAGAGTAAATTATTTTTAACCTCTTACAATTTATTTTATATATTTTAAAACTTATTATTTTTTAATTAGATATTATTTTATATAAAAAAAATAGTCTAAAATATTAATATATATATTTGTTTATAAAAATAATTATTTTTTAATTTTAAAAAATATATTTTATACAAAAATTAAGGCTCATTGCATCTAGATTAAATCACCCTGTTTTACTGCATAATCCAGTTACTGGAGGGATCCGCGCTCGAAGTTCATAAGTACTGCCAGGAAGATGGGAAGAGAGAGACGTTAAAATGAAACAAAGCAAGATATGAATAGAGTAGCCTTGCAATTCGCCAAAATCCCCGCTTCCGCATTTGCCATTCTCTCGCTGTTATACTCTAATTAGCAAATTGTGAATTACAGAAACAAAAAGATAGTTCGAGATAATGGCTCTCAGACTCCGTCAACGTCGTCAATTGCTTCTTGACAAGTGCTATTTTGAGGATTACCTGCTCTTTTACAAGAATTACGTCCGTCCATCTCCCGAGTGGCTCGCTTCCCAGAGGTAAATTCTTCATTTGTTTAAATAACCCTTCATTACCTGATTGCACTGTTTCTTTCACAATGTCTCTCAACTTCATTTGATATATCTTTTGTTTTCCGTTTCTGATGTCATAGTATCAATTTGGTTTAATTAGTAGGGTTTAGTAATCCATAAATTGAATAATGTGATAGATATATGAAGCTAATACTATTCAGTTTTTGATGCATTGTGTTTACGCGAGTGTTAATGCATTATTGGTAGGCCGGATTGCAGGCAGGACATAAGCAGTCCTTTGTTTTCCGTCTTGTATGATATGAGTGCTTGCTTCATCTGTTGCCCTTTACGTCGTCTCTTGCAAAGCCAGTGGAAGCAACTAATTCTAGCGACACCATGTCTGGAACTTTCTCTCCCAAGTCAGGTAAACAAATTTAGGAGATTAGTATGACAAAACTTTTGATGTCAATACGTTTTCCAGCTTTCTCCATTGTACAATCAGTTGCATCTTTGTCAGGTTAGCAGTTATATGATATTTACTACCATGCGTAACGTTAAGACCAATAGTTTATATACTTCAAGGCAGAAAATCAACCTTTAATGAATTGCCTTTTTTACGGTGCATTAAAGAAGGTGCATCCTGTTTGCACATTAGTTGAACTACGACTTCCCTTATCACCATCCTCCCAGAGAGAGAGAGAAAAATACAATGAATCAAAATTTGAACTTGAAACGTGGACGAACAAAGGTCCATCCCAAACCTTGTGGTGAAATGAATCTTGAAACTTGATTAACGTAACCTTGATATCATGCCAAGAAAACAATTCTCTTAATAGTTTAAGCTGTTAGGAAAATGATCATGAATGGTTATATATATGTATATATATAACAACACACGTATAAACATTTCTTTGGTACACCTCAAAATGGAATTGATAATTTTATTAAAAACTTTTCAATCTGATCATACAATTATATTATACTTTCAGCTCTTGAAAGATCTGATGTTTCTGGGTCTTTTAAGAAGAGAGCCTCAAATAAGTTCAGGAGTTCTTTGTCGAGAAAGGGTAGGAGATCTAGCAAGGTCATGTCCGTTGAAATTGAGGATATCCGTGATGCTGAGGAGTCAGCAGCTGTTGATGCATTTCGTCAAGTTCTTATTCAGGAGGATCTACTCCCTGCCAAGCATGATGATTATCATATGATGTTGAGGTCACTTTTCTTTCTCTAGTTTTAGTTTAGCATGCAAATGCACAGTTCCATATAAAGCTTGGATATACCTTTTTCCACGCTTGTCATATGTTGGACATGTGCTGGACACTGACACCACTACGTGTTCAATATGCATAGAGACATGTCAAAATGAAAAATTTAGCTTTTTTGGCTCGGACACATGTTGGACATGGCTCAATGACCAATGATTCCAAAGAAAAGAAAAGCCCTAAAAATGGGTAGAATGAGAGACTAGAAACCCTATGTTAATGAGATAATTATAGTTTTTTTCCTAACGGTTTTTTTGGTACATAAAATAATTTGAATAATACAGTTCAACATCTATAGGTAGAACATAAGATAATGCCAGTTGTGTTTTCCTGTGGAAGTATGTCAATAATAGTAATTGAAAGTTCGAAATATTAGAATTTGAATGTAAGCCATGTCATGCCATGTTTTATATATTTTGGCATGTCGATGTGTCTATGTCCATTTTCATGTTTCATTGGTGGTTCCACTTCCAAATGCTAGAATCTTGCATATCACGTCATTAGAACAATTAAGTGCTTCAAACTTGTTGACAACATTACTGTTTAGTGAGTGATGTCAGAACACTTCTACTTCTCCGGTTACGAAGGATATTTAATCTATATTCCTAGATTGTTGTACAGATTCTTGAAGGCTAGGAAATTTGAAGTTGAGAAAACAAAGCAAATGTGGTCTGACATGCTCCAGTGGAGAAAGGAATTTGGTGCTGACACAATTATGGAGGTACATGTTTCAAGAATGTTTTGTCGGAATTATGGGATATTCTTAATGTTGATATATACTTATCCTTTTCTCCCTCTCTTATTTTGTTTCCAACAAGATTGTATTTACAATTTCTTTATCTGTGCACTTCTTTTTTATTCTTTTTTCATTTGTTATTTTTTATATTCTGTGCCCTTTTTCCTAGGATTTTGATTTCAAGGAACTCAATGACGTATTACAATATTATCCCCAAGGGCATCATGGAGTAGATAAAGATGGACGACCTGTGTACATTGAGAGATTAGGCCTAGTAGACTCAAACAAGCTGATGCAAGTGACAACCTTGGATCGCTATATCAAGTACCATGTACGGGAGTTTGAGAGGACATTTGAGATAAAGTTGCCAGCATGTTCAATTGCTGCAAAGAAGCATATTGATCAAAGTACAACTATCCTGGATGTGCAAGGAGTGGTATGTATGAGAAATTGTCAATTATATGCCAAGATTGAATTTGTAATTTAAAACATGTAGACAATTGATCATGGCTCAGCAATGACAATCTATGATTGGTTCGCAACCTTTTGGGTGGTATACCAATGATGTTTTTTGGGTGACCAACATTGAACCCTCATTTCTGAGAAAGAGAAATTTGGAAAAATGAAAAGATTTTAAGCCATATATTCTTGAATTATTGCTACAGGGGCTTAAGAACTTTAGCAAATCTGCCAGGGAACTTGTCACTCGCCTTCAAAAGGTTGACGGTGACAATTATCCAGAGGTATGATTTTCTCATTTGGTTAGACTTACTGATCAGATTTTATTCTGAATAATTGAATAGATATTGTGAATTACAAAGTTAATTGATATTGTGAATTACAAAGTTGTAACACCATAAAGTGCTTCACTGCAGAGCTTGAATCGCATGTTTATCATCAATGCTGGTTCTGGATTTAGAATGTTGTGGAGCACTGTAAAATCCTTCCTTGATCCTAAGACCACTGCAAAAATTAATGTGAGAATGGACCTTTATGCTGAATCTGCTTGTTTTGTCAGGCAAATAGAATTATTCACTTGAAACTTATCATTCATCAGGTTCTTGGCAACAAGTACCAGAGCAAATTGCTTGAAATAATTGATGCAAGGTGAGTTTGTGAATGATTGATGTATTATGCAGTATTTGATTTGCATTATTTTACAAGTACTTTCAGACGTTCCCCCCCTCCCCACAAAAAAAAAAAAGACAATTTTAGTTATTCTGTAGAACTGATTAGATTATTTAGAAGATTCATCCATCCATTGATTTTGCTTTGCCAGTGACTTGCCAGATTTTTTAGGAGGTACTTGTACCTGTGCTGATCAAAGAGGTTGTATGCTTTCTGATAAGGGCCCCTGGAAGAATGAAGAAATATTGAGGGTGGGATGTAATTCATTTTTATCTCTCCTGCTTTTGCCCTTGCTTCTCTTTATATTATTTCAGTTGATACTTTTTGTGTTCCATGTATAGATTAGCAAGCTTATCTATTTGATATATGGACTTGCAGAAAGTTCTGAATGGTGATCATAAATGTTCAAGAAAAAGTGAGTTTCAGGTGGTGGAAGAGAAGACAGTGTCTGAAGCAATGCCAGTGTCTGAAGCACTGCCAGTGTCTGAGGCAATGCCAGTGCCCGAGGCAATGCCTACCAGCGTCCATGTCAGTCACACAAAATCAGCTCCTGTTTGTGATGAGGTATGTTAGTATCCATGCATAAACTTGTTAGTTGTGTGTTTATGCCGACTGCTAGGTTAAGCTGTTAGACCTGTGTACTTGAGCTAATATGTTAAATCATCTGATACATGTATGAGTCTGAGATGCACTTCATTATTGCATATAAATCCATTTTGTTGGAACTCCTTTAATGATCTTATATATACCCTGAAGAGGTGCTTGATACATAAAACTACATGTTCTTGACTTGAGTGGACCCTAGTTTTAGATTCGCCCTTTTTTTTCTTTGGTCTTGTTTCCACCATTGTACGGCTTTTGGGTAGTATATTTTGATAGTCTCGTGTGGTCGGTAATTTCATGTGGCCATAGGTTTACAACGAAGGCATTATGTGTAGCTCTTAGAGCATATAGGCCCTTCTGAACATACAAAGTTTGTAGGTTTCCGGGCTCCCTGATTGTCAATAATCCTTCAGACCATTTCCCCCCATGTATTTTACCTGTTTTTCCACTTCTTACTTTCGGAAATTATAAACTTAACAGGTCCCTGCAACTAAAGATTGCAAGTCTGAGGACATAGTCCCAGCTGCTGAAAAAATGGCTTTGAGAAAAGTTGAAGAGAGTGAGATATTAGCAATATCAAAAGGTACTTGATGGATAGAAGTGTTTTCTTGTAATTATCATATTACACATTCCTTGATTACAATGTTAAATGCTTGCAACTAATAAATCACTGTGCTTCGTAGCTTATTTTATTGCAACTTCACATCATTCTCTTGTCTTGCCATTTGTAATCTGAAGCTGGAATAGATTCTTTCATCAATATGGCTGATACATACAAGCTTCATGAGAAATTAAATTACCAGCTTTTCACGGGTGTCATGGCCTTTGTTATGGGTATCCTGACCATGGTCAGGATGACACGAAACATGCCCAAGAAGCTCACCGATGCCAACTTCTACTCCAATCCCACTTTCTCGGCTGAACCAATGTATATAAGGCAGGCCCCTGCTGATGACCCTACACCGTCCATCACTGCTGAAGAGTTTATGACTGTTCTGAAACGCATGACTGAGTTGGAAGAGAAAATGGTCACCATGAATATACCCGCTTACATGCCCCCTGAAAAGGAGGAAATGCTGATTGCTGCTATGAACAGGGCTGATATATTGGAGAAAGAACTAATGGCTACCAAGAAGGTAAATAATCAAGTTGATTCCTATTTCATATGATGCATCTTGAACCAAACATCTTGCTACTCTTTCTGCATGACATGTCTATCCACTGCTATTTTATACTAGTTTAGTTCCTTGATCCATTTAAGAGCAGTGTATTTTAACTATCTATTCTTCAGGCTTTGGAAGATTCACTTGCCCAACAGGAGGAGCTTTTGGCTTATATTGACAAAAAGAAGAAGAAGAAATGGGTACACTACCAAAACCGTAACATTGCTATATGGTTATTTGTTTTCTATAAGCTCTCTGGGTTTTTAACTTCTTATTGTTTCCCCCCTGTAATGCAGTTTTGATGATGGAGATATTTATTCATGTCTACGGCCTATGATGCGGCATAGAATAGCAGTGGATTGATTTGTACTTTGCGAATACCTCCCGGTTGCCGCTGTCAATCATATATTTCATAGATATGTAAATTAGTTTTTGCTTAGTGTTATAACATATATATATATATATATACACACACACACACATAGAGAGAGGGAGAGAGAGGGGAAAACCATTCATAACGATTATATTAAAATTAATTCTATATGATGAGTTTTGTTTTACACACTTTATTACTGAGTTAGAAAATTTGTTACGAATATGAATGCCAATTTTTTTTTTAAAAAATATTGTGTATAAAATTAACATGAAAGTTGTGTATACCCGACAAATTGTTTTTTTTTTTTCCCTAATAACAGAAAAGCGTGATTCCTTGTAACAAATACAAGTGTGTAAGTAGCATTGAAAGGGGTTTCAATGTTAAAAACAAAAATAATATGCTTGATCCAATTATGGAGGGTAAAGAGGAGGTATTAAAACAGAATTGTTTGATAAAAGAACATAAAACTGAACTCTCTCTAATTCTATCTCACAGAAAATGGAGAAATATTAGACTATAATGAATTTCACAAAATACAAATGAGAATGAGAATGAAGTGTATTTAATTATATTTAGTATTATATAAAAAAAAATGAATGATATGATGAAAATGATATAAAAATAAGAATTTAAGTTAAGCAAATGATCATGATAATCTAATGTAAAAATATTAAATTATTCAATTTTTTTGGGTAATCTGCTGAAATTTTTTAAAATACTCTTAATTAAAAATATCAGAATACTTATTTTACTCTTTATTTGCACAAAATCTTTTTAAATATTTAAACATTATTAAAGTACTGTTAATATGGCTTATTTACTACTCCAGTAAGCAGTTATCGAAGTTTGAATTTTGCAGATTTCCGTGAAAAACATTTCTAGCCACCAAAAAAAAAAGTTCGGTGAAAACATAGAAAGAGAAGAAATTGCTATTTTAATAAAGTTAGTAGCAACTACAAATTGTGGCTGTAGTTTAGTGGTAAGAATTCCACGTTGTGGCCGTGGAGACCTGGGCTCGAATCCCAGCAGCCACATTCGTTTTGTTCGTTTTATTTTATCATCCCAAGTCCTTCGGACCTTGATCGCAAATCGAAGGGCCAACCCAACCAACATCGAAATTCAACAAAGCGGACAACGGGACGCAGCAGTTATAACTTGCAAGGTTAAAGCAGAGGAATGGCAGCCGGTAATGGTGAACATCCTAGAAAATGGCAGTATACTTGGGAAGCACAGTCCCACGTCCCAACGCTTCGCTTGTTGCTCTTCTCCAAAGACGCTAATCCCTCTATTCAATGCCACAATCTGAAGGTTCAGCTTCATCTTTCTCACTCTCTGGTTGTAGTGAGCTGGTTTGAGCACGCCCTAGTCTCACTTAGGGTTCCAATTCCCAGGGTTTTGGTCGACGTTGAGTCGCCCCTCAGTTTTCGAGCATTGGACGATCACATTGAAGTGAAGCTATTCCTTCTTCTGCCCGTCGATCATCCCATTGTTTCGAGCTTCGATTCTTTGCTGAATCTATCTGAGGACCGAGAAAATGTATTGCCTGATGTAACAAAGCCGCTAGTAATGGAATCTGGTAATCTGAAAGTATTAGTTAAACTGTTTACTATTTTTCAAATTCAGGCTTTTAATGTTTTTTTTCGATTAAGAATGCATACACGAGCAGGTTTGAAATTATGTAATGGTTATTGTCTGATTATTTGGTTGCTGAAGTTGAATATTCTTTTTTATATTCAGAATCACAATAGTAACGTCAAAAACAGAGGAACAGAGATGTTTTTTATTGTTATGCTTTTATTTTGCGGCAAATTCTTTTGGTTGTTCAACTTGGCCTTGCGTGACTTTTTGTGTATGTTACTTTTGTTTCCTGCGGAATGTCTACAATTTTGAGATCATTGCGTGGGCGAGTAAAAACGGAAGTGATGGAAATTAGCTATCTATTTAGACACAATAAGGTTGCATACGTTGCCATTTATATTCCAACGGAGCATAGACTAAAGATGAACCTATTTGATAACACTCTCTTATTTTTCAGATTAGTCGAACGTTATTTTATTTATTTATAATTTTATATTCTGCTTCTTTTGTTTGGTTCAGATGTAAAAAGTTTATCTTTCAGAGGAGCAGTTCATTTTTACTGCAGAAGTTGCTCGTTCAAATTGACTAGAACTCCTCTCAGGTAGAATTTAGATTTATTATTCCTTATCTGTTATAGCTGTTGAGAAGTCATAGTGACCTGCAGAAGTATTTGGTATATGAAATTAAAATTAAATAGAAAATTGTTTGACGGTTGAATTTCTTACTATAAGTAACAAGGCCTTACTGGCCTAGTAATTCTATAGTCTTTTGCTGGGAAAACTTTTATTTTCTCATTTCTTTTGCTTAACTTATCTAGGAGTTTTATTGAAATGCCATCAGTTAATTGGCGAGAGGTGGCTGACAACTGGTTTGGGGCTTGTTGTTGTTCATTTGGAGGCATAAGTGAGAAGCTGGTGATAAAGTATGCAAATTCTTATACATGTGCACCTGGGATATGCCTATTAAGCTCTACATCTATCACTCTTTGCAAGGATGATCTTGTGGAATATAACTTTCCTGAATGCGTTGGAGAAAAAGAGTATAATTCTAAATCAGATAAATCTGAAGACGGAATTAATAAAGCTACAAATAATTCCAAAATGTGTGAGGAAAGATCTTCAACCTGCAGTGAGGCTGATAAAATTATCTATAATTCTGATGAAAGTTCAAGGTTTGCACAATCTGAGAGTGAAATCCTTCCTGTGAATTTCGGATATGAAGTTGGTGAGAAAAAATCAAATCATGATGACTTATCTCTATCATCCAGAGATTCAATTGTCCCTAGTGATGTGGCCATGGCTCCCAGTTGTTGTGCTCATATGACAAACGATGCTCCCGTTCTTGGCAATGAAGACTGTGAACACCACTTCTGTGAAACTGCTAGAAAAGAACATAGAGATACTACGGCCATGGAAATTCTGGCAAATCAGAAGTCCTTCCTCAATGGTTTTCTTGAAGATGTTTTCATGGCTAGATCTTCCAATCTTTCAAAAGAGATTGATTGGTGTGAATTTTCGTGCCCTCAATGCATGTCTCTTCTTGGAGCCTACCCAAGTTGCAAGGGCTCTACACCTGTGGATGGAGGAGTACGGTTGTTCAAATGTTATATTTCAACCTGTTTGCCAGTTGGAGGATCTGGGGACTTGTTCCGGTTAGCAAAGAATGGTTTTTTTTTTTCAATTTAATATTTTATGAATTCTTCTTTTATATTAAATTTTTTTCAAAAATAATGTGACTAAAATTTGTGCTCTCGTTACCAGGCATTATACAATGGAAAAAATGTTTGCAAATAAGCTAATGGAGTGTGCAAATGATGAATCATCATTTCGTTTTGTGGTTATAGATATGAAAACCAAATCCCCTACCCTACAAATCATTCTCATAAATCCAGATTCCTGGTCGAGTTCTGGTTATTGCTCTATCACAGAGGACACTGAAGTTCCTAAATTACAACTACAGCCCGTCATCAAGGTGCTTTTTTCTGAATGCAGCACTGCAACAGAATTTCAGTCAAGGTTAGTTTATCAATTTATCTCTCTTATTATATTAATTAAGTGGAAAAATATTAATAGTATGATGCTATATAACTTATCCGACAATTTTTCAAGTTTTTAAGTCTTGGAATTTGGAGCTACTTGCTTTTGCCTTTGTTTTAGTTTCTGCAGCTTTCCATAATTGGCTTTGGTTTACTAGGTGTTTCTCACTCCCGTCCCTCAACTCTTCTGTCTGCAAGCAATTTTTGTCAATGAAGAGACTTCATTTACTAGTATTATGGTACTTTGAGATAAGAATCGTGATTTGCTTCCTTAAAATTTTTTACTAAGAAGATTTTAAGGTTTCCATTGCTGGGATACCCTCCATTACTAATCATTGACATCAAATCCTTCTATTGATCAATAATATAGCCAACTTGACTTGGGTAGCATTGAATTCTTTTTTGAATAATCAATGGACCCATGTATATCTTTGGTGTCTTATGCTTTCTACCTGTTTAACTTGAATGCGGAATAGTGGCTACCGTGTTCTAACGAGTAATACAATTTATGCAGGATGATAGAGGAATGGATAGCAAAGAAGTCAGCTGAAAACATTTTCATGCTGACTCGTCAAATAAAAGAATTGGTAGGGTCCTTGATGTCAGCAAAGGATTTGTACCCTCCCTCATATGCATCCCTTCAAGGATTATGTTTGTCATCTATACAACGGTAGTAATCTACTCAACATTTGTGATCCAAGTTGACATATGCCTGAGCAAAGAATGATAGATTTTCTTTAAATGAGGGCAAACCAATGTTGTTTCGTTGGAACTGTACCGCAACTCGGTAAAACGAATTAAAAAATTGAGAGCCTGTATAGACGTCAATTTAATAGTACATATTCTGAATCGAATCATTTTTGGTTGCTTGCCTTAGCCACTCGTCATTTTGGGTTGCTTCTTCGAATTGTACTGTTTGACATTGTTGCTTGTCGCTTATGCTCTTTCAAGAGAGACAGAATAAGAGAGAATGGTGAGAGGTCTGGTTTGTTTTTTTCTTTCGTCTTTTTCTTTCTTTTTTTTTTTCTTTTTTTTCTCCGTTTATTTTTTTAATTACTTATATATGTATATATATAGTTATTTTTTATATTAATGCTACAAATTATATTAATTATTTGATTTTAAGAAATTACTGAGATTGTGAATATGTTTAAGAGGTAAATGTTGATATATGCATTAACAATGCATTTAGAGGAGAGTAAATAGGTGATTCTTAAATGAAATGATGAAATAAACTTAATAAAAATTCTGTGAAGCCGTGACTATTTAACTGAAACATAATACAGTTAGCTGAACAGTAGTATTGATGTATGTTATTCAGTTGATTGAGTTTGAAAACCAGTTAACTGATTTTTAATACGGAAGAAATTAAAGCTAGAACAATAATCAATTTGAGTGTTGACTGCAATACTAGAAATGAAAAGTTTGGAAGAGAGTATGAACATCGGATTTTTCTTGATTTGGCACAATATTGCTTATGTCTAGTCTGATTGTCTTCAATTAACAAATCATTTACAACAACTCTTTGAAGTTACTGCTGTGTTCGCCTTTAACAAAAAAAATTTTAAATTTACTCCAAACTAACCAGAGATTTTATAGCTCACTTCAAACATATTCTAGAATTTTCTTCTCAAGTCTAACAAAAACTTTTCTTCACTCTGAATGAACATGAATGATAAGATAGTATAGAGATGTCCGTAAAAGAGATTAAATAGTGCAGACTTGGTTTTTATCTCTTGTGCATCTGTGTTTGAAATCCCACTTATTCCCTATCAGAAAATTGAAGCAGAGGAACAGTGAGGAAATCACAAGGAATAAAATAATTAAAATAAGTTAGATTTATATTTAGATTTTTTTTTTTTAAGTAGAATGGAATGGCAAGAGAAAGAAATCAAATTCTTCTTTGCTATTCAAAACTTTAATTTTGGTGTCTCTCTAAATTAAAAGGTGAATAATAGAATAAAATAATTTAAAAAATTAAATTATTAATATACTCATATTTTATTAATTATAATTACAATTATAACTAAATGAGAAAGTATATTGCTTTCATCATCATCATCATCATACTTTTTCTGTAATTAAAAAATGATAGTGTTCTTCCATAATTGAATAGTGTTGAAATCTTTTTTTCATAATGCATAAATCATGGATATTTTTTCTGCATATATCATGAAGTCGTTATCACAATTAGGAGGTAACATTACTAATTTCCCAAGTTAGTCACTTTCATAGCTTTTTTTTTTCGTGATTTTCATATTTCAATATCAAAAGCTAATAGTTTTATTATCTTTTTGTTAATTTTCATTCAATAACCAACCATAATAAATATATAACTTTTAGTGACAATTTTATAGTAAAACTTTACAAAATTCTTTCAAATTCTATTACTTTTTTATGAATTCATTGTTATAAAAGACAAATGCCAAAAAACCATTTACTATTACACAATCATAATAATGTATGACGAATTTGACAATGAAAATATTATTAATAATGTGTTTGTTTCATATAGACAATATTAAAAAAAATAATTTATGAACAATTTTATTCTATTAATTTTGTTATAACTTTTAAATAAAAATTAAATAGTTCATCTTTTCTCTCATTAAAACTTTCAAACAATACACTAATTTCACTCCACTTTATTTTATATCATTTCATTTAATAATTATTTCATCCTATCCTTTAAAAAACTCCAAAAGGTAAGCTAAAGTAATAGGCAATTTTTGAGCCAACAATAAAAATATGTCTAGTGTTTAATTGTAATTTTATGACGTGGCCATTGCACTCCTATTATATTAAAATTAGAACATCATTTCTGATAAATGGATTACAAATTCTCTAAATTTGAATAGAAAATGAAAAGTTTTTAAAAAGAAAATTTTCATTAGAGTAATAATCTTTATCTAGACTTTATGTATTAAATCTTAAGTAATAAAAAATTGATGCCATTAGACTTAAGAAAATGAAATAAAATTTTAACTTATCATAATAACAATTGAGATAAGAGACAGTGAACATATTTTCAAACTGGGCCATGTCAATCGAGTGAGTATAATTTTCTTCCAAGAAGAATTAGAAATTCTATAAAAAAAATTGTTGTCTCTCCTAATTTAATAAATTCAGGCTTGATATGATGTTAAGTATATCCTATGCCCTTATCATAATTAAGCTTTTAAACATACGAAAAATGAGGACATTCATATGCCAAAGACTTCCTTGAATTGTCAGGAATGAAAAAAACTGCTATGGTTGCAATTCTAGCAAGTAACCTAAACCTAAATATAAACTTACGCCTTAGTTTGTATGCTTTTATTTCATTTATAAAATAAGTTTTTTGTCATGCTCGAATGCGCACACCTCCTCATTTTCCAAAAGAATAGGTTTACAAAAAGTCTGGATTAGGGTGAAATTAGAGAGAGAAAGATTACAAGACAAACCTTAAGAAAAAAAACATTCCTAGAGCTGAGTCCTATCTTAATTTTGCAAAAGAAGAAGAAAAAAAAAACCTGTGATTAACTATAAAATGCAAGGGCGTGTTTGCATGAACTTTTCTTTTAGAGCACCTTTTAGACATTGAAGCATTCTTTATTTTTTCCATAACTAGGAATAAAAAAAAAAAATCTAGATCAGAGATTGTAAACAAGGTACAGCGAAAATGAAAACATAAAGATGGTAAATACTAAATAGGTGGCTTCAAAGACACAAAGCGATTCTAGACGGGTAAAATCTTAAATTTACAAGGATTCCAAGAATGTGTTGTCATATTCTCTATTATTTGTTCACAGAGCAAGCATTTATCTTTGAATTTTTGTAGTTATTGTTTACAAAAGGTATAATTATAACCATTTTTATTTCCAGATGATCCAATTATCTATGAATTTTAGAGAATAAAATTTAATTTTTTATTTATAACAATTCAGGGAATCGTTAACTGACCGTTTTGTTTATTACTTGTAATTACTATAAATTAAAAAGAATACTTTCCACATAAGAAATGAAGAAAAAAAAAAAGGAATAGATTTATGTATAATTTTTTTATATTTTTACTTTTAAATTTTTGTTAACTAATAATAGTATAAAAGTGCATAGTATAATTGAAACAGTACATAATTATTTGTGAAAAAGAGGTTGCCATGACTAGGGTATTGGAAAATTCCTAGAACTTTCGGAAACGACTGCGTTTAAGGTGAAAGCTAAACGACATGAGTTCAAGCTCGCTGAGAGAGACGATCCGCCGTACATGCCATTCTCTTTATGCTTACCGTTTTCTACGTTGCCTGGTTACCGTGTGTTTCTGGTAGTGATAGACGTAATGCAGTTGCAAAATTAGTTGGTCATTGGCGCAGTTTCAGTGAAAGTGCATGCTTGAAAATCTAAAGCAAAACACTGAACTACTTCCATAAAAATGCATCATTTGACAATTTTAACAGTTTTGGGCGTAGGTCGGTTTGTCATCTTAATATCGTGTAGTCTTTTATCTTTTGATTCGAATTTCTGTCGGACAAATTGTTAAATCTCAGTGATTTTCGATTCGTTTCAGCTGTTCTTTCTCAGACATTCTGGGTTGCTTCAGTTGTGTTGCCGAGTTCCAATTGCTATGCTTTTGATAATTCTAGTCGCATTATCGATTTCGTATCCTACATCATTATACCCTCCAAGTCACGTAATTGGAGCATGCTTTTTAACATGCATTTTAAGATTCGATTATCGTTTAGGCTTTTGGCATTTGTATGTAATTATATACTTATGATTTATGTGCTTGATGGAATTTGTGGTTTGATGTTGGATGAAGTTGTTATTGCTTAACCCGCAAATCAGAGTAGCTGGATTGGGCAGCATTTTGAGTATGATGGGAAGGGGACGGTAAGGCTCTCAATCTGTGTTTTAATATGTTCGAAGGTGTCTCAAGGGTTATATATGAATAATTTAGTCCGCACTTCAGTGTCGTTTTAGGTTTACTAAGTTATTCACTTTGGCCTGATTCAGGACACTGACTTGGTGGTTCGATTTTGCAAAGATGTAGAGACTAGATCACAAACGGTAAGTCCATTTCACCATGCTTTAAAGTACTTCGTGGTTGTGTGCTCTTCTTTGCTTCCTTTTCTGGCTGGTGCATATGATAGCATGTCATTGCTTGTTTTTATACATGACAGGTTCAGTAGTTTAGTGTCTAATTGCATTTAAGATTTGCTCCTCTTGAACCTGAGTCACCATCTCTATAAAATATAAACCATAGATGGACTGCACAGTTAAACTACGGAAATATTATTCTATAAATTATGGTTCACGTGCTCCTAATGAAGTCGTCAACTAGCAAGTTAACATTCTGAACTGAATAAACCTCTAAATTTTTCTTGTTTGTCATTTCTTCCTTAAGAATATAAGGGTTTAATAGAATAGTTTTTCTTACTTCTGTTCCGTGTAATTTTTGTTTCCCCATGGTTTCTTTAAAGGGATTTCTTGAACAAATATGCAGAGGGTTGAAGAGCTCTTTTGAGCTGATATATCTATTTGTTTGATTTATTGTACCTATGATTTCTTTGATACAGGAGGTTCCTGGTACTCCTATTTTATTTTAGATTTCTCTTTTAACAAGTCTTCTTTGAGGGGAAATAAGGAATCAAATTATGGACTCATTTTCAAAATAGTGTCAGTATAAGGATGAGAAAGGGGAATGAAATGAACATACTTACTGAGGCGATCAACTACCACCAAAATAGTGTCATACTTTCTAGGTTTTGGAAGCCCAGTAATAAAGTCCATGGAGATGTCTTCCCAAATCTTTTCTGGTATGGTAAGGGGCTGTAAAAGTCCTGCAGGAGCAAGAGTCTGATACTTGGCTTTTTGACAAACCAAACAATTCTGCACATATTCTTTTACATCATGTTTCATGCGTGGCCAAAAGAAAGAGACTGTAAGATGCTCAAGAGTCTTCAAATAACCACCATGACCAGCAAGCAGTGTGTCATGTGATTCTGAAAGCAACTTTTGGCGTAAGGGATGGTTAATGGGAATCACCGATGGCTGTTTGCAGTAGAGTTTTTTATCCACCAGTTGAAAATCAGAATTGGCAGAAGGATTGGCTTATTGATCCTTAATAACGTCACTGGTGTAAGGATCAGCCAGCAAGGCGTGAAACCAGATCAAATAATCAAAAGATATAGGAACAGCCAAGGCCAAAAAATCAGTGTGTTGGGGACACCTGGAAAGGGAATCAGCACCTTTGTTTTCTTTACCCACTTTGTATACAATAGTGAAATCAAATTGCAACAATTTTAGCAAGAGTCTCTGCTGCATATTAGTTGTTAATTGTTGGTCCAACAAATATTTCAGACTGCAGTGATCTGTTCCTACAAAAAAATGGTGGCCAACGAGATAATGCTTTCATTTCTGCAAAAGACAAAACCAGTGCAAGCAACTCCCTATCATAAGTAGATTTGAATATGTTAGAAAAGGAAAATCCCTTATTAAAATAGGAGATAGGATGTGCATCTCGCAATAGAATTGCTCCAATGCCCTCTGAAGAAGCATCACATTTTACCATGAAGGGCCTTGAGAAATGGGGCAATTGTAACACTGGAACAGTAGTCAAAGCAACCTTAAGTTTGTTGAATGCATCTTCTGCCTTTAGAGTCCAATGAAAAGCATTCTTCTTAGTCAAGTTAGTAAGAGGCTGTGCCTATGTCCCATATCCATTCACAAACCTGTGATAATAGCCTCTGAGGCCTAGAAAACCTTTTAATTCTTTAAAAGTAGAGGGAATAGGCTAGGCAGTGACTGCTTGAATCTTTTCTGGATCTACTCCAACACCTTTAGCCAATACCATATGACCTGAAAAGGTAATACTTTCATGGGCAAAAGAGCACTTGGACAACTTTGCAAAATACTAATTTTCATGAAGGAGAATCAAAATAAGTTGCAAATGTGTCAAATGCTAGTCAAATGAAGGGCTGTACACCAAAATATCATCAAAAAACACCAAAACAAATTTTCTGAGATATGGACAAAAAAGGTCATTCATTGCAGCTTGAAATGTAAAAGGGGCATTTGTAAGCCCAAAGGCATGACCACAAATTTATAGTGTCCAAAATGTGCTCTAAAAGTAGTTTTATGTATATCATCAGGATTAACTCTAATTTGATGATATCCTGAGTGAAGATCAATTTTAGAAAAGACAACAGCCCCATGCTATTCATCCAATAATTCATCAATGTTAGGAATAGGGTACTTATCTAGAACTGTAATCTTGTTAAGGATCCTGTAATCAATGCACATTCTCCATGTATGATCCTTCTTTTTGACTAAATGGACAAGACTAGCATATGGGCTGGTACTAGGTTGAATGAAACTAGATTATAGTAAGTCAACCACTTGGTTTTCAATTTCAGTCTTTTGGGAGTAAGGGTATCTATAAGGGTGAATATTAGGAGGTTTTGAGTGGGGAAGAAGTGGGATGGAGTGGTATTGGTGGCGGTAGGGAGGTAAGTGTTTGGGTTCTTGGAAAACAGTAACAAATTGAGTGAGTAAAGTTTGAATTTATGGAGGAGAGGTGTTTTGATGTGCTACTATGGAAAAAGATTGAAAAGTGGCTGCAACTTCAGAATGTGGTTGTATGCCCTGCAACTTATATTTTTTCCCATTCAACTGAAAAATCAGGAACATTTCATTCCAATTGGCTTGGACTGTATTGAGGGATGCCAACCATTTAACGCCCAAAACCAAATCTGCCCCTCTTAAAGAGAAGGGATAATAAGCTTGAGTCATTGTCAGATTTGGTAGTTGAACAAAAATGTTGTGGCAAAGACAATTACAACAAATTATATCACCATCAATGTAATCAAAGGCAAAAAGTGCCCTTAAGGCATCAGACCTCTATAACGCCTTAGAAGAGAGGTACCAAATAGGCGCTCGTCTGAGTGATATAAGGCATTAAAACAGTAAAAATGTAAAAAATATAAATATAATATATATAAAAAATTAAATAAATAACTTTAACTTTATAATAATATAAGACATATAAAGTAACTATTCAAAGTTGAAAACATAATAATATGAAGTCAAGAGACATAATAATCATCAAATGAACTAATTTAGATCACTACTATCACCATTCAAGCATGATAATCATTAAGACATAACTCAAAAAGTCACAATAATGTTAAGTGCACTTAACATTTGGGCTAGGCTTCTCAAGTTAGCCTTAAGTAGGGAAAAAAAATAACCCTAATAGGTCTAAGTTAGCTAAGGCACCAAAATGTGCTTGCTTAGTTTGCCAAAAAGGCGCCAAAGGCGTTGCTAGGCAAGCACTTGGCTAAAGCTAGCTCCTCTCACACCATGAGAGGCGCTGGATTTAAATAAAGCCTCGCCTTAAGGCTTTAGGCTTTAGGCGTTGAGGCGAGGGCCTTTGACAACATTGGTCACCATTTCCAATTTGGACACCAAATGAAGGTATATGCGTGACAAGTAATTTCTGGTCATTAACAAGATGATCAAAGATAAAATTGTGAGTTGAACCACTATCCACTAGAATTAATACTAGTCTATCACCAAGGACTCCTTGAAGTTTCATGGTAGTTTTAGTAGGATTGCCCAAGATAGCATGGAATGAAATTTCATAGATAAAATTGTGAGTTGAACCACTATCCGTTAGAATTAATACTTTTCTGTCACCAAGGACACCTTGAAGTTTCATGGTAGTGTTAGTGGGATTGCCCATGATAGCATGGAATGAAATTTCTGCCACATGCCCCTCTGTTGGTTCCCCCTCCATAGTGGTATTAGAATTAGCCTGGGTATCCTCTTCTGCAATTTCCATGAAGGTAAAGGTGGTTGATTTACAACGATGTCTAGGAGCAAATTTTTCGTTATAGCGAAAACATAGGCCCTTGGAAATTCGTTGTTGTCTTTCTTGGTCCCAAGTTTTCTGTGATAAGTTTTGGAATTGGTTAGGAATTGGGTTAGGGCGATAGGTTGGAGGATGCGAAGTGTTGGTGGTGTCTTTGGGATATGGGTTTGAGATGTTAATTGGTCTAGTAGTTGTTGGCCAGTGGGAATTTTTGGAAGATTTATTAAGTCTGGTCATTTTATCGTACTCCAAGGTAAGACTCATTGCCTTATATACTATTCTAGGTTTCTGAATTCTAACATCAGCTTTCAAATCATCCTTCAAACCATGGAGAAAAACTCCTAGGAGACAGTGCTCAGGCCAATTTTGAACTCTAGCAGCACGTTTTGTAAATTCCTGCAATATTCTTGCACTATTCTAGTTTGCTTGACATCACACAAATACTCATCTGGGTTATGAAATTCTGCTGGTGCATAATTCTCCTGAAGGGCCTTCACTAATTCCTCCCAATAAAGAAGGGTTCTCTCACTATTAATCCAAGCAAATAAGTCCAATGCATCACCTTCCAAATACATGGCAGCAATGTCAACTTTAAGTTCATCAGGAGTTTGATAGTAATGGAAGTATTTTTCTGACTTCAAGATCCATCCTTGAGGATCACCTCCATCAAAGCATGGGAAATCCATCTTTGTATGAGGCCTGCGAGAAGGGGTTTTAAGCCACCAAGGAAGATCAATATCTTCTGGAAAATCTTCAGCTCAATGAGATCTTCCAGTATCATGTGAGCCAACGGGTATGACAGGACTTTTTCCTTGTGGATCATGGCTAGTGGTAGCAGTTGGTGGGTGGTGTTTAAGTGTAGCATCCATGCCATCCATCTGAGAATTTAAATAGGTTAATTGTTGTAAGATTGCTGTTTCAGTGGGTGATAGGGAAGGATTAGGCGCTGGGTTTAGTGGAGCAAAAGGAATAGTGGGTGGAGTGGTTGATTGTGTGGTTGGGTTGGTGGATGGAGTAGGTTCAGTGGAGGGAGAGGATCGGGTTTGAACCATGGCTGGATCTTGTTTGCTTTGATACCAAAATGGTAAGTTGCAGGATTTTGGATAGTAAATAAGAAGGAAATCAAGTGCCAGAATCTGAAAACACTTAATTCAGTCTGTGTGGAGTGGACTAAACTCCATAGAAATTGATTACTTTATTGCAAATCAACAACCACCCTTCTTCCATAGTACAGACAGCCTTAAATACCTTCAGAGGCTACAAACAACTTAGTGACTGCTAGTAACTGCTGAAAACTTCCCAGTAACTGTCATAATAACTACTAGTAACTGTTCTGAAAATTAAAATAACAAGAATAGAAAATAAGACACTGACAGATATAAAACTACAGCATCTGACAATAACAGAACACAACAACAGTGCATAATTCATGCTCCATCAGCCTGTACATCACATGTCCTCTTATTCTTCCTTCAAAAACATGTTTTCAAAGGTGTTAATGTATCAGTACTCCCTTATTATTGGTGGATCTTATGTCTTACCTAGATTTACTTAATTTTGAATTCTGATCAGATCACATATTGAGATAATCTAGTGCTACGTGATAAATAATTCTTACTGGATACTCGGGTTTTCTTGTTTCCTTTTATTGCCACATAGGCACAAACTTCATCTGGTAATGCATGTGCAATTTCTTTTCTGTAATACGCTCATTCACTCTGTTGGCTGACACCAAACCCTTTTAGGGATATGTTGATTATGGCCGATATGATAAGTTAAACTACTTTGCTGCTGATTCAGGCCAATATGATTTTGTTCAAGTAAGTGCCTTCTGTCCACTCTATCCTGCGATATATTAACGACAAGCTACAAGTGCGCTTCCTAGACATGAATAAAAAGGAATATTCTTTGTTCCTTAATGCTATTGAGGCAACTATCAATAAAAAGAGTTAAGTGCATTTAAAGTATGTAAATATGCGGCAATGATAGCTGAAAGAGGAACGAAAGCAAATATGTTGGAAGGCATATGCTCATGATCTTTCCTCAATCACATATTGTAATTCAAGTAATAGACTTTGAAATTGCTAAAACAAATGTTTTTCAAAATAAGAACTTTCAAGGAAGTCATTATCTCTTTTGTGGCTAATGAGATACTGCATGGACCTTAGCTAGACAGAAGTAGGAAATATATGTATGTGCACAACTAGAGTCTCATGATCCCACTTCAATTAAAGAATATCTTATATTTATTTGTTTCAAACTCGAGTACATTCCACTTCCAACTCATCTTCTCTCTCTTTCTCTCTTTATTGTACACATTTACTTCTTCCAAGCCTAATGTATTTTTCCATAATGCTTAGGGTTATTATAACGGTGACCTGATGAGCTGCGAACAAAGTTATGACAAAATGGGACGAACAGCCCAGGTTGATAATACTCTGAAATTATCACATTTTTTTCTCACTTCTGAATAAGTTATCATGCATAAATTGTCAGCCTAAGTTAATGATACTGATGCTTAATTTTCTTTTTTTTCTTTTTTCATTTCTGGGGTGGGGATAAAAAGTTATGCAGTTTTCATCTGTAAATAGTTAGTCTTCATTAGGATAATTTATATGTCATCATCTGGTGGATGCAACTTTCTCATGGTAAATTCATGTTTTTCAGGTGAATATCATATGTGGGAGTTGTTCAAACAGACAATGTAAAGGTATATATAGTGAGTGTATACTGTTATTTCTTTATTATCCTGAAAACGTTTGTCAACTCGGCTACTTGGCATTTGTGTAATGTCTTAACCCTGACTCCTACCCCATTCTAGGTTGCCCTTTTCTTTTGGTGGTCCATTTCTTTCGGTTGCATAGAAGTAAAACTTATTGGTTATCACGATAATCACTAAACTAAAAAGAAAGGGGGAAAAAAACTTTTGAGAGAGGGTTAATGACAAATCAAAATGGTGACATAGAATCATAGGCTACTAAATGGCAGAATTCAATGCTGCATATAATACAGAATGTCTTCTCGATTTTGCTCACTGATTGCCATAGTGCCTTTTTGAAATGGCCTTTGCTTTTTAACATTGATTTTTAAATGCAAAAGATCTCATGCTTTATAGTGTTTCCCACTTGCAGGTCATCCTGGATGCATATGCAACGTCACATATAAATCAAATTGCAGGTCTTCTATACTTTATGTTGTTTTTAGCTGCCATTTTCTACATCAAGATGCTGGTGTCAAAGACTTTAATTATTAATTAGCACTTTGCATGGTTATTCAAAGTGCTATTTCTTGAGTACTATGCCTCAAACAACTTATATTGATGAAAGCACATGATGACATGAAGCTTAGGAGATGAAAAAGGCAGAATTTATAACTTGAAAACATATATTTTGATGAGTTATTTATGTCTCAAACAACTTGTATGTGGTTCTTGCTGTCTATTTCAGAGTTTTAGTGGATCTGGCTATTTCATGTGAGAAACCAGGTGTACAAGTATTTCAAGGCTTCACTGTTGGCTTTCATCCACGGTCATGGGAACTTGTGAGCAGCTCTGTCATTCCCATTTATGCATATTTAGTTGTTTTCTCTAATAAGTATGCATAATTCCAGGAGTAAAATATAACACTTGATAATTTTTCATTTTATGAAATTGTAGGTCTATAATGGCATGACTCAACTTGGTTTTGAGAAGTCTCACAATGATTTTAGGTACAGGATCACTGCTGCTGCTCTAGTCAGCTATTCCAAATTTGATCTTTTCTTGTTAGTGGTTGTATGCAGTTGTGCTTTACTTACCAAAAATTTTCTTCAATTAATGTTATAATCACTATATGCCTCACTTTTGCATTTTACAGCTTTCAGACAGAGCAGTCTCAACTGGCCCTTTATATGACTGCAGTTGCTTCTCTCTCATCCTTGGTTCAAAAGCCTAGTTTCACGGTACTTTTCATTTTGGGTTCGGTCTATGGAGGACAGTTACTATCTCATTTCCGAGGTACTCGATACATGACCATTTTTAAATTGCTGCCAATTAGGTATTCCCAAGTGAGGGGTTGGAGGTGAAATTGTCTGGATCTGCAGCCAATGGGAAACCTCCTACAACTTTGTCACCCACAATGCTGATTGTGGACTGGAGATGTATGATCCTGCTTATTCTAGGGTTATCATTGTCATGTAGAGTGTCTTTGTTGAACTTTACACTTCAACTTTTTCCAGGTGAGGTGGCCCATCATGTTCCCTATGAAGTTAATATCACAATCCCAGTTGAGGGTTATGAACCAATTCAATTTGTGCTTACAAAAATGTGTGGTAAGTTTGCTTATTTTCCTTAAAAATCCTGAATTCTGTAAGAACTACTTTTCCTTTATATGCATTTAATTGAAACGAAGACAGCGCAATGAATGAGCTTTTGCTGATGGTATCATTCTTTTTCACTATATTAATGAGTCCTTAAAAGATTACTCTCCTTACCGTTTCGTCCTCTAAAGATAAGGTTTCTTAATTTAGTTCCTTAAAAATACTCTCCTCTCAATTTATCTGAAGATAAAGCATTAAATGTAGTCCCCCTAAACCTCTTTATTTTATTTTATTTTAGAATTAAATGGACCCTCCATTAGAGAAGAAGAGGATACCATGTGCTTTCTTGGGTATCATCGACCCCAAACCCCAAAACGATGTTATTTTATATCAAAGATAAATTTCAGTGCATTAGAGAGCTCACAAACGCTTTCGGAAGGACCATTTTGATTGGGTATAATATTTGGGGATTAAATTAGGTTCAGAGGATCAAATTGAGACAGAAGTAATCTTTCACGGACTAAATTGAGAGGCTTTGTCTTTGGAGGACCAAATTGAGAGAAGAGTAATCTTTCAGGAACTAAATAATTAATTTACGAATTTGTTCTCTTACTTTTTTTATCTTAATTGAGTGATTGAGTATCCCTGTTTATTCATTTTTGTAGAATATAAGCAGGACCCAGGGGGAGGAGCCACAAGAGGATGGGCAACATTTGGAGTGCTGTCTTGCATGTATTGCAATTACGATCTATTTGTTATATTAACGTCAATGAAATAACTGGAAGCGTAGAATTACTGTTTTCATCCCATATGCAGTTCATTAATCCTCTATGCTCCTGATTGGGTTGTCACAACTCAAGCATGAATCAATGTTTCTAAATGTTTTTGCATTCTCATACCAACTTGTTATTGTGCAGATTCTTTGTCTCTTCAACGCTGTTTTGCTGTGGAGGGTTCATTTACAAGATAAGAGTGGAAAACCAGGTGTTGCTCTTTTTTCTCCCCACTTGCAAGCATAAGATGGCCGACAGTTATTGATTCTGTCTATGTCTTCAGACACAATAGAGCTTAAATTACTTATTTGTTATTTTTGGCAGCGAGGAATTGATGCATTGCCTGGCATGACTATACTATCTGCCTTTTTAGAAACTGTGAGTTCAGAGCTCCTACTGATATTAATTGTTCCATTGGAATTGCTGACATGAAAATGTTTCATGTTTGATTAAGCTAATTCTGAATTCTATGTAGTTTAGGTCAATCAATGTAGATAACCAATATATTAGTCATATTAGGGGTAACATGGAGACAACCGTTTTTCATTATGGATTACTTGGTCTTAGTTCGACTCAATGTTGAATATGGCACTTGTATACATAGATTTGAGTGAGCTAAACATAAATTTGTTCAATTTGGCAGAAAAACTTCTGAATTGTTTATGTAAAATACAAAATTGCCTTCATTGTAATTATCTAAATTTTCCTGAGTGCTGTGGTATATACATCACTAATGGTATTGCTATAAATGGTTGGATTTCCATTGATATAACTTGCTTGGGTGCATCAAGGGCATGTTGCATACTTTTGTACTTTCCTTATTCTGTGACTAAAAGGAAAACAGAGAAATGAAGATGTCACGATAACATTTTGCAATCCCAAAAGCAATAGAATTGCAATTTGCAAGTTTGTTCAGTAGGAATAGCCAGTTACTTTATTCCAAGGTGTATGTAAGAAGAAAGAAGAGAAATAACCAGCGTGGGAAATTCAAAAATAATGGAATTAGATGGTGAGGTGTTCAGGGAGGGCAAAATAGGCAATGTCTCTTGCAACTAACTTGAATATTTCGAGTAAGCGGCAGGGTGAGGTGGAAGAGAGAGAAAAGGGTTGTTGGGGGTAATATTAGAGAGAGTTTTGTGCAAGTGGGTATGGTGGAAATTATCATATGAGTGGACTATTTTTCTTGCTTTTATATGTTTTCTCGGCTTTACATGTTCTGTATCCATTAATCCCATGTCGAGCACCTTGCTTGGATGCGATTATCCTGCTTATATCTAATAATACTGAGTCTTTGGAAGGATACGTCATTTGCTAACATTTCTAACATCTCTTGTATGTGGAATAAAAATAGGTGAGTCCAGCAGGGCAAGGCTACTCTCGGCCTGAGGACCTAGATAGTGCCTTTGCTAGTGAAGCCACTTGGGACCGCCCTCCTGGTTCTTCTCAAGGAGCATGGCGACCAACAGAAAGAAAGTATGGCTCCATTTAAATTTTTGTATCACCAATAATTAATATGTTTTGGATATTCCTTCTACAAAATTGTCATTTGGATCAACTCAGAATATCGGGATTTGGAAGCTTCAGTCCGATGTATTCATTGTAAACAAAATTCACAGCAAGTATTGAAATGTTGTAAGAAATAGTATAGTGATAGCGAGACTTTAGCCTTTGATTTGCATTCTGTGCTTAAATGCTTATCATGTTGCACAAACCCATAGAAACTGAGTTGCTTAGAATATGTGTCAATGACAATGCTACTAGAAACAAACTTGACCTCTGATGATATGGATTGTATATGTGAAATGACCATGTCGTTTTAATTCATATAGCTAAAATAAGCCAAAGCACTTTTACAGTACTTATAAATAATTGGAATCTGGAAGACTGACTTGAACATGGGGAAAATTCACTCTTACTCCAAGAATATCTGACTGACAGGTTCTGAGATGTGCTTTCAACCCCTAACTTATATTTAGGAAGTTTATAATTAAGGACGAGGAAATAAAGGGCAGGAGTTGGATTTAAGATACCGACTTCATCTCAACTTTAAAGATTAAGGTTACTGTCATGTAAATTATTAGTTTTGTTTTTATCGCATGTGAGTGTACATTAGACAAACACGACCTCACAAGGACAAAAGCCATGGTTGAAATCGCCTCCGTTTTCATGTGAAAGTAAACTTTTAGTTGTCCTTGTGGGGTATATCTTGTCTAGAAGGAAGAGTTCGAAAAGACTTGAAAATGAAGCAAACGTGCCCAGAGATCAATTATTAAGAGAGAAGTATGGTTCAATTAGAGCATGCAACGTAACGTTATGGTTTCTACTATATATGATGTACAGATACATAATATTCGTTAGAGATCTTGAATATCTTCTTCGACGTTTAATAGTGCCACATGTCTGTTACTCATGGTTCTCTTAGAATTAAAATTAAAGGTGAAAAAAAAAATGAAGAAAAGAAATAAAGCGATTCCATTTATCAATTCCAATTCCATCACTTAAAGCATAAATACCTCATTTCTTATTGGTTAAAGTTATTATATGATCATAGATTTCTTGCTTTTTCCAACAGTTAAAGCTAAGATAATACACCATGTACCCCACCTTAAAAAATGAAAGTAAAGCTAAGTATGTATTGGTAGACACCTAGACCAATAGACGATGACTTTAATTGAAGGTAAGACTATTATTGAAGCTTCCAGAGGAGCAGGTATCCTAACATACCCATCCCTTCATCACGTTGCATCGATAAAATTAACTTAATATTCCCTCAATTAGTTTGCTTTGGAGCTTAGCTACACTTTATACTAAACCTTGACGTGCAGAAACAGATTCACGAGTTTAAAATTTAAATCAATTATTACTTGTTTTAAAGTCAACAAAGTCGTTCGCATTTAGAATTAGTTAATTGAGAGGCCTAGCCTGAGAATGTCATCTTTTATAAAGATGATGAATAGAATTAAAATAATCTTATCTACCTTGACTAGGTAGGGAATGACAGGGTCAAAAAGTTATTCCATCCTTTTCTTTATATATCAAAGTAAACTTGGTCCTGTAATAAATGTGATACAGAAAATATCAATCATATATATATATATATATTGAAGAGTTGCTTTTGAGAGATTCAATATCAACCTTGTAGCTGGCTTTCGTAGACTTGGAGAACAAAACCTGCACGTTGACCATCATGTTATTTGAGTTCTGGAAGCTGTTGGGACTCCTGCTGTATTTACACCGGATCATTGGCCTTTTAAATATCTAATGCACAAGTGAAGTACGTGTTATAATCTTAGTTGGTTTAATCATTATATTTTCAAAAAGCAAAACATTGGTATTAATAAATGGCAAAGAAAGGAATTGATACGAGTCTCAAAGTGTGAGACCAATAAAAAATTTGTGTTCATTATTTTAGTGCACAGCCTTATTTACATCAATGATTAATTCAACTTACTTATCTTTATTAAATTGAGTCTACGAAATTTTTCGTATGTTCATTACTTCAATTGCAAGAATAGGATGGCGATGTTGTAGGATTTTTTTGGCTTATTCTATGTTAAGCATATTTGCCTTAAGCTAGACTAAGAATGTGCTGCACTATGTTCAGCTTAAACTTGCAGCTTCCTGCTATTTCCTTTGAACTATCATACCTTTAGGTAAATAATTAAACACGCTGAATATAAAATGATACCAACTCCATTCTTATCTGTTTCTTATGGATTTGAAGACTAGTTAGCTACCGACTCCTACTTTTTGGTTTCCATCTCACCTTTTCCCTCTTATTCTTCTGTCATGCAATACTTTTTGGCAAAGTTCTCCTCTATAAATACCATTCTTCCAACACAGTGTACATCGAATCGAGTCTGAAAACATATCTTTAACCAATCTTATCTAAGTCTTGCTATTGAAAGTGGCCTTTGGAGGAAACAAAAATGGCCAATTCTGTGAGCTTTCTTCTGCTTCTTTCTCTACTAGGCTTTGCTCCCTTTTGCCTCCATGGCAAAAAAGTAGGGGGTTATCTCTACCCTCAGTTCTATGACTATTCATGCCCAAAAGCTCAAGAGATTGTCAAATCCGTCGTTGCCAAAGCCGTTGCAAAGGAGCCTCGTATGGCTGCTTCACTTCTGAGGCTCCATTTCCATGATTGTTTTGTCAAGGTCTTTATTTTTTACTCCAACAACCCAATTTTAGTAAATTAGTGAGCCACAACAACAAAATATTGGTCGTCTAAGTGTTCTACAAAATCATTACTGTTCAAGTAAGTGACTTCAAGTTGATATTGCAGGGTTGTGATGCATCAGTGTTGCTAGATAGCAGTGGAACTATCATCAGTGAGAAGAGGTCAAATCCTAACCGTAATTCAGCTCGAGGATTTGAAGTCATTGATGAAATTAAATCAGCACTGGAGAAAGAATGCCCTCATACAGTGTCTTGTGCAGACATATTGGCTCTAGCTGCTAAAGATTCAACTGTTCTTGTAAGTTTTATCCTTCTGTTTTGTACCCATTTCTGAATCTTTTACCATTAAATCTTACATTAGCAAGTCTGATCTATTATCAAATTTTAATTGCAGACTGGTGGACCAAGCTGGGAGGTACCTTTGGGTAGAAGAGACTCTCTTGGTGCAAGCTTGAGTGGCTCCAACAACAACATTCCGGCTCCAAACAACACATTCCAGACCATCCTGACCAAGTTCAAGCTTCAGGGTCTTGACATTGTTGATCTAGTTGCTCTATCCGGTAAATTCCTACAATTTGTTCGCTCTAAGCAATTTCCTTTGTGTCCTGTTCAAACTTGTTCTGACCTTCTACTTGAACCTCTCTCCGCAACCTCTTCAGCTAGGCTCAGGTCATCTGAAATTTCCATTCTCTAATCTTTTATTGAATAACTATATTTGTAAAGTTACTTAGATTTTTGCTATAGATTCTTCAATAAACATGCGATCTAACTGATCCCAGAGACTACATTCAGTAAAGTTACTTAAGTTTTTGCTATTAGGTTTTTCAGTAAACATGCAATGTATGGAGCTAATTTTTTGATGCGCTGAATCATGGTATGTTGAGATGTAACAAGAAATATTTACTTGTTATGCTTTCTTTTCAAAAAAAAAATTGATCCCAAACACTAAAAAATTGTGCCTAAATTTTGTTCTTTACTCAATTGTGATATTTTCATAGCTGCATCTGTATTTTGGGTTATTATAATATTTCTGTAATTGTTATAGGGAGCCACACTATAGGAAATTCCAGGTGCACCAGCTTCAGGCAGAGACTGTACAACCAAACTGGAAATGGAAAGGCAGACTTCACGCTTAACCAATACTATGCTGCTCAATTGCGAACCAGGTGCCCAAGATCTGGTGGTGATCAGAATCTGTTCTTTCTGGACTTTGTGAGTCCAATAAAATTTGACAACAGCTACTTCAAGAACTTGCTGGTTTACAAGGGTCTGTTGAATTCTGATGAAGTGCTCTTCACAGAGAATCAAGTATCTGCAGAATTAGTGAAGAAATATGCCGAAAGAAATGATCTTTTCTTCGAGCAATTTGCTAAGTCCATGGTCAAGATGGGAAACATTTCTCCTTTGACAGGCTCAAGGGGAGAGATAAGGAAGCACTGCAGAAAGATTAACAATTGATTATGTCATTGCTGTGTCTGCATCTTTTTTCATATGTTTATTTAGTTTTTCATATTGAAATAAGCTGTTCTTTTCCTTCATGAGTTGATGAAGCAATTTCCAGTGTCTTTGTGTATGTTAATGAATTTTATGTACTAATTTCCCATATATTTATTCAAAAAGAAATACGTGCGTTTCTGTCTAGCTACGCTCCGCAGCATTAGAAACAAAATCTAACTACTACCTTGGCTGTTACTGTCATTGAATATTTGAGATTGTGACGAGTACTTAACCTATTAAATATGAGAACACAGTAGTTCTTTCCCGGCCTTATTACTGTGCTTGAAATGGACTAGAAGAGCATCCTATTTTAATAAATAAGAGGCTAATTAAGATGACCTGTTCTTGAAATATGGGAAGCACAAAATAATTAATGATAATTAAGGTCATTAAGAGAATTAACTGAAAATCACTAGTCAAATTTTGGACAGGAATTCCTGATATTATGCAGCAAATCCTGCTGTAGTCTTTTTTGTTTTATTTTTCATTTTTTGCCATTTTTTTTAAAAAAATTTTGTTGTCAAATAATATTGTCAGTACAAAGTTAAACAACTATATAATAAACAACAACTTCTGTATTTCACTGGTTTAAATGTAAGCTGGTAAAGTGTAAAATTAATTGTTTATTCAATTCGATCCCATGTAATTAGTACTATGGCTTGCTTTTTTTCTTTGGTTCAGATTTATATTTCTACATAATAAGTTAGAAAAATAATTTTTTTTCCTTTCTTAATAAGTACATTTATCTTTCTCCAGTTGCACAGTACTAATTGGAAAGGATTCGGATTGAATAAACATTTAATTTTAGACTCTACCAGTTCAAATATAAACGGACAGAGTACAAATTAATTATGTATTATATGATTGTTTAACTTGTTATGTACTGAGAGTATTTATTTGACCCATAAAATAACCAAGAAAAAGCAAAACATGGAAAAAGAATGGAAATAAATATAAAAAGGACACCATTGCACAGAAAAGAATCCACGTCGCACATTTTGCTAGTCATACTAGTCAGCGTTTCAAAGCAAAGAAACAAACAGAATAGGTGAAGAGGATAAGAGATCTTGAGACACGTTTGTTAGTCCCGGTAATAACCATCCAAGTCTGGATCACTCTTCCCTCTGCTCCCACTGCGACCTTAATTTTAAAATTATAATTTGTATTTTAATTTTTCTTTAATTAAGGATATTATGGCTTTTATGATATTACAATGTTTCACTTGGCTATATTGATTTTAAGGGACATTCTAATAATAAGAGTTTAGCTTTGAGCATCACTTTGGCACTCAAATGCAATTTTGGCCCGCCCTACATCTCACTTGTTACGATATCAAGGCTATCTAAGATGTTTCTGAAGTCTGGTGCTCTCAATTTCCTGCCTTGTGATGCCTTCAAATGGTTCCACTTAAATCTCTGTTTTATCTGCTCATGACAGAAGATTTTTGTCGAGTTCTGTGGTTTTGGTGTTTTTTAAATTATTATTTCCCCAGAAATCGTTTGGTTATGCTGTTCTCGGAGCAATTTCAAAAAATTGCTGCCATACTCCTAACCTATTCATTTCAGGTTGAATTCTTTGTACCACATTCTACTGCTTCAATTACAATTTAACATTTATTGTCTATGAAAATGTTCTAATATTGCTCAACCGTCTAGGATGAATCACTAGGTATTTCTTCTCCTCCGGAAAATTTTCTAGGTATTTACTGTCTTGTTCGGCATATTATTGCCCTCCAGAAGTGCTCATATTTTTTGACCGTCGGTTTTACGTGATGGGACTCTACAAAATATGTGAACTTATACACTGACAACAATGTCAGGGCGTTGAGAGGAATTTGCTCTTCAGTAGATGGACTAGCTGCAGGACTAGCTGCAAGCTGTTTGATATCCAATTATCCATTGTTTTCTCGTCCCTCTTATAAAGTTTCTTTACCTTCTAATTTTCCATTATTTCCCCTTCATTTTATTGTTCCAGCACATGCATAATAGTTCACTTGAACTTTGGAGGAAAAATATGCCATTTTGATCTTACATGTAAAGTATTGGTATATACAGAAAAGAAGAAACCCTTTTCTGGACATTTTACAACAGAAATAAGGAAAAATGAAAAATGAAGTAAAATTTGTCCATTTACATGCAACTGTGATGGTTGATTTGCGAGCCAAACGACTCATCAAATTTCTAACACTTGTTTTGTTTGATTCAGATAAAGTGTACCTGTTTGCAAGCTCAGTATGATACTATTTTCTCTGACTCCCAGTATCTTTCTCTTGAGTTTTGCAACCATCATTTTTATTGCAAGTACTCACCAACGGATTCAAAGGAGTAAGACTCCGGGTGCTTAAGAGATGTGGAAAACTTGCCAGTGCTTGGATCGATCTGATATCAGTATGTACACGTTCAACAGGAAACTGAAGCACATGCTGTTCGATGGAGTAGAAAACCACAACTGAGATGTGCCTCCTCTACTCAAATGGAAGGTCATTCTCAACCACCAACATTGCGCCGACTACTAGAATCTACAGCACAATATGCAGTTGTATAAAGTAAGTTCATTTAATTCTTGCCTCTGCATACTATATATACATATTCTGTCAGTCTTGGATAAAAATCAATGATGAATAAAAGCTTACCATTTGCCAAAATATCCGTAGTTGATTCAATTGTAGGGATTTTTTGGAACTCAATCAAGTCTTTGGTTCGTAGTCTGTGTTCAAACTCTACTGGCATTCCTATAATCTTAATTTCCTTGAGAGAAGTAACAGCCTTCAGTCCTTCTGGGATCTTCTTCAACTTCTCACAGCGATTAATGATGATGTGTTCAAGTCTTGGCATGGCCCTTCCCTCAACGGTCCACTCCTCCAATTCTTTTAAAAGATTAAGCCGTATAAATTGCAGTTGTGAAAATCCTTCAGCAGAGAAGATCAATTCCCGCCAATTGTATGCCCCTTTCCCTAGAACAAGCATTTTAAGGTTTGGCAACCTCTCAAGTTTGGCAATGGACTCCTTCGGTAGATGGGAGTTATGCAAAGTTAGTTTAATAAGGTTAGGCGGGAATTCATGAGGATCTGGTAGCTTCTTGATCTTTCCATTCAAAGAGAGCTTGTGGAGATGTGTGCACCGAGAAAGCTGCATTAGGATTGGAAATTCCTCCTCTTCGGATTGAAGAGATAGAGCCAGTGAATGAAGATGGTTTAATCCTTGTGCAACAGAAAGCACTGAGCTCACCGTTTTTCCTGATAACTCATAGATCCCCAGTTGCCTAAGATTGTTCATCTTCTCTAATCCCCCATCTTCTATCCAGCTTCCAGCCTCTATATATGGCAGGCATTGTAAATTGGTTAATGTATCCATTCTTAGATGCCCGCTATCTGGAGAATCAAATGGTGTATACAGAAGCAAATGCCTCAAACTCACCATCTTCCAAATTACATTTGGTATCCTCTTAAGAAAACAACAGTACCTTAAATCAAGCGTCTGTAGGTTCTGCAAGTTTCCAATGGAAGGAGGAAGTTCTTCTTCTAAATTAGTCTTCCTCAATCCTAGATACCTTAATTGAATAAGGTCCCCTATTGTATTTGGCAGACAAACTACCCGAACACCATCTAACTCTAAAACCCTGAGGAGCTTGAATTTGCTGTAAATGAAATTCAATTTCTTTTCTAGGAGGAAACTCATATTGTACTCCTGGTTATAAAACTTGATTGTCTTCACTTTATCTGCATTATATTCTCTATTGAAGAACAGGAGGGAACGTGAATGATGGGCATTGTGTTTCAAGAAGTTATAACGGTCATAGCAAGAATGTATGGCATGCCGCCGGGATCTATTTACCTGAGAAGCCGATGAATCCTTCACGTTGCCAAGATATATTTGGAGAAAATATTCCTCTCTTCCTTTGGAAACGGAAAGATCTCTGAGAAGATCATGGATGCGAATTGTTTTGACTCTGCCTAATGAGCTTACTGATCCCACTTGAACCATGCACCTACCAATCAACTCATTTAAGCATTTTTCAGCAACACCTTCTGCCGTTTCTTCACCTTCTTGTGGTAAAAAACCTTCTGCAACCCACAGGCGAATCAATTTTTTGGTCTGAATGTTCATGCCCTCTGGGAAAAGGCCTAGGTAGAGAAAGCATGACTTTAAGTGAGAAGGCAAGTCATTGTAGCTCAGGGCCAAAATACCTGCTATTCTGTCTTGCTCTTTAAGCAAGTGCCAACCAATATTTTCGACCACTCGCATCCATTCCTCATTTGATTTGAGTTTCCTTGATAGTAAACCCCCAACCACTACTACAGCCAAAGGCAACCCATTACATTTCACTACAACATCCCTTGCAAGATTTTCCAACTCTAAGGGGATGCTATTCAATCCAGGGAAAGCTTTGTTGCACAGCAATTTCAAACTTTCATCTTCTTTCAATGTTCGTAGTTGATGAGGTATGCTGCCAGCACCTGCATGCAAAGCTACTTCCCTGTTTCTAGTCGTGAGCATTACTTTACTTCCCATCTTCCCTTTCGGAAATGCAGATTCTAGGCTATCCCAAACCTCCATCCCCCAAATATCATCAAGAACTACCAAATACTTTTTCTCATCCAAGATATTACGCAGCAAGCTCACCAAGTCTTCCTCCCGTAATCGCTCCAATCTGTCAACCTCATCTCTACCAAGAGCATCTGCACTCTTCAGAATTTCTTGCAAAATTTCTCTTTTCCTGTACTCTTTGGTGACATAAACCCAAGCTCTACAATCAAAATGGTTATGAATTTTGCTGTGGTTATACAATTTCTTAGCCAAAGTGGTTTTGCCCAAACCTCCCATACCAACCATAGAAACCACATGACGCCTTGTATCCATTGAAAGCAGTTCAGCAAGCAGAAATTCCGTGTCATCTTCAAGCTCAATAACATACTCCTCTTCAGTGTAAGGCGATGGCTGTCTCCAGTACCTCAATTTTTCATTGGTACTATTTTGCCCCGGTCTTTCCCTGACAACGCCGTAGGTTTCACGCTTTTCAGATACATCATGTATCCGAGATCGAATTTTCTTGATTCTCCTGGCCACCTCGTAGAGATGCAAGGATCTGAAGACTCTGTCCCATCTGCTTTCACACAATGCCTTGTAAACATAGATCTCTATAAGCTCTTCAGCTTCAAAAGCAACATCTCTAATTTCAGAAACCCACATGCGAACCAGTTGGTTCTCGTCCTGTTTAGCATCGGCATCCCTCAGAAAGCACTGCATCCATTTCAAATCATTCTTTACCTTCTCAACGTCGTGGCGTACACCATTTAGTACTGAAACTGCGTTCATTGACTGTTCGAATAGCAATTCTGAAAGCTTTTCGACAACTATTGAAACCGCAACCTCAGCCATCTCTGCCGTTGCTCCTCCTGAGACTACCGAAGGCTGTTATTCGTTGACTGTTGTACTATTCTTATCAGAAACGGAGGAGATTGATCTGAAGCGAAGACGGAGAATCTACCTCCGCCGGTGGTGTTCTTCCGATTTATCACTTTTCTTACCACCGTCAGACAATTATCCGCGGAAACCTTGACCAAGTAAACAGCTTGAGAAATAGTAACAAAGTCAGCAGCCAGGACAACTAGAAGTGGCTTTTCGCGCCGCAAACAGTAACCCAAAAAAATGCAACTCTTTGACTGTAAAATATTGTATCTATATATTATGTCTAAACGAAGCAGAACACATTACTGCAATGCATTCCCTATGGTGTTGCCGTCTCTATTTTTAAATTATATAATAAATATTTTAAACATTAAATAAATTTTCAGTAATAAAAAAAGTGTGGAAGAGAATAATTGAAATTACAACAAATATATCAAAGGTTAATGTAACAAAATTAATCTTACTCCTATATATTAATTATTATTTTGCAACCATCAAGAATTTAAAATTATAAAAATATTTATAAAACTAACATATTGTGGAATCGTACTTTCTTATTGCTTCAATGACGTTCTGCCCTTTTTATACACTTGATTCAAATATTCCGTAGTTTTATTGTTATAATCATTCAATCATCCATATTAAATTAATAATATTATCTAACCATTTATATTTAAAGTTTAAAAATTAAAATTTATAATAAAAGTGAAAGATCAAGTGTAATATTTTTTAATAAGTGAGGGGTTATTTTAAATATTTTAATTAAATGAGAAAATAAAATAATAATTTTATGATAAATTAAAAAAAAATTAATGAATAATTACTCTCTTTCTTACTATAATATGCTTTTTATAGTCTATTTCTATATTTGAAGATTAGAAAAGGTAATTTCTTTAAACTTATAAGTTATCATTTTGTTTGTAATTAAATATTTAAGTAACTGATCAATATCTACAAATATTATGTATTTTTCTCTTCTTAGTTATTAATAATTGTATTGAATATATTATTTAAAATTTAAATATTTCTGATGGTTATCTATCAGTGATGAAATCTCAAAACATCGAGAAAATTACATTTCCAATCTTTTTATTTCCATAACAATGTATAAATTAAATGCATTTCTTTAATCTCAAATCAAATGTATTATTCAAATATAATTTTAAGCAAATCTCACTTTTCAATTATGCTTATTAATAAATTAAGATTATGCAATTAGAAAATTCAAATTAATATATTGAGGTACAATAATAATAATAATAATAACAACAGCAAGGACTAAAAAAATTACTACTAATAGTAATAGTATGTGTTTGAACATTTTTTTATATCATAACAAATACTGTAAATAAAATAACATATTAGAAACACACACCAATAAATGTGTGTGTGTGTGTATATATATATATATATATATTAATAATTTGTCGTAAGAAGATATATAGTTATCTAATAATTTTTTGTTATTATTTTTATTATATTTATAAATTAAAAAAAGTATCCACATGTTGTTTGTGTATTTAAAAATTAATAAATTAAGAACATAATAAAAATAGCTTAGTATCTTAGTGATCTCAAGCTTAAAACTTAATGTAAATAATATTTTGAATTATAATATAATAATAAATAAAAATTTTAAAAATTAATTTTTCACTACATAAATAATGAGAAATCAATTTTTTTTTTCATAAAACTCGGATAAAAATTAAAATTTAATTATCTTAGGTTTTTTAAAAGAATAAAACTTTAAAGCTGACATTTCGCTACATGCTCGACGGTCGCTACCCTTGATCGCATTTTTTAAGCGGCGTTGAACCAGAAGTGGCACACCGGTAGGAATAGATTTGCTGGTCGTGACGAAAACCTTTTGGATTTACGAAGAGAACAATGATGAGGAGGCTACGGTTGTGTTTTGTCATAGTGCCTATTTTGCTGCTGTTGATTGGAAAGCAACCACGGGTAGTCGAATCCTCTAATTCTGTTTCTGCCTTCGTTCATAATGTTATCTACTCCAACAAAATCGCCATCTTCTCCAAATCCTATTGCCCGTACGTCTATTACCCTCTCCCTTCTCCTTCTCAATTTCTGGTTTGTTTTTTGGAAGAATGGTTTATTTTCCATATTGTTATCTGACTTTAAAGTTTAAGATGAAAGAGAGGATTTATAAAGTGCCTGCATGATTAAGGTTGTTCTGGCATACGGATTAACGCCATACAAGTGCTATTTAATTATACTCTTTAACTGTTGTAAAATTATGTGATCCACTGTGACTTTTCTCGCGGTTGCGCTTCGGTTTTCGCATGAGCTGTGTACAATCACAATCATCGATCTAGATAAGCAGGTGCTTTACATTAATTTTGACCTTTACCCCTCAACTAATTATTTGGTAAACGTTACCCAAATGCTGTAAACTTACTTAGTCTGATATATATATGTGTGTGTTCCAATTCCAATCACTTGGATAAACAGTGAGTGGCTTGGTTTGAATTATGTCAATTTTCTGCTTCCAAACCCTGGACTCGGGAAGTATGAGGATGCCGAACAAATCCACGGGGTATAGTGATTAAATTGCTATTTAGCTAGAGGGAATTGATTTAATGCAGTGTAGTTTTTGTTCTGTTTTGTGCATAATTTGCCCTCTGCCGTTGAGGCACATACTTCCAGTTTTTTACTATCCCTTAGTAAATAAAGTTATGCAATTATGTCACCTACCCTGTCTGAATCTTTATACTGTAGACGATCCATGTTCCTAAATCTGCTGTCTACAAGATTGAGTTTTATCTTGCACTTTGGTTGGTGCTGTCTGGCTTACTCTGATTATCTCACCTAGGTTCTTGTATGTTGTCCTTCCTTAGATCCTAGGTTGTTGGACAAATGTACGAACTGCCCATTTTTAATTAAGTTTGTGTGCGAGCGCATTATGAAATTTTTCAAAATGGTAGTTATGTACTTCAGTATGCCTGTCTGTCTACAAATGGTTTAATGTCTTAACTCCTTTGTTATGGCATGTAAAAGCATGGAGCCCGGGAACTATGATAGGGGGTAGATTATTTTAAATAAAATACTGAGTGAAATGGAGCTTACGACTGAAACTGTACTTAGTTACATGGCAGAAAAAATTTCTAACTTCAGGATGAGTTCAACAAGCAGTTTCTTTTGCTTGTTTTCAAGCTTACATGTCTTTCCTCAAGTGTCTGTTGAAGTTGATGTTGATGCTTCCCTCCCTCCTCACTCTTACTCATGCATGGCACGCACTTATAAGCCGTAACACAGATATTGTTGCAAAATGATTAAGTTTATTTCATGTTGCTAGGTATTGTTTGCGTGCTAAACGCATATTCAGAGAACTAAATCAGCAACCTTATGTGGTGGAGCTTGACCTGCGAGGTATTTACCACTGGCCACGGCATCTTCATTAACTGTTATCATGGTTTCAAATTTGTAATGTGTTGCATTTTTTTTTTTTCCTTTCGGTAGATGATGGGTATCAAATTCAGAATGTTCTTCTGGATCTGGTTGGCCGAGGCACTGTCCCACAAGTATTTGTTAATGGCAAACACATTGGTGGATCAGATGGTTAGTTATTGGCTTTGTGCTCTGATGATTAAATATATATCTCAAGTTGGCTGGGAATTTTACTGACAATCTTCCTCTGACTTCTTTCCGTGTCCCATCCACACTGTTTGGCTATGTTTGCAACTCAGATCTCCAAGCTGCAGTCCAGAGTGGCGAATTGCAGAAACGTTTGAGTACAAGTTGATGGGATACTGGCGACTGAAGAACGCAGGCATCTTCCATGCATCAGCGTGTAGAATAATGGGATGCATCATGGGGCGGATCAAGCTTCTAACGGCGATATGTAGCTTTATTATTGGTTGACGGAGCCTCTAAACACCTGGATAGTTGAATTTGATTCTTTTTTTTATATTTTCCGTTCTTTTGTGCATTTCGAATTTTACAGGGATTTGTTAGGAATTGAATCGTGTCATTCTTCTGAAAACACTGAAGTCGGAATTTTTAGGATTCTTCGTTAGGAATTGAAGTTGTTCTTATTTTAAGTAAGCTCTTTTTTTTTTCTCTAACGTGCCATAGCAACGCCAAATGCTGCTGACCTAATTTGTTTCTAATCCTGAAGCTTGTACAGTGGACTTAAACTTTACATCTGTGAATGCTGCAAATGGTTCTGTTTGTGATTTTTATATTGCAGATTATGACATGGTATGAAATAAAAGATCTCTACCATGTATTGGTTCTAAGGGACGAACTACAGGAAACCGGGGAAGCCTACGTTAGAATGCATTCATTTTATGGAAAATGAGAAAATACTTAGGGAATTATAAGAAGATAAATTTGCATTTTATAATATTTATAGTCGGAAAAAAAAAAAAAAAGAAGACTTTAGAGCAAGGTTCAAAAAATTGCTCAAGTCGTCCATTCACTGGTCTCATTTCCAAAAGCATGAAAAGTTTCACTACTGTTTCAAATGATAAAAGCCAATGTTAATGCTAAATATAAGAATTACAAAGTAACAGTGCATTTTATGCAGACAGCTAACTCTAAATCAGCAAGTGGGGTTTGACAAGTCCCTAATTCTTTTTCATTCTATGTTATTTATCTCGGTCAATTATCAATTGACAAGTAAGAGATATAGGAGCAAGAAGAATCTGTAAAATATTGGGACATTTCGGGAAAAAAAAAAAAAAAAAATCGTTGTGCCACAGAAGGAGGATGAGTGTCAATCCCTATGCCACTGCCAGTGCGCAACATTCCTGAAAACCACAGGTCGAAGCTACAAAGGCCTCCAATTGCTTTTCTTGGCGCAGAGTATTCCCTCTTGCTTTTTGGATAGGGTTATATCCCAATTCAGAGATTTTAACAAATTTTCCACTTCGCCAATAGTGTTGGGTTCATCACGGACTATCAATTTACCTTCTGGTCTAACTATTCTATCAACTTCTGCCAGTACAGGAACAAGACTGCACCTGAGGTCAGGAAATAGAAGGATATCAATGTGGTAGAAAATCTATGGGTGCAAAAATTGAGAGTTATTGCTTTCATATATACCTAGTCTTGAGGTTTGAGAATAGACTATCTGCATGAAGTAGATCGTAGGTTCGTGGGTAAGTACTGAAGGATTCACACCAGTCATGGTATATTCCAAATAGACCACGCTCATAGATGATGGGAAGTGTGTCCGGAGAATTTACGTTTACCACATTGAATACCCAAACAGGAAGATCCCTCAGGGCCGCTGCAAATCTGCACACAACACACCATGTCTCTCTCAAAAATATTGATGCAAATAAAACTAGAGTGGTGAGGGACTACAGTGAATTAATAGATAAATTTTTGGTCAAAGAAAAACCCAAGAGATAAATTTACTCTAAAAGCTGAGTAAAGAGTTGTAGTCCTAGTTGTCTGTATGAATACGCACCCTCCATAGACAGCTCGCATGTCCATGACATTTCTGACATCAGACCAAGTGATACCAAAGTTACTCATCTCATCCACAACATTTTTCCAACGTTCATCGTCAGCTACAAAATCTTCAGGTAGTGGTTTTCCATAGATCCCAATCTGGGAGTTGTTTAACCAATAGGGGACTTTATGAAGACGACGAGGCCAAGGTTGAGGCCATCTTGCCCCTCTCTCTGCATTGTCCTCAGGCACTCTGTGCATGCAAGCCACCAGAGGTACATACCAGGCTGCATTTGCATCATCGTCGTCTTTGCACATTGGAGGAAAGTCTTTCTCCCTCTCGTCGTAGCATTTATTGGTGGTGGGTTTGCGATATATGGCTGCACCAATCTGATTTAGTTTGTCCTTCTTTATGGTCACCAGCTCCCAGCACATGGCCTTCGTTAGTGACGACATTTCTAATGCAAAATCACTCATGTCAATACATGTCAAATTGTTTTCTTAGTGTCCATAACTTCGCTTTATATTTTATTTGCTTTCTATATCAAAAAATATTTATTATAGAATCCTTATAGTTTTAATACTTTCTATTTTAATTTCTGTTAGTGTTTTGTTAAATTTTGCTTACATATTCTACTATGTGTCATTTTAACACATGCATGATTGAAGTCAATACATTCCAGTCATATAATGAGTCTTACTTCAAATTGATTGATATAAATAATCAAGTAAAATATTATTTTGATTTTTTATTTATTAGTTATTTTTTAATTTGGTCCCTCATTAAATTTTTTTTTATTTTATTCCCTCATTTATTAATTAACTCTCATTTGCTTCCTTACTTATTAGTTTATTATTAATTTAGTTTCTCTCATTTAATTAAGCCTAAAGGATTATATGTGCTAACTTTAATAATCAAATTGAAAATTAACTGATAAAAAAATTAAATTAAAAATAAAAATTAATAAGGGACCAAATTAAAAAATATTTATTATAGAGTCCTTATAGTTTTAATACTTTCTATTTTAATTTATGTTATTAAATTTCTGTTAGTATTTTGTTCAATTTTGCTAACATATTCTACTATGTGTCATTTTAACACTTGCATGATTGAAGTCAATATATTCCCGTCATATAATGAGTCTTACTTCAAATTGATTGATATAAATAATCAAGTAAACTATTATTTGGTTTCTTATTTATTAGTTATTTTTTAATTTAGTTTCTTGTTAATTTTTTTAAAATTTTGATTCCTCATTTATTAATTAACTCTCAATTTGGTCAATTATTTTACAAATTTTTATTCTTAATTTGTTCCCTTACTTATTAGTTCATTATTAATTTAGTTCCTTTCATTTAATTAAGCCTAAGAGATTATATATGCTAACTTTAATATTAACAAGAAATTAAATTAAAAATTGATCAACAAGAGAAAAATTAAATTAAAAATAAAAATTAATAAGGGGCCAAATTAAAAAAATTAACTCATAAATATGGACCAAAATAATTTATTCCAATAATTAGTCATATTAACAAAATTGTGTGAGTCTTTTAAAAACCGAATAATTGATAAAAAAATTGAGAAAGTATACATGGTATGTCATCCTACCGTTCCATATTTGGACATCTTCGACGAGCTTCTGATACACAGGAGTGGCAGACCACACAAAATAACCCCCAGGTCGCAATAAACGATTCAATTCCAAAAGCAACAAGCCACCTGTAAAAGAATCCACAAATATCACAGTATATTAATGAACCATGGTCAAACTTCAGCATCAATATGAATCAATTAAAAATGGCAAATTTAAAAGAAAAGATAAGTGTTAGTGAGAACCATCAGCATGCCAAGGTACTCGACAACGTGCACAGTGTATAAGATCAAAGACTTTGCTGGGGAATTGCAACCTTTGAGAGCCCATGACAGCAGAAATTGCAGGTATTCCTCTCTCAAGAGCAAACTGCACTTGTGCTTCGTGTTCATCTTTCGGTGCAAATGACATTGTAATCACATCTCTCTCGAATATAAACCCTCCGAAACTTCCAACCCCACATCCAACATCCAGTATCACTCGCGTGTGCTTCCCCCATGCGATTTTAGGTTCAGACTGCAACCATACAGAAATTCTCTTCCACAATCACAACTAAAGTTTTGACTCAATTGACATTTTAATATTCAAAATCTCATTACTCATAGTTACCTCCTGAATGAAATCAATGTAGTGCAGAGCTCCATGAATGAACTGGGTTCCTCCACCAGGGAATGTCAAGAACTCACCCGACACCTTCACCCAATTCTGATGCCCCTTCACTTGTGCCAGCAGCGTGTGTGGTACGTTGTGGTACCATATCTGTTGAAACACAACATTAAAGTTTTCATTTTTATAATGTCAAAAAGGGCTTCCCATATCCTTGGAAGTCGATATCTTATATGTTACTTTCGATTCCAAACACATGATTACCTTATCCCTGCTATCTGGCCACTCGATGGGTTTTTTATATCCTTTGGGGAGTGGAACCAGACAAGTAGGTGGTTCCTCAGGGCAATGCCTCTCCCTGTGTTCGAAGTGTTTTCTACTGCGTAACTTGCTTATTGCAGCTTCGTTGTCCAAACAGGGTATATAGTCAGCACCTGCCGTGACGTTACAGAGCTGCCACGTGTGAACTTGTCCCTCTTTTTCCTTCTGCGACTCATCTGCTTGCGTTGTCCAGGATTTTTTCGACTCCTTTGGCAATGACTTCAAATCATCTTTGTGTCCGCCCTTGTGCTTCTTCTTCTTCTTCTCTGTTTTTGGCTTCTGGGTTTCTTCAATTTCATCTTCCATTCTTTGGGTTTCCTTCTTTTTCGGGTCTTCCTGAGATAGTACAGAGCTTTGGTCCTTCAGAGCTGCCTGGGGTTCTTTTCGTGAAGTCTCTATCATGGAATCAGGATTTTCGTCTTGTTTGGGTTGCTGCTCTTCGCGAATATCTTGCGGTTGTTGCTTTTGTTCTTTCTCGATGATCTCACCTTTGTCTTCTCTAAACTGTTTATTTTGTTCATCTAGGAAGTCTTTCTTAGGTTCTTGAACATCAAGACTCTGAAAATCTTCTTGCGGTCGCTCGGTGATTCTCTGTTGTTGATTCTCCCTAACCATTACATTCTCAGGTTCGCTGTTTTCCTTTCTTTTCGCATCCAAATTTTCATCTTGCACTTTGTGGTTCTCTTCTTCCTGGATTTCTTCAGGTTTTTTATCACTACCAGTGGCTTCAATTGCTACAGAGGCTTCTTGATTTTGAGTTGTCGTGCTTTCCTCTGATATCTGAGCGTCACTAGTGGAACTCTGTTCATTCTGTTGCTCATTGTGGCCGTTGAGATTGGGGTTTTTATCATCAGACTTGATAGCATCATCTGGAAGATGACCAGGATTGTCTCCAAAGGTATGAGTTTCTTTTTGGTCTTGGCTTTTGGTTGTGGTTTCCACTGACTCCTCGGAGCTTTTGCTTGTGGTATCAACTGACTCTTCTGTGATTTTGGTGGCGGTTTCGGCTGAGTCTTCGGCGGCGGAAGACAAGTCATTGCTGGTTAAAGCAGAGTTATCAATGGCGGTATGGGTGTTAATGCTTTCACTTCCTTGATTCACAGGTGAGACTACAGAGTTGGAACTCAACATCCATATTCCCAGAACACATAATGCGACAAAAACTAATGTCGTAATGGTTGATGTGTAAGACGTCGATGACGTCCTCCTGCTAGTCTTGGACTTAAACAGTGCCATTAGAGAGGGTGCTTATAGGCGAATTCAAATGGGTTAGATTGATTGGTTTCGGGGAAAAAAGATAAGAGTGAGAATCAGAGAGAAAATGTGTATTATCCGAGAGTGGTTTCAGTAATTCTTGTGGAGGAACATGGAAAGTGGACATGGTGGGGAAGACAAGGAAATGCTCTAAAATGGACGTTGAATGTATCAAAGATCCAAAAGAGTCGGAAAAGGGAATTTGCTAAGACAACTTGGTTGTCATGTTAAGAGAACGGACAAAGATATGACTACGTAAAACTTGTGGGTTGCGAAACCACGCAGAATTGATAATTAATTTTAAAGTAAAAATTGATCATTTAATATTTGTACTCTCCTTGAGTTTGCAAATTAGGAAGGCTAAGTTGGATTGCTGTATTGGCCTTGTGAAAGGTGGAGTCTACCCTTGTCTCATAAAAGGCCTTGTTACCTTCATATATTCGAATTCTATCAGTTTCGTTTCATAGTTGTTTCATTGGAAATTGAATTTACTGATTCAGGTTGTATGAAATCATCTATCCTAAATTGGCCTTTTATCAGATATGGTTTTATCCATCTGTAAATTTATTCTCTAAAAATTATATAGTTTTTACCCAGCAACCGTTTTAACCACTCTATATGTAGCGACCATTTTATTTTATTTTTATTATTTATTTTTACTTTTTATAGTTCTTTCTTTAATTTTCTTGTAATTAATTGTTATCAAATAAATAAATTGCTATAAAATACATAAATAAAAAAAATGCTATTACTTAAAATTCAAACTCGACGTACACAACAGATTGTTACTCCATAGTAATTTAAGTACAATTGCTCTGCCAAAACTAATTTTTCAGGATATCTATATCGTATTTTTCAAGCGTTGAAAGTCGCAGCCCTTGCACAAATGCTTCGCGGATCTGCAGCAAGCAAAAGGAAGCGAGTCAAATTTGACAACTTCAAAAGCTAATAACTTTAGTCTATTATGTTGAAAGAAGTGAAAGGTCCAGACAACGTGCACTACTGTTTTTTCTCTATACACACACCACACCTATTATATTCCAAATTTCAGACAGGAGATAGTGATTACGCTAAATAAATTTTAAATGCAGCAGAATCCAGACCTTATTTGTTTGATCCCAACATTATTAAAACACCCAGAGTCAGAATCCACTTCGAGCTTCATGCTTATATCGTACTTGACTGAAAAACGAATTGCTTCCGTAAGTTACAACTTTGACACGTCGCCTTCGTCCTGTCCTTTTTCCGATTCTTTCATGAATAGGTGTTTTGCAGAACAAGGGACCCTTTTTCTGATTCTTCGTCTTTGGCTAGATTCTCTATCCGATTCCTGAGCTGAATGCCATTTTATCCCTGAAAGTCCAAGACACGAGTTAGATTTATCTTGAGGATTAGATAAGGCTTTTTTTATTTATTTATTTATTTAATCAGAATGTTATGTAAGTTAATCCTGCATGACAAATTATTTGATTCAGTGTATATGCCAACTTCCAAATGGAATCATCATCTCAAGAGGCCTCAGTACATATATGTGGATACATCATGCTCTGATATCAGATATCAAATGATGTCGGCAATATTCTACATCACAGACCTCGCCCATAAGGCTATATATAATATTAACGAAACTGCCATGACAAGAACAAAACATTTTGTACATTACTAAGAAAGATCAATCTGAGAATCAAATTCAGTGTAGCACTTGCTATTTTAGCAGGTGATTAGGATCACTTCACTTGATATTCTCATTGTGACAAGTAAAAACTTTCTTTCCCAAAATGCCCCTAGTGATTATATACAAATGATAAGTAAACACCCGCGTTTTTAAATTGAAAGAACATTAAGGAGAGAATATAAAAGTAAATGTTATTCAAAACCAGACAGAGCAAAGAATATAGTCTCTCCTCCGATGCATCTCAAATATTCAATAACTAGAAGAGAATAAGAAGAAAACAGAGTCAGATGCAATAGTTCTTTTGAAGGCATGAAATTATGAAAGGCCTTTCTGCTGAGCTACTGAAGAAGAGAAGGGCACAGTACAACGCCCCCAGTTCTTAATTTCTAGTAATAATTTTATATTAGGCTCTTTCTGATGTGTATATATAATACAAAACAGAAATACCAGGTTCAATGAAGCTACTTGTTTCCATTAAAAAAATGTCTGACATATGAGTCTTTGACAAGAAACTAAATATATGAGTCTTTGACAAGAAACTAAAGATATGAGTCTTTGACAAGAAACAAAAGAAGACTGTGACAGTAATGAACAGTATGAGTCTTTATGTGGCAATTACTATTTCCCATTAGAAGACTTTATTGAAATTTTTCTCCTCAAAGTTTCTGACTTAACTTTTTCTTCATAAAGATGGGGTCAAACACTTGAGTTTGAACTACTTGTACACTATGAATATGAGGAATTTCTATTATTATTATTTGTCTTGAACATACTATTAATTCTATAAATGTTTTTTGGCCCACAAAATAACTTAGTATCCAAAATAATGAAAAATTCAAAATTCACATGTAAATATTAAATCTAACTTTTTTAAAAAAATGACAAATTATAATTTCTAACGATAACTTGGTCTCATTTTTCTAAATCCCATGCACCCACCAATTTGTCGTTTCCTTTCTTTTTCATGGTACGTGAGCTCTGTATATAACCAAGTTTCAATCCTTCAATGTGCCTGTATTTGAATGTGATGGCTTGAATTGTTTTTAAGAAAGTGGCATGGGAATTTTAAATTTTATGGTCTGTAAAATCCAGAAACAGAATTGAATTGTAATGGCCGCCACCTGTTTGTCCAGTCTTGACCGCCCACTTCATTTTAATTTGTTTTCAAATTGCAACTGGTGAGGTCCACTCTTGCGAGCAGTAGCCACCTCTGCCTCACCTCGGAATCAGACGACAAATAATATTGCGTATAAATTTAACCGTTAAAACTAAATAAATATGTGATATAGCAATTTAAATTAATTTTAATAATAGTGTATGGATAAAAACCTATTTTTAAATTGCGGACAATCTCTAAAATTTAATTTAACAATCGTGTGAAAAAATTAGACGGTCACAAATCCAAATTATGCATAGTTTCGCTTGTGGAATTTGGACCCTCTTTGCAAAGAGATAGACATAAAAAAAGGTGGATGGAATTTGGAAATAGCTAGTTTCGGGAAAAAATATTAATTTATTATTTTATATTTGATAGCAAATATTTTATATTAATTTTAATTTATTGTTGCTGAAAATTCAATCTATGAGATATAAATAAAGATTGTTATACTTATATTAATTTTTTTATAATAAAAAATGTTTATATCATATAAAAAATTTGTATTTCTAAAATGAGACATACAATTTTGGTTCTATACTTATTTTAATTTTCAAAATAATTCTTCATTTAATAGAAATTGTCACTTTTGATTTTTTCATATAAATTTAAAAAACTTAAACTCACGGGACTATATATAATATTTTTTTACTATATGTAGTCTCACAAGTTAAGTTATTTTGATTTACATTAAAAAAACAAAAGTAATAATTTTTAATAAAGAAAACACTTTTTTTGAAATAAAATGAGTGGGAGATTAAATATGACAGTTCGAGTATAAGTGAGGACCAAATATTTGCTTTTGTTCTAACTTTTATTATTTAAACAAATGGTAGAAATTTAAATTACAAAGTTGCTTCTTTACTTCAATATTAATAATAGATAATAAAATTATAACATAGTTAATGGTATGATCATTTAGCAACTTAATATTAATCGCTAAATTAGTCCAAGTCAGTTTCTAAATTTCAAATTAAACTTAAAAGATTACTTTAAGAAAATAAAAATTAAAAATTAAATATATAGATATCATACTTCAGAAACTCTTCTAAAAAACTTCAACTTTGAGCTTACTCATGCCTACAAATTTACGAGATGAGAGAAAGTACAATTTTCAAAGTCAACCAGGAAAGAAAAAGATTATAATGGGAGGAACAAGAGAGTAACAAAGGAAGAAATGAATAAGAAATATAAGAAGAAAATAGGAAAAATGGGAAGGGTAAGTAAAAATATAATTATTATAAAGGTTTTTTCAGTAAGAGTTACACATATATAAGAAAAAAAAATAGATGAAATGAGATCAAATTAAGATGTCAAATAATAAAAAAAAATTACTCAAGACATATATGAGTTGTCAATGGATGATGCCTACCATTTTTGGTTGGTGACTTACCAAAGAAAAAGGAGAGAAAAATTTTATTATAATTGCAGTTAGTTATTTGAAAATTATATTAAAACCCTTCATTTATTCCTAAAAATTGAGAGTTTCAAAATCACATTTCTCATACACAATAAATGAGTAATCTTATATAGAGAAAGAAAGAATATAAAGAGAGTTGTGAGATTAGTATTCTCTTGTTAACAAGAGATATAAAAATATTGTATTATTCTTACTATATCAAGAGAAAGTGTAACTCATATTTTTTCATAGTAAAACCCTTGTTTCTTTGTTTGTGGTTTTTGCCCTATTCGGGCTTTCCACGTAAAATCTGTGTATCACATTTTTCTCAAATTCTTTGTTATATTTTTACTTCTATCTTGTGTCTATTTTCTCTATAATTGGTATCAGAGCTGATTTAGGTGTGTGATTATCTACTTATCATATGCTATGTGGCTATCACAGATATATTGGAACCTCCACATTAAAAATAATTAAAATTATTCTCGTCTATTATAAGGTACTGATACTACTCTCATGTATTGTGTACTATTCATACGTATGGTTAATATTCACAAAAAATAGTAAGAGCTATTTTTACTCACAAATATACTATAATTGAAGCAATGTCGGTAAAATTTAAGATTGAAAAGTTAAACAGCAGTAAAATCTCACTGTAGAAAAAGAAAATAAAGGCTATCTTGAGAAAAGATAATTGTCTTACGGCTATCAATAAAAAGTTAGTAAAATTCACATATGATAATAAGTGGAACGAGATGGACGGAAATGCTGTTGCAAATCTTCATCTAGCACTTGCAGGTGAAATATTGCTTAAAATAGAAAACAAGAAAATGACAAAGGAAATTTGGGATCATCTAACTAAATTATATGAAGCGAAGTCACTTTACAACAAAATTTTTCTCAAAAGAAAATTATACACATTACAGATGTTGAAAACTACCTCTATAACAGAGCACATCAACACTCTAAGTACTCTATTTTCTTAACTTACATCGTTGGAACACAAAATGGAGTCGAATGAACGTGCAGAAATTCTGCCTTAAAGTATACTAAATTCTTATAACCAACTAATCATCAACCTAACCAATAATATTCATACGGACTACCTAGTTTTCAATGACATTGCACTAGCTATTTTGAAAGAAGAAAATTAGCGTAAAAATAAGGAAGACAAGTTAATTTGTTCACAACAAGCAGAGGCGTTGGCGGTGATGTGAGGAAGATCATCATAATGTGGCTCAAGTGGGAGCCAAAATCGGGTTAGATCAAAATCAAAGAGCAAAAAGAATATCAAGTATTTCAAGTGTAACAATAAAGGACATTACAAAAATGAGTGTTGGCATTTAAAGAGGAACACAAAGTTCGAAGGCAAAGATACTGAGTTGTCAAGTGCACAAGGATATGTTGCAAATACCTTAAATGATGGAAAAATTTTATACAGCGAGGCAGCAACAGTTGCTAAGGGTAGAAAAATGTTCAATAATATTTGGCTTAAAGACTTAGCAATAACGTGGCACACGACCACATAGAAAGAATGGTTTCTCCATTATAAACCTGTTTCTGGAGGATATGTGTTCATAAGAAACAATCGTTTCTCAAAAATTGCTGAAATTGGCACTATTATGTTAAAGATGTATGAAGGTACAATTCGTACCATCCAATAGGTACGGCATGGGAAAGGTCTTAAGAAAAATATATTGTCTTTAGGACAATTTAATAGCAACTAATACAAAGCCTAGATACAAGATAGAATTCTGAAAGTTATTAAAGGCGCACTTGTAATTATGAAAGTAGAAAAGATAGCTGCCAACCTATATATGCTTAAAGGAGAAACACAACAATAAGAAAAACTCTTAGTTGCATCAACCAATTTAGCAACAGAGGAATCAGCGATATCGTAGCATCATAAACTTGGCATATGTTAGAATGTGGATTGAAAGTTCTTGCAAAACAGAATCATCTTCCTAGAAAATATTGAATGGGGCATATTCACACCTTCAAATCTATGTGGCTTCGTCACTAGAGATAGCCAAAGTATGGCATGTACACTCTTTCATTATTTCTATCACACTCTTTTTAATTTTAAAGACATTATATAAACTTTTATTTTAGAGGATCCAATTTCATAATTTATTGCCACGCAATTTTTCAATCATATAGCCCAACTAATTCCATATCTTCATTAGTTTAAGTTAGGTAAAAATTATTTTAAATTAATTTGGATTGAACATAATTATATATAACTATAATTTATATTTAAAAATTAAGTTTTATTATTAATACATTTCATTTCATACAAAAATTCCTTTTTTTTTTTTCAGTACAAAATGAAAACATAAAGACTAGAAGTAATTTAAGAAAAAATAAACATGAAATCAAATAAAATTATTGGTAAAGTAAACGCATGTTTTGATATACAAGTAAGCTTTTAAGCTATTTAAACACAAATTAGACAGAACATTGAAAAGGTTAATTGGTGGAACTAGTAAATGAACTTTGATGTAAACACTAAAAATATATTTTACTAAAAAAAAATGTTATCCGTTATATATCATTGATTGTTTTGGTCCTTTCGCTGATAAAATTGGAATGATGTGGGGATTTTTTTTCAAATAATTTTATATATTCATAAAATTACTAAACATCTATTGCATTTAAATGTTTGTAAAAATAATTTCAACTTACTATTAACTATTCTTATAGCATAAAAACCTAGGCTTATTATCATTAGATGATTATATTTTGTTATGTGCTATTTGTATTACTATTTAATTTCAATCAATTTCTATTGAAAATTTTCTGTCATTTCAAAAATAATATTTAAATCCCTAATATTTGTTATTATTGGAATAAGTTAGAATTTCAACACTAGCATTAATTGGTCTTACTCACCTACATTAATTAGTCTCACTCACCTACACTTACCTAAAATAATAATTAGTCTCACTACATCATTAATTAGCCTACATTCTCAGTGAATATTATGTATATAAATACCCATGTAAACAAAGTATTGAGTGAGTGGAAAGAATAACATTTCCCTTCACTTCATGGTATCAAAGTCTTCCCTATTCCCTTTTCTCAGTTCTTTCCATTATTTTAGATTCTTGTTGCTTGGATCGCCACCCTAGTGATCAATTTTATCTCACCGACGACACAAAAAGGACTGACGTGTCAAGATCGACCAGACCCAAAAGTCTAGTGGCTTGAATCCTTGTGTGTGGTTCTCATTCACAACTAACATATTTGCATTTTGTCTCAAGCACTAGCAAGTGGAGGTGCATGGCTACTCTGTTTCTTTTCGTTCTTCATTTCAGGTGATTGACTACTCCTTTTTGGTATAGTCCAGGTGTGTTACCTGCGATTTGTAAAGTGCAAGTGATTGTTTGAGAGTCTCTTTTTACTTCTATTTAGTGCATTTTTTTGTTCTAACTTTGGTTCAGCAACCAAGCTCTCTGTTTGTCCTCCTTTTACCATTTAAAAAAAAAAAATCAAATCTTGGCATTACTTTGTTTTATAATCTCAATTATTGTGTTCCTTCAATTGGGATCCGTTCTTCTTTAGAAATTTTACTGCATGTACTGTTCATCTTAAATCGGTTTGTAGGGGTTTAGTTAAAGGTTAATCAATCATTATGGTGGAAGTGCAATTAACTTTGACTAATATCATGTTAAATCATACTCAGTATGCTTAGAATACTAATATGGCCATTTTGATTAGGGAATTTGCTGTATTTTTCCAATTACACGAATCATTGAAGAGCCCAACTCTTGTAACTACTATTGCAAAGTTAAGTAAACCTATTACATGTCTTATTTCCTCATCATCCAAATAGGTCATTGATTCTGGTGCACAAATCATATGACAAGTAATCGTAATCTCTTTTTTATCTTACATTCACACAAATCACCCTCTCCTGTGACAATAGGTTATGGTTCCACGTATAACATTATCGGCTCTAAGACCATTAATATGTCTCAGACTGCTTTTAGACTTACATGACCCAACATGAGATACCCCACCAAACTTCCTGTGTAAATACAATTCTTAGAATGAAATGGTCGAATGAAGGAATAAACATCACGAGTCCACTTATTCCTAATAAAGGTTCTTAAACAATTATGGGATGATGTTGTGGCCACTGCATGTTTCCTAATTAACTGCATTCCCTCTTCTATGGTTTATAGAGACAATTATCATAATATCTTGTTTCCAGATAAACCATTGTTTCCCATAAAACCTAAGACATTTGGGAGTACTTATTTTGTTCGAGATTTTCGCCTTCAACTTACCAAATTAGATCCTAAGTTCTTAAAATGCATTTTCTTAGGTTACTCTCATGTTAAAAAATCACACTATTTTTTGGCAATTTTTCTATTTCTACTCATCATGGGGAGGAAGATAATTAGTTAATTTACAGTGTCCCAACATTAGGTGCTTCTCCAACTGAGCAATCGAGTACTACAATTTCTTTGCCACATTTTCATTCCTTTTAACAGACAGTACCTCCGATCATTCAAGTCAATTTTCGGAGAAAGAAAACTCACAATACATGTCCTAAACCACCTTTTTTGTTATCAAATCTGCTTCTAAGTGACCTTGATCTTCCCATTGCTCTTCATAAAGGTAACCATTCTTATACTAATCCTATTGTCAATTTTGTTTCTTATGACCATTTGTCTCCTTCATCTTGTTCTTTTGTTACCTCTTTATACTTTATCTCCATCCCTAAAACTCTTTAAGAGGCCTTAAACCATTTTGGTTACCCGTGACGCCATGATAAAAATGATGGATGCCTTGGATGAGAATAAAACTTGAAACTTAGTAGCTTTACCTACCAGGAAAAAGGCAGTTTAATGTAAATGGGTGTATACTGCAAAAGTTAATCCTGATGGTTCAATGGCCCATCCTAAGGCACGTCTTGTTGTTAAAGGCTATATTCAAATTTATGGCATGGATTATTCTGACACCTTTTCCTCTGTTGCTAAGATGGCATTAGTTCGCTTATTCATATCTCTGGCCACTACTTATACTTAGCTCTTACATCAGTTGGCCATTAAGAATGTGTTCCTCTATGGTGATCTATAGGAGGAGGTTTACATGGAGCAACTACCTAGGTTTGTTGCTCAGCTGGCGTTTGAGAAAATATATTGTTTGAAGAAGTCCTTGTCTGGTTTAAAATAAAGCCTATCATGACCTGAGCCGATAGCCATGACCGGCACAGAGATGAAGTGTTATTCATCCTCGCAAACCTATTAGAACCCCTATAATAGTAGAATTTATATAAATTTATATTAAACAAGCATAGATTTCATAACTCTCCATACAAATAATTTTTGACACACCATAATAATACATTATACATTTAGCCTATATACTAGGGAGCGACTGAACTGAATTATAAAAATAGTGAAAAATATAGCTCTAGCAGTACATAGATCTAGCAATAGGCTAGGCTCACCAAGATTAAAATTTCGAGGTGGACATTCTGGATCGACGCTGAGATCTAAAAAATGTTAAATAATGGGGTGAGTGAAAACTCAATGAGTAGGTAATTCTAATATTGCAAAAATTAAGACAGACTTATGGTGGTACGTCTTTCGAAATTTAAAACCAGATATCATACAAATATAATTTAGTAATATTAAACAGAGAAAAAAATCATCAATAGAATGTAATTAGGAATCTCCTATAGATTACATAGTACAGAGCTAACCCAAGGCTAGTGATAACATATAAGAACATATACTCATGCAGCCATAGGCACTGAGTATATATCATAATGGCCCTCGGCCTCAAACAAAATATGGAGGTAAGGATATCATACCCAACCTTATCAAAATACTAATCATAGTGCACTACAGCTAACGTCAACTGCTGTTAGCTACAGGGTTCTGTTTTGGACATATTCCCAATATTTCAGAGATAAATAATTATCCATGTACAGATATAAAAAATTTCAAAATCATACTACTTCATAATTCAGATTTCGGTATTTCCAATAATTCAATATTTGAAATCATCATGAATAATTTAAAATAATATTCTAAATAATTAGGATTATCTACTTACTTGAGAGGTGTATACCAACTTCCTTCTATCCTTAATTATAATTCCTTTGTTAAAAATATTCTAGTCACCTAAAATATTAAATAAAATAATCTTATCATCCAATCCTTACAAATAAATTTATTTATTTTAATTTTATCACATACCTAATTAATTATCTTTCATTCGTTTTTATCCAATTCCCCTCTTTCTTTTCTAAATGTTGGAAATTAAATTTATAGGCCACTTAAAGAATACTTTAAAATACTTATAACCTATATTTCATTTTATTATCCTTATTATCATTATTATTACTATTATCATTGTTATTATTATTATTATCATTACTATCATTATTATTATTATTATTATTATCATTACTATTATTATTATTATTATTATTATTATTATTATTATTATTATTATTATTATTATTATTTTACTCAATTAATCCATTATGCACTTATTAAAATTCTAACACCTAGCATAACAAAATTTTCACTTAAAGATCATCGAATAAATTTCAAAATTTTCATTTAACCTCAAATAATATTTATTGTTATACAAACAAGCCATTCATATTTTTTCTTCTAATTTCCTTCCTTTTTCTTCATGAAAAATCTTGAAAAATTACTAAAAATTTGAATTTTGTTCTAAAATTTAAACTAAAAATTCTAAATCACTCCCTAGATGCATAATAAAATTTAAAAAGTCCTAAGAACACAATTTTTACTAAATTTCCAAATCGTCCCTAGACTCCTAAATTGAGATTTTTCAATCCAGAAGCCAAAATTCATATTATTGAACCGTAAAGGTCAATATGCTAAAATAACATATCATAATTGTTTTAATACTATTTGCTAGAATAACATATCATAATATGTGCAAAAAAATAAAATTTTACAAAATAACATATTATTATATGTTCAAAATTGGGAAATAATAAATACAATATACTGACATGAGGATGAAGAAATACTAGTCAATTGATGTAAATTGGTAGAGAATTACAACCCACTATTACCTAATATTTTGAGAAAGAGAGAGAGTAATGGAAAATTCACAACATAGAAATTTTGCTACGAAGGGAGATTGCATGAAGAATAAAGCACTCATTTTGTATATGCCAATAGAGAAGGAATTATTTTGTTGATAATGGAGAGATATTGATAATAATTATAGAGATAATGGAGAGTATATGATAATGATTAAAAGGATAATCATGGTATAATAGGCTTTAACATTATTAGTGGAATGATAATGTTTCCATCATTATACAAAAATAATCTCTCTCTCTCTCTCAATTGATTTTGTATTAGCAATTTAATGGGTATTACAAAGCCCTCGTGCCTGGTTTGGAAAGTTTAGTGAGGTAGTTCAACAATTCAGTGTGAAGAAAAGTAGCATTGGTTACTTAATGTTCCTTCGACAATCTGAAGTAGGTATTACCTTTCTTGTGGTGTATGTTGACGGCATTGTTATCACAAGAACAATGGTGAAAGGATCTCATCCCTTAAATCATTCTTACATGCTAAGTTTCACACAAAAGACTTAGGGCAACTAAAATATTTTCTAGGAGTGGAGGTAACAAGGAGCAAGAAAGGAATCTTCTTATCACAAAGAAAGTATATGCTTAGTTTATTAATAGAAATTGATAAAATAAGAGCAAAATCATGTAGCACACTTATGGCTCCTAATTTAGGTTTCACAAAAGAATATAGTGAATATTTTAAAGATCCAAAAAAGTATAGAAGGTTGGTAGAAAGACTAAATTATCTCACAGTGACGAGACCAGATATTGCTACGTCGTGAGTATTGTTAGCCAATTTATATCTTAACTCACAATTAATCATTGGGCAGCTCTAGAACAAATTTTATGCTACTTGAAAGGAACCCTTGGATGAGGTTTACTATATGAGAAACATGGTCATACTAAGATGGAGTGCTTTACTGGTGTTGATTAGGCAGTATCTAAGACAGATAGGAGATCTATTACTGGTTATTGTGTATTTATTAGAGGAAATTTGGTTTCCTGGGAGTGCAAAAGGTAGAATGTGGTATCTAAATTCAAAGTTAAATCAGAATATAGAGTTGTGGCACAAACTACATGTGAAATTATGTTGATACAACACCTTATGGAGGAAGTCATATTGAAATTATCACTACTAGTAAAATTTTAGTGTTGCTCTTTATATTACATCAAACCCAATCTTCCATAAGCGAACTAAACACATAGAGATTGATTGTCATTTTGTTCATGAAAAAATGCAAGAAAATTTAATCTCTACCGAATATGTGAAAACAAGACATCTATTGGGTGATATTTTCACAAAAGCTCTAAATGGGAATTGGATTGGATATCTTTGTAACAAATTGAGCATGACTAATATCTATGCACTAACTTGAAGGGGAGTGTTGGAATACTTTAGAATTTCACACTAATATTAATTGGTCTCACTCACCTATATTTACCTACAATAATAATTAGTCTCACTATATCATTAATTAGCCTACATTTTTAGTTTATATATATATATATATATAAATACCTATGTAAAAAAGTATTGAGTAAGGGAAAAGAATAGCAAAAATCTGTCTTGTTATCAATGAAGCGCATTTGTTTGTACAAATATGATATTGCATATTATTCTTAATTAGGGAAGGAAGCTGAGTAACTTCAATGTTGGAAGACATGCATATTGGGTTGAAAATTATCACAGTTGATAGAATGTGAATTGGAAGGAAGATTTTTGCAATATACATCATATCATAGAGTTGACTGATATTTTTGAAAGAAGGAATATATCTGGTCTAGCTTAACAAAATCTTAATCTAGGCCTTTTTTTTTTTTAATTGGCAGTGTTAGTTAAATGTTATCAATATATTATAGAGCATTACAGTGCATCATTAAACACGTTATTAATTAAATGGTATACTTAATATCTTAATGTGTACCAAAAGTTTAATTAGTATATTATATCAATATGAAAATATTCACATTTAAATTATAATTTTCAAGCTAGACCCAAGGAGATCTGCGGAGGGAGATCACTGAAAGTTATTTAAAATTATAATATTATATCAATATGAAAATATTCTCATCTTGCAATGGGCAACTCCACTATGGGCTTTGCTAACTCCACTGAGCCCATGTTTTTGAAGTTTGGGCCACTCCATAAGAAACTATTTAAGTACGTTTTGGATTAGTTCTACTTTAGGCCGAAATGGGGTTTTCCTTTGCTTACTTTGGAGTTCTAAAAAATCTTATACTATATCATAACCAACGTAATAGAGTAGTCTCCAAACTAACCCCAAAAAACAAAAATTCTTTGAATAAGTGAAAAGTAGAGGTCGGGAATGAAGGACATTATTGTATGGTTCATTAATAATGCCAAAGAACTTTGTGAGAAAATTCCAAAAGAATGGAGTCGGAAATGGGAAGGTTGTTTTCTTGAAAATGTTGATTTGTAGGTGTGGGCACAAAAGGACCTGAATGAATCTTTGAATACTAAGGTGAGGACACAAGGATATGCACAAAAGGGGACAAAGTGAGTATAATTTGTTGCAGACAAACAAGATGATTGACGACCTTAGCTTACTTTGTTTGTTCTCTCAAACAACCACGTACCAAGTCCTCTCTTCTTCTGACTTTTCTGGGCTCTATTCCCATACCATCCATTATATTAGTACCTTTCACTTTCCACCCCCTCAATTAGTGGTGGGTGTTCTTTCATATCCATATAGGTTTTATTACATTGATTTCATTAATTTAATGATGTTTTCATAGATTCACATGCACGAGCTGCTGTGGCCACGTGATTAATTATCCATTTGGATTTTCATGTGGAATTCCTAGTTATTTATCAAGATGTGCCACGAAAGGACAGTGACGTTGGAATTGCACATTCAATGTTCAAAATATCTGAAATCACCTCATTGTGAATTGTGATCAAGATGATAATTGGTCTGATGTGATTAGATCAAGCTGATAATGTACTGCAAATTTGTCCCCGTGAATTGCAATTTGGATACACATGTATATGCTATAGGTAAAGAAATATTGAAGATTTCACTTGAAAATTTGTGTTATCAATTATATCTAATATTTCTATTAGCATTTGTATTGTAGTGTGATAATTTATATATGATGAGTATAATCAAAATTTAGATTTTATTATTAGCTAAAGTCCAAAAACTTGAGGATTTTTGAGGTGCAGCCTGGAGGGTGCCATACCTGGGTGAGGAGACTATACGTTTCAACTTTTCAAGAGTCATATCCTTTGATTGAACAAAAGTAAAGTTTCCTGTCTTGTTCGCCCGTTGTCCCTGATGATGGTCTTTTAATTCGAATAGTGACCAACCTTGATTCAATTATTGAAAAGCTTGTTTATATTCTCCTCTATTTATTTCTCTTTCTTTAATTTTCATCCATCATAAACTACTCAGAGGTTATACTGTGAATTATTAATCAATAATGTAAAATTACTGGGTGTGTATATATATAGCAGCTAGGTATAGAGATCTTGGTCTAATACACACAACACCTTCGTTTGAATAATTAAAGCAATCTCCTATTTATTAGAGTTCCAAAATTGCTGGATTATATATATCAAAGACTCAAAGATCGAAGGGATAAAAAGTAGATAAAAGGCTACACGAGGTTGTTAAGTATCATCATCAGTTACTACCTTAGGTCTTCTTTGCTAGCCTTTCTTTTTCTTTTCCTTTTGCATAAAGAAAAAAATGAGAAAGATGATCCGAAATACTCAAGTCCCAATATGAAAGCGGGATATAGCTTGGTTCTATGTGATTACATATTAATTTGTCCTTAAATTCAGCCTTTTTAAAATGCATGCTTAATTTGTCATCCAGTAAGCAGGACAGGAATAATAATTTAGAACACTAATCACTGCAAAATATTTGTATTTAAAAAAGCACAAAAAAGAACAACAAGACACATGGTGAAATGGGATTCATATAATTAGCATTGTGAACAGCATAATCTAAAAGAGGGTTGATGCAAAAGTTTGATGTTGCCAAGTTACTAGTTTGGGCCGTGCATCGCTTTCACCATGCACAGAGGGAAGAGTAAATATGGATCATACTTATAAGCTGCTTGTCCAATAGAGGCAAAACTACAAGTTCTTGGAAATTCCGAAGCTCATAAACACATTACACATACCCCTATAGTCTCTAACCAACACGTACTTTTTGTTTCATTTGTCATAATTAAGTATTTTTTTTGCTAATCTGATCAGGAACAAGGGTGAGGAGATTAGTGTCTTGTGACAAGCTCAAGGGGCCACACATGGCTGATTCTGGTGATGATAGAGGGAGACCCCACTCAAAAAGTTGAAGATAATCAATAAGAGATTTGTTTACGAGAATGATGCTATTATATATGATTTTAGAACCATATCAATCAATTTGACTACACAAGTATCTAAAGGATTCTCTATATGCTGCCTATATATTACTGTGTGTTTGCTTTTGTGATGTATGCAAACGCACCTTCAGTAAATAGTAAATGCAAATGCTGAGAACAGGGACTTAATTAATTTAAAAATTAAATTTATGCTTCTTCTTCAAGGACTTGCATGTGGAATAAGATTCAAAACGTGTCACAAAACCCTCATTTCTTGTGATTCTTTTGGAAAACTCGTTTTCTTATGGGTTTAAATCTGATTGAAGGTCTATTACAACTAGCAAGGATCCCGACGGTGTCATACTCTCGTTAAATAATTTGTTTATTCCAACTTCAATAATATTATTGATGACTTGAACAATTTTTTTTTTTTTGGTTTTGTTATGATTTTATGAATTCCACAAACCTTAAATTACGAATACTTAATCATGGGGTTAGACTTTTAAAATTTAGGCTTGAATTTGGGCTCAAGAAAAGTTAAAGCCTATATTTTAATTAAGTTTTTTATTCATATTTTTCATATTAAATTTATCGAGTCAATCAAATTTTTTTAAATTATAGTCAAATTAATTTGTTACTTAAAATTTGAGACAAAAAATATAAATCATTGTTGTTATTATTATATGTAAAATTATATATATATATATATAAGTTATAAATACAAATAAGTTGTTGTATCGACATAAATACTTTAAATAAGATGTATTAATTTTTATTTTTTAATTAAAATATCATGTTACCTTAAATTATTTTTTAAATAATGAGATTTTACTTATTAAAAATTATTCATTTGGCCTTTTCAAATTTGGGTTAAACTTAAAAAATTCATGTGCTTCACTTGTTTTACAAATTAAATTTTTTTATTTAGACTTTTATTTTTTTAGACTAAACTCATATAATCGAACAAATTTTTTAAATTATAATCATGTCTTTATGATGTAATTCATGCTAATTCCCACAAATTTTACCCACCCTCACCCCCCCCAAATTCCATCTTATCTATTCAACCCCTAAATGGTCCCATCCCAACTAATTGGTGAATTATTGTCCTTTACACATGGCCTTGATGCGATTTTGAGTTGATGTTTTGGGATGATATGTATATATCCATCTTTCAGGATGGAGTAGAAGTTTTCACGGGCAAATATTGTTCTTTTTGAAAACAAATTTATGGACTAAGATGAGATATACAAATTAAACGGAGTGAAAGTTCAAATCATTCTGTTTCCATGTATGAGCGAGCAAACCTGTCGTTATATGATTCTCTTTGCAAGATGATTGGCACTACGTATAGTGTTTCAAACTTCAAAGTGAAAGAGAGTTATCAAAGTGGGACTTAATCTTCTCTTCTTTTTAAATATAGACTGCCTCTTGAAATGCTTAGCTTTATTTGCTCCCCACATATATAACCATTCAGCACTGGGCATACAAAAAGTGGGTCAGCCAAAAGAAAAGCTGAGAGATCAATCTCTGAATTCCACAAAAACCATAATTAATTGGTCCGTTAAATTGCAATTTAGTGAATTAGGCACAAACGACTATAGAAAGTCAATGATCGTAAACAATTAAAGCCCTTCAAAGGTCGGTTTCTAGAGTGAGCATTTGACAAATGAGTTAGCCACCACACCAACATAAAAATAATGACATCTCATCCCCAAAATATATAATGCATCACTGCAAATTTCCAAACCAACCATTAAAGTTTGCGTGACATTTTAGGAAAAAGCTAAATAATTGAATGTTCAAAAAAGTTACTAGGAGTCTATAGATCCTACCAGCAAGATTATGAAGTGCGTAGGGTTTTCAGATATTTCCTTTTGTAGTTTGAGATTAACGATACTTTTAAAATCAAATGGTGTCATGTTTCATTATCTGCATTCAGACCGATCAGGCACAAAGTCAAGTCGTATATATTGTTAGTCTAAAGGCAACTGATATCCTTACCTTACCTAGCTAGAGAAATAGGCATAACACAAGGTTCTATCTTGTGGTAAAGCATACACAGAATGAATGAAAAGCCTTGGTTGTTATTTGACTGGTCAATTTTGAAAAATAGTTAAAGATTCAAGAGCCAATTGGTCTTTAACCTAAAGATTCCAATGTATGTAGAGGGGTGGTGTTTTGTCCCAGTCTACTAGACCCATCAGGTGGAAGTTGAGATTAATTATGCTGTCACCATACTTGGGGGTTCGTTGTGTTTGAATGCAGAAAAATGGAAGGAAGGAAAAGAGAAGTGAAGTGAATCATTTAGTTTGATATATTTTTACTTATATATATATATATATAACCAAAAAAAAATGGGGGTTCCCAATGAGGACTCATAACAAGCCACAACCTAAGTGCATGGAGTATGGACTGTACCAGATTTTGAAGAAGATTAAATTAATAGTAATACACGTGTTGTTTATATGCCATAGGCAATGAGAATTTACAGAAGTAACAAAATACAATGCAGCAGATATTAACCCATTTCATTAATCAAATGAGCCTCTATATCTAGATTCCAAGTTAACTCAGGGTTGAGTTCTTCTTAAGTGAAGGGAATAATCGACACAGAACATCTAACAGATAACCTTTTGGTGCGAGCTAAGTGTCAAAAACTCAAACAAAACTCCTAATTTATATATATATATATATATATATATATATATATGCTGGTTTTAAGTAATCATAACCATTTTATTTCAGTGGACTTACAGGACCCACAAGATATTAACTGAAAGCTCTTTCTGAACTCGTCATCCAGGAAACTAGGTTTATCTAATTGACGTTGATTTTGAACTAAAAATTCATCATTTAAGTGAATTAGAAGCTGTTTCTATAATTTGTTATTTATATTTTCACAATTTTGTAATTTTCTTCATTTAAATAGAAGACTTATAGGTTAATTAGCCTTTATTACTATATATAAAGGTAACATTTATCTATTTATCAGTATTCTCAAATTTTTATCATTCAAAACTTATTTAATTTTCACCATAGAATTCACACGTTGGCATGTTGCACAAACACAATTTCCCATTAAAAGGTCTAAATTAAGGTTATCCCAAATTTATTATATGATATTATAGTGAAAGAGAAGTTGTGGACACAAGAACGATTAGTTTGGCCTGATATGCAATATCTCGGAAGGATGTAGACATCCACTGCCTAAAAACCCCACAATAACTTGTGTTGGAAAATATTAGAAATGATTGTTATCAATGCAAGTATATGATATAGTTTAAGTAACGTAAAAAATATTATTGTTAAAAAATATTTTAGCACATACGAATTTATTTTAAGACCAAACAATCTTTTTGAACAAATACAAACCAGCAGAAACAGAAAATAGAGAAATCCTAGAATATTCATTTCTTACTCACCCAGACTGCAATATTTATAGAAAAAAAAAAAAAAATTGGCCGTTACTATCATAAAACCAATAATAAAAAAAGGACACATAAAAATAGTCAATAGCCGATAATGATAAAAATCGTGATAATTAAAATAATTAACAATAAATTTGAGCATTAACTCAACAACGATTGACAAAGATAAGAAATATTGTAATAGATAGGTTCCAAAAATTCAATTAGCTAACTTAGACTCTTTTATATAAGGAAAAAGATAATATTATATATTATTAATTTTCAAATAAACTACCAAAACAATTTTCTAAGACATTGAGCTACACGATTTTATCACGCGTATAAAAAAAAGTCCTTAATTTAAATTATGTTTAAGCCCGCCGGCCCAAAATTATATGCATAAAGCCTCCTCTCTATCTTAACTCTATGTAAATCCAAAATCAGATGTTATATGCTCAAAACTTCACCCTTCCAACTAGTGTAAAACTTGTTTTAAACTACTCTCACACACACACACATAGTCAACAAGTTGAACGTAAATTATTATTATTATTATTATTATTATCCCAACAGTTTTTTACCCACGAAGACTGAAAATGGCAAAGGTTGGATTTGGACTGAGAAAGTATTTCACAGTTACGAGCATATAAGCTGTAATGCACAACGCAACTTCATGATATATCTGCTTTATTTACGCTGCGGACTTTGTAATTAGTACCACATGTGAATGTGATCCACAACCACACTCCTTTTTACTGGTCAACTGAACTCCACAATTATAACTGAACTCCCCAATTATATCTAGCCAAATCAATGGCGAACCCTCATGCTCATGCCCACATATACTCATCATGGCGAGGATTTTCAGCAAAAAGAAAATTTCAGATAGATTTCACAAGTTTGATGTGATTGATTTGTTCTCTCTATGGATGCATTTTGGCCCATAGTATCTTAGTTAAACAGTTTTGTAAATAATTGCTGGTTCTTTTGGCTACCACCGGCTACCGTATTTTTTTTCTTGTTCCAATAAATGCTTGAACAGATAATTGAATCTTTGTAGATTGTCTGAGCTAATATATATTTGGTACACAAAAATCAAAAACTAATTAAAGTGAGCATACCAACAGTTATAATTAATCGGTACAATATTATTTGATATTCAATTATCATAATTAAAAGAGTATTTTATAAATTTTTTAAAATTTATTTTCATTATGTCTAATATGCTTTTCTTTTAAAAATATCATTCAACCTTTCTGACACCCGATATACATATTATCCAAATTTATTTTAATTTATTATCAATAAAAATTCATTTTCTGCATATTATGATACTGTGATTTTATTCTTAATATATAACTAAATAATTTTATTTGGAAAAAATATATATTGTGTGTGCACATGTGTGTATCAAATATGAGAAAAATGGAGTAATACTTATGAAGCAAGGCGTGTAATTATAAGTCTAAATTAATCAAATTAAAAAAATCAACGTAATTTCCATTCAATGATTAAAAGGCAGAATATATACATAAAATAACAATCTTAAAGGGATAGATAACGGTGGTGTTGTCACTCAGAATATTGTATGAGTGAATAATCTGCCCAAATCCTTGTGTTGTAAGCACCATTTGGAAGGCATAGGCACACGCACATATGGAAGAACAAGCATAATAGGTAAAGGGATGGATATTTGAAATATGAATAGTAAAAAGGAAAGCTAGCAAGAGTGGCTAAGTGATAGATGGTCCTACTAGCTAGGATGGCTACGTTAAGAATAAGAATTCCATTATCAGACGAGGAATGGTGGGACCTCGAACCAGACTGCATGTGATCTTCTTACTCTTACTACACTCTCATCTCATCCTCACACACTGCTTTGCTTTTCCCACTGGGATCCATTTTCCTCAAAGAAATACTAAAAGGCACTCATATATTCTGAAATCCATAGAAGGAATATATAATATGTGGCCATTATCTTTTATTTTTCATGAGAAGGAGAAAGAGAAACTAGAAAGTATATTGTTCTAGAGATCTGAAAAATGTTGGATTTCCCAAAAACAATTAAGCTCTCTATATATCTACGGTTGTTAAAGAAAGAAAGGAAAGGAAGAAGGGGGAAGCAGGAAAATCTTTTGGGCATATTTTTGTGACTTATCTTCATATCACATGCCTGTTGGGCTGTTCCCTCATTTATGGCTCTGACACTGACCCCTTTCGTCTCTTTCTTTGCTTCCCTTCGTTTTCAAGCATTCTCTTTTGGATTACATTTATGATTTACCCACAGCCTCGCTTCCAGAAAATTAGGGCTCCTATATACTTTTCCTCTGTTTGGAGGGGATCAAGTAGATAGATAGATACATGCATGCACGAGCATGAGCATCACCATGAGTAGTGGCCTGGTGTTAAGAGGGTTCGTTATCTTTGGGATTTGCAGCAGCTAAACTCATGAAGAATCTCCACTCACAAATTTTACTACGCATCACCGCAGGTCTAGAACTGTTGTAATTTTCTTTTTTATTTTTTTTAATTTTATTCCACGTAGACTACTAGTCAATATTCAATGAGAGACCAGAAGGCAAAAAATAAAGCAGGGATGTTGTTTCTGTGTATATGTGTTTGCGTTGCGAGGAGTTCCAGTCAACCACGAGAACAAACACAGGGCTCGAGAATCACTGACACGATAACAATTATTGAGTTGGGACTCTCACACGTCATTTACTTTTCACCCTCTCTATCCTGATCTATCAAATCTCCTTTTTTTGTTTTGACATTACAGAATAATTCACCTCTTTGTAGCATTTGAATTCTATATATTAGCTAGCTTAGAAATCTAATTTAACTCCATTCACATGTTAAACGAGTATATTATATAACATTTATATAGTTAGTAAATTAATTTAATTTAATCAATCTAATTTATGCATAATTGTATTCAAATAATAGATAAATATGATAATTCTAAATTATCGAGATAGATGTATTTACATTTAAACTCGGTTTCTGCTTCCACTTTCCCTCATGATGAACTCACTGTACAATATATGTAATGTCAAAATTGGAAAAAAAAAAAAAAACTATACAAGGTCAGTTTTTTATTTAGTGAATAAAAATAAAGAAAAAAAAAAGTGAAGTAAGCTTGGATTCGGCCATTGGGGAGGCTTGATGAATTGGAAGGAGAAGTAAAATTCTAATTTTGTCATATCAATTTAAATCTAACATTTTTTGGAATTAAAGAAAAATCAAATAAAAGAGAGATAAAAATGTTCATTTAATCTAAGTCAAAGGAAATATCATAATTAAAATTGCACTCCTCTCTTTTGTTAATTCTCCTCAATTCAAACATACATTTAACCTCATGATTATATGCACCAAAAACGCAAGAAAACTTAAACTGTGTATCATATATGCTTCTATTGGGCCCCAAAATATTTAAAATGAAAGCATAGATGATGAGATAATCACCGTCTTGTTGGCTAAACCGTGAAGAATCTTTTAGTTTCAAAGTCGTGTACAGGTATGTTTGGCGCCGTAGTTAAGAAATAAATTAATCAACTTTGAAAAACAAGACTGCAATCTAGAATCATTTACTTCAATGACAAATTAACTTTATTCCTACCAAACTAATTATCTTTCTAGGCCTAAGTTCATGGCAAAGAATTACTTCAACTGGTCAACAAAAAAATAGTTCATCTTCAATCATGTAGTTCATGATAGAATCTAAATCATAAATTCTTAATTTTGTGTGTCTGTGAGCATGAATGCATGGATTATGTTCATGGGTCGAGAGTGTAGTAAGTATATTAATTAAAGTGTGATACGTGCAGCATCATTTGATCAAGATTGAAATGCATTGGTTGTGTATATGATGAGGACTGAGTTGAATTCTATTTCGGTATGATATGAATGAAATTGGATACGAGTGTGGGATAAATAATCTATCGATATCCTTATTAATCCCTACGTTTCATATATAATTAGCAGTATAAATGTGATGAATTTGCTAGAAAGATAAGTTGAGTGAATAGAGAAAATATAGCCTTGAGGGGCATAAAAGATCACTATCTCTTTAGAGAGTGATTACAAGGGAATTTTACGTTGAAACTCTGTAAGTTTTGTAGTACATCTATTTTGAAAGAAGAAAAATTTTATTTATAGATACTGGACAAACATTTTCAATAGTTGTCCTTTTTAATATTAAGAGACATGAGACATTTTCAATGATTGTCTCATTCATAATATACATATTTCAACAGTTGCTTACTTTCACGCTAACAAATATATTTGTTGACCAGTTATTTTTAAATTTAAATAAGTCTACTATAATAAAGCAGTTCGATTTTTTTACAAGATCAATGCCCAAGCCCCATATATATGTGTGTGTGTGTAATAAATGCCATGTAATATGATAAACTACTCAACAATCCTCCACTGGTTTGTAATATTACTCCAATCACATATACCAGAAAGCATCTTATTGCAATTTGAATCTTCTATTAGTGTAAAATTTTAGAGTATTGACGAAGTTATATAGATATCCTAAAATTTGAACTACAACACCTTTTGTTAAAATTAAAAGTATCAAAAATACACGATCTAATTACATTCATGCTTGTGGAACTTATGAGTTTATTATACAAGTTTACGAATTTATATTATACTTAAGGACGATAAGTCAACTAAATATAAATTTAAGCTTAATACAAAGTCAAGTATATTCGCTAGGCTATTAAGTTTGTCTTTATAATTTTAGTTATTGAAAACTGTGTCAATTAACTTCTAGTCAATAATATAACAATTCAAATTTAAGACCACAAAATATATTGACAAGCTTCTTCGACACAAAGTTATATAATCTACTTTATTATTAGTTTAAATATTATTAAAAATAATAAAATTACATGATATATGTATTTATCAAATTAAAAATAAAATAAATATTATTTAATTAATTATACTAAATGACTATTTATGTATAACTATATTAAGATATTTTTATTAAGTATTACATATTATGAAATATAAACAATTTTTATTTATATTAATATAATTTAAATTATATTTAAATAATTTTTTATTATATATAATATATATATAATTATATATTTTAATAATTATTTATTAATCACTGTAACTCTTATAAATTTGTTTAAATTCACAACTTTTGACTACATTAAATTGGTTTAGCACTCTTATACGCATGTGCGAATTAAAGTTCATGAATATTTACTTGACCAAACCTAAATCTTCTTTGAAATGACTACTTTAGGTGAAACTTGCCATCATGTCCAAATTCTTTGACTATTAGCCTAGCCTTTGAATTTTGAAAAGACCCTTCTAGTTTATAATTTCGTCTGAATGCCCATCCACAGTCTCAAGACAGGCATTGAATCAAAATTATATGTTGATTGAGCTATATGAAACAATACCTTAAGATAAATTTAATATATATATATATATATATATGCTTTATAATTTCCTAATCCTTGTTAGTTCTCATATACTATAAGAAATTTTTTTATTAAAAAACGCTCAACCATTTTTATTACTAGGAAACGTTCCTTAAATTTTGCACTTAATTGTCAAGATGCTTCCGTCATTTAATTTTTTTCACGTTGTATACAAAATTAGAATCACAAGCTATCACACTTATTTGTATCTACGTAAGTCAACGAGGACCAACAAAGTTATTTATATTGCTCCTATATATATTATCATGTGTAAATTGTTCCCATAGCTAGATATATCTAAAAAATTTCAATGATTATTTAGAATAATCCAATATCACATATTTTCATATTGTAAGTAGATTATATATTTATGAGCATGCTTTTCCTCCCCCCACATAAGTACAAAGTCATATTACAAATGACATGTACAATAATTTCATGACATTACAAAGTCATAAGACAATAGGATAATGGAAAATATGTACCTAGCTAGCTAGGAAAATTTTCGAACAATATCCTTTGCAGTCACTTTTGTCCATGAACATGTTAACTTGTCAGGTGACAATAAAATTTGATATATAACTTGATCACTTGTTTACATCTTCAACATTTGACAAAGATCGGATCATTCCATACCAAATTGTTAGAAATATAAGATCAAAAAACATTGGACTATACTTATATGCACTTTTCATCTCTTTGCTATGTTATTTTTCAATCAATCAAAATATGACTAGTGTATAGCTAATTATGATTTATAATTTAATTTAAAAATAATAGATTTATCTATAATAATTATACACATATCGTGATATGATTAAAAAATTGAATACTAATTATGTTTTAATTGAATAACCACAAAATAAATATATAAAAAATTGTATATAAGTTTTAAAAAAATTTTGAAACGTGAAAGATCACCATCTTTAAAGATTAATTTCATGTACATCAAAATTTATAAGATTTCCATTAGTTTTTGTGCTATCAAATTAAAGTAATTATATTCTTCTTAGGCTTATAATGGTATAAAAATATAAGAAATCTATAGTATATATATTTATATATTAAATTTAGTTTAATATATTGAGTAAATATTATCTAAATATTATCAATTAATTACTCGAAACCCTGTGTGTATATTTCGACATAATAAATTGAGATTTTTTTTTATATATATCTTTAACTGTTTAGAATTGTGCAAAACCTTTCAGGTTAATGTTAAAAGTTTATATGGAGACCACATGCTCTGCTCAATATGCTCGTTCTTCTGACTTACCCATGTATAGCTTTCATATCCTATATTATAATATATTTTCTCTCTCACAGAGTTAGAATACCACGGGAGATATGAAAATGAATTCTCATGGGGAATGATTGTTAAAAATATAAAAATTTTAGCAATAATAAATATATATATATATATATATATATACAAATAATTATGTTAAATTATAAAAATGAACAAAAAAATTATATTATTTTATTAAAAAAATATAAAAATCATTAAATAAATTATAAACATAAGAATGTAATTTTAAAATTTTGATGTGAACGGTGCGGGGAACATGAAAATATCAAATTTTTTGAAAGGTAATAAAATATTCTAAAAAATTATAAGTAGAAATTTTTTACATTCAAAATGTTCAGAAATTTATAATTCCTGAAAAATCATAATTTTGAAAATGTAATCATTTTCATGAATGTTAAAATTCGTAAACCTAGCGATTCCATAGACTTTGGGTTCGGAGGATCAAGTCTTCAACTATTCATTTAATTTGGAATTTATAATAAATAAAAATTTACAATTATATACAGACTAAATTGTATAAAATTTTCCTGAACTTCAAGTGATGTATAAATAATTTTTTTGACATTCAAAACTTGATAATAAACCTTTTAAACATTTAAATATATGTAGATAGCCTCATCAAAATAAATTGGATTCCCATGAAATTTAACTTTTGTGGAAATAATTCTCTTCAATTTTAGGTTAAGTGTAAATAACATCATAAACTTTAGGATTATGCTTAAAGAATCTTCCTTATTTATTATATTTTTTAATAGTATAATTAAATAATTAATATCAAGGTATTACGTGTATGTAATTTAAGGAAATTTATTGTCAAATTTAAAATTTTAAAAATATTATTTGCAGGTTTTATGATCGTACTACTTAAATAGTGATACTTAATTTCTTATATCCGCCATTGATTTTATTTTTTACTCAAATGCTTAAAAATTTATATTTTAAAATTTAGGGAGTCACATGAATGGCAAGAACGTGACTCCATTTGTCTTTTTTTTAGTCACGTTGATGGCAAGAACGAAACTTATTTTATCTCTATTTTTTTTCTTATTTTTGCCATCAACATGATCTATTTTATCTTTTTCTAGTCTTGTTTCTGCCAAATGTCATAGGAAGTGGTGTTTGACAAACGTCTGATGATAAATCGCATGCAGCGTATAATAACCTAGGTGGTGTAGGTGCATAATATAATGAGTCAGCTTCTATTAGAGCAATAAACTGCGATAACAATGGATATCTTCATTTTCATATTTACATAGATTATCTACCCAATCCACTCATTTTAATTCTTAACATTGGCTATGCATATAATTTATTATTTCATACTTTTCACATTTCGTATCTTATAATTGGCTTATTGCCAAAGTAGGTTACATTTTCAATACATATATATATTACGACATTCTCACATATCATTAACTCAAAAGTTTTGTTCACAATTTTCACACATTTCATTATTTCTACTTCTTGTATTTCATAAATCATTAATTTATCAACTAATTTGAATTCTTTTTTCTCTAACATTTTTAATTTTTTATCTATTTGTTTCCATTTTCTTCTATTCACAACTTCTCAAACACTTAATAAACTCTTTCCAACAATTTAACATGTTAACATATTTTTCGCATTTTGTAATTTATGATTTATTTCCTTCCTTTTATATCGTGTATTTTTTCTTTTTTTCTAAATTATCATGATATCCTCACATGTAATTAAATGCATTTTTTTTCTTCACAACACATATCATTACTTTTAATTTCTTATATTACCTATGTCTTTAAATATTCATATCATTATACATTAATTTACCAACACATTTTTTTCTCATTTCATTTTGTTTACAAATACTTAAATATGTTCTTTTAATTTCCTACTCATTCCACACTTCATTCTTTCCACTTATATATTTTGCAATTTATTTCTTCCATTTTCTTAATAATTTCAATTTTGTTCTCCAAATTATCAACATGATTAGCATTTCTACATACACATATATGTTCAACAACTCAACATTAACACAAACTAATCAAACAAAAAGTAAATATTGACATAATTATAGAGTAAATAAAAAATCACACATCTCATTATTTCTTATTTCTTTTATTTTCTATATCATTAAATATTCATATCATTATACATTACTTTTTTCACTTACTTGAAATTTTAAAATTAAATCAAAATTAAGAATCATTATTTATTTTTTGGCAATATATTTTTTTACCAATAGAATAGCCTTCAATAGAATTTATATACACGTCCACAAGAAAAGAAAAGATTTGAATGAATTATCTCATGTTGTAAACATTATTATTAATTTGAATGATTAGAAAAAACATATATTATATTATTTTGAAATCACAGGGTCGGCCTAGATTTAGATAAGCTAGAATAGTATAGTCTTATTCTCTTAAAAAAAAAAAGGATAAATTAATAAGTTTTTCCCTCAATTTTATTTAATATTTTAAATTAATTTTTTTAAATTTAAAGCAATTTAAAAATAATTTTTAACTTTTTAATTTATCACATAAAAATTCATTCTGACAATTTTTTTAACCAGTCAACTTTATTTATATAGATATAATACATATATATATATATATATATATATGACTTTATTTGTAAATAAATAATTATTATTAGAAGAAGTCGCTTCATCCTATTATGCACTCGTATCATCTAAATCTTCATATGCTATACACGATTCTTCATCATACGTTTGTCAAACACCACTTCTTATAATATTTGGTAGAAACAAAATTAGAAACAAATAAAATGGGTTACGATGATCACAAAACTAAAATAAAAAAAAGATAAAATAAATTTCATTTTTATTATTAATATGATAAAAAAATGACAAATAGAATCATGTTCTTGTCATTCATGTGACTCCTTAAATTTAAAAAAAAATAAAATTTAAACCTTCGAGTGAAAAACAAAGAACATGGAAATTGAGAAATTAAGTATTACTGTTTAGATAATACGGTCAAAAAACCATTATTTGCATATAACTTAAAGACTTGAAAAATTGTTTTTACATTTTACCAGCGAGGGGTGAAAGTGATAAGGTGACCTATTTAGGAAGAGATGAAACAGCCATTTAAATTATTCAGTGACGTGACAGGTGTGTCCTCAACCACACATCTACCATCCTCTGCCGTATAATCAATTGACCTTCTTCACTCAATATCACTAATTAGTCATTGATCTTACTACTTAGCATTTTCTATGTCCACTTTCATACGCATGTAATTTTATTAAAAAATAAATACTTAGCTTCGAATATAGTTTAAGAATATGTTTCTAATTTCATGAAGCATACACACAAGTGTGCACATTAAATTAGTTTTTTATTTATAATTTTATTCTTATTATTATACTATAAATATTAAGCTATATATTTTTTTAAAAAATGTATAATTATAAAAAAAAAATTGAACAATTAACAAAGTTAAAAAAATGAGATTAATAATGCAGGGAAGTTGAGAAGGTTGAGAGAGAAAGAGTTGTATGGGACATCAGTGCATCAACATTGGACGACATAATCCGATGAGTGCGTCTCCACTGAGATTCACTGATATTTGAAATGATGATGATAGGATAGATAAGATTGATAGATGGAAGTCAGTATTGGAATAAAATAATCCCAATTTTCATGAATTTTATATTATTTATAGCTTCCATAACTTTGATGACGTGGAAGTTTCTGTGTGATTGAATAACTAACACTGTACTCCTTCCATCACATCACGACAGGAATAGTATGTTTGGACTTTGGATAATTAGGGTAGAATCCCGAGTTGTGAATTTTTTTTAAAAAATAAAATAAAATGATCAAAGAGAGACTTCCAAATTATTTTTTATCATTCACATTTTAAATTTTTAACCTCTCAAATTAACAATTAAGTAATACTATTTAAATTTTATATTTTATATAAAATTTATTACAATTATATTTTATAATATAATATAAAAATATTATTTTAATTCTTCACTCATTATTAATAAGAAATTTAATTTTTATTTATTTTTATTCTTAATTTAATTATTTTACTTATCAATTTATTTTTAATTTACTTTCTCATTTATTTTTATTTATCATTTTATTTTTTTAATTTAATTTTTTATTAATCTTAAGATTAATTTAATTAATTTTTATTCTCAATTAAAAATAATCAAATTCAAAATAAATTGACAATTAAAAAACAATTATAAATAAACATTAATTTAAAAAATTAGAAATAAAGTACAAATAAAGAATTAAAATATTATTATTCTCAAATAAGAAAGTAACTCTTTCTTGACTTCACTATAACACCATTATCATTTTATTCGATTTCGTCGTTTATTATTTCACTCCATTCTCTTACCGCAAACAGAGCCTTAAAAAAATGGAATTGTAATTAAATTTGAATAAGAGGGATTAAATAAATGGTCCGTGCGGCTCGGAATCCACGATAAAGGAGTGCGCCGGTGTGCAGGGCGGCCGCCTCTCTAATCTGTAACCTTATTAATACTCACTGTCTCACTTTCTTTTGGCAATTCCTTCCTTTTTTACTTTTATATTCCTTTTTCTCACATTACATTCACTTGACATTTTTATAATTAATTTATATAATAATAAAAATAACTAAACTAATATTAAGTTCTAAAATAAATACAATAAAATTGAGATAAAAATAATTATATAATTTTATTTCTCTGAATTATATACATTATGTGAGTATTACTTTATTAATAAAATTTTTGAAAAACTGAATATAATTTCACTAAATCTCATATCAGTATAAATTACTCTTTTCCTAATGTCAGTTTGTTTTTATTTAACAACAAATGTGAATGGACTCTTTCAATCTTAAATTATTAATAATTTTTTTAAAAAAATAATACAAAACAATTAGAATTTATGTAAGTGACTACTTTTCCTTGCACCTAGAGATTCTTTTCATTTTTCTGGAATTTATAAAAATTTGGTATAAAAAACTTTAGAAGATCTTTACTCATTGGCTCTACCACATAGTCAACCCCTTTTAGTTTATTTTCCCCTAAATTGTTTCAAGTGTGTTGTATTTTCAAACTTTCTTGTACTGAAGTAATTTCAATCGTTAATGTATCGGGAAATTTTAAAATAAAAATATAAAGAAATACCAACAAAAATGTTACAGCTATTAATTATCTAAATAAATTATATGAAAATATATAATTATCATGAAAAATTTATGATTATAATTCATTTATTCACATCATAGAAACATTATAAAATTAAAATATTAAAAAAGGGCAAAAACTGAAACCAGATTTAAAAAAAAAGAAAACTGGAAAGGCAAAATATGTGGTGGCGCTGTGTTCCTTTCTACGACCACATAGTGTTGGAGGGCATATGATTGTTTTTATGGGAATTGCTTCCGTTTGCCTCTTTTTCACCAGCCCAAATCTCTATTCCTTATTAAAATAATCACACACTTTTATTATTGATTAATTAATTAATTTCCTCTACACAACACATAATCTTGGGATTATATTAATTAATTTCAACCTTCTTTTTACCACATAGCACCCCAGGGACTTCGACTCAAATTACAAAATTGTCTTCTTACACATCATCATCATCCCCATAAAGAATTGCAAGTAAGAAAGAATAAAATGAAAAACTATCACATCATCCCACGTATAAAATGAAAACCTCATTTAACAAAAAGATTTTTAAAATATTAAAACACTTTTGGTATAATTCAATACTGTATACTTAATTTTGTGTGAAAATTTAATGATAGAATTTTTAAAGTGTTACTTAAAGTCTAGTGGTTAGATTCATTCACAGACGAGGACTCGAATTTCAAAACAGTGGTGTAAATCATAATGTAGCAGTAATTGGTGATAGGGTGAGACAAAAAAGAATTGTAAATAAAAAAATGAATTTTAAAAGAAAGGGGGCAATGTGTCACGAAAAGCAGCGGGTTTTCCGGTGGAAAGGACGTGGTACGCAGAAAGCTGTTCCTTTGACACGTTGGATTGCTACTGACCGTCAGATGAGGGATTAAGATGAGATGAATGGTCCAAAATGCATTCCCAATGTGAGAGAGACAGAGAGAGAGAGAGGCTTTTGCATTGAGTTAACAAACAGGGCAGAGGGATGCAGACACAAAGGGAAACTGTTCAGAACTACGAAAGAAAAGCTCATAAACTCTGTGTGGCTGAGGAATCAGAGAGAGAGAGAGAGAAGAGGAAAGAGAACGGGGTTTTGAGACTTAAATTGGAGGAGGAGCAGCAGCTGCAGGCGGCAGCAGAGTTTGCAGAGAGAAAGAGAATGGGCATGGCGGCGTTGCAGTTGCAGATGCAGCAAGAGCCGTATCTCTTTTTGTAATTTTCTGGTTCTGTGTTTATTAATATTAATGTATATACTCGCTGGAAGACGACGAGCAGGAGGAAATTGAAGGCGCGATTAACGCTTCCCAACACAGTCTTCCTTCCTTCAATTCCATTCCCAAATTTCAACACGCTCTTGGGGAAAAAAAATAGAAAAGCGAAGGCAGTGTGCAACAAAAAAAAAAAAAACAAGAATTTCAAGAAACATTTACAAGTGGTTGTCCTTTTCTCACTCCCTCAAACCCCACAGTCAAAGCTCAGAAAACCCAGAACTTATACCAATTCAACCGATTGTTTTTCGATTTGGGGTTTTTGATCATTCTTATCATCTAACCACAGCGATCGAGCTCTCTGATATGGATTATCACTCACGATTGAGTAGTGGGTCAGGTTTAAAGGTGGCAAAACAATGGCGGGTTTATTCTCACTAGGCGGTGGAGCTAGAGGGCACAGCCAGCAACAACAAGATCAGGAACAACAAGGGCATCAAAATCCAACCACGGAATTTCCTCCAGGCGAGACCTTGTACTGGTATAAGAACGAAGATGTGTCGTCTTACAGAGGGTTCGAGCTGTGGAATCAGCAACAGGAGCAGCTCATGTCTGAAACGCGTGCGGTGGAACAAGGTGTGTACTCGTCGGGGGTTGGGGGGAGTACTAGGGGCTACGATGATCCGTCGTCGTCGTCGAGATCGTCGGGGATGATGATGACGCGAGGGCGAGGAGGAATAAGCTGCCAAGACTGCGGGAATCAAGCGAAGAAGGATTGCCCTCACATGAGGTGCAGGACTTGCTGTAAAAGCAGAGGTTTCCATTGCCAAACCCACATCAAGAGCACTTGGGTTCCAGCTCCGAAGCGTCGCGAGCGACAACAACAGCTTACGGCTTTGCAGCAACAGCTCCAACTTCACCCAGACAGTCATCCCAAAAGGCAGAGGGATAGAGGTACAGAAGACATTAACATTAACATAAACATGCCCTTGTTTTTGTTTTTGTTTTTGTTTTTTGTTTGTTTTGTCTGCTCCCAACACAAGCATTACTACCAGTTGCCGAGATTGACTCCTGAGGGAAAGAATTTTGGAGACGCATGCAGAGAAATTCTCTGAAAAGATATTTGAGAGTGTAAAGACGAGAAAGTTTTAGTGGTGTACTCCCCTATATGGACCATATCGATTGCGTGTGAACCCAAATCCCATCATATTCATCTTTTTCTCTTCCCTTTTTTTGCCGAACACTGTTATTTAGTAGCCCTGACGAATTGATTGACAAGGAAGAAACTGTTTCTCCTCTTTCTTCGTTCATTCTCTCTCTCTCTCTCTCTCTCACTCTCACACCTTCACATCCCGTGTTGAAATCTGTGTTGTTCTTTCCATTTTGTTGCCAACTAATTAATAGTTTTTTATTTTTGGGTTTCGAATGAAAAGGGTTAGAGCCTGAGGATTTTCCTGCAGTGGTAAGCTCGCCTGCGGAGTTCCGGTGTGTGCGGGTGAGTTCCATGGACGACGCTGACGAACAGTACGCATACCAAACGGCAGTGAACATAAGAGGGCATGTGTTCAGAGGAATCCTGTACGACCAAGGTCCCGATTATAATTACATGGCCGGGGACGAGAACGCCACCGCCAGCGTCGGCGGAGTTCAACCATTGAACCTCATCGCCGGTGCCGCCAGCAGCACGTCTGCATTACCCGCAGGCGCAACTAGTGGTGGTGCCATGGTTTCATCTAGTGGAGCAGTTGTGGATCCGTCTTCTTTGTATCCAGCGCCACTTAACACCTTCATGGCTGGAGGTAGTGGTACGCAATTTTTCCCTCACCCAAGATCTTCATAAATAGGAAAAAGAAAAAGGATGATAGGGTATTCCGGATTCTTCTCTCTCACTATTTGATATTATTGTAGTAGTATTATTTGATGCACCCGTTTAAGTAGCAGGAGAAGAAAAAAAAGAAAAGAAAAAGAAAAGTCAGGTGAAAACCAGAGAAAATGCAGACGATGTATGCTTTTTTTATGCAAATTTCAATGCTTGGTTCAGATATAAAATTCTTCTCAACTACTAATGTGCAGTGTGTGTAAGTGCGTCATCTTTAATTTTCTTCTAACTTTTGAACTTGGAAGCTGTGTTTTCCCAGTTTATCCATATTTGGACTAAACTCAAAGAGAACTTCTCTTTTCATATTTCGGTATGGGCACTCAACGATGCATGAGCATTCAAGTTTAAAAGGTGAAATATCTCTCTCCCTATACCCATGTGATATACTGTGATTCCATTATTATTCAAAAAAAACTTCGCATAGATGTGACGTTCATTATGAAACGGGAAAGATCGCTTTTCAATGTGCTAAATGCTCATATTTGATTCACATGCAGCAAAGTATACTTGTATAGGGGAACACTGCATTATATCTTATTGAAGAGTACAGTATATGCATGGTATACGAAATTGTTGCTTGAAAGAAGTCGAAGAAAATTGTAAGTGGAAAAGAACTGCTACTTGTAACATATAACAAATTTTCATCCTCGTGAATAAATGCCCCAGTACTCTAATTTCTCCGAACAAGAAAAAATATGATATCAGTGCTAAAATATGTTTCTTGCGTGGGTACATGTCTTTTAACTTTTATAGACGTACAGAATCTGTTGATAACTTTCTAGCTGGCATTAAAAGTCTAAATTATAATATTGGTTGATATGTATTAGCATTACTTTACGCAAATATTTCTATGCTCTTGTATCTTCTAAGCGAATTGTGAATGGCATGTATGGTTATACTGTTAATTATTTGCATTTACTATCATCAATAGTATTTCTTACTAGAAAATGTTACATTTCATGTAGACATTGCATCCTTTATGATGCAAATATTGGTGGAAGTATCTGTGTGTCAAATCTTGTGAAGCATTCTAACTATATGGTTAACTTAATCTTTATAGAGTGGTGTCCTTGGTGGAAGTAAAAATGAGAAAACAGACTTAAAAACGGAAAAGAAAGTTAGGCATGATTCGTTGAGCTTGTCAATTTTCACTTCCTTCTTTTCTCACTCTTATCAAGCACTCCTTTTAGTGCGCTATCAAATGTGACAAAGGAAATGCCTTAGTGAAGATACCTGTCGATCAAATTGTTTATAAAAATTGTAGGAAAATTAATATCCCAAAATATATAAATTTACATATAAAAAGCCTTTGACTACTTTTATATGCCATATTTACTTCTATAGATAATTTCCTACCAGTTGATGATTCACATTTGATGAATGCAAACTGCTAAAGTAGCCAAGTCTTGTTGCTTAATGGTTGATTGTTATAAGATACACATGTTAGAATATGGTCATTGCTTTAATATTACGGCCTTGTGATTATGCTTCTCATATCCTATCTGGTTTGCCAAGTTTCGCAAGCATGCATTGGAAAACTTGTAATGTGTTATAGAGGGATTTTCCATTTTGCAAAATGATTTTCCCCAACGATAATATTGAGAACCATTAGGTGCTACAGAGAAAGTTATTATCTCAATACGAGCTGGGATCTGCCATTGTAACTAATATACTGTAACCATCGTTTGAAACTCCTGCTAAAATTAATATATTGTAATAATCTGATAGTACATATTAAATTAAAAGTTACCACAATTAATAACTTTTTTAAATTTAATCTAAATACTTCAAATAATTTTAAAAAATTTCATCCAACGAGAACTATTAAAATTAACCTGGTGTAAATATTACAACTTCAAAGTGCTCAATTACAAGGAATTGGACATTTGATCTGCAATTTTCCACTTAATTTACTAATAAGTATTTGTATGACTCTAAAATTATTGGCAGATTTCTCTCATATATTTTAGATTTCATCTTGTCCTCATAATCCATTATTTATGTGCTTATGGGTTTAGGAACCAGTGCAGTATGCGCCTATGCACTTGGAAATTGTCTTTAATTATGTTATTCTATTACTTTTCCATAGATGTCTGTCTCTATATTAAGGGAACTTCTGAGCCTAAGTTACAGAAAGTTGCCATCCGTAGCACCTTAATCAACTTCTCATAACTCACCGTAAACAAAACTTCGTTGTCCGAGTCTGCAGGTTTAACGCAACATGCGTTTTTACTACTGTACAATTTTTGCTCAATTAAACACCTGGAATTGAAATTTCATACTATATTTGGATAGGTGATTTGAGTTGAACAAGGAACAGAATAGTTAAAGTGGGGCAGATGATTGTTTAGAAGTTTATTATTAGATGAAATAAAATAACAGAAGAAAGGACTTCAAAGTTCTTTTTTCTTTTTCATATTAGAAAGTTTATTTTTGATAATCTTTTAAATTAGAGGATCAGTGATAGAATGTAATGAACTTTTTAGTTACATTGCAAGTACTTTCATTCATTAATAGTAAAACCAAGCACAACTTGACATTATAATTCATCAAGTGTAACTTTTTTCTTTTATTCTCTGGGTAAAACTCAAACGGTAAAAATAACTTATGACATTCTATTATTTCATTTTATTATTAATCATTTCATACTATCATTTTCTAAATCCTTAAGCATACCCTCGTTCATTGAAATTAAGTAATAGCATCTGTCTGTATGTCCTCATCTATCTTATCATTTAATTGGCGCTAACATTTTGCAGTTCTAATTCATAGTTTCCTTTTTTTTTTTTTATTCATATGAATAGGAATTTCTCATGAGATTTAGCATTAATCTCTACTCAGAATTTTTTCTTTTACTTTTGAAAGTATGCTCCAAAAAAAATCACAAGCCTAAATGTGCGTTCAAAATGGTTACTACATTGTGTTGTTTTATCCAACGAAAGACCTCATGTTGATCGCGAAGTAATGGAATCGCTGGGAAATCTGTATTTTAGGATTTTCTTTCCAACCCCCCCCCCCCCCCCAATGGTTAAATTATTGAGACTATTAGCTGACGAATTTCATGTTGCCCTTCTTAAAAAATATCAAACTTTGTTATAGATTCTTATTCTTGTGTGGAAAAAAGTAGAATACTAAGATGAAACTGTACTATTCTAAGGTAAAAAGTAATAAAATTAACTCCAACCAGTTGATCAATTTCTCCAGATTTTCCTATTTTGCAATTTCGAATCTCTATGCAGCTAGCGTCGCTTCCTTGATCTGCGTATTCGATCAACGGTTTCCGAAATGATTATAGCCTTCCCATTTATGTGCCTTGGTTTGTAAATAACTAAAAAACTATTTCTATCCTTCGTGCATATATTAACTTGTAATAATTTTTTTCTCTTATATCTCCACAATTAAAGATCTACAATTTTTTTCGTTTCATCATATGGTTAATGATTAACATCTTATCCTAATATATATAATTTGCAGAGGAATGACTGGAAAACTCTAAAGCCATGTGTAATATGTGTGTGAAAGGATAGGGGAGGGATTTTGTGACACCTTGAGAAATTTCAGTTCTACATTAGTAATGACTATTAGCATGCTAATAACTAATTGTTAATGATAACAATGTGTGGTTACTGACACTTTTAATCAGCAACTAGCAAAGATAAGTCACCACACACACACACACACACAAAACTTAAAACTTGAAAGTACACACATAGCGATCATCCTATTGCCTCTACAAGGACTAGCTGAATAAGGTATTAACGGAGATTTGTGTGACTCAGAATCTAGAGAGGTGCATGTGCAGGTATGGTGGGATTGCTTAGTAAAGGTGCACCAAAAGACCAAACCCAATAAAAAAACGAATAGGGTTAATAAGAGAGCTAGGGTAACGTGGGGGTGGTTGGCAATTTCATTATGGGGGGTAGGACTTAGGAGTAGGGTAAGCCCTGAAACATAGGACCCTATACTGCACCACAATGCTCTCTGCTCTTAGGGATCGAATAATTGATGTGGTCCCAAAAGTCCCAACACGCCTTCCTTCTGTTGGGGAGGTTTGAGATGGCTCAGCCTTAGTTTCACCTTCAAGAATCATAAGTTTTATGTCTTTGCCGTACTTAGAGGATATGAGCTAGTAGTGAATTAATGCTGACGAAGCTAGATGTGCACGTATCACTGAACCAAACCAGTTCCCTCAGTATTCCTTATTCTTTATGAATGGTCTCGTGTCCATTCTTTTGATCATTGTAGATTTATTGTACTTTAACTTTTGGCCTCCTATTCACTGCAAAGCTAATGGCCCTTGGCTACAAGTTTTATGTGCAGAAAAATTAATCTGCGGATATAATAATTATGAAAAGAAATTAAAAAAGTATAAATTGCGTATTTTTTAAGCAAGAAAAGAATGATATTTTCTTTTATATATGTTCAGATCTTGAAAAATTAGGCCTTATCTTGGAGATTAAGTTGCGGGAAGAGTATGTATGTAGCTCAAAATACTCAAAGAAGGAAAGTTGCCCAAGAATAAGAAACTGGAAATTTAGATTCGTCATTTCTGATTGTATGGAAATTTAGAAGACGCAAGATTTTGAAAAAGCTGAGATCTGTTGGGTTCTGTCCGATCTTTCCAATCGTTCTGGCGAAATGTTGGCCATGAAATTGTCACATATATGTGTGTGTGTGTGTGTGTGTGTGTCTTCATGTGCTCTTAATTAAAACTTAGTCACTCTTTCTGTGTAAGAACTTTGTTATCTGATGACTCAAGACTCTTGGTTACAAATCTCATATTCTTGTGTTTTGAATACAAAAGTTCCGTGGCATGCATACCACTTTTAGATGTAAAATAAACACTCTCTGTCTGTCACCTTTAGATCTACATGTCAATTTTTGTTTTATCAACCAGTGCTACGTAAAGAACTTTGGTCCCAGAAAAAGAGAAAGAAAAGGCTTGTTGCAGACTGATATAATTGGAAAATTAATCCATCCTGGCGAAGAGTTAACTGTGAATTAAGTGTAGAAATATGAATCTGAAAGTTGTTTCGTAGGGTGGTTGCCTCATGCACTTGATTCCGTGGAAAGACGCAAAACATCTGTTATGATTTGGATCCTCGGAGTCTTGAATCGTTTGTGTAATCTGTATGTTAGGATCTCTGTGGAAACAAGAAGATAAAACTGTTGGTTAAAACCCATGATAGAGCCTCTAACCAAGAATACAAATTTCTTGATACCCTCAGCCAAAATCTGATCAACTGCATTGTGGTAGTAGTAATCACAGAATGACAAGAGATTCTCAAGTCGTTGATATTGATATCAGATAAAGACCACGAAAGAGTTTTATTCACTGGTACTTTTCCTTGAATGTTGCTGAGAAGCGTAAAGTGGACGGTGAATTTAATACCATATACATATTTGACTGAAAAAGCGAGTCTTTTGTTGTGCATCAACTATAATACTAAACATTGAAAGAAATGCGTACACGCTCAATCCCCTCCTCCATCAAGTTTCCTATAGGCACGCTCTTCCTCTCGCTTCTTTGTCCAAATTTTACAATTAACACACGTACACTCACTAGGACATCCACCAAATGTGCATTCTAAACAAGAAATTGAGTAGGTTACTTTATTGGTCCTTCATTTTTCACAAAATTATTATTCAAATTTTTAACTTACTGAAATGTCGAAAATAATTCTTTGTTAAAAAATATCATACTTAATCTCTTAATTTTTTTTTAAAAATACTAAATTTAGTCTTTTGGATTTATAGTTCAGATTTTACTAGAAGGATTAAATTTGATACATTTTTTAAAAAGTGGGGGACAAAATATGATATTTTCCAATGAGTAAAGTATTATTTTGTACATTACAATGAGTGAAGGGCTAAAATGACAACTTGACAATAACTGAGGGATCAAAAAGGTATTTTTCTCTAAGGAAAATACAACTAATTTTGTATTTTTGACTTTCAACAATTTGCATATATCTCCCTCAGTTTTAATATATATATATATATATATAGATATATTTCCCCTTCAACTACCACTTTAAATGATTTATACTCTAATATTTTTCTGTGAATTAATGGATTTGTTAGATGACACTTCTCATTTAAAAATCATAAATGAATGAGAATTAGGTGATATCTTTGTTATTAAGGGAAAAAAGAACAAAAAGAATTATATTTTCTCAAGTGAAATTTGAAAGAAATTTTTGTTTTCAAAGAGAAGTGTTCATAAATTTAATATTCAAGAAGGGTGTTAGCATTTTTTCCCTTTATATACTATAATTAATCTCACACACAAGTGACATGGCAACTCATGATCTATTTTTCTTTTCGATCAACTGTAATTAATTAATGATCTAGAGGCTTTATATGTTTATTCAATTGGCCTTCAAGGTGAACTAGTACTACTATTCAACAAGCTGGACCAGACGGGGGATGAGGGTTCCCCTTCATGGAATTGAAGTGTTGAGTAATGGTGGAGACAGCACTGAGATTGTGTGTGTGTATATATATGTCAATTGTAAATAGAAAATATTTTGACTGAAATATATCTTTATTGAGAGAGAATAAGATTACAAGCTAAAATACAAATACTGAGTCTACTCGAAAGTTTAGGGAGCTGGGGCAAACTAGGCTATAAGAGTAGTTATTTTTTTACGCCTTCCTAAAGGTAGAGGAGCCTCATATATAGCCAAAGACACTCACATTTCATTTGCATTTACATTACATTATTTGTATATGATTCTTGGCTTCAGAACACCATAATGCATTTTCTCTAACAGAATCTCAAGTACACTATTATTGTTATACTGACTTCCAAAATGCCATAATGTTTCTGTAAGAAAATCTTATTATGGTTGCATTAACATTCAAAATGTTATGATACTCTCTGTAAGAGAATCTTTAAAGACATTTTGGCTTTAGAAATTATTGAATTACAATTGCCACCATTTTCCTAATTTTCTAAATATAGAAGATATCTCTCATGGGAAAGGTGCTATAGCTAAAATTCATAATCCACATCTATCCCAAAGCAATCATCTCCATTTTCTTGGGAAGATTGTTCTTGAATCTTTTTAGCAAAATCTTCTAGGTTAGATATAACTGCAAATTTTGTTATTATCTTGCTTTTATTTACCAAAATGTTGTTGTGGATGAATCTATGTTTCTTAAAATTGTAGTATTGGAAGTAATCCAGTTATTTACTTGTTTAATATCTACATAATCCTGGTTGTATTTCTTCCACAATTTTACTTTAAATCTTCTTACTAGATAGCTTAAAGTGGAACATGGGTGTCCCCCTTTTGTAATTGAAAAGCTCCAACTCATCATCTAGGGGACCCTAAAGTAATAGAAGAAATAGAATGATGTTTCTGCTTCCTCAAAATTTGTAACTTGTTTAAATGCTTTATACTCCTGCTCTATTGCTGGAGGTAAAATTCGCTAAATTGGTCCAAAGACGTGACTAAGAACCAATTTGGAAAATAATTGGGGGATTTCCTTGGAAACCAAATAAACCAGCAATGGTCATAATTTTTGTAGTAAAAAACATTATACAAGGCTTCCTTATAATCAAAATAATTATAAGGTAATCCATAGTAATTGACTAAAATTTTTTTGGCTATTTAAGAAGATTGCTTCCAGGCTTTATGTGACAACTTGTGAAATCTTTAGTTGTGAATATTCTCTTCCTAATAGGTCATTTTGATGAATAATTATTGCTAAATTTGAATCAATCAAGATTAATTCATAATATCTTCTATTTTTTTAAAAGCCTTTAGGGATAAAATTCCATATTTCTTCTTTTTGACAAGGAGGGAATATAGCGTTAATAGTTTCCAATACATTGCATTTGAACTAATTTGGCTCCAGAACACAAACCTACAAAACATATTCCTTTGAAATATATTAAGGTACTTCTTTTATTTGTAGGTTTTTGGCCACTGTTTGGGAGAATGTTTGTTTCTTTAGGTGATTGGATCAATTTATCTATAGCATAATCAGTAAGGGAAAGAGTTTTTGTTGTATTGGTTTTCACTGGTATTTGTGGGGTTATGACTATGACTTTATCTTTACCTTCCTTCCTAATATGGGAAGAATGATCTCCACAAGAACTCATTAGGTCTTAGGAGACTTTCCTTGTAAAAATTCTCGTGTAAGGAAATCGGCAAAGAATTATTTTTCCCTTTGGTAAACTTTATTTTGAAATCAAAACATGAATGTATAGTCTGCCATCTAACCAAAAATATGTTTTGAAACTAAATTTCTAACATCTTTTTGTAAAACTTCTTTAGCTGCTTTACAATCAACTCTTAGAAGAAATTTTTGATTGATCAAATCATCTTGAAATTTGGTAATACATAAAACTATAGATAAAACTTCTTTCTTTATGGTGGAATACTTTAGTTGGGTTTCTATCCATGCTCCCGAATGGCATCTCACTATTTGTTCATTCTTTTCTACTCTCTATTTTAATATACCTCTATATCCTTTGTTTGATGCATCGTTGCAACAATCTTTAAATTATTAAGGTCTGGTATGCTTAAACAAGGCAACTGCTTAATTTATTTTTTGACTTGTATCACTATGCTAGTCATTTCCTCATTCCATGCTGGAGGATTTTTCTGTAATCTTTTAAACAATGATTTTAACCTTATCTTAAGATTAAGAATGGAGTTCGACACATAATTTAAAAATCCTAAAAATCTCTGCGACTGGTTTTTATCCTTAATTTCATTAGGAAACTTATCAGCAAAATCTATAACTACTAGTTAGTGTAATCAATTCTTGATATATTTCTATGCCTATGAATTTTACCTTTTTTCAAGAATAGCTTCATTTTAGAGTAAGAAGCAACCAAATCATTGTTCTATAAAATTTCATAAAATTCTTGGAGGTGTTTAAAGTGTTGATCTATGTAATTAGAAAATACTAATACATCACTTATATAAATGATTGTAAACTTACTATAGTCATTAAATATGTCATTCATTATATCTGAAAGTCTGAAGATATATTTTTTAATCCAAAAGGCATTACATTCCATTTATAATGCCTGAAAGGAACTATGAATGTTGTTTTATACCTATCTTCTTTTGACATTTGTATATACTAATATCCAAATTTCATGTCAAACTTTGAAAATATAACAGCACTATGTAATCTCCTTATCAAATCTTTCTTATTAGGGGTTGGATATCTTATCCACCTTAAAACTTTATTCAATGGCTTGTAGTTTATAACCAATCTTGGAGTCCTCTTTTCTATTTCAGCATGATTTTGAATATAAAAAGCTGACCAATTCCAAGGCGACTTACTTTTTCTTATAAACTTTTATCCAATAACTATTGTATTTCTTTTTACAATACTCTACTAATTCTTCTTTCATTTGTATTGGTCTAGCCTTAGTAGGAATTTGTTTTTCATCAAATTCTTGCTCATAAGGAAGTTTGATTCCATGTTTCTTTCTGTTTCGCATTTGGGTTCTTTTTCAAATTTTTCTTTTAATTCGCTAATTCTCTATTGAATGTTTACATTCTTTATTTGTTCTTCTATTCTTTTTTAGTGTATTTCCTTTTGAAGAAAATTAATCTCTTTTTGTTTTTTTATTCTATTTATTCTATAAATGTATTCTTGCTTTAATAATTTTATTTCTTTTCCTATAAGGGGTTTTATCCATTGAAACATATTTCTTTCCCTACAATTTTAGTAGTTATCCTTAAAGGGGTTACTTTAAATGAAATAATTTATTGTAAAAAAGGGATTCCTAAAATTATTGGTTTCATTAAGCCAAAAACATTTTTAAAGCATATTCTTTTATTACATATATGTGCATTTGAGTGTTTATATCTGCTCTTGAATCTACTAATACTACTAAATTTCTTAAGTATTCATTATTGATGTCTAGATTCATTTGACAATACCATTTTTTATACAATACTTTTGATATTCTTTGTATAAAATTTTCTAGGTTTATTTCTTTGGCTATTTCTAGCTTCTCTTTATTTTTTTTATTCACTTTTTTTTTCAATTTCTTTTGATTGTTTCTTATTTATTTTGATTCTCTTATTTCTGCTTTTATGTTTCTTATCTCCTTATGTAGTTCCTTAATTCCCACTTCTTGGGGTTTTTCTTCAAATCTTTTTAAGACATCTTTCATAGTCAGTGGTGGTGGATACTCTACTCTTTTTTCTTCTTGATCTAATATATCTTTTATTTTTAGCAAGTATTGTTTCTTTACTTCCTCATCATCTATTTTATCTATTATTTCTATTAGAAAGTAAATATTTTCCTTAGAACTAACATTGATTCCTTTTCCTGACCAATTTTCACAATTACATAATCTTATTCCCATATGTTGTTCATCTTCTAACTCAAAAGCTTCGGTATCATATTCTTCCTGTATCTTATATATGTGATCCTCTTCACTTGGTGTTAATTCCTCACTTTCAAATGAAATTTCATCATTAATTAACATCCTTAAAAGGTATTGCTTGTTTTCTTCATTAATATTTAATTTCCTTATCTTCTGTTCTGTTTTACATCGATTAGCATAATGACCAAATTGGCCACACTTATGATAGACTATTTCCTTTTTATTTTTCTTATAATTTCTTTTTTTTATGAAATTCTTATTAAACTTTTCTTTCGATTTTATATAATACTTCTTTTTCTTATATATTTCGTGAAAGGGTTCTATTTTAAATGTAGATTTATTTTTTCTCTTTTTAGAAAGAGCTTTTATTTTTTTAAATCCATATTGCTCACAAAATTCTCTTAGTTTTAGCTTGCTTTGTATCTTTTCTAAATACACTTTTCTTTGCAACTTGATATCATTATACAATCCTAATCTTATTGTATTTATGACATTAATTATGTGACTAGTAAACAATATTTTATTGACCCTCATTGATTTTTTCTAATTTCATCTCTTACTTTTCTGCAAAAAATTTTGGTAGACTTGAAATAAATATTTCTTTCTAAAAATTTGAATTTCCATTTTGTCTCTTGAAAAACTTTAGGAATGAAATTATCTTTATACCATAAAAAATCTGCCAAGGTTGGACATCTTAGATTCATTAATTATTCCTATAATACATGCTTAGTTACTATGTTTTCATTATCTATATGTTATTTCCTATTTTAGTAGTTTCTTCTATTTCTAGTAATCTCTCTTCCTCTTTATTTGTCTTGAGCTGGAAACTTTTCCGACTATATGACGTAGAGCTTGAACTACTAGAACCTATTATTTTTCTAAACTAACTAGTCATTCTATATTAATTTCCTATTTCTCTCTTATTATTCACAAAATCAAATAAATTAAGATAAGTTTTTCGTGCAATTATAAAATTGATTGTACTGGTACGATTATTGTGTAGCACATAAGAAAAAGACACATGACAATAATATGTTAAAATATACTGTATGTCAACTTAAATTAATTTTTTTATATTTTATTTATGAAACCAAAATTTTTGTTTGAAATTTTCAACTTACCTACTATATTTTTTATTTCTCACTAACCCCCATAAATATATTAGTTTAGAAATTGGAAATAAGAATAAATTAGGATTATGGATAGTTATTAGAAAGGCGAGTACAGAAGCGATTTGATAAACTTATAAATTAATGTTTTGTGGGAGTTTATTAGGAAATAAAAAGTACTACAGTAAATTAAAAATTAAAACATATTAGGTTCAAATATAAGATTTGAAAAATACTAAGGTTAAATTATAAATAGAAGATATCATTTAATATTGGCATTCAGTTTCATTGATATGTGTTTTTATTTAGTGTGTCATGTAATAATTGTACAAATACAATCACTTTTATAGTTGCACCAAATATTTAACTTTAAATTAATAGTGCGCCTTGTGGACACTACCTTAACTATATTTACAATATTATAACATATAATATGCATGAAATTGATCATGTTTTTAAAATAACTCCTATTTTATATAATATATCTCATAAACTAACTTTTTGTTATTTATAAACTGATTTCGAGTAATATGTGTGTGTGTGTGTGTATGACTTATTGATGATGATGTTCATAATAATAATAATAATAAGACATTTTATCAAATTTAGAGTTAAGGAGGGAATAAAAAATTATAAACAAATATAAATCTAAAGTGCAAATTAAAAAAATTTAAAAAGATAAAATAGATTGAGAAAAAATTGTGATTTTCACTTTTCAAATTTTAGTTATTATGTGCTAATATCATTGTAAACATACACTAAAAAAAATAATATAATATGACCAGACAGAGAAAAGAATACGATGAAAAAGATCTAAGGAAAAAAGTTAACTTTGTTCTATTTAAAAAGTTATAAGGCCTAAAATGAAAACTTTTTTTTGATATAATTAAAGACTTAGGGGGTCATGGCACCTTAAGTTTTGCCTTTGAACAAGTATAACCCTTGTCACAACTATAAGGCTACCAATTTGTATGCTGAAGAAGAGGATCCTGTGTTGCCTTGTCTAGACGAACCCATAAACTCCATTAGAGGTGACTAGAAAGGTCAGTGAGCACATCAGTTAAGAAGTACAGCTTGTTGGCCCAAAAATGGCCCAAAAACCCATGTTTGCTGAATGGCAAATCAAATGAAGAAGAAAGGCCCAGCCCACATCAGAAAACAACATCTGCAGCATTTGAACTCAGCCCAAGTGCAAGATAGCTCATCCAAAAGTACAAAAGCTGCTGTGAAATGAAAGTCATCAGAATTTTCTTTGAACCTCCTTTGCCACACTCTTCCTGTGCCTCCTTTTTGTCTTCTGGAAGAAATGACAGCAGCAACCATCAATGGCTTCTCAGTGAAACTTGAAGCCAACGTGCCATTAGAGCCAAAATCTGTAAATCATGGCAGTCAAAGAAGGAGCAATGAAATCTCTCTCTCTCTTCATTAAGATCTGTTGCAATAAATGATCTCCAACGTCTCTTTCTGAAGAAAGCTATAAATATGGTGAAGCCATTGCCTTGAAGTAGCAGAACCGAGAAACAGAAACAAGAAAGTGTTGAAAGAAAGAGGCATTCTGTAATATTTTCTATTACTTTGTTTTCTTTGTGCTTAGTCTCTAGTTTATCTGCTTTGTAGAAGCTTATTTGAACTGTTAAAGAAAACCCAGTTATATTAGGTTCATAAATTTTCCTTATAATTGATATACTTCTATCTCAAGTAGAGAAGAGGGTTGTTGTGATTGTAAAAGTTTGAGATTGAGCTAGAAAGTCTTTTGTTTGGACTTAGCACGAGAAAACTCCTTGTGAAAGTGTAAGAAAACCTTTTCTTAGTGAAAATCCCTTGGAGAAGACAAGAGAACTGGAAGTAGGCACTGTGGTTGGCCGAACCAGGATAACCTGAGCGTTTGATTTTTCTTTCTCAAATCTTTATCTGTCAATACATTTTTCAGTCAACTTAAAATTTTACAGTTAACTGATTCCCTCTTCCATAAGTTATTTTTAAGAAAATCAGGTTATTAAAATATTTATAGTTAACTGTCCTTTTTGCTGTCACTATTAACTCACAAACTAAAAGGATCAGTCAACTTAAATTTATTATAATTAACTGATTATTGTATTTTATATTTGATCAAAGGTATTCTCAGTTAACTCTCTTATTTTTGGGAAAGCAAACGTCTTACAAAAAAGAAATTCAGTCAACTGTATTTTATTTCAATCAACTGAATATTGTGAATTATAGTTGACTATAAATTTTTTAGTTAACTAAGTATTCATAAACATTTTTTTTTTTATATTTTAAGTGCACCTATTCACCCCTCCCCTCTAGGTGCACTATCACAGCTCACAGATCATGGTATGTGTTGGTGGACCAGGGAGTTCCATCGTGGCCAATAAACTACCTCTAGAGATATCATTACAACTTCTTGTAATTCCTCAGCTGCAAGGATCATTTCATGATTATGATCATATCTGCAAGGTGAGAGGCTTCAAAGTGAGGATCACTACACCATCTTCAGTGAAACAAGATTCCTCTTGAACCTATATTGAAGTATTTAATCATCAATAAATTTCACAATATCATGTATAATATAAATTAGGGATATGCAAAACTTAGTCTGACCTAATCAACCCAACTTATTGTGGGTAAATATTGGTAAGGGTGTACAAAGTTTGGGTTAGGTTGAGTCTCATTTTTAAACTCGAGACTTGGCTTGATTTTGGCCCGATAAATGATTTGGCTAGACAGGGTCACATCGAGATCGAGCCGAGTTAATTAATTATTTTTTATATATTTGATTTTATTAAAATAATTTTTAATTTATAAAAAAATTTAATGAAAAATAAAAAAAATTAAGATTTAAAATGAATAAAAATAAAATTAAGATTTAGAATGAAAAGTGATTAAAATTATAGAAGAATGAATATTATAAATATCTATTGTAAGTAAAAGTTATTAATAAATAAATTAAAAATTTTTGGAAGAGAATAATATAAGGATTGAGTTAAGTCTTATATCAACATAAAACTCGATTCGACCATATTATTTAATCTGACTCAACCTAGTCAAAAAATGTAATTTCATTAATTGAATCCAACTCGATGTGATTGAACTAGAACAAATTGACCAAGTAAATTGGATTGATGTTCAGCCATAACTACTAGGGCAAAAGAAGTGCACACTTTATTTTATTACTGCCTTCTCTTATAATGGTACCAAAAATTCATCTCCTTCTTTTGTAAGTTTCCTCCGTTGGTGGGTAAAGTGAAAGATGTTTTAGGGATGAGAAAGAATAATTAGTTTGAAGTAAGTCAAGAAATTTCGTGTTAGAGGTAATTATATAAAACCTTCTCTTGTATTGTCGTAAGTGAATTTTTAATTGAAAAAAATCCCTCAAGTGGATGAGAATATTAGACGTTTGCCTTTGTGCTAGATAAACTTAGTGTCTGATTCTTTCTTTTCTTAACTCTTTTTCATTGCTATTATATGCTTCTTAATTAATTGATTACTTATCTAGCCAATAGGTGACTTTTATCTTTACTTTTTGTTTTTACCGTTTATTACTGCTAAACTTATTGTTTTTTTTTAAAAAAAAAAAGCAATTAACTGATTGTAAAATCATTCAACTGGTTACTATTTTTGCAGCATGTTTAATTAAAATTTTATGTCATCATTTTCTACTTTAAACACTTAGTCACCTCTTCCCCTCCATGTGCATCTTCACAAACAAATACAGAAAATTGCCACTCTTTCGTATCTAACAATGACAAATTTTGTACGGGACCCATGATTTAAATTATAAACTACGTGCCTTCGGTACTAACATTTCAAAACAAAGCTACTTTCCTTAGTTGAAAACATGGCATTCAACCCACTTTACCACCACTAACTATACCTGTACGATAGTATATCGTTAATTCCCTCCGGTTCACACAGTAACATAAAAGAATCTCCTACTCTTCAACCCCTCCAATTCATACCAATTGGAGCACAAACTGCTTCAACTGATAACCACTTTAAAACATTTGGACATGGGTCTTCACCAAAGCTATTGTTTGATACAGTCACTATGCATCTCCCCTTCCCCATACATTTCTGCGAAAATGAGAAAGCAATATATATAAATACTCCATGAAAAAGTCAAAGGAGTTATTCGAATAAATAAACTCTGGCATAATGATATAATAGTTGTCTTCAGAGTTAAGGATCCAAATTTGAATTTCATTCAGAGTCAAATTATCAAAGAAGAAAAACAGAAAAGAAAAGTGGATGAAGTGATGGAGGAGAACCTTCTCTAAAATGGTGTGTGTTGTAGGAGCATGACAGGTTCCTAGCTTGTAATTCCCACAAGTCCCCAGAGGAGTTCCAAAGCTTGCAAATTTAATGGAAGAGATGACCTGCCCAGAACTGCACTGCAGATGAACCTTCGGTGAATGGAACTCATCTGACTTCCCAGAGCTCTCAACGTGCCAATTCTTAATATTTGGGTAGTGCTCCGATACATCAGCACAAACACTGCTTACTGATCTCTTGACAAGTGAAATTCTCGAAGGATCTCCTCCAAGTTCCTCAAAGATAACCAACAAATTTTCTGTTGGTTTCAACCAAGACCGAGGAACATGGTACCTGAAAATTTTTTCCTCTTGCTTCATATATTTTTTAACCAGACAAAGTTTAAGTAGAGTTCTTCAGAAATTTGTAACCAAATTTTCTGATAAGAACATGACATGTTGAAGAAACTTTTTGAAAGACACAATAATATAGTGCTACATTGTAAAACATATCTATGTGTTTTGTACTTTCAAGTTTTGTTCTTTCTAGATAATGACTAAGACAAAAGCTTCAGTATGAAACAGTGCATACCATCGCTGTGTCGGTTGGCCACAACCAAGCTGGCACTTTGGAGGTCTGAAAGACCCAAGGTAGCTGCAATTATTGCAATTACCAGTAGCCAAAGCAGTCCAGTATCTTCCAATACTTTCCCCATTAATCCATATTTGACCTTTACTCATTCCCTCCATATCCAAAGCCAATGGTTCATCTCCTTCAGGAGCATTAAAATAAGTCTGCAGAACATACAGATCAAATTTATAAGTTAAAAGCTTGGATTATGTTTTCGGTTAACCTTAAACACAATATTATGTTTTTACCTTATGCCATGTCAATGGCTGCCTTTTTTGTACTACTAATGCTGACTGCATCCACTCCACAGAAGAGATACTATTTGGAGAAGCAAGATTCACGGCTTCTCCTTGCAGGCCAACCTGATTAAGAAGCATGTCTAAGTAAAACTTCCTTCAAGTGACTAAAGCCAATATAAGAATCTCAAGGCAAAAATTACTGACCTGATAAGTCCATTTCTGCCAAGACAAGTCCCACTTTCCCTGGTCAAGTCCATAGAGTACAACTGGACCTAGGATTCCTGTGTTCCATGTCTCAAAATGTCCTCCCACATTCTTTGACAACAAGAAACAGAATTGTACTTTGTCAGTAAAACAGCCATTAGAAGTCAAAGAATTAAGTCCTTAATATTTTTTAGTTAGAAGTAAAGGTTGGAAAGAAAACTTACTGGAAGTCCAACAGCAACGCTGAGCAAAGCTATTCTGTTTGTTCCAGCATGAAGATTAACCTTGCCGGTGTATATGAATCTCCTATATTTCCTTGTCCCAAAGGCAGAACCTGTTCTTCATGATATATATCACTATGATTTCACTAGTTAGTTAGAAATTACATCTACTTGAGAAGCAGTTCAATAGGTACCAGAAAGTTGGCCATTGATAAAAACATGAACAGCATGGCCTGTGGACTGAACCATGAGAGTAGGGAGTTCCCCTCCATGGAGAGAGGATTCAGATGAACCTATATCAACACTGTAGACACATTGACATGAGATAAATGATTTAATTAAACTAATTTCTTTATCTCATATAATAGTTAGCACCTGTGAGATGCTATCAAAATGCTGCAGAAAATCCAAGCCACTTAGGAAATCAAGCTTACCTAGTTATATACCAAAGATAATCACTTGTATCTCGTGTTACATTTATCTGTTCTAAGAGACCAGGAGCATTAATTGTAGAGCTGTCATCCAAAGAAAAAATATCTTCATCGAAACTCTCCCATGAAAACATCTGAGTATTTGTTGGCAACATTTGCATCTGAGATGTTTGCACTCCGACCTAAATCATTGGAGAATAGGAATTATGGAAACGTTCTAAATTACTGAATAGAGAGATGGAAGGTTCCAAAAAGCATGAGTACAATCACTGAATATTAATAAAAAAGTTATGATTTTGAGATCTGTCATACTTTTGCGGTATTGAAGACAGCATTTCTACAATCAGGGAGAATGCTAATAGACCAAGGAGGCAAGTTATAGTGCATATTGTTGAACATCACCCTAACAGATGATTTTGTATCATAGTTTGATAGAAAAGCAGCACAGTCTCCAGATTCTGTAGAGTAAACATAAGCCTGGAACAGCAACAAATATTTACTAGTGTCAGTAAAGAAACTAAAAAGAAAGGGGAAAGTTGTAGCTAGAAGAATTAGTTAAAACCTGTTGAGAGCTCCCTAATGAAGTAACAATAGGGTCAGTTGAAACTATAGCTCGCTCGCACATATTGATAGCTTTATGAAGCTCCCTCAGATGACCATATTTTGGTTGCCTCAACAAACCTTTCATGTTTTAACAAAGGTAGTGAGTTAACTCCTCATTAAATCTAGTGTAAGCATTCAAAAAACTATCTTCTACTATCTATCCTTCTACTTTCAATCTTTATCTGCCACAAACCGCGAAGTTATATAGTTCGTACTCTTGATTTCCTTTTTCATTTCAGTCTTATTCGTAAACTATGTAGTGACTAACTATGACATTGATATTACTAATGTAAAAGCCACATTTTAATTAGTTCTCACCATATTCATCTAGAGGAGCATCATAGTCATAGCTGGTAGTGATGAAAGGACCACCAGCTGTACGTCCAAAATTGGTTCCTCCATGATACTGCAGAAAATTTCATGGCAAGTTAGTTAGGTAGCTGAAAAATTTCAATTTCAGTATGAGTCAGTTTAAGTAAACTAACCATGTAGTAGTTTACAAAGGATCCTCCTTTTTGTATGAATTGAGCGACTGCAAATGCCAAATCCTGGACAGGTCGTTTGTGAATTGGACCTCCAAATTCTGTAAACCTTCATATTTTGACAGCAAATGAAAAATTAAGCAGGCTTTTACTTTCTATATTTCGAAGATGTGACAGTCACAATAAAAGTACATACCAGCCACTCCAAGTCTCTGTCCAAATTGTAGGCTTATAGGGTCTATTGGGAGTAAATTTATCACAGTAAAAGCCATTACACGTGTTTATCTATCACCACCACCAAGACAAGTAGAAAACAGCTTAATTCAGTAACACATTCCTGAAATGGTTCTTGGAAGATATGTATACATTACTTTGTATTTGTTTCTCTTCTGATGTTATATCTCTTAATATAAAACAAGTTTGTAACTGAACAACCAAATAAAAAAAACCATGAAATTGAGCTCACCACTGGGTCTGGTGCATCTTCTTCCTTGCACATCACCCATGGGACCCCTGTTCCCATTTCAATGGCCATTTTTGCAGCCCAATTCATATAATTCTGACCAGCTGCTCCAAGTCTCTTACTCTGCGGTCCGTACTCATTCTCAATCTGAAAGTTCATAGTGTAGATTATTGGATAAAAAAATTGACAAAGGAATTATCATGGTTCAACTTTTAGTCCATGTCAACGGATGAAAACAACGAACAAAATTTACTCTATTATTTTTCCCCCAATAATCGTGCTGTTGGTTCATATATTTCCAAGAAGCTGGTTTCTGCTAATTCTCTGGTAATGGTTTTAAGATTTGAGATCGAAAAACTCCAACAGCAACATAAGTATCATTATTAAAGAGAGTAAACAATGAAGCTTATAAGGCAGAGACCGAAGATTTTCACCTGAGAGAGTATGATGGGGCCACCCTGGGATTCAAAGAGGTTTTCACTCTTCATCATTTCCACAATCTTCTGAGTGAACTTCTGCATTGCCCTCTGCAACATCAATAGTAACAAATCAATGATGCCATTATACTGATCTCCTGTTAATTAATTAGTCAATATGAAACCAATCAAAATGTGAAAAATATTTTGGAATGGAAAAAAAAAAAAAGTCAGACCTTGAAAGGTTCATTGTCTGTTCTGAAGCTTATGCCTGGAACGTACTTCAACCAAACAGGGAATCCCCTGTACATAAGAAGAACAAAGTTATAAAAAGGTAACGAATTGTCTATCAGAAAATAAGGAGGAACTGGGTACCCGAAATTCCATTCCGCACAGACATAAGGTCCAATGCGAAGATGGGCATATAGCCCTGCCTTTTGTATTGTCTTGATGAATCTCACTAAATCATATCTGCCTTCAAAATTGTACTGAATTGCATGCACAACACAGAAAACAAAGCTCAACACCAGTGAAACTCAGACATAATTAGACAGAACAAAAACAGAACAGGAGCTTCAGGGAAGAAGGAGTGAAGCACATTGCCAGGAAAGGGCTCGTGAACATTCCAGAAGACGTAGGTTTCAATGACATCCAGACCTCCACGCTTTCCCTTGTGAATCAAATCTTCCCACATCTGAACAGGGTGTCATGTCATGTCTCGAGGATATCAGAAGCAGAACCATAAAACTTGAAGACGCACTATGAGAAACAAGAAGAATGAACTTACGTCTGGGGTGCTTCTTGGATAATGTATAGAGCCAGAGAAAAGAATTCTTCTTTGGCCATTGATAATTATGGCTTTTCGATCATAGGTCACACTGGAGTGAATCAACAGAGAACCAAAGTACAAAGCCAAGCAAAGTACAAACACCAGTTTGGAAACCGAACTACTTTCCATATTTTCCCAGAGAAAGAAAAGTGGAATTGTTGATTATGGTGTTCCAAGAGTGAAGTCTGTTCCTTCTTGAGGGGCCTGAGTCTGTGAGGAAACCAATTTATAAGACATACGTATACAGCTTTAACTCAAAGTCACAGGTGTCTAGTGACACCATGTGTGGCTGACGACTATAAACACAGTAAAACCAATGTACTTTAATCTGCCGAACACAGAACACAGAAAATTTGTTGACAAAATTGTATTCGTTAGCATTTAGAACGAGCCAAATCTGATTTTGCATTGACATATGAAAGAGTTAATGATACGAGGGGCATTTGACGTGTGCTTTTTAGACTATTGACTATTAGTTTTTCTGAATTTACAAATTATATGATAAATTTTACTGAATTAATAAATACATGGTATGATTAACATACGCCATGCCTCGCCTCTTCACCTGATGCTTTTGGGCGGGGTACAGAACCAAGGTCCAAAACCCACCGTACCGACCACCGATTTCATGGGAACCCGAAAATTCCTCTTGTCATCACAAATTAGCAGTATTTGGAATTTTCTTTTTATTTGGGTTAGAAAATAAATAGATAAAAATAAATTAGTTTAGTTGGAAGAACGAAGAAAGTCAAGCAAGCTGTAAGCATCGCCTTCGTTATTGTCAACGTCTTTTGCTTTCAAAAGACACCAAACTTCTACAGACTCTTCGGACCGAAAAGGGGAGAAAAAGAGAATAAATAAACGAAGGAAGGAAGCTGTCTTGTGTAGTTGTCTTTGGTCACTAGCTGTCTGTCCAACGTACGATCAATGTACCGCAACATAAATGAATGTACACATTAAACACTGGATTCATCACTTAAAATGAATTCTTTTTTATAATGAAACGGTAGGCATATATAATTGTATTCGATGTGTATGTTTTTCTCTCATCTTTGACGTACTATTAATAGTTATAATTAATATTTATAATTATAACGTGAAAATATAATTATAATAATATTAATCCAATTAAAAACGAGAAACAGGAGTATTGATTCAAGGAACCAACGAAAGACTGACTGAAGAATGAATGAAGTAAGTTGGGTTACAGTCAATACTTTTGTACCCGAAGGAATCACGATTTGTCAGTTTCTAGATCCATTGTTGGTCTAGCTATATAATAAAAATGAACAAACAAACAAACAGAAGTAAATATAATCTGCTGGAAGTGGTGCTATAAGCAAAATCCAAAAGCGTGCTGTAAGGAGCATAGTGTTTAAGAGTGGTATAAGTGGAAGTTGGATCCTAATTTGAGGCATACCACAGATTAGTTTTAATTTATTTAAACATTATAATTTTTTTTCTTTCAGATTTGAATAGATTAGTGATGAGTTCATGAGGTAGCTACCATTGGGAAGGTGTGGTGAGTAGAAAGTCAAGCTCAAAAAGCATGAGTAACATGGTAGGTAGGTAGTGCAGTTTTGCTCATTTCAGCGTTCAATGGCGGAAACAACGGAGAGAAGATTGGCAAGGCCCCACATCGATGACAGGTTAACGATATGGTTATTAACAAGAAAAATATAAAGAGATTGAGACATGGGGCTTCCATTTGAATGACCGTTATAAGAAAATGATAGCAAGTAGTGATAGATGAATTAAAAAGTGTGGTGCTAAAATCTATGATCTTGGCTTTGAGGATAAATGATATAATTAATTGGATTCTCTCGTTTTGCGCGGTTCTTCCCCATTAGGATTTAGAGTTTAGATTTAATCTTAAGTCTTAAAATTACAATTTTGTCTTTTTTTTAAAAAAAATATTATATATGACATAATTATACATTTCAATCTCAACCAAAAGTTTAATAATAGAATTGGATTAGCTAATTTGATCTGAACATCGATAAACTCGTTATCATTCTGATTTATTTAAACCTCAAACTTGATCAAATACCGGTCAAATCTTTCAAATATTTACAAGACTACTAAAATCTAGTCAAGTTTGGCACTGAAGGATCAAAAATTTTTTTTATCTTCATGATTTTGTTTGGAGGAACATAAAGCGGCCTAACGCCACATAAGTAGGCTTTATGAGAAAATGGTTGGATAAAGTATGATTTAGTTAGATGTAGGGTGCAAGGTTGGGTGAGACCGTTATGCCGTTATAACCGGCCTTTTCTTGCTGCCATCATATACATCCCTTCCAGAATATAAATTTAATGATTTTCATAACACCCTCCCTTATTTCTATTTTTTCCTTTTTCGGTTGGTTATAGATAGAAAGCATAACAGATAGAGAAAAAAAAATTGCATAATTGTACGAATCCCCAAACCAAAGCAAGAGGCAATGCTTTCCCATCCCCAAATGCTCCCATAAAAAAGCACTGCATTCTCACAGATTCATACCACCCCACATATCATTATTACTCCACTCCATGCTTTGTTCACCTTTCTTCCTTTATTCCTTATATTTCTTTCAAAATGTTCTTATTCTAACAACAAATTAAATTATTAAAGTCCCCAGTTCACTATATGATGGTTCTGGTTTGTTTCAACATCTAATTAAGCTTAAATTGTGCTTTAACTATTAAAAGACAAGCATAAAGCATGCAATTATACTTCTGACACGCTTCTTTCTTCGCATTTCCTATGGCGTGAAATGCGATGAGTCCAGTCTAGTTGCATTATCAGCTTCACAAAGATATGCATGCAATTAAGTGGGCCTGTGAACCGCCCCAATCATAATTCCCTCTCAAACTTTGTTGGACCAATGTGAACAGAAAAAAGGTGGTTTTGTTTGGGCCTTGTTGGGCTCTTGGCCTAACACACGTAATGGCCCATGAGAGCTGCCACTGTCACCCAGAGACTAGGCCTACAAGGAGAATGCTTTCAAAATTAAGCCAATCAAGATTGGCTCAATTCACAACATTAAGCCAGCATAAGGCTAAATACTGAATCCCTAGACAATGTTACACAGTCACAACAAATAGCACAGCACATCTTGCTTTCTTTTATACATACACAGAGAGAGAATTCCGTCACTAATTAAGAAGGGATATACATGTTCGAACTTTTTAATTATTGAATCCTTAGTAGTGATATTTTTTTTAACCTTGAAAAGATGTAGGAGAGGAATAAATGTTGGGGAAAGGGAGCATGGTTGGTGGTGGTACAAGAGTTGTACTAGGAATGCAGTGATGGGGGTAGTGGAGGAGGAGAGCATGTCACATGCGAATCAAACCCACCACCACAAACGTTACCATTGGGAATCAAACACAAATATTTAATGGACGCAGACTGAGACTGAGATGTGAGGGTTAGCTTCAATCATCCCCCACTTGCATTCAATTCCTCAGAGGGCCCCTACCTCTCGCTTTCTCCTCGATGTGACCCTATGCCTAACACACCTCACTATTGATCATTCCTAACTCAATAATACATACACCCTTTTCCTGCCATATCTCCACCTTATCCTTCCTTGCCTCTCTCTCTGTCTGCTCTTTTTTCCTCATATACATCACATGCTAATTAATAGCTTTCACACTTATTGGCAGCTTCCTCCTCATCTTCACCGTAGGAAAGTAGACTATTTCATCCTTCTCAGCTACCCACCTGCTTCATACAACACATTCGTGTTACAATTTAACCCCTTCAAACCTAAACCAGTGCTCATTATTCATTAATTAATTACCTGTAAGTAGTGACAAGATGGTGAAGGAAAATAGAGAGCTCTAGCCTCGAGAGTTCTAACCCAGGACACAGTCTCTGTCCACCACCAAACGGAGTAAAGCAGTTGTTACTTGCCACTGCTCCTATTTTCTGCAACCAATAAATCAATTGTAAACACTGACTAGAACATAAGACATGCACGAATAGACCAACTGAAATCTAGCTTTCAGTGCTTACCTCCCATCTCCATGGATCAAAGTCAAAAGGGTTTTCATAATTCATTCGGTCCATGTGTACAGACATAAGAGATGCAACAACGCACCGTCCCTTAGGAATTAGGTACCCTGCATGTATATGAAGAATAACACAGCATCACGTACTTGCCTTTTAAGGTTAATTATTATGTATACAGTTGTGTCCTTTTGTGAATAATTAACTCACCTTTAATTTCTACATCTTTGGTTGCTTTTCTCCAAATCGCATTCACAATATTGGCTAGTCTAAGAGTTTCACTAATAACCTTATGGGAGCAATCAATAAACACAATAAGGTCACTATAAAGATATATCTTGTAATAGGCGAAATAATTGAGTTTAGAGACTCACATTTTGAGTGAATGGCAGGGACATGTAATCAGTCCACGCATAACCATCACAGGAATCTGCCTTCTGTCTCTTCAATTCCATGTTTTCCTCCTGGAGATTAACAATTACACAAAGCAATGAAGCCAAAATGTAAATTATTGATTACTTGAACTTGGATCTTGTAATGGAAAGTGTTGGAGCTGAGAATTAATCCCTTGGATTGAGTTTCTAATTGCTTTCCCTTACAAATTGTCAAACACGTGTTACGTAAATATCAAAATGTACTTGTGTACTAATCCTGCAAAAAATACTAGAAATGAAATGCACATGAACTTCCAGCTTTCTTTGTCGGTTCTTTCACAGCCACCATGAAAGTGACTTCGCCACAGTAAGCGAATCAAGTAATTAACGTTACTCAAATGCTGATTATTATATCTCAACTTTGAAGCACAGTGAAGCATTTCAACTTTCTCGCTACTTCATGCTTTTTGACCTACAGATGTCATACAGATTTCGCTACGAAGATACCAGTACGTAAAAGAATGATTAATACCAGAAAAAAAAAAGTTATAATATGATCTTTTAAAGTGGGTTCAGCAATAAAAAAAAATCTCTAGTACTGCAAAATTTTAAAAAGGAAAAAAGAAAAGGGGTAGTGGCAATAGGACAGCCGGCAAGTGGTGACGTCCTGGAGAGGCAGGAATTTAATTGGGGGGTCCTGACTCACAGCCGTTGAATCCAGTATCGTACGGCTAAGAAACACCCAAACCATTTCATAATCAATGTGGGGCCCAGTACTCACTCGTGTGCGCTTTATAGTGCTTCTAGGGAAAGCGACTTTGTAGAAGAAGTCAAACGCTTCCACGGCATATCGTGGGCCACACCGCACACGAGCAGACACCTTTTGGTACGGGTCCTACCCTACGGTACAAAGTCATACCAAACTAGCAATACCCCAATCCTTCGTTAAATAAATAAATAAAAACACACACACACACACAATAGAAATAACATGAATAATTTAAAACAACCATTCATTATTCATATACTTGAAAATCAAGATTGATTTATACGTAAATTTTACTTAAATTTTAATGAATGAACTTACCACTAACTTGGATAGAGCAGGAGGGCAATCACTGAGAAATTTGACGGCCATGGTCATGGCGGTCGGAAGGGTCTCCTCTCCGGGGATCATCATTTCGATAATATTGCCGCTTACAGTTTCTAACGAAAGGCTCGGACAGTCACTGTTATCCCGTAGGAGCACGTCCACCGCATCATTCGCTGCACCCTTCTCCTCGGCATTATTATTGTTGTTGTTAGTGTCCATGACCATCTTCCTCTCCTCTATGATCTTCTGCACCATCTTCACCATCCTCTGCTTGGCCTGCACAACAGCCACTTGCTTTGTAACTAAAGCCAACGCCTCGAATGAAAACAATATTAGCAATATTATTACAGTTTGAGATAAGAAAAAGATAACCTTGAGAGATTTATACAGTCTTGTTCCTGGAAACTTGATGGGCAAGCAAATCAAGCCTTTTATGAACTCTTCAAATTCTTTCTTCAGGAAGTCCAGATCTTCACCCGGACCAACGCTCATCAGAACTTTGACCAGAATAGTAAATGTGATCTGATATACCCACAGAAACAAAAATGCTATTTATTAACATCTATTTTTATATATCTTCGGTTAAAGTCTATTCCATTGTCAGTTTCTAAAGTTTCATATGCTTTTTTAATTTAATCAGTTTGAAATTGAATTTTTATGATTTTATATTTTAAAATTTCGTTCTTGCTGTTAAGTTTTACCGACGTGATTGATTATGTATGGATGTTCTAAATATATGATATTTATACTAATTCATATCTAATCCATTTTATTCAAGTGATATCATATGCCTATACATGTATGTTAATTTTACTATATTAATTATTTTTCACTTGATTGACTGAAAGCATATATATTTAGTATTTTTTTTTGTTTGTATGTGCACCACATACACCAAACAGTAAATATATATTCATATTCATTTTAAACAATAAGTTTACGTGTATAGAATAAATTTACAGCTGGGTGTACATGTCACAATTCCTTATATATCCAGAATGAAATGGCACATAAGTAGCTTTGTCAATTTAATGGCAAATGGATAAAAGTTAATAACAGTATATGATTAAGTTAAAAAGATTTAAAATGATAAAAGTGCAATGACAAACTTTTGAAGCATAAGAATCAAGAAATTAATAAAATAAGCAACATTAATTAACATGTATGTTTCATGGGAGAATTATATGTTAGAGAGAGAGAGAGAGACCTTTTTGACTTCATCTTGAACGTATATCGGTTGGTGAGAGTGTTGATTCCAAGTAGCCAAGCAACGAGTGACAGAGCGTTCAATGTCTCTGGTGATTCGAGATTTGAGAAGTGCGGATCGAAGGAATCCTCCAATGAGGGAATGAACTTTCCTATGGAGGTTTCCATTCATTTGTAGGATAGAGTGTTCTCCCATCAACTCTCTGATTGATTTAGGATAAGCAGGAACGAACACGTTCCCCTGGTTCTGCAATATCACCTTGTTCGCCTCCGGCTCAGTCGATACTATCACATCGCTTCCTAAAATGCTCGTCTTGAACACACTCCCATACCTGCAGAAACACATACAGAAAATTATCAGAATCTCTTATTCTTATGCTGTTATAAATTTTTTGGGTTTTGGTTTTACGTTTCTCGTTGCTATCATTAATGCAAGAGCAAAACAAAAGAAAAAGTGCGTAGTTTACAGGCTGCAGAAGCAGCAGCCAGAGTTGCAAAGTCTAAGGTCTAGCTAGTAACTGCAGAAGCAGCCTTTTTTCTGCTTTTCCTTGGATATATGGATATGCTCTTATCCAGAAGGAGGCTACAAAGCCTAACCACATGGGGCAACACATATTGATTGAATCACGAGGGTGTTAATGTTGGGATTAATTCTCTACCTGCATTTCTTGAGCCCCATTTAATTTTAAGATCCAGCCTAACACTCAGCTGCAGCTGTTAGTAGTTAATTATTAAATCAACTGGAAGATGCGCAGTACGGTGTGCAGTTATACAGAAATGGAAGAAAAAAAAAAAGTAAGAAAATTTATACATATTTTTTATTTAACTCAAGTAATATTATCAACTATTTTAGAAAAGTATTTCCTCAAAATTCACACAACTATTTTAAAATTTATAGAAAGCAATATTTTGTAATTATATATAATATATATTTTAAAATACATTTGAATGCCTTATAAGCTCAGACTCTTTCATATCCATAAATTTTAGACTTTAATGCACTTGTATGTTCATTATTTATATATTTTTAAACCAATGAATAAGCATAGTTGGCTTTTGCAATAACTATGAAAGATGAATTTTTTCCCCTCTTTCGTAGAATCTGCTTTTACCAAGTAGTATAAACCAAATTTTTACTCCATGGTATTGGAATGTTGAATGTTAAAAGTATTCATATTCCAATATTAGACAGAAGCAAATTATATATATATATATATATATATATATATATATAAAATAACAAATAAATAAAGTAAAACAGCATATCAACAGGTAAATAATTTTACCGATATAATTACAAATAAAGAGCACTTTTCCTCAATTCAAAAGAAGTTTTTTTTTTTCCTTATGCTAAATGGTTTAGGACCACGAAGACAAAACTATCACCGAACGGCCACCAAATTTTTATTTTTTTTAGAAAAAGAAAAAACAGAAACCATATATAGCGTTCTTAAAATAACACTGGGCCTTGGCGGGGAGTAAACTAGAAGACGAGTGTATTTTCACATTGATATGAAATTACCCCCCGATTACTACTTCTTTAATCTTACTGATACGAAGTAAAAATATTCCCAAGGGATTCATTTACCTGATAAACATAAATATAAATATATAAGTATATTAAAAATTGACAATTGACAGTATGTGTGTGTGAAGGAAATGGGTTGCGTGAATGAAGTGATGTAAAGCTCCATTAATCCCTCTTGTCTTGGCGGAGAAGACAAGCAGAGAAAAGAATGAAAATTGTGTAATAATTCATGTGGTGGAGGAGCATGCACACACACACACACACACATGGAAAAGAAATGGAGAAAACAACATACAGAGACTTGCGCTTTTCCATGAAGGCGAGAGGTTGAGAGGCGCAGGCGCAAGCAATGAAATCGAGGGTTTCTCCCAATAAAGGCCAACCGGAGCTTCCTCTGGGAGACTTTCCCTTCTTGGTGTGGCTTTGCTTCAGAAGGCAGAGACACAGAAGGAGAGGCATCAGAACCACCCAGAAAGCTGTCGCCCATTCCATGAGATGGAAAGCCTTGCGTTGAAGTGGGAGATGATGAGTGAGTGCTTCTGAGGTTGGAGCTCATGCAGAGGCGAAAGAGAGAAAGAGAGAAAGAGGAGGTGTTGGACGTTTGATAAGGGAAGAAAAGAAAGAAACTTCTTTTTGTCGAAGGGAGAGAGAAAAAAACGAGTGGGGGAGAGAGAGAGAGGAGATTGTGAAGATCTAGGGCTTGAAACAATCATTTAATGAGGTGTCCATATTGGGTTCACCTAATGCCCCCACGCTCGTTTTTTTTGTCTTCTCTCTATTTAGATAGATATCACTCTCAATTTATCTCCCGGACCCGACCCGAATAATCCCATTATTGTTCCTTTTCTCCCGCATTATTGTTTTATTTTTTTATATTTACCTAAAAATTTTATGTAATTGTTTATATTCTTATTATATTATTTTTTTAATAACATTATAACATGTGTATAATTATTGTAAATAATTATATGATTTTTAAATTTTATTATACACTTTTATTTTATTATTAATTAATTATATATTGATTATGTGTTAGTTAAAAAATTAATATTAAATTTAATGAATTTCCGATTCTAGTATTTTTAAGTATAAAACATTTTATTTATATAAGATGTAAATCAATGAATTTTTTGTCCTCGGAGACAATATTTAAAAAATAGAATCAAACCAATGGATCCAACCAAAAAATTAGTGAATCAATCCTCTAATTAAAATTATTCACGTTTATCCTTTATACATACATACATATATATATATATATATATATATATATATATATAGTTCTGTTATTATTGAGATCTTACATCATAATTTATTTATGGTTAAATAAAAGGAAAGCAAAACCAAATATTTGGATTTTTTTACCATATATAGATGTTTAGGTCTCATCTGGAACGGATTTTATAAATTCTTTATGAGCCAAATATAGATATGTGGGATGAAAAAAAAGAAGAAAAACCTATTAAGGAAGTATGGTTTTGTACAAAATTACATGGCATTAATGACTAATCCATTATTAGTCTTTGTTTCCTATTGCTACAAATTTATTAGTCATATTCAGGAAGGCTTTTTATTTAAATATTATAATTTTAAAAATAAAATATTCAGATCCTACCTTGACAAAATTAGTATACCTAGATGTTTAAACTAATTCGTCATTATAAATGATGAATTTGTCTAACACTTAAAGTTGTACATTTGTATTTTTCTAAAATTATTTTAGTGATTCCCATTGGCAAATCACTTGCATTTTTTTTCTTTAATATGAATTAAGGACGCAGCACTCCCCATGTCAATATATATAATATATAATATGTTATATTATATATATATATATATATATATATTAATATACAAAAATAATTAATATATATATATAATATTCTTAAATTATTTTTTATTTATGTTATATAATATTATTTAATTAAATAAAAATTCAATTATAATAATTTTATTAGTTTCATTAATGGTTATTCTATTATTTATATTTTAATTTTTAAATGCTTAGTTATCTGTTTTAAGTATATATGTTATTTAAATGATTAATCTTACAACAAAATTTAAATTTTACTAATTTTTTATTTTGATGATTTAAAAAACAAAACAAAAAATGTGTAGTAGATTTTATATATGTATTTTTAACAATAATTATTATTATATATTAGATGGAAAAAAATTTTAATTTGAAAATATATGCAAGAACTATTTCATTTGAAAACTTTTATATGTAGAGGGACCTATTGACAATAATTGAGATATCTTTTTCGAATAAATACAAGCAAACATAAACAAAGGTAATTGTTCTAATAAAAGGTTATTAGTTCTGTAACAAAATATTCTTAAATTATGTTTTGAAATAAAATTATGTTGGGCTTATATATCTTAATTTTTATTAAAAAAAATTAAATTTCAAAATATTGACCATATATATATATATGAGTTATGTAATTTTGATAGATTACATTTTTTTCTCTACTTCACTTGTATTCATAGAGTAGAAACAAATCATAGGCAATTTTTAAATTTTACTTATTTTTTATTTTGATGATTTGAAAAACAAAACAAAAGAAGAGTAGCAAATTTTATATATGTATTTTTAATAATAATTATTATTATTATCACTTTGGAGATGGCAAAAAAGTTTTAATTGAAAAATTTATGTGAGAATTGTTTTATTTAAAAACTTTTATTTGTGAAGCAGTTTATTATTATTATTATTATTATTATTATTATTATTATTATTATTATTATATTAAACTTTGTATAGAGTTCACAATTCCCATTATTGAGCCTTTTTTTTTTAATTGAGAATCAATGAGAGAGATGTAAGGTTAGTTGAATGAATTGAGTTTATAAGTGATTGATAATTTAAAAAAAAAACTTTATTATGCCATCTAAACCTCTTAATAGAAAAATACTAAAACATTATTAAATCTAAATAATAATAATAATAATTAGTACTATTATTTAACATAGAAAGAATCTACTAAAAAGATTAATTTGTATTCTTTTTTATTGTAAATGATCAAAATTAAATAAATGAGAATTTTGAAAATCTTATAAAAAAATAATTACTTAAGAGATATATATGTTTAAAACATATATTAAGTGTTTAAACACTATAATTAAAAATTAAAATTGTAATTATAAAATAAATATTAATATAGTTATATTTATTTAATTAAATAATATTATATATTATAAAAATAAATAATATTATATATATATATATCAATATATATATATATAAATTATATATATTTATATTATACTATATATATATATATATATATATACACACACACATACGTGTCAAAATTTATTCTGAGGAGACGAATCACTTTAGGCATTTTGGTATAATATTTTGTCAGAAAGAAATCTGAGTAAAAAAGTTTCCTTTTATAATATTATACTACAAATCTCTACTCAGGAACCACATTTAAACAAAATACATTTAACAACGTCACGTACATAGACATTATGATGAACCTTCTTACCATTTCATTAACTACAAAAATTCCTATTTGGAAAGAGATTTATAAGGCATTTGGTTACTTATCAAATATCTGTCAGCCGTAAATGCGTATGTCTCCACAAATTGGGCGAGCAATAATTTATCGGGCCACATCGATTTCTCGGCGCACTTTCAGAAGGATTATTGAATATCGAAGCTGATAATTTTAATAAATAGATCTTGTATTGATTAATTAACCAGTCCATTTACACTTAGAAAAAATTAGTTTATTTTATTACATATTAATACCTTGTAAATCAATAATATTCATAAATATTAATAAAACATTAAATTTAATAATATATTGTGATATACAAATAATATAATAAATTTAAAAATTTTCATAAAATTAATTACATAAAATTGATAAAAAAAAATGACGATAATATAATAATTGAGAAGGCACACTCATAAATTATTTATACATTGAATTTTTTGTTTTAATTTTAGACAATGTCAAATTATATTTATAATCACTTATTAAAAATTTTAAGAAACAATTAATTAATTAATTTTTTATTAACTCATAAGAATTTATTAACTTTGAAAAATAATTTATTAATTTCTTTAATTATTTTGAAAAATTCTACCAATTTAAAACATTTTTAACTTAAAATGCAATTAATTAATTAATTATTTTTTGTTGACTTTAAAAAATTTATATAAATTAATGACTTTATTATTTTATTAATTATAAAGAATTTATGTACTTTAAAAAAATCTTAATACATATATTAAAAAAAAAGTATTATAAAATTGGTAGTAAATATCTCAACAATACCTTTCAGATTAAAATTTTAAAATAAAATTAGAATTTTGAGAACAAATACTCAGAAATAAATTTTAGTTGGCATCTGTTTGAAGAGTGTGCGTGTGTAATGTATCCAAAAATATGATCCCAAATACAAAGATTGCATATTATCTCCTACAAAATTGCACTTCCAAGTCCCAACAAAAATAATTTTTGTATCTGAGTCCTTGTGGGTCTGTGTAGCAGAGCCTAACATTGTATAATTTAAAAAGGTATATAAAAGTATGATCCAATAATGCCAGAGCAGTCATTAGACCAATCAAGCATGTAAATCTGCTTAGAGCAGGTCAATACAAATCATACGAGCTGTCTATCATGGAAAAGAATCATTCACAAATCACAATACGTATTGTCTTAATCAGTGACATTTTTTGACTTTGCTTAATGCGTGTGAAAAGTTCACGATTGGTGGAGCATTGTTAGATTGGATTGTTTCTCTTGTGATCACTTTATTCTCCATCTCTCTTTTAACCTCTAAATTTGCAGACTTTATTTTGTATTTTCCTTGAATATTAATTTTTTTTTGGTTCATGAATCCAGGACTGTTGTGATACTGAATTTTTAAATTTTGATCGTTGTAATGTAATAGTGTGCACGAATGGTTGTTGTTCATATAAGTATTTGCTAGGGTGGATTGATATATTCGTATTTCAAATATACGTATATATTATCTTCATATTTGATTTCTCAAAGTTTTATTACTTTATTATAGTCATTCCAAATATATATAAAATATTATTTTTTATGTATTTTTAACCTGCCAACAGATATAAATGAATTGAATGACCTAACTTATAAAATTGATCTAGTCTAATTATTAAACATATGTCTAGTTGTTATTGAAATATGACATGACAAAAACACTAACAATAATTATGGTGGAGAAACTGCCAGTTAAAATGCAATACAGTATAGTTAAATTTTTAACAAATCAAAATGTAAATTCAGTATTTTTTGTTAGAAAATCCAACAAACACACACACACACACACATATATATATATATATATTATTTGTATGAATTAGTTATTCATATTAAAAAAAATGTAAAAAAAGTAGCTGAGGAAAACTCCAATTTCGTATATTTGCTTCGTGCCTTTGACATTTTTTATGCTAGCAGGAGAGATGCATGAAAGTCATTCTCTTACAACCCAAAAATATAACTAAATAAGTCTCAAATATGTTGTCCTTTTTATAAGTTACTTTATAGTAGATTTTATCATTGTTTAAAAAATTTGCTCGCTCTAATAAGTTTGATCCAAAAATGTAAAATCTGATTTAAAAAGTTTATTCTATAAAATAGGCTAGTCTTATCTTTTTTCTTTTTTATAAGTCTAATTTAAATTTTAAAAATTTGAATCAATATTTTAATAAAAAAATTTAGTGTAAGATGATATAATAATTCATTTATATTTACAACTTCTTTATATATAATCATATAAATAATAATAACAATTAGCTATGTTATTTATTTCAAATCTTAAATAATAAATAGATTTAATTATGATTTTAAAATATTCACTTAATAAATTTGATAAAAAATATAAATAAAAATCAAATAAAAAGACAACTATTAAAAAATGGGTTCAGAGCTTTCTTAAACTCAAATTCAATATTAATTTTTAAAAACCACTAAGTCCACTTTGTAGCTTTGAGTTTCTCAATAAAATTGGAGTATTGCAAATTGTATTATATAAACAAAAAGATATTGAATTCTATTCCAAGTTATCTAGTCAACATCAAGCAAGTTATATCTTATGCATATATCAAATCATAGAAGCATTTAAATATCTTATCCGACGTATCAAGTAAGATATAAATTTTTTATGAGGGGGCAAAAGGACAAGAAGATACGATGGAACAAACTATTGCTTTCCCTTTCCCCTAACTTCAAGTCTCTCTATTTTTTCATTCTAAATTTCATTCATTCATATAACTGAAATTAAGGTTGTATACCATATCATTCCTTGATTTACTTGATTAAATAATTTAATTTATTTTAATTGTGTAGTTTTAATTCTTTCAAAATTAAAAAAAAAAAATCTTATTAAGGGGGTGGCAATGAAAGGTCTAATCGTATATCAGTTGGTGCTGGGCTCAGCCTTTCAGCAGAAATGTCTAATCATTCGAAGGGTGTGGATATGTATGCACTCCTTGGGGTGTAGAGTCCAATGCTATAAATTAATACTCTTTTTTTTTTTTTTTATAAATTTATAATGGTTAGGGATAAATTTAGCATAAGTTTATATGATTAATTATTATAAATTTAATTTAATAAATTATTATATAATAATTAATTGAAGTTTTCTTATTTTAGTTAGACCTAATTGTAGAATAAATAAGAAAAAAGTTAAATTCTTCACCTAATGATGTATGATAATAAATTTTTATCAGAACTTATCCTTTTTAATCTAATTTATACAATCAAATATCATTTTATGTAACAAACTTAATAGGCCCTAACAACACATGAAAAGGAAATAAATTATTCAAATATTTTAAAATATCTACATCTAATTTGCAATTTATTTATTTTAACTTGAATAGTTATAAATAATATTTTTTAAAAATTGTTAATTTCGGCTTTGCTGATTGGTTTTCATTTATGTTTTGTTAGAATATAGTAGTGTAACTAACTAAATAACAGTTCAAAATTTTGAATATGTATAAATTATTTTAACAAAATAGATAATAATAAATAATAATTTAAAAATTAATTGATATCAATATCACACGATTCCATTGGTGTTCAGATGACTTGAGAGTCCGTAAACTTGAATCACGTACATCTAAAATACTAATATATATATAATCTATCATGTCAACAAAATTTTTAGTTTTGAAATTATAGAGACTTATTTACAAATTCTTAAGCTGTAAAGAATTTAGATAGTATATATTACTGGAGCATCTTTAGTAAAATAGAATTGCTAGATAAAAATTTAATTATTTAATTTTTTTATTAATAATTATGCACAATAATTAATAATCACACATGGTCTTAAATTACTCTTTTATTTTTAAATATGAATCACTAAATTTTTATTTAACGTTCTACCATTAATATTAAAAATTTTCAATAAACACATCCACCACAGATAGTGATCCTGGCGCAAATGATATAACTATATGTAAAATTATAAAGGAGAGTGAGATTTGGCATTTGTCATCCATTATGTAATTGTTTAGAGGCCGCCATAAAGATTTGATTGGTTGGTACTACATTGAGGAAAAGGGACAGAGATGCTGGTAAAGTGCATAGTCGAAGAAAATATTAGTTAGTATTAAATGATAATTAATTTAATATGTTAATTATAATTAATTATTTTTAAAATAAATTTTACCTTTTTAATTGAATAACTTAATTAAAAACCATTGTTACATAAATATATTAATACCGACGATTATATGTTTATAGCAGTAGCACTAAGTTTGGGTGGATTCAGTGGGCACATGAGAGAAAGAAAGCTGAGTGGCCCAAAGGAAGGCGCCGGAAAGACTGTGTGTCTTTTTCTCTTCTTCCCACTTTCCATTGTATCCCACCGTCTTGTCTGTGTCCTTCCTCAGTTTCCACTCTCTCTCTCTCTCTCTCTCTTTCTCCCTTTCATAAATGGCTTCTAAGCATCACAGATCACAGTGCAGCGTGCCAAAAAGTGAGCCACCCAGAATCTGAATTCTTTATAATTGCCCTTCATCTAATGATTTACGTTAAAATATTACATGTATTATACCATACTACACACAAGAATTGTTCTACTTTCTCATGCACAATATTATGCAAATCAAAATCAGATCAATCCTGACGGATTGTGTGTCTTTTCATGGATTTTGAAGTTGATAAACGTGTGGGTGTGCGAAAACTATAGAGTAAGCATCAAGTGGTCCGTTTTGTGCATGTGAACAGTGGTGCTGTATTATGAATGGCCCTCAATGCTACTGCAGAATGGACCATACCCATTACCCTCCCTCGTATTATTATTATTATTCATCGTGGCCCTGCAATTACTCCCATCACGCCCCCTCCAAATTACAGCCTCATCCTTATCATTCCCAAATTATATTCCAATCACTCACACTCTTATGTTTGGTCACCATCTTGGGGTCTACCTACAGCTTCATCATGTTTCAACTTTGATATCAGTTTGCATTTGCAGGCCCTACTTTTCGATTTGATGTGTTGCATGCTTTCCAAAGTGAATTGATGGGTTTTACGATAAAGTTGAAAGCTAGAGAGCAACTGAAAGATTGGTCCATGGATTCCATTAGATCAATGATGAAGTCAAGTCACATATAAAGACCTAGGAAATAGGCCAAGGCCCGTGTATTAAAACTAGAAGCTTGATAGGTTGAGAACAACATTTTTGCCTAAAGTCAAAGATCAACTCGCTTCAGGTGCTTCAAGTTGCACATTCAGTGTTTCATAACAAGTTATATTTTACTACAAATGTTTAAATATAACCAAATACACATGTGAAACTATGTGCAAGAAGTTGCTTCCTAACTTCAACAATCATTGGGGACTAACATCATAACAGTGATGAAAATACAGAGATAAAAAAATTAAGTGATGTTCACATGGACTCCTGTAATTAATTATGATTGAGATTTAACTTATTCATTTAGGTCCAAAATAAAAAAATATATTTAAATTCTATTTTAAAATTCATATACCAATTTTGTAACGTGGCCTTCGTTCAAGAAATTAGACGTGTATTCCCATTATAATATAGATGAACATACTAAAACAGGGGAAAGAGTACATAACATGACTTTCTTCAACTATTTCACGTATCTCCCTACGCTTGAACATAATCAAAATCTAATTCTTATGTCTGAATGCTCCTCGTTTCTCATCAAAAACCTGTTCAAAGTGAAAATATTGAAATTCTGCATATAGTGGCAGCTTTCTTATACAGTCAAACATAAGTGTGGAAGAGAAAAACAGAGTTGTAGCAAGCATATCTGAATATAACTCAATTACTCAAATATCAATGAGATTATATTTAGATACCATGAGTAAATCCAATAATATAAACTCATTGTGTATCATTCATAGTTATGTGCTACTCTTCAATACGCCAAGCCAAGCATTTGATGATTCTAATGTAACATACAGTATGAAATGAACACAAATTGCAGCATGCAACCCCTCGAAACTGAGAGAAAGGCAAGGCAACAATGGATTTCTTAGAGATTCCAGCTGAATTATTATCAGAATTAGCCTCTTACAATAGCAACATTACTCTTCCATTTGCTCTAAAGACACCATAAGTTAATAAGCTCTGTGCTATACATTTTGTTCTGCTTTGTTCCAGTGGGCAGTGACGAATATTATCTCTGCACTGTCGCAAAGATTCAAAACTTGCCATAACCAGTGATAGATAGGACTCCATAAGTCTCCTGACATATACACCCTTTAAAGGAACTTCACTATCTGCTGCAATGAACTTACTGGACAATCAAAAATGGAAATAAACACAAAGAAGTAAACTAACATTTAGAAGGTAAATTAAGCTCAGAGGTGTCAACCATTTGCAATTATGTATTATTGGACCATTCATAAGGTTATGTAACATTTGCAGGATGAGGAGTAAAACACTTTCGCTAGATACTGATTAAGTTAGTTATAGTACTCAGTGCTTTATTCCACGATGTTGTTTCCCCAGAAGTCATATACAAGGACGAAGAGAACATCAAATGCCCACAAAGCAAAAAGATTAAGTTAGGGGATATATACAGCAAAAACTATTCGAATAAGGATGTGTGTTTCTAATAATTAAATAACTCAGATGGTCTGAGCTTCGAGCACTGTAAGAGAAGGTTGAAGGAACCTAATTGTGTGGGAAGGCATCGATCTCTCTAGTTTTCATAGTATAAAACCAAACCAAAAGATGATCAGTTTTGGCAATTTGTTCTGGGACTATCTTTTGGGCAAGTTTTAGTCTTGGCCCAATGCACTTTTTTTCAGACATTTTGGCTAAAAATAAGCCCATTGTAAAAAGTAAATGGGCCAAAAAAAAGTAAAAAGTAAACTAGCCTAAATAGAAATACTGCATTTATACCCCTGAACTCGAAAGTTTGAAGTGATAGGAATATAGAAGTACTACCAACAATAACGGTAACTTACGAAGAAATAATGGCAAACAATGCAAGGGGTAAAATTAAAACCTTAGAAAATTTTTATTTGAGCTAAGTTATATTAGGATTGAGTTAAAATTTCTTAGGGACCATTGTTGGAGAAAAAAAAAATCTTAATATGTATTAAATTCTATCAATCTCACATTATTGCTAAATAACCTTTTATGCCATCAAAATTTTATTAAAAGCCTTCATATTTGCCTTGTTGCACAGCCCATGAACCGTATGCTAACGAGTATGATACTAGAAACTTCTTCCCTAGCTTGGATCAAAGAGTAAGATAAGGAGATCTGAACTCCTCCTTCCCTCTTTCTCATTCACTTTATTTCATCTTTTCCGTGCGTCTGCGTGATTCTTCAAGTGCTACCCAGTGCATTAGTAGCCATGATTTTAATTAGAGACTTTAAAACAGGTATCACCCATTGGGTGAGCTCCTTTTTGCCTATTATTTTGATAGGTTAGGTTAAAAATTTTTGAACTTATTAAACATAGTGGGATTAAACTAATATGTAAGGATGATCAAATATTGGATCAGGTCGGGTTTGAATATAACTCGGGATCCAGTTCAATATGACTCGGTATATGATTAGGTTAGGATTGAACGAATTTATATTTATTTTTAAAATTATTTTTAATTAATAAAAAAATATTTTTTAAATAACAATGAAAGAAAGTAAGATTTTAAGGTGAAAAAAACAAAATGACAACAAATTAAGATTTTGAATGAAGAATAGTTAAGATTTGAAATAAATTGATATGTTTAAAATTTATTATAAATAAAAATAAATAAATTAAATTATAAATTTTAATATTTAATAAATTAAAAAGCATAATGAAATTGGGCCATGCCAAATAGAAATTAAATTCAAAACTTGTCCTAACTTGACCTAATAATTTTATAACCTTTTTTTTTTTTAGTTTTGACTAGGCTAAACTCAGTTAGGTTGGTCGGGTCATGGAACTTATATTATTGGTTTATGTTTAAAAATTTAATATTTGATCAACAATAGACAATATAAATAATTTTTTTATTAATTAAATATTTGACTTGATGGTAAAATATTTTATTTACATTTTTTTAACTTTATTTTTTGCAAACTCATATAGTATGTCATGTTTAACATTTCAACTCATCAAATTTAAGTCTATTTAAAAAAAGTTAATTCATTTAATCCACAAGCCAACTCATGTAGCAGAAATTGATATGATTTGATAGCCTGAATTTTAATGATATCATGTTTGTTGTTAAATTTTTAAAATATTGATACAGAAATTTTTTTTAAATTGATAATAAATTAATAATTAATAAATGAATAACTAATTTATGCATTTCATTATCATTTTATTCAACTTTATCTCTTGTATTTAAAAATAAATATGAAGGAATTTTTAATTTGTCGCAGGTCTATTGTCTTCTTTCGAGGGTTGAATTTAGTATATTTAGAGAGAAATATATAGTTTTAATAGTTAAAAATAAAAAAATACGTAATTTAGTAGTTTAAATTAATTTTAATAATCATTTACAATATTTAAAGATTAATCTCACGATATAGATGAAAGAGTCGCGAGATTGAATAATGCGCAATTCCTGAAGATAGAGTCCTTGTTTCGGCATTTGTCGTAGCTTATCGTTTCAGACATCCCTATCGCTTAGGTATTGATTGGACCAACATTCCCAAATTACAATGCATTCCCTTTAAATTTCTCGCCCAACCAGAGCAGGCAAAAGTAAAAATCTTTAGGCACATTTCGTTTATATAATAAATAAATACATGAATTAATTATAAAAACACATAAAAATATTTAAAGTTTTTTTTTATTAAATTCCAATTTATGTATTTAAAGAAACAAGAATCAGACATTGACTATGAACTACGGTCTTCAATCTTTCTGTTTGGGGTTTTCCACAAATTTTGACTTTTTTTTTGTTGAAAATTTTGAGTAAAAATACCAAAAAATAAATATTTTGAGTGAAAGCCATACCAATCATGAGAAAACGTCAAAATGCTTAAACAACATTTAAAATAAAAATTTAACGTCACTCTTTATATATATACACACACACACACACACACACACACACACACACGTACGTTGACTCTATATATTAAAATATTATATATATATATATATAAAATATGATATCAAATGTATTTTTTTAATTGTATCATAATGGAAGAAAATATAACAGTAAAGTAGTGAAGAAAATGTAATCTATTAAAATTATATAACTCATTAAATTTTATACAAAATAATTATACACTAGATGAATTATCATAAATATAAAGAATTATAAAAATTTTAAATTTTAAAGTATCAATTATTATGTATCAATCATAAAAAGACATGAAAAAAAAGAGACAATGTACTTATAGCTCTAAGCCTTTTTGTTTTTTTCCAAATTTTCATAGTGTAAAATACTAAAATATAATGACTGAAATTAAATTTTAAATTTTTATTTAATTAAATAATATTATGTAAAAGATAAAAAACAATTTAAAAATATTTTAGATAATATAAAAAATAAATATATAATAAATTTAATCAAATACATTAACATATTCTCACATTCCAAAAGAATATGTAACCCATTGATCAATATAATCTATCAAAATTTTAATCTAACTTATTAAAATTTACACCTAACAATTACATACTAGATAAATTTCATAATTGCAAAAGGACGACAAAATTATATATTTAAAAGCATGACGAGTATAACACCAATCATAAAATCTCCAATGCTCTAACACATTCTATCAGTTTATCTTTATTTAAAAGAAATATTTTAACAACGGTCAATAATCTCCTTCACAAACTTCAAATGAGGCAGTTTACGTATAACTTTTTAAATTAAAACTTTTTACCATCCCACATATAATAATAATTATTTATGTTATTATTAAATAATTAAATAAATATTAATAAAATAAAAAATAATATAATTATAAGTTTTATTTAATTAAATAATATTATATCTATATCTATATATATAGATATATATGAATTACTTAATTAATTAATTATATATTATATATACACACATCAGTCAGTGCTACACTCATGATTTAAAACAAAAAGTGATTTGCACTGTAAATTTATAAATATAACTTTAAACATATAGATACGATGCTTTTGTTAGAATAATATTTTGCACAAAAAAGATTCATAATGTCATATTTAGCTCAAATAGCTATTCTCCTCACCTGTCTTTGTTGATGGAAATGTCCATTTCTTTCCACACTTGGCGATACCTCTATTAAAATACGGAGAAGAAATATATATATATATATATATATAAAACATAGTGAAGAATCTATAATGAAACAATTATTGGTCTATCCACTATAAGTGCAAAACCAACGGCAACGTTTGAATTTTGCGACACTAATGATTTACGTGCGCATTGTCCCTCTCAAAAATCACAAGGCCGAAAGCTACAATTTCATATCTTCAAGAAAATTATATTATTAATAAAAATTATTATGAATTGTATATATAGTAAGTAGACTAGAGACACAACAATTGCGGAATGTGGATGTTTAAAAAAGATACAATTTCGTATATATACTTCCCGACTTATTGACCATAAACCCAGGTCAATCCTTTCGTGTAAACTTGGTACTTCAAATTTTGTCGTACAGGAAACAAAAAGGAAAATTACTAATAAACGTAAATGATTGGAATAAAACCAACCTTACTTTATTTACTCACAAATGAATTATTTATCAATTTATTTTTTAAAATTAATTTCACAATTTAATCTCTTAAAATTAAAATACTTTTTAAGTCAGTCCATTATAAATAAAATTATTGTTATCAATAATGTGATTTCATTAGCCTATTGTTAATAGAATTAATCGGTCAATCTACATTTTTAGATAATGATAATTAAAGTAATAGACAATAAAAACATGTTATATATTATTACATTTATTAATTTTATCCAGAATAAATTACACAGATCTCCTTTAAATTTTAATAAAATCACATATATATTTCTTTTATTTTCAAAAGAAACAAAAAATTATTCTACACTGTATTCCAATTAAAAAGTTTTCTATCAAATTATCCTCCGTTTAAAAATTTTTGTCAGTTAAAAAAATATGCATTTAGGTAAATAAATGCTATTAAAATTGAAAAAGAAATTATAAATGAAATCGAACTAAATAATTATATACATCACCAAATATAAATAAAGCTATGGTCCTATGACAATAAACAAATGAATAAAAAGCAAGTTGGACGCGGAATATTAATTGGGCGTGTCAGTTGAAACTGAGAACCCGTCATGGCCGGTATCCTTTTGTCTCTTTCGTTAAAACACCTTCCTTAATTTCTTTCTTACAGTACAATTCACAATCTTTCTCTCTTTCTTTTTCTCGCTTCTCAAATCTACCGTCCAAACGCCCAAAAAATCATGACCGGCTCTTCTGCTGCAGCTCGCAAGGTTTGCCCTAGTTTCTTCAATTTCCTTCCCTCTATCTTCCGTTTTCAATCGATTATTTTGTTTACGTTCTTTTATTTTGACTCTGATGTGCAGGCTCTCAGTAAGATTGCCTGCAATAGGCTTCAGAAGGAACTCGTGGAGTGGCAGGTCAGTCCTCCCGCTGGTTTCAAACACAAAGTCACCGACAATCTCCAGAGGTATTCTTTTTCTTTCATTTTCCTCAATTTCATCTCGGGATTTTGTTTCTTGTTAATCTGTTAGACATGAATTTTTCAATTGCCGGCTGTTGCTTGGGTTTTTTCGGAAGTCAGACAGACACTGCTTCCTAGTGTAATTGATTTAGTGGGTGTTTTTTATTTTTTATTTTTTGGGCTAAATCCCAGCTTGGTGGTTTTCCCCTCTAAAGTTGTTTCTTTTTTTCAATTTGGTTTATTGGTCTTTTTGTTTACCTCGCCCCCATTGTTCCATTAAATTGTTTTTATCCATTTTTTTTTCAAAGGTGGGTTGTTGAAGTGACTGGAGCTCCTGGGACACTGTACGCCAATGAAACCTATCAACTTCAAGTTGACTTTCCCGAGCATTACCCCATGGAAGCTCCACAGGTTACCCATAAACCCTGGGACTCTTTTATCTGTAACATATATGAATGAACCTTTTGTAATGATGTCTGATGTTCACTAATGCTGTTCTGTTCTGACTTTTATTATGAACGGTTTAATAGGTCATATTTTTGCATCCGGCTCCATTGCATCCCCATATATACAGCAACGGGCATATTTGTCTAGGTATGTGTGCGGTTATGTAATACTAATTTTCTAGACGGTATTTACTTTTTTTCATGGTTAAATTTGTTCAATCCGCTATTCTTTCTTTTCTTTTGGGTTAACATTGTCACATCCAATTTTATGTTTTTGTTATGGAACAGCCTTTCAATGGAGGGTTTTGGTACGTGTAGTTCCATTTATGTTACGTACGTTTAGTTTTCTGTTATCCATGTTTTTACTGACTAATAGTGACTATTTCTTCGCTTCTTGTCAATTGCTTGTGTTTTTTTTTTTTTGGATAAGATGAGATTCATGACTATGATTGCTTACTAAGATGTAACGGGATGAGTGTGCCATTGAATATGTAGTTTAAGCTCCACACGGATGTCTTAAAAAATAAATTTACCCTCTCAATTGAACATATCTTTCTCTGAAGTAGTTAAGCCAGAAATGTAAAGGACAAGGAGATAGCAAAACTGTGGCATACCTGGGGAATAGTAGAAGTTTGGCTATACATGTTCTTTTCTATAACTTTTGTCTATTGTCTTCAAGTATGCATTTCTTTTTCTGTGTATTTAAAATTATTTTCAAATTCAGATTTTAAGGTGTCTCCTCTTATGCAGGCTCAACTTAGTGACTTGAGCTGCTTATCGTTTTTTTCCCTCTCTAGTCTTTTCCCCATTTTGTCTGAGTGGTATCTTTGGGAGTTCTTATTGCAAAACAGTCAAGTCTTCCATAAGATACAAATCTTCGACTTAGAATTGTGCATATAGTTTATTTGACAAATGGCTCTTCTCTCTCTCTCTCTCTCTCTCTCTCTCTCTCTCTTCTGATTGATTTTGCAAATGCTTATTGGCTGCAATGAGGGTTTGCTGACTGTGAGTGGTGAAGGAAGCTAGAAATGCATTATTATTTCGATCAATTCAAGCCTTTGAAGTTAAAAATGCTTTTAAGCCACTTTGCATGTTGAGGATGTGTATCAGTTGGTTTGCGTATGGTGGTGATAGCATATAGCACACACATAACATCTTATTCTAAAAATGAATCCCTTTCTCTTTCTTTGGGGTTGAGAGGTGGGGAAGGAAATGAAGAAGCATTAGCTTTTGTCTCCAACTGCCTCATGATTTCGTCAGTATGATGTATGAATATATTGTTTACTTTTCACCTTCCTCCTTTGGGAATTTGATGTTTGAAGACATGCACCTTGACATCATAGTCTCTTTTCTATATTCAATTATGATGATAATGGCAATGAAATTCTGTGCATTCAAATCAATCATAGGCTGCGAAAAATAAAGCAGAACTTAATCGGTAGTTTTGCCTCTTGGTGGTGAGCTGACATTTAATATGTTTAATGAACTTACGCAGATATATTGTATGATTCGTGGTCCCCAGCTATGACAGTTAGTTCTATCTGCATCAGTATTCTCTCAATGCTTTCAAGCTCAACTGTGAAGGTGTGAATTTAGTGATTGTAAATCTTTCCTTTCCCAGTTTCATTCATTTCAACGGTAGTTATACATATACATGATTTAGATGTGGTAGGATACTAATTCCACAAAGCATATCAATTAATTTGTTTCAACTAGGTTTTGATCAAAAACTAAATTAAAAAAATGATTAGAAACTTCATTGATTACTATTTTAGATTATACATGTGAGCATACGCTAATCAGTTTTCTTCATCTAAAGAGTTGCATTTTGACTTTGCAAACGACTCTGATCTTGATCTCTCTTGCAGCAACGCCCTGAAGATAATGACCGCTATGTAAAGAACTGCAGAAATGGCAGATCTCCTAAGGAGACAAGGTGGTGGTTCCATGATGATAAAGTATAATAACTGGTTTTCTTTAATGAATTCACAAAAGTAGAGTAGAGGTAATCCATTTGAAAGAAAAACGAAGACATGGGGAAAGGCGTTCTGAGAATCCAGGATATTTTATTGCATAATAACAATCTGTAAATTGGCATTGCCTGGTATTTGTAAAGGAAGAGGAAACTCAAGCAACCTGAAGAGGAAACAAACTTGGAAAATTGTGGTCATGGGATGAGAGGTCATTGGATCTGGATGTAGATGGTCCTATTCCCCCCATGATTGATTATTGGTCATGGTTAATGCTTTTGGTTCTTATGATTTTCCGATGTGTCCTACTACCATTTGCTAACTTTATCGAACATATATAAGACAACTGGTTGGTATATTATAAACCCTGTGTTGTGTTCTTTCATACTTTTAATAGGAACATTTTTGGGTGTTAAATGTGGCATCAATGTCACAAAGGAGTGACACAATTTCCATCCTTCATTTGCGAAGTGGTATCTTTGTGAGAACGTCTCAACCATTTGTTGGGATTGTGTTACTTATTTCTGGCATTAGTGCCATAATGGCACCAAAGAATAATCCGATTTTATATGAATTTTTATGCTAGTGCTTGTGGTGTACAAGAGACTATTCTCAGTTTTTTACCTCAAAAGTTGTAGGGATGCCAAGACCAATGGCACACGAATGTTTCAGAAGAACAAATAGTAATAGAAGTACTTTACTGTCAAACACATATTTTACCTTCTGTAATAGTATCTTACGTTTTTGTATATGTAACCAAGATGTAAAAAGAATTGTTGTAATATGTAATAAGAAATATTAGAATTAATATAATTACGGTTATCATCTTTCCTAATTCACACAAGCAAGAAATTATGTATCTTACCATTAAAATCAAGTATAACTTGATTCGGTACATTATTGTGATTATAACTTGTAACGGACATGGGTTTATATCACTGTTTTTCCCGCATCATGGGATGCACCCCGTATCTCAGAGCAATGTACACAACATTTGTATGAGAACACATACTCAAAATAATGTTAAGCAGCAAGACTTAATTCGGTAATAGGATCTAAGCTGTGTTAATGCAAAGAGTATTTAGTTTCAATTAGGACTAGGCTTATTATGTATTATTTTTACATTTTTGTTATGTTATTTTTCAATTAGAAAATTACAAGTGTACGTTTAATTAATAATAATGTATAATTTAATTTAAAAATAATACAGTTATCTATAATAATTATACACATGATATAAACAAATTATATAGAAGTTTTAATTCCTTTCAATTATTCTTAGTAATAAATTTTTGTGAACCATCCATGATTACGGCGTGCCATATTTTATGCTAGAACACCATGTATGGGATGAATTTAGTGAGAAATAAAAAGAATAAAAAAGAGTGGAAAAAATATTAAGTGGAATCTCACGGTACAATATTTTCTCTCTCCTCTTTTATATTCTCTATCTAACTGAATTCACCGTTGCATTTAGTTAATAAATGCTGGGATCAAATTATTAGAACACCCTCTTTGTTTTTCTAATTTTTTTGAACAAAACAAAGTAAAACTTAGATAATAACATAATTTTAGTAAAGATTTATATCAGCTGAGAATATATCAAAGACATTGAGAGCATTTTTTCAAAGCAGAGTAAGACAAAATGTATACTGAGGTCCTCAGGTATTTCATATCAAAAAGCACTCCTAGAGATATCATGCATAATAAAAAAATAAGGCACAAGCAGAATAAAAAATAAGATGAAATAATTATATATATATATATATATATATATGTGTGTGTGTGTGTACACACACATAGAGGGGTGAACCGAAGTAGTTAAGAGCAGTCGCAAGCGACCCTACCACTTCTTACAGTCCAAAGCCAGAAAAGTGGTGCAAAATCCATGGCTCCAATTAGCATGAGGAAGGAGATGAGAGTGCAGAGCAAGAATCAACACTCTCAACCTCAGCAACAAGAATGGTCATCGCAGAAGCAGCCATTTCAGAGGAAAGACAACAGCAATCAAGACCAGTCCTGCAATGATGAAGACTGGATGGTCATGTTGCTCCAGAGCGATAACTCTCTAGAAAACGAAGTAATCACATTGACGCTGGATCAGTACGAGAGGCATCTGCAACAATTAAAGAAAGCAATGGAAGACGAAGGAGATGATGACAGCAAGAAAGCCAAGACCCATCATCAATTCTCGAAGCCACCTCAAGGTGCAAGAAACACTCATCAACTCCACACTAGCCCAACTCTCAATTTGAAAGATCCAATCGAATTTCCTATTCTCAAAAGAAGCTCCTGAAATTTTTGCCATACCGCAATCTCTACTCTCATTATTCAACTAGCTGTCCCTATGTTCTTCAAGGATTAGGTACTCGACAAATTCAAATTTCTTGCGCATTTTGTAATTTTTGTTTCATGTACTACAGATTCTGTTTCAATGAATTTCTCACCTGTTGTTATAATTTGGGAGTTAGTAGTGTCATGTATTGGCTTCACAGGTATTAAATTTTTGGTGGCTCGGAATGGAAATTTTCTGCTTGTACGATGTGGGAAAATGCCATATTCTCACTAACTGATTCCCATGGTTTTGGTGTAACTGTTGGCTGTTAGTATGTTTTTAGGTTCATCAGTTAATAAGCTAACATTGCAAGAAACATTCTTAGTTTCTTACTTTCTATGTGAAAAAAAAGATGTTCAACGTAGTGAGTGTTTTAAAAATGCCTGTATATATGCTGCATGTCCCCACTCTCCACCTCCCTCTTTCCATTCTTTTGAGTACTGTGTGATCTTGAGGCCTTGGAATATAGAATGTATTAGACCTTAATTACATACTTGTTTTATGAGTGGTAATAATAACTCACAGAGTAACCCCTAGGTCAACAAGTGGTGTATCTATACCTGTTCATAAAATTTAGAAGTGAATCTTGCCATTGACTATTGTTAAAAAGCTGCGAATTCTCTACAGATTGTATGGCATATCTTCTTTTTAATCTATTTTGAAAATTTTGTTGTTCTTTTTTTCCCCCAAATCCGTACAAAGCAGAGTCCTACCTATTTATCAAAGATTTTGTAATCGACCTTTTGATATGCTTTAGTTCATTAAACCTCTTGCACGCAACGTTTACTTAACAGTGTATCACGTAAAGTTATAATTAAAAGTGAGAAGAAAGCATGCTTGATCTATGCTAAAAGAGTTATTTCCTATGAAAATGAAAGAAGAAAGCATGTCTAGGTAAGTGTTTTTTGTTGTAAGCTTTTAAAAGAAAACGAATCAGCATGACTGAAGAGCTTTGAACTTTCTTAGCTTTGTCTCAGATAGCCATTCACCAAATTAGGCTGCATTCGAAGTCTTTCGATACCTCTCACTATCACACAGACCTCTGCTCACTGATCTAAGTTTCACGAGCAAATTGGTCAAAGAGGAAAAAGAAAACATTGAGAAGCATTGTCCAGTCTTTAAAGATTTGTATACTCAACCTTTCCTTGAAACTGACTGACAATTTTGAGGAAGCACTGTTCAAATCCTGCGGACCTGAGAAAGTAGGGAAACTTGGTCGTCACATTTATACTAAACGAAGTTCAAAGGTAACAAACGTGAATCATTCAAGTTAACAGTTACTGATGATTGTAGAATAGATCATGTGGATTTGTGTCTCCACTGTACTCCCATTCTCATTCCAAATAATCGTATTTTGATAATGGTATGGGCTTATGGCGCAAAGCAAGAGTGAAAGGTGTGAGAACTGGGAAACTGGCTGATTCTCTGAAATGGAAATAATCTTCAATCCATTTTTAACATTAAAATGCATAATCCAGAAAACAGGAAAGCCCCACCTTCTTGTACGGTTAACCTCTTAACTGTTTGAGAGAAAATGACATTTCTTCAAATGGTTTGTCCTTTCTTTCTATCTTTCCTGTTGGAAATCAATTCTTGGATGATAAAGCTTCGAAACTTGATGGTGTTTTAAGCTCGGTCTAATCCACCAGAAAATTCCCGTAATAGCTATGGAAAGGAAAAAATAAGCACGACTGGTTCACGCATAAGGATGTTTGTTTTAAGCAAATGATTAATGTTATCTTATCACTCTATAGCCAATTTAGCATTATTCGCAGCTACACTCCAACCGAACTTTTTTAGTTTCCCTTTAGCTTTCCTGGTTTAGAAAGCCTCTTCACTCTCTTCTATGATATCCTCTACTTTGTGGTTTTTCTGCTAAGTTCACTCCTTTTCTATAAGAACATCTACTAAGAAGTGTTGGGAAGGAAGAAAGATCAAGAAGTGAAAAATGGGTCGCGGAAAGATTGAGATAAAGTTGATCGAGAATGCCACGAACAGGCAGGTCACCTACTCCAAGAGACGAAATGGCATTTTCAAGAAAGCTCATGAACTCAGTGTTCTCTGTGATGCTAAGGTTTCCCTCATCATGTTCTCCAAAAACAATAAGATGCACGAATACACCACTCCTGGCCTTATGTCCGTACAGTTGATTCTCCCTCCCTCTGTCTCTCCTATATGTTGTTTTCTGGGGTTTTAACATTTGTTGTGAGCAGGACAAAGATGATCATAGATCAGTACCAGAGGACTCTGGGGAATATCGATCTGTGGAATGCCCAACACGAGGTTAATTAAGCACTTCTTTTACATCTATTAAGTTTGGTGTATTTTTGAGATTTCCTTGTGGGGTATTCATTCATGTTTCGCAGAGGATGCTTGAAAACATGAAGAACCTGAAAGAGATAAACGATAAACTCAAAAGAAAGATAAGGTAAATAAATTTCAAGATTAATAGAAGAGGATGCAACTAATTATTTTACCTTATGATTTTATACATGTTTATAAGCTTTTTGTTCACCAAAACTGATTCAAGTCATGATTTTTCAAGGCATAGGATGGGTGAAGACTTGGAGGGTCTGAACTTCCAGCTACTACGCAAACTTGAGGAGGATATGGATTCTGCCACGGAGATCATACGCGAACGGAAGGTTGAATATTTTGAAGAACAAGATATTAAAGACTGAAATTTTCTTTTCTTTCCTTTTGCACCTGCTTCAGTTTAATTGGCAGATCTGAAAGGATTTATGGGTTGACTGATTCCTTTTCCCTTCAATTCCGTACTTACCCATTTCTTCATGAACCACGAGTCTCTCCCATTTGGTTTCAATTTTTACAAATTTTCTCCTTATTTTTTTTTCCTCTGGCAATTTGTTTGGTTTTCTTTTTCTTTTTCTTTCTTAATAAGGAAGGGGCTAGAAAATTTCTTGAGTTACGGTAACTTAGCTAGCAGCCTTTCTCATATACGCTTTACACTAATAAGCTAGTTTCTGTATATTTTCACAGCTGCATGTGATCAAAACTCGGACTAGTACCAGTAAGAAAAAGGTTAGAAAATGAAATAGTTTTTAATCACTCTTCATAAATACACATCCAAGACTATTTTGACGAATCATTGCTCTCCTTTGTTTTTTTTTTTCTTTTGGGAATGAACATGAAGGTTAGAAGCATGGAGCAGGTGAACGAGAATCTCCTGCATGAATTTGTAAGAACTTTTGTCATACAAATTGCGGCGAAAGTTACAAAACTTGAGTGATCTTGTTTTGATCATTGTTCAATGGAATGTGTACTAGGAAAAGCGTGTGATCCATTCACAATATTTTGTGCAAGATGAAGGAGATCAGGAATCAGCAGTCACAGCAGGCAGAGGTGTCTCCTACTTTCAGGACCATCTGAATCTTCAGCATCATGGAATAGGGTTCAAGGCACACGATCTGCGACTTGCTTGAATGCTAGCAAACTCATCTTTGTACTGAACTTTTAGATTTATCATTTACATCTAGTTAATTTGAGCTCTAGTTTCCTTTAAACGGGATGGCCTTAAAACACAGTGGGTATTCTCTGTTAATGGTTTTGAACTTCTTTTGATTAGTTATATTGGTTGCTTAGTGAGTCTTCACACGCCACTGCAGGGTTTAGCTTTCACAGTTTGGCCAAGCTATAAGTTTTTTTTTTAATAACTGATAGATGTCTAAATTATATGAATGTTATTTGTTATGGAAATATATATAAACTCTATTTACACTATAATAACCAAAATATATTTAAGTACAAAATTATATTTTTATAATTTATTAAAAATATTTTATAAATATATTTATTTCTATGTTATATATTTTGTGTTGAAAAGTGTAAAATTAATTTATTTAAAATTTTAAAAATTTGAATATAATTATATTGTCTAAATATACATTTAATACATTTGTGTGCGTATTCAATATTTGTTACATGATATAGATAACATATATCTCTATCTGTGAGAATATTTTAGTTAAAGTAAACGTACTGGTAATTCATTTTTTTAAAATAAAAGAGGTTTTAGCTTCTATGATTTCTTGAGCTTGATTGGGTCTTTTAATGAATAAGGATTTATTATCCAAGCACTGGTGTTAGGTGACTGGTAATAGAAAGAGTTAAATTTTAGGAGTACTATTGGATCCATACTCTTCATAATTTTAATTATCAAGTTCTCCCCTTTATGTAAAAACTCTGCATTTGAAAATTTAAATTTATTGAAAAATCTGAACCATGAAATTTTCATCAAATAGTTTAATTTTAATAAATATAAAATTGTTTCTAACAATTTCTTGAAATTTAAACTATTAAATTTTTATCTAACAGTCCAAATTCTATCAAATTTATATGCATTTAAATTTTCAAATTCACCAAATCCACTTCCTAAAAGTTGCTAACATATGCTGAATACTCACGCCAATGGAATTCTTCAGGGTATATGGATTAATTGTCAAGCAGGGAAGTAAAAGCTATTGAAAAGAAATTCCCCCACCATGTTCTCCCAAAGATGATTTTCTTATAAGGAGCATGGAGAAGGATGGTATTAATTAAGGTTGTCTAAATTGCTGATGAGGGATAGATTTATAACGTAAATTTGTAACGTAGACTCATAAAAGTTTACATATACCTATTATTGAATACATGTTGAATATAACCATATCAAAACAATATAAATAAAATTCATGCATAATCCACAATCTATAGTTTCATACTTGTCATTCAAGTCTACAAATAAATTTCAATAAACTCCATACATTAATTTTTATTCAACATCACTAACTCTTAAAATCAACAATAAAATTCACCATAATCCTTCAAATCCTCCTAGATTGTCATCATTTCCAGAGTCTTTACCTTTATCATCTCCATTATCTACCAAACATCATTCTCTTCTTTCTTATCTTCGAAGTCATCAACCAATGCCAAATTTTTGGAAGGTTCACTACCTATATTAGCATTTAGGTCAACCCCAAAATCATCACTCGTTCCTGCCAAGGGCACAAGAGGTTAAAGAACCTCTTCATCATCATCATCTTCCTCATCCTCAACATTAACATCACTTCTCCTCCCTTCAGTTATCCATTCATCATTAGAATGAATATCATCAAAGTCATATTCATGAGTTCTCTTTGATTGCTTGCCTTTTAACTTCAAATTGCACATTACAAATGCCAAACCGTTCATCTTCTTTTGGAGCAAAGGATTTCTTCTCTTGGTATGAATCTAAACAAAATAAAAATGGTCAAGTTAAGTATTCTAATCCCTTAACAAAATGAAAATAAAAATGAAAAAGCAAAGTAAATTACAATTTCATATTAAATCAAATATAGTTACTTGCCATCTAAAAAGTATTCTAATTACATTCGCACCCAGAAAAGTTGCAACATAAGCTGAGAATTTGAAATGCAAAATTTTGAAGTTCTAGGTGTCATGACCTGGGTTGATAGGATGTGACTGGCACGAGGATGAGGTATCATTTATCCTCATGAACCCATCAGAAACCTCAAGATGACAGAATTTATATAAACCCACATTAAATGAGTATTAAATCTTATAACTCTTTATATAGACATTAACTGAATTAGTTTAATTTCTGTGTAGAAAGTTAGGCAGGTTATTCCCTAAGTTATGAACCTCCCAAAACTTCTACAATAGAGTTATTTAACATACCATAATAATACATCAAACATTTAACTTGGGAGCAATTAAACGAAATCATAAAATAAGAGAAAAATATAGCTCTACCAGTAGGCTAGGCTCACTAAGGAATTAATCACCACAATTACAATTCCGTAGGTGGGTATTCTAGATCGGTGTTGGAATATGAAAAATGTTGAATAGTGGGGTGAGTGAAAACTCAATAAGCAGGTAATTCTAATATTGTAGAAATAGAATAGACTTACAATGGTATGCCTTTCAAAATTTAAAAACCAGATATCATATATTCATAATTTAATATCACCAAAATGGAGAATATCATTAACAAAATGCATTTGGGAATCTCTTACAGAACCAGTCATAATTACATAATACAGAACTAGCCCAAAGCTAGTGAAAACAGATCAAAATATATATTCATTTCAGTTGTAAGCTCTGAATAATTATAATAATGACCTTAGGTCTCATATAGAATAATGTAGTAATGACATTATGCTCAACCACATCAGATTTCCAATTACAGTACATTATAGTTAACGTATACTACCATTAACTATAGGGTTATGTTTTGGACACATTCTCAATATTTCAAAAATAAAAATGCATCTATGTACAGATATCGGAATTTCAAAATTGTACTACTTCAAAGTTCAAATTTCAATATTGCTAATAATTCAAAATTCTGAATCATAATTCAGAATAATATCGTGCATAATTAGGATTATCTACTGACCTGAGAGGAGTATATCAATTTCCTCTTATCCTTGTTTATAATTCTTTTGCTGACAATTTTTTCTCACCACTTAAAACATTAAATAAAATACTTTTATCATCTAGTCTTTATGAATAAATTAATTATTTAATTCTGACAAAGACTTGATTAATTATTCCTTATTTACCTTTAATCAAATCAGCTTTTCAACCCAATTTGACCATTTTTCTTTACTCAATTTTAGAAAATTAAATTTTTAGGCCACTTTCCTTAATAATACTCTAAAATACTTATGGCCTATATTTCATTATATTATTATTATTATTATTATTATTATTATTATTATTCCATTATATACTTATTAAATTTTTAACACCTACCATCATACAAATTTCACTTAGGGGTCATTTAATAAATTCCAAAATTTCCATTTAACTTCAAATAATATTTATTGTTATCTAATCCAACCAAACAAATTTTTCCCTTCTAATTTCCTCATTTTTTCTTTATGAAAATCTAGGAAAATTACAAAAAATTAGAAATTCATCTTAAAATTCAAACTAAAATTTCTATAAATTATAAATCACTCCATAAATGCATAATAATATTTAAAAAGCCCCAAGAACTCAAATTTCACTTATTTTCAAAATTACCCCTAGATCTAAAATTTGGGGTTTTTCAATTCAGAAGCCAAACTTCATAATTGATAAGTGATTTCAAAGGAGGAAGGTGTGAAATTCACCTATGATATATAATTCTAACTTATTTTGATGGGATTACACTGAATTAAGCTCAATTTCATTACTTTCTCACATTAGGGTTTTTCAATATGAGGTAAATTGAACAGTACAAATGAGCGAGAAAAGATCGAAATTGATGCAAGAAGTAAAGCCCTAAGCTAAATTGAAGCAAAAATGCATCAAAATTGCAAATTGGGAGCTCATATTTTTGTTATATTGTCCGCTGGAACTTTCGCTAGTTTTCCTGCGATGTGGTGGCCAGTGAAGCTTGCTAGGAGGCCAGCGGAGCTCTTGGGTTGCTGGTCGACCACCGGCAAGGCTTGATTAGTGGGGGGTAGAGGTGGAATGTGGGAGAATGATGGCAAGCACAGTAACAAGGATGAAGCAGATGGTACACAAATGAAGTTGGTGTTATGATGGTTTTAAGATGTAACAAGGGTGTTAAAATATTATTAGTGGGGGTTAGTGGGTATAATAGATATAATTATTATAACAAAATATTATTAGTGGGAATAATTGTTATGATTAAGGGTAAAAATATTTAAAGTGGGGAATATTGTATTTTATCATATCAAATTTTTTCTCACAGATACTTAGTTACCATACTCAATTAAATTGCAAGTGTTAAGAAAGCACCGGGTAAGGCTTAGGTACTCCCTCTAATTACAACCTCAAATAAATTTTTATTTGCATCACTAACTGAGTTCCCTATTGAGCATTCCTTTTGATTTTTAATTTCATGGGTATTACACTAGGTATCCATCTTCATAGGTGTCCCACCATTCTGCAAGCGACATTTTTGTTCTTAATGACTTTGCACCTTCGTGACCAAACATTTCTCTTGCATAATGGAAGTTAGCTAGTTGGAACTCAATTTTATTTTTCTATTGACAATCATCAATCAATCTTGCTAAGCAATTATACAACCGTTGCTTAATCCTATAATTAGCTTTGAAGTCACGGTTGTAATGAAAATAGGGAATGACGTAGTATGCAGCTGCATGTAGAAGCCTATGTAATTGAGCTTCCCACCCTCATCAATGATATTCAATATAAGATGGTATCTACAATGATTAATTATAAAGTGAAAAATAAATATATACAAAATTAATGAGTAAAAAAAATAGCATAAAGTATTTTATTTACCTCTTTGAAATGTTATTGAAGTTCATTTTAATCTTCGCCTTTGTACTTTCCATTGCTTCAAATATAAATCCTATTGCTAGCTTCTCATCATAATCCACCAAGTAAAGAACTTTAATGAGAGGAGTAGCAGCCCTGAGTTAAGTCACAATGTTCTTCTAAAACTTATTATCCGTGATATTTTTTTCCATTTCTTTTCCATCTTTGGTAGAGGAAAACCTATTGCCTTTCCATTCATTATAATTAAACATATTTATCAATGTTGCTTTATGCTCATGAAGATAACTTATTGTCAAATAAGGTGTAGCAAATCAAGTCACACCTGGCCTAATCAATCCCCTCCTTTTTATGAAAATCTTCAACATGTTAATTAGCATTGTTCTTGTGTAACTGTAAGTTATGATTTTTTTCCCCCTGTTTATGGTTTCTTTATGCAACTCTATTTTTTTTCAAAGTCCTTCAACATCAAGTCAATGCAATGAACTGCACATGGAGTCCAATACAAGTATTTTCTCTTCTCCATTAATTTTATTCAAGTACTTTGTAATTTATAGCATTGTTTGTTATTATTTGCACAACATTACTCTCTCTTACTTTCTCAACAACTTCATCAAGCATGACAAACACTTTATAAATAGTTTTAGAGATATAAGATGTATCTAGTGAATATAAAACATAGTCCCTTTTTGTCACACCCCAAAATTCCTGGAGTGGGACTGGCACAAGGCACAAGCAAAATCCCTGAACCTGCAAGCCAACATTGGATGAAAATTCAATACCATGCTGATATCTATGCAATTTTCACCATAGACATAATAACTTTGCTTTTCATAAAAATAAGCAATTTATACAAAACAAAGAGTTTTGTAGAAATTTCGACAGAACCTCCTCAGTAAATAGGACATCCCGAAATTTCTACAACATCCTGTCAGGCAATAAATATATATAAGGCAACAAATATATCCCGAAATTTCTCACCAGAATAACCCAGTACAACATATATCACATTACAACAATGGGGAAAGTTCAACTGTGGTCACTATACAATCCCAGAATAACAAAACAATGACTATCACCCTAATTATAAAGATCTTAAAAAGAATTAGCCATATATAGCAAAATAATCTGAACTAGATCCCGCAAATCCTAAGCAGGCTCACCAAAAGAATTTTCGTCATTGCTCTGCTGCCTCCAAGAATTCACCAGCCTCCCTATCTGAGACAAAATTTTTTCGGCAGATAGCAACCCAAAATTAGTAATAAAATTTCATATATAAATTGCAATCAAATGTGATTAAGATTTGAATGAAATAAAATAACATTTAAATTACAAGTAAACACCGTTACAAATAAAGCCACCAGCTAGTTAATGCAGATTTCAAAATATTGAATTTAAGATGCCTTACACAAGAAAATCAATAAGTTTCTAAGTATCATTTAAGAGGAAAGACTACTATGAACTAATCCGGTGTGGCACATAGCCACAAGGACAAATCACAACAAGTAAGGACACATAATCTTTGAGGGCAAATAACTAATAGGCATAAGGTCATAATTCATGAAAGTTTATCATTGATCAGCTATGTGTGATGGCCGCCACACAGGACTAGCATCTTCATTAACCCTGCTAGTTAGGTAATTACCTAGGTGCACCATGGGCTAACAGTATAGCTGTTAGTAGTCAATTTCCTAACTAGTCCTTACAAAGGTAATGGAAATAAAACAAACATGCATAAAGGAAATATAACAAGTATGCATGAGGTTTCTCAAAAGTCATTTTCAAAATCGTACATGATGTCATCTAACATGTCAAGGGATTCCATCTACTCATAATTTCAATTCTGATAAAATTTATTTATGACAAAATTAAAATGGTAATTATAAAACATTTCCTAATAATGAAAAGTGAAGCTTATAATGAAAAGTACTGGAGAGTGCTATCTGCGCACTTGAGTGCCGTTAATTACTAGCGATCTAATGTCTTCCCTTGGGTGACCAATTCACCCCTAAGAGCTACCTATGCCAACTGAAAATAAAGGAATTAATCCTCTCCCTCTTCCCTTAACCAATTGTGCCATTAAGCACAACTATAAGAATCACCTCCTAGCATGTGATTTAACACTAAAGAGTCCTTCTACTTCTAAGAGGCTTACCACAATGGACAACCAAGTCCCAATCACCTCATCCAACCAAAAATTCCCTCTTAGACATATTATCAAGCAACCATAAATTTCCAATTCTCACCCATTCAATTCTCATTCGTTGTCTTTCTATAGCTCTCATAATTAGATTTCTCCAGCTTGCTTAGTCTATAGATCATTTTTACACATCCTTAATCTTCTTAGAGCATTTTCATACTCGCAAAAATTCAAGAACAATATGAATTAATTCCAAATCATCATTTCTAACCAATTAATAACTTCTAAATATCCCAAATGCTATCTTGAAGCTATTGATTACATCTCAAGTCCAAAAAATTTCAATTTGGTCCCTAAACAACTCTAAATCTAAGCCAAATTAGGGGTTTTCCATCTAAAACCTAATTCTAAGCAATTGACAGTAGCTAAGGGCAAAAAATGAGCTGACATTCATAATGCATATCAAGATTTAGCTAAAAAAACTCACCAATTCAAGCTAATTGGCTGAGAAACACGAATTTTGGTGACCCTATGTAACCCGCCAAAAATCCTACATCATCGCCGGTCAACAAAGCTTGAAATCTGTGGGAAAGTGCCGGCAAGAAAATGAGGAACAAAACCCGTATAATACATGATAGAAAGGAGGCTTACCAGAGCTCCGACAGCCTTCGCGATTTGCAGCTCCTCCGAGACAAAATTTATGTGTTCTCGCCAGAAAGTGATGGTTTTTTGGTTGACGACACACCGGCGACGCCCACGCAGTGGTAATGGCAACTCTGGTGACATGAATGGGGTGGCTCCGACGATGCTTAAAACTTCAACTCTTCCTTACTTCACCGTTTCGAACATGACGGGGAAGAAGAGATAAAAAGGCTAGGGGTATTTTAGTCTTTTCATGTCGGAGGGGGACACATGTCAGCTCCTAAAAAAACAAGAAAGTTAGCAAAGTCAAGTCTCGAACCCTTGGCCTTTTAAATATGCACATAGAGCCTGACCACTGAGCCAATCTCAATCTTAGTGTATGGTTTCACTTAATAAAATATTATATCTTAGTCCAATTTCTTGTAAAAAAATTTCCTCTTCCTATTTTTCATTAACTAAATTAGAAATTTTAATTTATCTCATTAACCCCCATTTATTTGGTCATTACACTTTCAGACTATTGACCAAGATATTTCAAATTGAACGACTTTTCTTTTCAGTCCACCCATCAGACATAATGGAACAACCCACTTTATATTAATCTTCCTTAAGCTCTTAAAGCATAGCTTGCATGCTTTTCACCTCTATATTTAAGTACTTTTCTTTAATCTTATGATAAGAAGGAGGCTTAAACCCTTGGCCATATTTTCCTATAATCTCACACATTTTGATAAATTCAAGATTTTTTACATAATTAAGGGGAATGACATTTGTGTAAAAAAATCTTGCCACCTGTTGGTAAGCTTCCTCCCTCATATCTTTCTTGAACATGTTATTAATGGTTGATTGTGAGCTACCAACCCCAATGCTCGTTTTTCTTGAACCTCTCAATAAATTCATCAACTCTTGAGTATTAGCTTGTGCTTAGGGTACTTTGAATTTCTTCATCACCAATATCAACCCATTGTTTCTTTATTTTAGATGATAAAATTTTAGGCTTAATGACATGTTGTAACATTGTTGCCTTTACATCATCTCCAACACTCACACAAGCTTCAACATCAACTTTAGTGCCAGCTAAGTGATGTTTAAACTTATAGATCCCTCCACTCACAACTTTGCCACAATAATTACATTGAATCTTTTTACCATCCTCGCCAATATCCATTCCATGTTTCCTCCCTATATTAGTCTTATTACCAAGAAAATTCTTCCTTCCAGCAACCACATTTTTTTAAACAGGGGTAGGGTGACTTCCACTAGGATTTGAAAACATATTTCCTTGCACCAACTAAAACATGTTTTGGAATTCAAAATTTTAGATTATGTAAAGGGTAGAGCTTAACATATCAAGTTTAACATGTTTGTTAATTATTCATTATATACAAATTGGTAACCAATCATGTAAAGGGCAAAGCTTAACCAGTTATGGAATTCAAAATTTCAGATAATGTAAAGGGCAGAGTTTAACACCTTAGTAATCATAATCATTTAATAGCATTATCATTCAACAACAGTACACATTAACACACTAACAACATTCATTAACACACACTAATACTGTAACACACTAAATAGTGACAGAGTAACAGTAAAATGTGAAGAAATAATGAAATAGCAAATTAACATTCATTAAGTTTCATAATTTATTTCAGCCACCAAATTGTTGAAAGGGAAGGGGATTAATGTCAAGAAATAGTGAAATTGGGACTTACAGTCACAGGTGGCAGTGTATAGAAGATAGAACAATCTCCAGCGAGGCAGCAAAACTCAAAACTAGGAACTGTAAAAAGCTCTAATGAGGTTGCGAAAAAGCTTTAACCACTGTTATTTTACTATAATGTAGTAGGGCATAACACAAGGGTTCATTGATGGGTGAGGAAAGATGATGCAAACTTCTTCAGTTCTTTGGTATTTGCGATGCATTTTAGCTTAAGGAATTTAATGAATTTCTTATGTGTGCATTTTGGGTTAGCAACTAGTTGAGTTATTATTATTTTTTTGGCTAATAGGCTATATTACTGGGTTTGCTAAAGACTTTTTTTTTCTTCAAAAAAATAGGTTTGGGTTACTTCAATTGGGCTTACAACTTAACATGGTAGAAACTATCAGACTTAGTGAGTCATGCAATTTTAACCGAGTCATCGACGAGTCTAAGCGAGTCAATAATGATTCCAAGTCTATGTCTGAGCCAAATCATTTTGGTCACTTAGAAATGTAAACACGACGAGTCAATTGAGTTGACTTGTGAGTTTAACAACAATGATATTAATTATTATTTAAATTGTCAAACTAGGTGATAAAGTGTCAATGGAACTCTTAAAGTAAGAAATCACTCATGCTATTAGCTCCTCAATTTAAATTTCCCTTGATCATTAGAAGATCATTCGAAAGCTCAAAATTACCTTAAAGTTCAACATTTCTTATTGTTTGTTTGCTTAAGATCCCTCCCTTCCCATGTAAACTTATGGAATAAAAAATGGCTTGCCTCTCCATTTCGCTCTTGTTGTTTTTCTAATATGGAATTTATAGAGCACAAGTTTCTTCTATGCCATTGGGTAAGACAAGTCTGGTTTTGCTACCTGACGACCCTTTAGGGTGTGTTTAGTGTGACAGAGAAAAGATTTGAGATGCTAGAACGGGTGATGGAATCTCAAAGCTAGTTGTTTAGTGTGCAGGATGCACAGTGATGAGGGAGACCACTCTTCTTTTCATACTAGGTGAGAGGTTTCTAATGTGAGGACAGTGAAAAGATACTAATCTCTATCAAAATGCGTGGCAGTTCACAAAAATGGCCCTGTTGTGTGCCACCTGTGCAACCATTCAAGGTAGGCATATGAGTTGTTTTGCTATGAGTTATGTATTGGATGACAATAGGTTGAGTGAGGGAAAAGATGAAGATGACAAGCTTCAATGACTATAAGAGGTAAAGGTGTACATGGGCTGAATCGGTTTTGGTTTTTTGCTGACCTGAGACCTAACTCGATTTTATGTCGAGCCACAAATTTTTGGCCTTAGTCCCAACCTGGCCTAGTTATACCTAATTAGTGACCAGGTTAGATCAAGTTCAACTAGGTCTGGGTCGGGTCTCTCTCTTCTTTTTTTAAACCAAAAAATAATATTTTAGTGAAAATATTTTTTTAAGTAAAAGTAAAAAAATTAAGATTTGAAAAAAAATAAAATGGAATGAAATAAAATTTAGGATTTGGAATGAAAATAATTAGAATTGAAAAGAATTGATATTTTAAAATTTAGTTTAGATAAAATTAAAAACAAAATATCAAAACTAAAAAATTAAAAAAAAGAATACTGAACTGAACCTTATGTTACCTTAAGACCTAACCCAATCAAAGATGCAAATTCTTTTATTCAGCCTAATCACACCCCGACTTGGTTATGACTTCATGATTATCAAGTTAATGTTCACCACTGAATAGAGGAGATAGAAATGGAGACTTTTCTCTACGGGTATGATTCTTGCGGTTTCACTTTTTTGTCTTTAGTGGTATATGATTCTTTTTCCATGTGCGTTTTTTGGAGTAATAATTGAAAATAGTAAAAAATTAAAATTGAATAGTTAAATATTGTTATCAATTAATTCAAATAAATTTTTTAATTAAATATTAACAAAAATATTTTAATATTTTTATTTCTCAATTAAGAAATTGAGAAATAAATATTTAATATTTTAAAATTTTAAAAATAAAAAAGAGTGATTATTTTAATTTTATTAAATTTGATTTAATTAGGGGCATTTTTGTCCTTTTAGCTTAATATGCTTTCTTTTCCATCCATATTTTCATCCTATTGAACATTTTTTGAATGTCATTCATTTTTCCATTCTTGTCACACCAAACAAGACTTTATGCAAAAAAATTTTATTCTATTCTATTTTATTTCCATTCTCTTTTTTCTTCTGTTTCTCATCCATTTTCTTTATGACTATTAAACGAAACCTTATAATTGAGGAAAATATGACTTTTGGATTTGACATGGGGCTCCAATTAGACCTTAATTTAACTTTAAAAAGCTATCTAGCCTATTAAGTTAGGTCTAAAAAAAAAAAGCTAAATAAAAAGAGCTCAATTAAAAATGTTGGATTTATCAAATAGGAAAACTTAGTGTGATATGACATCCTGGTGAAGAAGTAAAAACTAATTCCTCTCATTTAAAGGATTTATGCTAATACAACAACTCATTTATATTTATAATTTTATTATACGTAATCTTACAAGTGATAATAACAATTAGTTATATTATTTATCTCAAGTCTTAAATAACAAATTAGCTTGATTATGACTTAAAAAAGTTCAAGTTATCCAGCCCAAAAAATATAGATAAAAATTCAAATTAAAATACCTAAATAAAATACAACTTTAGACTTTTTTAACCTAAATTGAAGCTCAATTTTTAAAAATTCAACCTAATGATTAGGTATAGCTACCATTTTCATGACATGTTGGTGAATCAATTTATTGATGAAGATCAAGTAGCTGTATATGTTAATCTAGCATATTTGGAAAATCAGATGTTGCTGGGTTTTTGAAAATATTCCCCAGATTTGATTATAAATACGCAATGGGTCTATTATATAATTACAGAAACTTGGCATGCTACTAACAGCAAGTGTAGAAGTTATGAGGACTCAATCTGCAAGTCTCAAGACATGCTGAAGCATGAACTCCCTCCTCAAAAATCGTATAAAAGTTAATATTGATGGTTGTCATAATCCCTTAAACTCTATAGTAGGTAGTGGTATTTCTTTAAGGGATAAATATGGTAATGCTTTACAACTGTGAAGCTCTCCTTATGTCGCTTTCTCGGCTTTCATGACAGAAGTTGTTGCTTTGAAGAAGGATCTACAAATGGCTCTGGATTTGCATTTGAAGGAAGTCCTTAATGAATCAATGTGATAATCTGGAGCTAGTGAAAGTTTTCAATGTTGTAACATGTTATATAGATTGGCAAAGTTAGCATTGAAGTTATGTAAAATTTACCATAATACATGAACATAGAATTGAGATATATTAAGATATAAAGATCTGACCTAATGTTAAAGATGACATAGTAAAGTTTTGTAGAGAGATGTTAACCCACAATACCCCAGAGAGAGTTCTCAGAGTAGGTAACCACAAAAAAGAAAGTTATCATCACAATTGAATTAGGGTTTCCCTTAAAATAACTTATAGGGTTTTAATAATAATAATAATAAAACCCTTAAATATAAATTTAAATAGTTTCATCTTTCATTATTTAAATAAAAGAAGTCCATTAACTCTCTTTCAATAATTAACTCTTAATTAGTAATCTGATAAGATAATTGCTAACACTTTTAAGCTGTAGGTTAGGGTCTCTATCTAGTGGGCTTATGGATAATCCAACCAATCACTAAGTACCCACAATCAATATGAACCTAATATATTCTTAGTTTACAACTATAATATTAATTGCCTAATTATTCATCACAAGAAATTAATCTAATAACATAATTAATGTTAATCCATATAATGTTAAAATATTCTAACAATCTCCCACTTGGATAGCATTAAATAAATTATTAGGCCAATCAAAAAATACATAATTAAGCAATTAACATTCACATAAACACACAGATTTATGTATATTTATAAACCATACGAAATTTAGAAATGAAACCACACACAAAGATCACTGAAACTGATAGGAAAACAAGTGATATTAACATTGTCATAAATTAATTTCAATATTTAAACAGAATGGAATAAAAAATGACATTTAAATTGTCATATTACAATCCAAAAGTCCCTTAAGAACTTAACTTGGAAATTTGGTGTCAAATTGCACCACAAAAGCCCCTCAAGGACTCAACTCATACTTCTACTAGACCAAGGCTACATCAAAATTCAACAAGACCCATATGAGTTATACAATTTGAATTACTCTTATGGGTAGGCCTTTGGTCAACAGATCTTTCATCGTGCACTCACTGCAAATTTGAACTATGCGAGTTTGAGATAATGAAAATTTAGAAATGAAATAATGAATTAAGAATATTGATTCCGATAAGGAAAACATTGGTATAAATGTCAACAAAATTTCAATTCTGAATTATATCCAAAATTTTGGCATAAAAAAAACATTGAATCTAATAGGGAAGCAAATGTTATACGTGCCAAAAATATACCAAAGTGTTCCTTAAGAACACAACTCAGACTCTTACTAAACCAACACACCAAAAATTTGAATATATCCGAGAGTCATATATTTCCTAAACTCTAATGGGCATGTCTTGGTAAACGGATCACCCAAAATGAGTATGATTTATAGATCTTCTCTCCTACAAACAAGAATTAAGTATCAAAATTTAATGCAACTGAAATTTCTACAACTTTGAGAGAAGTACACAATAGAGTCATGTTGCAACAAAATGGTCAAGACTTAAAATATGTACATAACAGGAATTTATTTCTTTGATCATATTCCCTAACAAATGACAATCACAAAATTAGTGACATACTCTTAACTTATATATGAGGTAGCCATAAATGTCCATTTGACACTTCTCAACAAAACAACTCCTTCAAAACATCATACAGATGTAATTAAAAGTGGGTTCAAGTCATCAACAAATGATGTATAATTTGAATCAGAATATCCCATTATTTCAAATTATTTAGATTTCTAGATAGTCAACATGCAATGTTTTGTACCCTGAAGATACCTCATAACTGTCTTTGTAGCCTTCTAATGATCATACCCAGAATCAGTTAAAATATGTGCCAAGCACACCAATAGGAAAAGCAATGTCCAAACGTGTGCACACCTGGGCCTATATTAGGCAACCAACAACAGATTCAGATGGAACTTTATCCATTAAAGTTTTCTCATCATCATTTTGGACACAACAATTTAAACAACCTATCACCACTTTGCACAAGTGCAGCACAAAGAGTGCAATAATATATATCAAATTTCTTTAACACTCGTTTAATTTAGGTTGCCTGAGATAAACCAAGAATGCCACAAGATCTATCATGGTGAATCTGATTTACCAAAACAAAAAAATATTCACCTAGATCTTTCATATCAAAGTAGCATGACAAGATGTGCTTTGTCTTGAGTTATTGGCCAACAGGATGTTAACCACACACAACACATCTTCATGCAAGTCTTCATCCAGCTTAGATGAATGAGGACTTGACACAACTTTATCAAAAAGGAGACAAAATTTATGTCATCAACAATGTCTAACTCAATATGCATATTGATAGCATTAGAAACACCACTCCTACTATCTAAGTTACCCCCAAAACAAAATGCTCTATTTGACTTAATGACTCTGATAGTGTGAGCAGGGCAATAAAATCTGCATCTTGAAGATCCATAACAATCCCCAATAAAGAATCCACTGATGATCCTTGAATCAAGTTACTTAAGACGTGGATAATAAAGTCTCACCTCCCATTTACAACCTGACACATCTGATTGGCTTTCCAAATTTCAACTCGATAGCAGCTTTCAATGCCTTAAAGGCATCCAAAGATTCAGATGTTTCATGTAACAAATCCACCCATGGCAATATGTGTTATAAGTCTACTAAATTTATGTGGATCTAATCCAAAATATTCTCATATCTATTTGCCCCTTTAAATTCGAGCTATATTAAGAAGTTTTCCCATAATATAGGCAACATAGGATTCAAAATCTAAGAAATTTAAGTAACATAATATTCTCTGTCTGACCATCCTTTTAATCTCCCTTTGGAGATATGACCCTAACACCGATGCCATTATATAAAAGAATTATCTTCAATTCTTCTGCGTTTGTATTCTATTACTGCATTAATAGATGCAGTGAATGGACAATCAAGACTAACATTCATATTCAAATAACATAATCCATCCATCAACGAAACTAACCTAACAATAACATAATCAAGGAAAATATTAATTCTTTCATTTCCTTGTTAAAACCAGATAATCATGTCTGTTTAATATAGAACTGGAAATTAAATTCCTCCTTGATGAAGGTATATAATCTACATTACATAAAGTTAAACAATGTCCAGAATATAAGCTTAAGATTACAGTTCCTTTACAATTAATTGCAATCAAACTTTTTCCTCTTGGGTCACTATGGACATCATATGATCAATAGACCACTTTGGCTCTTGAGAATTATAAGTAATTCTCAGGACCTTATATTTAGCAAGAAGGGATTAGAGAACTCTATAAACCATGTTGCTCTCATCCAAGTCCACACCATAGGATTTTAGCTTGTTGTAGTAGTTAACAAGTTTCATCATGTGCTCACACATTTCTGACACTCCATTATAGTGAGCGTTATCCAGCAAAGAGAGATAATAGGCCTTTTAAGTCTTATCAAACTTCTTGAATTTCTCACTGACCACTTTGAGATACTTAACTATAGTGTTCTTCTCAGGAATACTTTGTCTGATAGTCTTCTTAATCATATACTTGATGACAATTAGACAAATCTTATTGGACTTATACCATTACTTATGGTAAGCTTTGTCATCAACGCTAGACCTAGCAGAGAGATCTGCTGGCTTTTGCTCTCTTATAGCTAAATTTTTCTTGGTGATCGTTGAATACATATCAAGGGACTCAATGCAATCATTATAATTTGTCCCATTTAGATTTTTCACCACAGACAGTTGCTAAAACAGAGAACTGAGGATGAAAAACAAATAGGAAACATTAATTATGTCCTGATACGTAATTATAGAACAACATTTCCATAACAAGACTCAGCTTTAGCAATTGTATAACAAATCATTCATTATATCCTACCTAAAGGCTTGGACTATAATAAATCAAGAAAACTCATACATACCAAGGAAGCATATTATCGAGAGAAACAACACAAAATGCACCTACAAGCTCCATATCGATAAGATACGAGAAACCATGAATACATCAATCAATAAATCGCCACTAACAGGTCACAAACAGAACTTATTCACAAAATTATATTGACAATTTCACACCAATAGGGCATGTCCATTGTCAACATAATCATAATCTTTACCGTTGGTTGCTTCAACAGTAACCTATCCCTCAATGATTCAATGCATGCTTTCTTGAGTAAACAGACAATTACCATAACAATGGGGTTTTATTAAGCTAACACCATCATGATTGGGCCCATGATAGATAAATACACGACCACTAGATGCAGATGGGCTAATATGGCCCAAAACAAAGTCTGTTTGCTCATTTTATCATTTTGCGCATTGAATTAAGAACAAAATATTCATATATTACGCAAATAAATTTTATTTTAATTCTACTGGGTATGTTAGGGAGAGTGACCAATATATATTGTTTCTTATCATGTGTAATTATCTCACAAATTTTTCAAGATCAAAACAATGTCATTACACTACATTTTGAAGCCCTAAATCTCCAAGAAATTTAAAAAAAAAACATACTTCCAGGCTTCCAAAAAATCTAGAAAAATCTCAAAAAAATAGAAAATGGCATGTAAAGACAAACTGTAGAAATTTGGAGTAAAAAATGTGAGCGTGTGTATCTCATGTGCCTCAAGTGCGCATAAGCCTTGCTTCCTACACATGCCAGCACCTTCTTCTACCTTCAGATGGGTCACTGACCTATTTCGCCACCCAAGATCCCGACTCGACGTTATACAGTGTTTCAACGAGCGTTTTGGACACCAAAATGTTTAGAATTTCATGATCTACAATTTCGCTACCTTATCTTGGCCAAATTACGAAGAAAGAGATAGAGAAATGGCTTGAAAATTTTCGAGTTTTTGAACACCTCCAAGCTCCCATGGTAGATGTCAATTTCATGGATGTTGGGGCTAAAAATGGATGTCATTCTTCTCAAAATTCCTTAGTGAAGAAAACCCCTAAGCTCATTTTGTCCAACTCGATCTATACATCGAGTAATTTCATTCAAAATTTTCATATCTACTCGTTAATGGGACTCTCGAGTTCATTACACTTTAAGGCACATGTTGTGCATCAATCTACTTGAAATCCATCGATCTACAAAACCCCTAACTATATTTCAAAAGAATCCTTAAGGTTTGCATTAATTTCAACCGAAAAGAAATTAGGATTCATACTTGTTCATGCAATATTCAATATTGCACCCCCTTAATAGCCAGCAAAATTTTAATCTAACCTGGCTTTGATACCATTTGAAGAGAACAAAAAAATATGGAATACTAAATCCATTACAGAATTGAGAGATATTAAGATATAAAGATCTGACTTGATGTTAAAGAAGACATAGTGTAATTTTGTAGAAAGATGTCAACCCATAATACTTTAGAAAGGGCCCTTAGAGTAGGCAACCATCAAAAAGAGAATTATCGTCACAGTTGAATTAGAGCTTCCCTTAAAATAACTTATAGAGTTTTATTTTAATAATAAAAATAATTAATTATAATAATAAAACAAAACCCCTATATATATATATATATTAAAATAATTTCATATTTCATTATTTAAATAAAAGAAACTCATTAACTTTCCATTAGTAATTAATTCTTAATTAGCAATATGATGGGATAATTGCTAACACTCTTGGGTTGTAAGTTTGGGTCTCTGCCCAGTAGGTTTGTGGATAATCCAACTCATCACTGATTATCCATAATGAATATGAACTCAATTCATTTTTAGTTTACAATTATAATATTAATTGCTTAATTATTTATCACAAGAAATTAATCTAATAACATAATTAATACTAATTCATATAATGTTAAAATATTTTAATAGGCACGTTATTCATGATATTCTTCTTTTGGGAAAAGGTTTTGATTTTTGTTTTGTATCGTTAATTCTTAGGATTGCTAATCCACCCATTGATTGACATGATAATTTGATTTTTTATATTTACTAAAATATATATAAATGTAATGATTAATATTTAAAAAAATATACAATTTAATAATTCATATTAAAGTTAAAATTTTACACTATCAAAAATTTTAAAATTTAACTGTACAATTTAAAATTTTTTATTTAACGATTTAAATCTTAAGAATTGTATAATGCAACGGCCAACTACTCTTAGAAAACATCTATTACATATCTAAATCAATTCAATCGGCATGCATCTTTATCTAAAACCCTCAATTACTCGATGTAACACAGAGTGACAGAAATAAATTATTTATATTTGATAACATTAATTCATAAATATTTTCATTTTATTAATATTATAGTGTTTTATGGCCAAAATAATTATTAGTGTTTGACAAATCTTCAACGAAATATATTTTTGTATATTGTCAAATTGCTAAAAAAAAAAAATTGTTATATAAAATATACTATCCATACCTCAATGAGGGTTTCTCTAGGTCTCCTTTTAGTTTAATGAGATACATTGTATTACTCTTAAATGCTATAATATAATTATGTTGATTATTTTTTACTTATACTATTGAAACCTATAAGTATATTGTGATGAGTTGAAAACCTATAAGTAAAACTATTTATTAAGAAAGAAGAATCTAAGTAATAAAAAAGTATATTCATTCCTTTCTCTTCTCAATTCCACTCTTGTTTTTATTATATTTTAATTTCTTAACAGTAGAAAAAATACATATATTCAAAAAGATTAATAAAAAGTTAAAAATAATTATGATGATCGCTAATTCTGACTAAATATTTTTATAAAAAATTTTTGAAAGAAAAGATTTGACTAAATAAATAAGAGGACGAAGGTTGAAACCATGAGGTCAAGTTTTACCAAATTTAATCTTAGATACTGAGATTTTTCAACTATTTTCTTACACTTTCCAGTCCAAATAAAAAATAAATGTTCATATAATAAAAAAATAGCTATTTCCATTCCTCGATAGGATTGTGGTGGAGGTTTTCTGTTGCAAATGGTTTGGTTAAGGTAGTTGCAAGGCACCAACAAAATAAAGTCTTGTGAAAGATAAGCAGATCCATTCAATGTGTTTGCCAAAATTTGAAGTCACTTATTAGCTTTTATTTCGTTACGAAAAGAGACCCTTCAATCTTCAGTAAAGGCTGCACTTTTCTAAAATTTATAATTTAAACGCAATAAAAAAAAATAGATTTACATGATTTGATATTATATTAAATTTGGTATAATTCTCTATATTTTTATTGTAAAATTTTTCTATAAAAATATGGCGTGTGTAAAAAATTCTATCAAAGTTCAATTATATATAATATTGATTGTAAAATGTGACACTTATCATATTTTATTTAAAAATTTGATAACAAAAATATCAAAATTGCAAGTATTTTTTCTTAAAGATTGTTACTTTTCAACTTTTTTAATGATTAAATATTTTTATCTTAATACCAATAGATGTTGACTCAAGTGACAAAAAGCTTAGTGTAATTAATCCATTCTATATTTTTAAGAGCTTGATCAGAGACTGAGAAATAATATAAAAAATATATATTTTTAACTTAATGATCTTTTATATTTTAAGAAATAACATATTTCTTAGTTATGATATAATTAATTGTTAAATATAAAATAACATTTTATTAATAGAATGACCTAAAATAGTATATTATTAATAATTAATGTTTTTTAAGAAATAATTTTTATTTCTTTATAATTAATAAATATAATTATACTGATAAATCTATTAAAATTAATTAATTAATTATATCGTAACACTGAGTCCTAGAAAAGATAAATTTACACTCTCTTTTTTTTTCACAAAAGCAATAATGGGCCCAAAACGAAAATTACTACCCTCAACCCTTTATAACATCGGGACCCATGCCCATCCAAGACAAGCCCCACATCCTGGCATCCGATTCTTTAATCTCCACCATCTACCAAGTCTCTAATACTTTCTTCTCAGTGAAGACACAGGCTTATGATTTCATATGCACACCAATCAATATAATTTTCTCCTCTTCTACCTTTTTTTTTTTTTTTTTTTAATTTTAATTTACGATTCTCCAACTATTTTAATCCTAATATTTTTATACGCACATGCATCTAATTCAATACGTCAATCCCAACGTCAATTTATGAGTGATCCATACAATATATATAAGGCACACACATAACCGTTGGTTAAAAAGTACGCTACACATAAATTAACAAACCCACCGCACGTCTCTCTGTCGTCGATCTTCCACTATAAAAGGCTAAATATGCTTCCTCCTTTGAACATCCAAAACGCAAAATCCACCCCTTCAATTTTACAAACGACCCTGTGTTCAATAAAATCTCTGACATATACCCGTGAACGAGGAAGTGAACCCACTCGCACGAAAAATCTGTGACTCCATTAGTGGAGAAAGCAGCCTCACTCGCAAAAGTTAACCTTTCTCTGCCACCCCATTACCCTCCACATTTCTCATGCTCATCAAGCCTATCAAACGGTCCTGATTCTTCCAACGCTTGTCCTTGTTTTTTTCGAGGCACTGCATGATCTTTAATTTGGGTCTCATCCCCTCAGCATACCTTTCTGAAGGGTGAATATTACAGTCCGCAAATGGGTTCTCTCTGTTTTCCTCTGTTTTCTCTGTTTTTGATTGTTTCGGCTAGTGGAGTGCTTTTTCGAGCAGAATCAACGACATACTGGGGAGATATAGAGGGTTTGAAGCAACTCAAGAACGGGCTCGTTAATGGCTCTGTGAATCCTGGTTCGTGTGTGAGTTCTTGGGACTTCTCTGTTGACCCATGCGACAACCTCTTCGGCGAGAAGTTCACGTGCGGCTTCAGATGCGACGTCGTCGTTTCCGGGTGGAGTCGGGTCACAGAACTCACCCTCGACCAGGCGGGTTACGCCGGATCGCTTGCTTCATCATCTTGGAACCTTCCTTATTTAGACACTCTCGATGTCTCAAACAATTACTTTTCCGGTCACATTCCTCAGTCATTATCCAATTTGACTCGTCTTCGCCGACTCGCTTTGTCGGGGAATTTATTCGAGGGTGAGATTCCCGCTTCCATTGGGTCCCTCTTGAACCTCGAAGAACTATACCTCGATCACAATAATCTTCGCGGAACAATCCCATCTAGCTTCAATGGGCTTAAGAGCTTGCAGAGGCTCGAAGTTCAACAGAACAATCTTGACGGTCCTATTCCTGATTTGGGTTCTCTCGAAAACCTTTATTATCTCGATATCTGCGACAATGCCGTCGCCGGGGAATTCCCGGCGTCGTTGCCCAATTCCTTAGTTCAAATTTCAATGAGGAACAATAGTTTAAGTGGAGCTTTAACATCGGAAAGTTTCAGAAATTTAACGTATTTACAGGTTTTGGACTTAAGCTATAACGGACTCGACGGCTCTGTTCCCACTGTTCTTTTCCAGCTTCCTTCACTGCAGCAATTGACTCTCTCGTTCAACAAATTCTCGTCCCTGGAAGCTCCATCTTACAATTTGGGATCTCGAAGTGGGGTCACAGCGGTTGATCTGAGCAACAACGAGATTCAAGGGCTATTGCCTTGGTTCATGGGAGTGATGCCAAAGCTGTCATCTTTATCCTTAGAGAACAACAAATTTACGGGTATGATACCGACCCAGTACGCATTGAAGACGGTTTTTCCAGAATCTGGAACGTCGCCCTTTGAAAGGCTATTGTTGGGTGGGAATTACCTGATTGGAGGTATACCCATTCCTTTACTAGTACTCAAACAGGGTTCTGCAAATGTGAGGCTAGGTTACAACTGCTTGTACAGATGCCCTCTTAGGTTCTTTTTCTGTGAGGAACAAAAATCATCAGACGAGTGTAAGAAGTTTAGCCCCCTCATCCCTTAGCTGATCAGGGAGATTTTGATTCTAGTTCTTGTTATAAGATCTGGTTTTGGCTGATACTTGATGAATCATAGGAAACCACTTCTGGTTTTGGAGTCAACATAAGATTATGAACTGCTAGATTTTGTGTGTGTCTGACAGAGGAACGTTGAAACCATGTGACATTGTGGGGATGGCGACCCACGTTCGGAGGTGGTGGGGTTGTTAAGATTATGCAGGGCAACTGCCAACTACGTTGAAAATTAGGATCGAGCCCTGTCTAGTAATCTCAAGGATTGTCTATGAAGATTAATGTCAAATGATTTCAGTTTCAACGGCTGTAACTTCAATGTCCGTGCATATAATAATAGGATAACACTTTAGGTAGTTTAGAGTGGGTGTTTTGGTGTTTGTTACTAATTTTTTCAATTATAATAAACATGGAATTCGTTAGGAATAGGGACTGTGTAACATGATGCGTTTGTTGCTATCACTATCCGTTTTTCTCGTTCTCTATTTGATTTCTTCTTTTCGGGAAAGTGATGAAAGAAACAAGTATACTATGTAAATCAACCTCAAGTAAACAGTATTTTGCCGAGATATGTAAATAATTATTAACAAACTTTATGTTTAACTTGCATTATAAGAATTCCTGAAACGTTATTTCTTGGGTGAAGATTATGTTGTCTAGTTTATCTAAACCCAAACGTTAACATCAGTGACACGAATCTGATGTAACCAGCTATCCGTGGAATGATTGGCATTGCATGATGATGATCCTACCAAACCTACAGAAGCTCAGAGCAACCCGTGACTATTGGTGATTGTGACCGTTGATTCTTTTTCAGAGTTCAGAGACACACGTGGCTGTATATGTGATGAATTGTGGATCACTGATTAAAGCCTTATTTATTCATACACATGCAATTCTTACAGCTCTAACAGCTCTGCAGTTTGGTATCATAATGCATTTACAATTATATTCTTCATTTTCGAATCTGCCCACTGGTTTATTATATTATCAGCTGTTCATCTCCAATACAAAACTCTGAATCAACTAGTCTCAATCTTATTTGAAGATTCACCTAAAGGGTGAGTAGGTGTTTAATGAAACTTTAATTATTTTTAATTAATTAATAAAGAATGAATGTCTTTAATTTTTCAGAACTCTTGATAGTGTTTGAAAAATGTCCGAAGCTATTGAAAAGTTTGTCAGTTTGATGAAAACATTTAGGGATCTCAGCACCCTTAGAAGTAATGTTTAGTTGTTTGAAAGATTTAGATACTTGCAAGTTTTGATTGAAAATAAAAGATAAGTAAAGTGATGGGCAGTGAGAAATTTATCCTAGTTCAAATTTCTTTATCTTCCGTCCAATTTCCTTTAATATTTAAGATTTTTTTTACAACAAAAATTTTTTTACACTGATTTTTTTTTTTGTTTTCACCTCTAACACGTACACTTTGACAGTTTTCACATGTTCACCATTAACATAAAATTTATAACTCACATTAAACTCTTAACACTAGATTTTCACTCAATTCATCAACAATTAACTTTTTCGTTAAAAGAAAGAAGATTTTACAAAGAATGAATAAAATTTGATACTCTTATATAAAGAGACTTTAATAAGCTCTGGAGGGTGAGATTTAAGGATTTAATATTGGGCACACTATGAACTTTTCTCTTATCCCTTTCTAATTGTCCTGTGTAATCACTTGGTTGTTTTACATTTTAGAGTTCTCCCCTTTTTATAGTTTCACAGTTGATGACCATTGCTATTTCAAAAGTGCCTTTTCCTCTAAAAAATTTGAACATTAGAGATGAAGTTAAGGTGTAATGGGGAAGCTCAACAATGGAGGTTCTTAGCTGGTGTTCTCTTCATTTTGGACAAGTCAGATGCATGCTTTGGTCACTAGAGATCTGGTACAAGGGCCATCATGGCTGGATAACAACTTCATCTTCAAGTGGTCCATGCCAAAGTTAGCTATGGAGTAGACATGACATGAGTAGAGGATGAGTTTTCTTCTGAAATTGTACTTCTATATGTCCCATGCTTCTCATTTTTCTTTTGCTATAACTGGGAACCTAAGTTAGCAAAATTGTGTTTTTGCACTTGGGAAGTTGTCGCTTCATTTTGTTTGTTAGATGAAACTTTTTTAATTTGCAGGCCTTCTTTTTGTTAGCCTTGGTATGATGAGATGCTACTTTTCTTTGGTCTACGCTGGGCTTGTTTCATATTAACTCTTATTTTGTATATGGGCTGAAGCAAGTCTGATACATAATGGGCTTTTTCATTCAAAGATAAGTTTCAAAATCATTTTGTGCCTATTTGTAGCATCTTGAGGTTTTGGCCTTCATTTTAACTTTAGGCAGGTTTCAAATATTGGTTAAGATTAAGAGATCGTCGCAATCTTAAAAGATTTTAATCCTATATAAAAATTATAGTTGATTAATTTTTATAAATGAGATGGTAGACAAGCTTATGTCATATGGTTCTGGACAACTTTGTGAATGGTCCACACTGCAGGGAGCAGTGATGTGTTATTGTTGCGAGGAACACGATGGAAACGGGTGTGATTTCTATATATCCAAAACCCCAAACATACCAACCAATAGGAAGCAAAACTTACAGTTTGTATGGCTGTAATAGCCAATAGCTTGGGTATGTTACGTTTAGGGGTAATTTATAACGTAAGAACACTAACACAAAAAAGCATTTTAGAGTTTTTTTTTTAAACAGAATATTTTAGAGTAGGAGAAAACTTAGTGGTTCTTTATATACTTATATCAAGTTGTTCAATTAATTAATAATATTTGGACAACTATTACACCTTAGTCATTTTTTTTATTAATACCATTATCTCTTACTTTTTAAAGAATTGTTCACATATTATTAACTAATTAAGAGATCCTAGTATAAATATATAAAGAGTAACATATAAGCTTTTTTCCTTTATAGTATGCTTGACACATAATGTAAGATTCAATTGTACAAGTTAATACAATGTTGTCTACTATGTAAGGGATTGAATTTGATGTTTTTTTAAAAAAATAAAAAGTTAAATGTGACATTTTTATGAGTAGATGATCATTTTAGATATTTTAATAAGCGAATGACTAAAATAATTATTTTGTCATAAGCGGGGAACAAAAAAATATTTTGCTTGTTTTGTTTTCTTTTTTATTTTTCTTCCTTGGTTGTTCACAATATGGGTTGCAAAATTGCAAAGTGGGTTCGAAAGAGTAAAAAATTCCGGTGAAGATCCCAACAGTAAAATGCCGTATATTTCATTAGTCAACAATTTTCAAAGGATGACCGTAGATGTGAAGAAATTATGTATAGCACATTACTTTTTCTTTTGCGTGCATGTGAAAATACGATTGAAACACTAATGAAGCAAGAATATCTATATACTTGATTTTAGAACAAGAACTTCTTTTCTTTTAGATTAAAGACCGAAAGGAAAAAAAAATCACTTAAGGCTAGTGATATCTAAAGAACCTAAATGTTTTATTAATGCACACTTATACACACTAAAATCTATCCAATGTAGGGTATTTTTTAACAAATATTTTGAATGCAATTTTTTTTGTTTATTATTTAAAATATTGTTTTTCAAAGCAAATTCACGAGACACATTTTTTTTTAAAAAAGGAAATTTTACAAAAACAATTTCGCCGAATTATCTTATGGAACATTACAATAAAAACACATTCTATACATTTTAGCCTCTACAATTTGTCAATTTCAAAACGTGTAACCATATCTGGCCATCTATATTTACGTACAAATTCTCTCTAATATATATCCTCCATTTCATTTTTTTTTCCCCTTCCTGATTTTATTGTACACGAGGAAAATACCCGATATAATATATGAACAGTTTGTTTTCTGTTTTATTAACTATTTTATTCGTAAACACTATATGGATTATATTAATTTGTTAAATTTAATGACTTAAACATTACAATACATAAGTTATTTTCTTCCAAAATTTGTGACTATTTACCCTTTTACTGTTCTTGTAATTATTACAATGTATTTTTAAATGTTTAAAATCATGTAATATAAAAGAAACTAATTATTTAATTAACATCAACTTATGCATGCTTTTTGTTTGGGAGATCAAACTCAAACAAAATGCAAACCTTAGAACGAGGAAAAGACTATTTTATAAAATAAAATAAAAAAGTATCGGGATAATGCAGTAGTGAGAGTTATGGTAGAAGTACAAATAAGTAGAGAGCGAACAAATCTTGGATTGGGCTAAGTTTGACCTTAATTTAATTTTAAAAATTAGTTTATATTTAATAAATAAGATTTTTATATTAATAAAAATTATTTATATTTGATACAAATATAAAACAAAGCTAATTCTGTTACAATATCATTAATTTTATTTCAAAGACAAAAGAAAAATTAAAGAGAAAACAATATGACTGACTTGGTCTTAAAAATGAGAGTATGCATGATTTGAATTGACTCAGTTCAAAACAATTAGGTTAAATCTTAAATTTTAAACTCAAAACAATTAGATCGAGCCTAGCCATGTACATCCCTAAAAATAAGCTATTGGAAAGCCAAATTTTGTAAAGTGGTGTGAAAAATGTCTTGGTGTTTAAGGGATGATGATATGTAAGGGTTTTAACTTATTGATTTTAATGCTTCTGTGATGTGCTTGTCCTTCTAGCATGGGGAGGCATTTATGTATAAGAACCCTTGAAAGAGTGCTAACGATGGAGTGCAGGTTAAGTGGCCTATTAGAATCATATAAGTCGCATATGATACGTTTAATCATCTCAAGCCTTGTGCATTACAAGTTATTATGTCAATTCATCATATATGATTTGAAGAATTATAGCTACTAAATTCTTTTACCTTACATACGTTGTGCATGGGATAAATTGTGTTGGGAATGAGCCTCTCTTTAGGCTTATTTAGCATCCATAACACCTTTTTTTTTAAAAAAAAAATTATTGAAAATTTTTTGTTACAAAGAGAAGTATCATATTTTAAGAGGATAAAATAAAGAAAGAAAAAGAAGTAAAATTCAACACAATAAAACTCTACCATACCCAATGTCCTTTGAAGGTCTCGCTATAACATAATATTTTATTTATTCCTTTTAATTAATATTTAAAAACCTGTGATAGTAACTATGTACTTGGGAAAATGTTTAATAAGAAAAGGACTAATAATGGTTATAATTATAGTCATTGAAATAAAACTTAAATAGTACACCACATTTTTTTATTTAACATTTTTTCTAACCTCTCCTAACTTAAGTTGTAAGAACTAATAAATGAAAAAAAAAAATCTTAAGGACTGTAATTTAACATATTTACTATAAAATATTTTAAATTTTAAAATTATTCTAAAGGATTTTAATACCATAATTTATTCACTCTAAACAGACCTAGATTTTGAAAATTAATATTAAAATAAAATAAAGGGATTTCAAAGTTATAATATTTAAATATAATTTTCTTTTAATAAATTAAGTCTGGCATAAAAATTTTCGTAAGTCATAAAAAAAAAAAAAGAATAAGAAGAAAGAGGAAAGAGTGTGGTAGCAAGGGTTAGGGAATGACTAGACCAGTTGGGTAAGTAGGGGACAAAAGCTGGCATGGTGTCATTGGCTCCATATCACTTTTTTATTCAGCTTGCTTCTAAGGCATGCCTTGTCCCCAGCGAAAGTCATCGTCACCTCCAAGCTATTAACAGAATTTCCCAACATTTCATTTTCATTTCTAATCATAATAATACTCACATTTTCTTTCCTTTTTCTTCCCTTTTTTGTCCAAGAAAAAAAAAAAAAATAGTAGACATGAATACACAGCACAGGTGGATTGCGCATAGAACACACACAGTCATGAGGAGGTCAAACCCACAGTATTGGATTGCCTGATCATAGACTTTGTACTTCCAATTCAGTGAACACTTACATCAAATTAATAATTTCGATTTGACATTATATTTATTGTCAGTATATATAAATTATTGAATTTTTATTTAATAATTCAAAATAAATATTAGATTGCTAATCACAAGCCTGTGGTTTTTACGTTTGAGTGAAAGTGCTATTTTGAAGCCTATTAACAAGAGGCAGGGCCATGGAGCCTCGTGGAAATTGCATTGCTTGTCTTCTCTACTCTCTCTTAGGTTATAAGCGAATCATGAACGACATGAACGACTCTAATCGTCCAACAATGGTTGTTTCTGGTTATTGTTGTGGTTAATTTGGTAAACAACGAAGGTAAGCTATGAGATTGGAGGGAGAAGTTTTAGTCCTTCAACATGTAGATATGGGAGAACTCTACTGTTTTGATCTGAAGTAATGGGTACATTACAGAGTGAGTTAAAAACTTAAGCGTTGCGCTCCAGGAAAATATTTTATTGAATATTTGTAGTATTAAAGAATTGAATATTACTAAGTTACTTTTAGTACCTTGTGATTTAAAAATTAAAATTTAAGTGGTTTGAATTTTGACCTCTTGCTTCTTGTATTATTTGTTTACTCTTTTATAGGATTTGTTAGAATTTGCCCTAAGCTTTTTATTCCCTTATGAGAACCTTAATTTTTTATGCATTGGAGACTGAAAATTTTCCTTTGGGCAATCAAAATTTTAAATGTACGTTTGGTTAAAAGAATTTTGAGGATGGAATGGGAAAGGAATAGCATCTCACTCCTACTCCAATATTTGGTGTTGATAACTGTGGATGGAATGTAACTCCATTGGGAGTGTTCATTTCCTTATTTGAGGTAGTAATGATTCCATCAAGCACTCAATGGGCACTCTCATGGAAATGAAAGATTGTTGGACATTTATACCTTTCGGCTCACCCACAAACATCATACGGAATGGAGGAGAGAGCAATCGTTGTCGGCTAGCATCAATGGATGGTCTCACATCGTGTTGGTTTGAGTTGGAATATGAATTGTGATCGTCACTATTGAATTGTGATTGTCACTATTGACTTGTGCAGATTTAGATTCAAGATTGGTTTTCCATTGCTATGTCTATGCTTAGGTTTGAGTTGGAATCTTGAATCGAGTTCCAATGGGCTAAGTGCAGTTTCACGAAGATTCTTGGTGGAAGGATCTTGTAAGAAGGATCTTGTAAGGGGCTAATAGGTGTAAAGGCATTAATATGGATATCTATGGTGGCAATACCATCAGCTAAGGAAGAATTGTGTTTTGCAGTGTTAAAACTCTCTCTCTCTCTCTCTCCACAAAATTGGGAAAAAAAGAAGAAGAAATGAAGACCAATCATCACCCGAAAAAAAGATAATAAAAACCAATCATTAACTTAAAAAAAGAAATGAAGACCAGTCCAGACTTTTGATCACAACAAAATCATTGTATCTGCAAATTCTTTCATTCAGGGGTTTATTGGTCTTTTCAAATTTATTTCATTACATTCCTTTATTATTTTATCTCAACTAAATCTTAGAATTAAAAATCTTTTCATTCTTTTTCTTATCATACAAGACGTAGTGACAGGGTATATATATATTTTTTTTTACTCTCGTTTCATTTTCATTCTCATTTTTTTTTATCATAAATACAATTATTGCAACCGAATGGACAATAAATTCCATGCACATCACAATATCTTTCTTAATTAGCCTTATATAAAGCTCCTAATTTTCCCCTAGTTTTGTTCAAATGTTCTTTTTTTTTTTTCTCCTATGAAATCTTTGATTTCATTCAAAGAGTTTGGGGTTTCGGTTTTTCAAAGGTCAAAATCAGCCAAATGAGAGCATTTTAAAGATGAAATTTGGGGGAAATGAAAGACTTTCTAGATCGCACGTTGATATGTGCTATTTTCCATGTAGGAGTTAATTAAATGTAAGTGTAGGATACGAATTCTTTAAGGTATAAAACTGTAAAGAGCTTTTAAAAACTATTTAAATCCTATTATATTTTAATAGAAATATAAAGTTATGTTTGATTATAGTCAACTATTAGATGAAATTTAATGGTTTAAAATTATATTAATTTAATATAAATGCATGCAGTTGTATTTTTTATATGTAAATTTAAATTATTAAATTTTTATCTAATATTTTACTAAAATTAAATATGACCTTATATTTCTATTAAAACATACGAAAAAATTCAAATTTTAAAAGAGAATGACACAATGAGTACAAATGTGAATATCCACTATTGTTTGCTCTCTCTTCTTTATTTCTTATTATTTTAGAAACACTTTATATTTTTCAATATACTTTATTGCAATTAATACCTTATGACCAACTAAGTACAACTCAAACAAGATAGTACTAAAATTTATTTTAGCCTACTATCTAAAAATATTCATTAAGTTTAAAAAATTTAAAATACAATTGAATTATAATTTAAAATTAGACAATACGACACTGATAATTTAATATTAATAAAAACATATAAATACTAAAATTGTTATTCAATACTACAAGGATTAAAAAAATAGAGCTCGTGGCCTCTAATAATATTGCAGTAGCATATTTACTTTTATATATATATATATATATATATATATAGCATTAATATCATTATTAATGGAAAGAAAATCTAATGTATATTGCACTTTGTTTGGTGGATTGTATCAGATTTGATAAGATAATAAGTGAATAAAATACAAATATTTTGTGGCATTTGGTGTGCGAGTAAGACTGTAAATTTATACGGGTAAGACTTTTTATATGATATTCATTTACATTATATATATATATATATATATATAGCATTAATATCATTATTAATGGAAAGAAAATCTAATGTATATTGCACTTTGTTTGGTGGATTGTATCAGATTTGATAAGATAATAAGTGAATAAAATACAAATATTTTGTGGCATTTGGTGTGCGAGTAAGACTGTAAATTTATACGGGTAAGACTTTTTATATGATATTCATTTACATTCTCTATCTAGGAGGAAAGGGATAAGTCATAATAATAAATTTTGTATATATTTGTTTAAAAAAAGTGAAAATTATTTATATCCTCATTTACTAATATATTGTTCTACTTGATCACGATTATCACCATGCCACTATCTCAGCATCACTACATTTATTACCACTGTTATAAATATCTACGTCCTATCACCTTCAATACTATATTGTGGTTGTCGCTACACTCAATAATAATTTTTTCCTATAAAATATGACATATATCACAACAATATATAAACAATCACTTATATTATTATATTAATTTTTACACATGTAAATTTTTATATGTGTTTCAAATAATAAATTAAAAACAACAAAGTTGACAATCTATTATCAAAGTCTAAAAGAAAAAAGTAAAAGTAAAAAGGTATTCCCTACACTTGTTTCGCCTGTCTCTCCTTTCGTCTCTTTGGTCCTCTTTCGCGGCAATACTAGATTCAGTTTAAAAAGGAGACGACCTCCATAAAAGGTATCCTTTCGCAATTTTATTTTTCTTGTTTTATAGTTTCTTTTGTGACCAAAGAATCTTAGACCATAGCATTCAGAAAACTAAAGGAACTATAAATTATGAATAACAAGGTACTTGTTAGAAATCAGGAAGCATGAAACTAGTCATAGAACTTATTAAAATTTAGAATATTCATAATTTCCTTGACAAGTTTATTTCATGGAAGATTAAAGATACTATCAACTCGGAAAGCTGATGCAATTTAATTATAATACAATAATTAATAAATATAAGATAATATTTTATTAAATAATTACTTGATATATTTACTTAATTAATAATTAATAGTTCTTCAAAGAATTAATTCTATTTTTTTATAATTAATAAATAGTTATAATAATATTCCATCGAAATAAACAAAATATCACTCTACTTATTATAATTATTGTACCATAATTAAAAGCATAGATTCTTGAGTTCACATATATGGACCCGTTTGGTACAAGAGATGGCAATAAAGAAAAAGAAATGAAAAGAGAAAAAACTTGTGGTATGTTTGGTAGGTGATAGTGTCATTGCCATGAGAGTGTTGATTCTCTAGCATTACGTTTGGTTTGACAGAATAATTTTGATGGGAATAAAAAAGTTAATAGAAGAAGAAATGGAAAGAAATAATAAGACTTTAAATTATATTTGGTATGCAAAAGAAAGGAATAATGATATTATGATATTTTTTGTTTGGTTTGAGAGAATAAGAAAAAGAACGTCAAAAAAAATCTGAAATACCCTCCAATTAAAAACTTATAATCGTTGTTAAAGTTTTAATAATACTGTGGGTTAAAGGACAATTTGATACAATTATATGCTATTTCATTAAGCACCTCCCCTGTCATCAGCCAGGCAAAGGAAAGGAATTGGGAAGAAGCTGACGGAATGCACTCAATGATGGAATGAGCTCTCATTCAACCAAATAATAAGCATTATAAAGCCATTCCTTCATCCTTCTATTATAACTGTCAAAGTGGATCAACTCGACCTACTCGAGCTGACCCACCTGAGTTGGTGGGTTAAACGAGTCAGTCCATTTAACCCACCATAAGGTAGTGGGTTAAAAATCTCAATCCACTCCACCTGATGGGTTAAGCGAGTTGACCCGTTTAACCCACCTAAAAATTAAAAAAATTAAAAATAAAATAAAAAAATTATAAAAATTTAAATGTAACTTTTTTAAAGTATATGTCTTGTTTAATCAATCAATTTCTATATCAATATAAATAAACAAAAAAAAAACTAGATAAAAACTAAGTTTAAACGAATTAAAACAAGTAGAGTAATCTAATAATTCAATGATTCATTAATAATAAAAATATGATTATGAGTAGAATATTTAAATCTAGCAAATTACAAAATAATAGAAACAACACAACACATACATTATGGTTAATTTTTTTAAATAAAAAAGTGCAATGGGTTGGAGCTCTAGATTGAGTAAGTGAAAAAAAAAAAAAAAACAGGCAATTCATTTAACCCGCGAGCTGGCTCGTTTAACTCGCGGATTAAATGGGTCGAGTTGATAACGGGTTCTTCAAGAAACTCCTTAACTCAACTCATCTCTTAGGTGAGTTAAACGAGCTCGACCGGTGGGTCGAACCCATTTTGACGGCTCTACTCTCTATTCTATTTGCACTGTTTTCCAGCACACCCAATGGAGTGTAGCATTGTGGGTAATTTCTTTCCATTATGAAATTGAGAAGATACTTCATGATTTCTAGGAATGTTATTTTATGACCAGTTTGCCATCATGAATGTTAAATTTCTAACCATTGTGCCCTTATAACTTTTATCTCCATTGACAATTAAAAGAAGAACTCTCATCGCTGGCGAGGATAAGCTCGCCTTTATTATTCAATTTCCCCCATACTTTTATGCTTTGTCTTTCATTTGTTTGGTTCTTCGATTTGAAGGTTGTAATAAACTTTCCTCCCATCTTTTGTATTAGTACCATTTGCTTCTTCTTATTTATTTTTTTAAAAAAAATCAAATGAAGTACGATAAAATTTCCTAATCCAAATGGATTGCCACAAAATATATAGGATGAAAAATGATATCAATTAAGGGAAGTTTATTATTTGCATTGGCGCGACAACATTAAGGATAAGTATAACTGAACAATCGTGCTTTATGAAGACGACGCCTACTCTAAAACAATCATGTCCCATAATAGTGGCGAAACTTGAGATCATACAAGGAGACGAGGATGGATGACAACTGCGTTTACTTTCGTGTTTAAGATGTTTAAAATTATGTTTACATAATTGGTTTTGCCTTTTAAATATTTTTGTTTGATTTAACTTTTGTTTTTTTTAAAATCAATATTGTTCTAGAACCCTCTCGTTTGCATAGTTGTATTTGGTTTGGCATTTGCGATATTCTTGTTTGCACATTTGAACAGAGGTTTGCTTTGTAAGCATTTTCATTTGGTTTGATGTTTGATTTTATTTTCCAAAATTAAATTTACCCTATAAACCATTGTCTATATATATATATATATATAGATAAAGTTACTTTTACGTTGAATGGATGGACAGTGTGCTTGCATGGTATAACATTTGAAAAGTTTAAAAGTCTATTTATATATATAATGAAAGTTTTATGTGCAAACATTTTTTTTTGGTTTGACATTTGATTTTTTTTAAAATCAATTTTAGCCTGCAAAACTCTATTTACACATAAGTAAAAAAATGTTGCTTTTTTATTGAATGAATTATATGGATGATAAAAATTAATTTTTAAACAAAAGTTTTTAAACATAAATTACTGTGATACAAACTAACGTTTGACAAAAATTAATTTTAAAAATTAAATTGATCTAAAATGACGTTAGTCCAACACTAATTCAAATACACATTATATAGATGGCAAAAATTAAATTTAAAACTAAAATTTCATGATATAAATCAC